>JAUNZM010000212.1:646522-1293044 GCA_033459285.1 Clamator glandarius | reverse complement strand
TGAACAAGACCATCCTTCCTTGACAGTCCGCTTCTGATTACTGCTCATTCTGCAGCAAACGAGACAAGAGTCTCCAGGTGTTTCCATGGACCTGACTTTACCCAGCTCCACTTTGCATTGAATAAGACAGGAGTGGTTTCTTCATGTGTTATTAGGGATGGTTATCACAATACAGTAAGTTTGTGTACCAGAAGTCTGGTATTATGTAGCTTTTGAGTGCTTAAGATTGCATCCTTAGTGGTTTCTTAGTGTAAATTTTAAACATGCAATTTCTCAGTTACCAAAAAAAAACCTAATAAGCTTGCCCACCATGCCAGGAAAACACAGAAGCATTGAGGCTGGAAGGGACCTCAAGAAGTTGTCTAGGAATGCATCAACCAGAATCATACAGATCCATATATAATTCTTCAGAATAACTGCATCCTTTAGACCCAAAGGAGCAATAGACTGCCATCTCAGGGATCAAACTGTCACAGAAAGCCCAGCTACAAAACCAAAAGATCTGGCTTGTTGCAAATTCTGTGGCATCTAAGCCATAGTATATACTTCAGCCTACAAGCAGAGATCAAGACATCATGTCTTAGGGGACTTGAGACGTTAGTGGATACTAAATGCTATATTTAATATTTGGTCATGTTTTCATATGCTTCTTGTCATGGGCATGTCAGATGGAAGAGACCAGAAAAATGATATGAAAGTGCAGGGAAGCACTGAAAGCGGGTTTAGCCTGTAGAGTTAGCCTGTATTTTGGTATTTTCTGTCTTTTGGAGGTTTTAGTATGGAACTTCAATATTGTTATTTAGTGGCATAAGTAAATTAAAATCCCTTTTGTTCGTTATGATGTCATTCCACTTCCAGACAGTTGTTTCTTGTCTTTCATCAAAAAATATGTCATTTCAAGTCTAGTTCATGTATTCCTGTGAATGTAAGCGCTGGCCCACATGCAAAGCTGTATCTCAGGAATGCTTAGCTCAGCCCAGCCAAACTGAATAGCTGCTGCTGCTTACAACTTAGGCAGGTGGACAGTTAAGGAGATTCTGTCATGCTGCCAGCCTGCAGGCACTGAAAGGTGACTGGCCACTTCAAGAGCCTGAGCATTTTAGTCAGCGAGAAGAATGTATCTTAGAATCATAGAATAGTTTGGGTTGGAAGGGAACTTAAAGATCATCTAGTTCCAAACCCCTTGTAATGGGCAGGGACATGTCCCACTACATCATTGAAATGTGTTTGAAGGCTATTTGAAGCACCAGTGTCAGGGCTTTGGCTCAGGATGCCCTGTAGCTCTTAATTCACAGTAAAAACCATGCTGGGAGAACAGGCTTAACTTGGCCACTGGCATTAGACACCTCATGTAGATGATGTGCATCTTTGTAGGGCTTTTATGCAGTTTCTACTCACGTTTGTAACCAACACAAGTAAAGCCTTCTCTATGAGTTCCTGAGTTTAGCCAGCTCTACGGCATGTTTGTCCCACTAAGGGAAGGAGCCTAGCATTTTGATTGCATGGAAGTCATACATGAATGTTGAAGCAGTGTCAAAAACAGTAGTGTTATTCTGGTTTAAATCTACTGTGTGGGTATATCTGAGTTACAACAGAGATGTTCATGTTCTCCTTTGGTAAAAAAAAAAAAAAAAAGGAAAAATTATTTAGTACTTTCCATCCCTTTTTTTGTTACATGATTTATAATATTTGAAGATTATCTGTGTCTATTAGAAGTTACCATTTTGCCTCTTTTTCTTTGCCTTTTTAATGTCACGGGCTCTGAACGAGCACACAGTTTTTGCATAGCTGTAGAGTTCAAAGTTATCAGAAATAATTTTTAAGTCAGTTCTGATTTCTCATCAATTTTGTTTTAATACTTTCTGACAAAAAAAAAAATGGAGTAGATCTGGATGCCCCTTTGCTTTTAAATAGTTTTGAATTTTTTCCTCAAAGTAAGAGAAACTTCACACTGTGTCACTGCTGTGGAATTAGGGCTGGAAGGAAATTGAAATGATGTATTTCACAACTGGATTTGTACCAGTTTTACCTGCAGAGCTATCAAGCTCCAGAATTTTGTTTCAAGTTGCTTAAAATAAATAAATAAACAAATTGTAGCGTATACAAAAATTCAAATCCTTCAAAAATATGATTCACTACTATTTGTAAGAGAAAGGAAAAGGAACTGCCCTGCATGTGTGTTCATTAACTAGATAGAACAGGAACCAGTAACTTTAGTATACAGGTTAACCGTATACTAACTATGTAAGTGTGTGGTTCTGCAGAATTTACTATGAGTCGCATCAGTCTAGCACAATTTTTCATAGACAAATAGAATAAGGAAATGTTCCTCATGTTACATGGATCAGAGAAACTCTGTTAAGATATTTTCATCTCTGCCAGCAGAGCCTTTCAGCACGGAATGCCAAAAATAACCACTACAGTCAAGTTGTTTAAAATATATGCTTTGTTGCTGATTGCACTGTAAAATCCTCAATAAAAATACTGTTGGCTAGAAATGTATTGAAACATCTGGCATAAACAACACTTCTAAGTTAACTTGTGATGGCACACCAGTCCAACAAGGGTGGAAACACTGAATGAACTTCCATGTACTCCAAGAGGCATACAGGGTCAGGAAGGCGGGGAGGATAGATAGACAGAAATTACCTCATTCTGAATTAGCTCTGCCAGTGTGTGCCCAGTACTATGGACATAGCAAGCAGCTGGCTTCTATACCACTTACTCTCCCTGCTCGATCACATCCAAGACATAGCCGGCCAGAAGAGAGTTCATGTTTGCCATCAGGCTGCAATCAGACAATTCAGACAACCTCTGTCTGTTCCTTGAGCTCTCAGCTAAGCTGCAAGCCAGGATTTTTCTATCTCCGTAATAACCAAGAAGTTATTGTTGCATGCATAACGTAGCATAGCCACAAGAAAAATATTAACTTCAAAAAAATTGCAATGATTTTTTGGCATGGCTGCATCAAAAAGGTGGGAGGTTTAAGAATGGGGAACTGATGTAAAATTTTAATTTGTTTTGCATCAAAAATAAAAGCTGAAATGTTATTGTGGTTTGAACTAAATGAAATGTTGCTTCCATTTGATGAAAATTAGAATGGTTTGCTTCATGTATTTTTTCACAAAAAAAGTTGATAAGTTATAAAACTGGAAGAGAAAGAATGCCAGAAAGTTGTTGTTGCTTATGGCTCTTTTTTAATGTAATTCCATGGAAGTTTAGGACTTGTATGACTTGGGATGTGTGAGTTCAGTTCCCTCCTCTTTTTGGTTATACTGAAGCCACAATTACCAAATTCCAGCCTAGTACCTGAACTGTTAAGCCCTAAGAAGAGCATGTGGATCAGGCTGCTCTCCATCTTTCTCATTGCCATTTTTTCCAGTTGGATAGAGCAGTGGTATTCCAGGTAGGAAAGGTGGGAATCCAGGCAGGCCCTTATCTTGTGTTTTTTTCTTACCACTAGGACACAAGACTATTCCCTTTCTGTCTCTGAGTAATATAAAGATTTTATTCAAAGTGTACAATGTGAAGGACAAACGATGCTCAGCTCGTGCTAACTTGGGAGACAGGCAATTCCTGTTGTGATCATTGGCAGACTTAAGGGACCACGAGTATATGTAAACTTGCAGTTTCCACACTGGCAGGATGTTTTAGTAGGAATTCTGTTGGGTATATAGTGATGTGACTCCCTCAATTGCTTTTCTTAAACTGGTTCCATGTTAAGTGAAAAACTTAAGTGATTATTATTCAGCACTGGGGCACTCACATCAGAGGCAGCATATTTCATGTCTAGTTAGCGTGACTGAAAATTCCAGTCTACTCCATTTTAAGAAGTTAAAGCAGAGTCACTGAGATCAGTGGGAAACTATATGAGGTTAGCCCTGTTGCATTAGATACAACCTCAGTTTAGGTTTAGATACATGATTTTAATATCCTGTTAACAATTGTCTTATTTTTACTGTATATTGCAATTTGCTACCCTGGATTTTTTGTAAAGCTATCTAAACTGAAAATTCTGCTAAGAATTATTTTTCTTAATAGTCAGCAATTAAATCCATTATGCAACAAAGTAAATTATCTCCGTTCTATTAATTCATGTAAACTTCAAAACTCTATCATGAACAATGTTTGCTTTAATGTATGCTTTTTTCATCAGAGCACATTTTAATTGCTAAAAGCCATTTTATACCATGTGCTTGGAAGTGAAAATGACACCTTTAGTATTTCTTTCCTAGATGAGGCCAGAGCACTGCAGGACCATAACAACCATGTATTTTTTTTGTTTTCAAGAAGAAAAGAAAAAATGTTTCTTGCTTTATTTTTAAATATTCTTCTACTTTAGGAGGAGAAGTACTCAAAATAATAGATTTCAAGAATTAGAGTTCTATTCTTCCTTCTTGGTCTCTGCTTCCTCCACTTAGAAAGTGAAGGTGAAGGAAAAGAGAAGTGTTGTCTGCAGACTTGAAGATATCTGTCTGTATTAGTAGACTGTTCGTTTCTTCATGCCATGTACATCACAGGCACAAAGCATGTTGCTTTTAGGAAGAGATGGAATTGACTAACCACTTGTTCTAAAATTATGGATACAAATAGGCCAGGGGAAAAGTAGAATGTCCTTTTTTTCTTTCTGTTTTTTTCTTCACTGCATGGATTGGGGGTAGAGCATGAGAGGGGTGTGGCTAAGATAAAGAGAGTCAGAAAGAATAAGAAATGCAAGTAACTGCAAATACAAATGTTATGTTGCCTTATGTCTTGGTTTGTTACTGCTCTTCTGTCTTCTGAAAGGCCTTCATGACTAATTGGTTTCATTATCATTTCATTTATATATACATATAAACACATTCATTTGGGGCTTAACTAGTAACCTGTAACTATGGGAATGGAGGCTGCCAACACACCTGTGATGACACAGATACTGGTCCTGTGTGTGGTTGTCATCAGAAGTACGCCCTACATTCAGATGGCCGAACCTGCATTGGTAAGTACTTCTCTGCAGCACTTTTTATTTCGTATTCCTTGTTGGATATATATGTGCACATATGTGTGTGTGTGTGTATGTGTGCACGCACGCGTATGTTTGTATCTCACAGGCCTTTAGCACTACTGCTGAGAGAAGTGTGTAACAGCAGTTCCTGATTATAGTAGATAAGGTCGTGCTACACAGAGTGAGATAAGTGTTTGTGCGTGTTTTGTCAAAATGTTTGTTAATGAAGTATCCCTTTTTTTACTCCTTTGTAACTTTCATTACTTTTCATAACTCTAATAATTTTTTAAGTTAAAAGGTGTAGAACATTCATAATTATGAATGAAAGTTCAGCTCTTCCATTTGCTTTCACGAGACACAAAATCCTTGCATAAGCAAGATAAGAAAATGGTCCTCTTTTCTAAGCTGTTATGGGGAAAATTAATCATCATGATGTGCTTTCTTCCCTGTTGTATGTTTTATGATTCTAAAATTTACAGCACTTATAGGGAATAAGCTTTCACTCAGATTATTGGTAGGAAAAAGCTGTTCAAGAGATGGAGCATCCTGAGAAGTGCTATGCAAACATTTATGATTAAGAAATATACTATTTGCTTAACACCATTTCTTTCCACTCTGGTTTGTTTGTTTGTTTTAATTATAGGAAGATATTTTTGCATACTGCAAGTTAAAGCTTGGAAATTCTTATTCATAGATTAGAGCCAAAAATCCATAATGGTTTTCATTAGCATTTTCATCATGTTGCCTTTTTTGTTTAATTTCAAATTCTTACAACGGATGCATATTTATCATCTTTTCTCTCCTTTATCAATACTGCAAGGCAGAGCACTTCAAGCCCATGGAAATCAGTCAGTTATCTTTAGTGAACCCTTGGTCAAATCCATGGCATAAAACTCAGTGGCTGCCCAGAGCCTCACTCACTTCTGATGGGATTGATTGCACAAATTGTGTGGTAGGGTGAGCATTATATTGGCAAAGGTGGAGCTGAACAAGGTTCAGCGCTGGACTTTGCCTCACTGTGCACACAAGCTATGTCTCAGCCTATGGGATCTCTCAGCTACTATGGATTAACACAGAGGGCTCTGTCGTACAGTCCCTCTGTTTAAATAACTCTTCTTGAAGCCTGTGGCAGTTTCAGATGCAGAGAATTTGCAAGAGTGAGGGCCTTGAGAGCAGGCTTTCTTGAATAGATAATCAATTTTCTGTTTCTTAGCACTCACTAATATCCTTGGGTTGATGTTTTATTTTGTCAAGCATGTAAAAATTCTTTTAAAAGCTGTGTACACTGCACCTGTTTTTTACTTTTTTCCCATTTTTGTAATGTAATACATACAACTCCATGTTGGTCTTGTGATGTAAGTCACATATTACTGCCTGTGCCGATTTTCTTCCCTCTAAGTAGTTCTTTCTCTTAGAATACTCCTAATTTTATTTATTTTTTTTTTACATTTTTATTCCTGCTTTCTGGTGATGGTTCCTGATTGCCTGTCTTGTCTGATAAGTGACGTTCGTTAATTACAGAGCAAAATAAAAAAAAACTCAAACAAAAGCCTCTATTGCAGCCTGATCCCATCTAGAACTTGTTAAAATCAAAAACCCCAACTTCTAGTTACCATTCAACCATGCAGTGTTGCCACAAACAAAACCTACCAGCCGCCTCCTCCTCCTCACTTCAGTGATTCCAGTGTTTGCTGTCTTCAGTGGTGTATATATTACAGGCATCACTGTAAGAATGCAAACTTCTGCAATGCCAGACAAATACTTGTTGACCCTTTGTCTAACATATTCTGTCTTTGTTTGCTTTACTTATACTTTTATTTTGTTTTTTTCTCATGTTTGCTGCATGTGAAAGTCCCCACTTGCGTTTTTTTGTTTTCCTAATAAGCATTTCCCTCCCTATATAGATCATTTTATTTACCCAGCTCCTGCTTCTCCATTCCTCTCCTATATCAGAAAACTTTATTTTTAGTTCACTTACTAATCATCACTTCACACGGTTGTGACTGTTTCTGTGTGTTTATAAGGAAGCTTAACCAGACTAAAGTTCTCATTATTCTGTATGAAACTCTTCCACACAGGATATCAGAGAGTACCTTGTAAAATTACCTTTGCTGACATCATCTTGCTTACTGCATGCTTATAAAATTACTAAATCCTTTTCTTGCAACATCTTTCCTAGCACTGAATGTTTAGCTAGTAGTGTTTCATAGACAAGCAGGCAACCAGCACTGCCCAAATTGATCTTTTTTGTGTTTGTTTGGTTTGTTGTTTGTTTATTTTGTTGGTTTTGTTTAATTTGCATGCTTTTGTTTGTTTTCTCCTCACATGTCTCAATGTGTATGAGACTATGGTGCACCTGTGCCCATCCATCACCGGACTCTTCTAGCTCTCTCTCTCTCTGTGTCTCAGTTTTCTGCCTGCCACCTTCAGATCCTGATGCCAACATTAGCCTGAATCACTTCACAGTTTGTCTTTGGTAGTTTATTTAACTAGCATCCTTGAATTTTAATTTTCATCATTAACACCTCCCTGGAGCATTCACGTTTGCTGTCTTGTTCCCCAGTAGGAATCCAGCTTCCTGTACTTGTTAATTACTTTGTAGCTGACCATTCTTCCTCCTCTCCCTCTTTCTTCCTCTTTTTCCCAAACACCCTTTAATTTTTTCATGGGGTCTCAAAGGGAATTAACTCTCTAACGGGGATTAGCTCTTTCATGCCTTGCTTCTTGGCTTTGGCTGTGCCATGCCAAGAAACTGTCTTAGGCAGTGGAAAATTGGGCTTGTGATTAACCAACTGCTCCATGTTTGTCCCTTACTTGTGTTTTAGAGAAGGATGAGGCTGCAATTGAGAGTTCTGAGTACAATGCCACGTCAGTAGCTGATGTGGACAAGCGGGTGAAACGGCGGCTACTTATGGGTAACACTTTTCTTCCACTTCCTTTGTTGTACTCTCACTTTTGTCTGTATGTGTGTCGGGGGGAGGGAGGTTCTCCTGTGGTCTCATTTGGTCCCTTTGTTTTTGGTTTGTTTAGTTGTTTTTTAACCTGACTTCACCTGTGTGGAAAGATCACCAATTTTGTTAAGTTCTCATCTGTTGTACAACTTCATTTCTTGTTTTGAAGCTTTTTTTTTCCTAATGCCGCAACTTTGATGTTCAATTTCTTCTGCATAGAAAGATGCTTTTGCCATTAACCTTACTTACCTTACGCAAACTACTTTTTACATGTGATTTGTGTGTGTTTGTGTGTATGTGTTGCTGTAAGAGTTCTGAAAAATCTCAGGTTGCAGACCTGCCTGTTAACTTAGAAGTGGATGATAATGATGATATAAAACATCAAAATGTTCGATTGCATATATGGTGTTAAATGAACAACTGTGTTTGCCTACTAACAATTTGCACTACTTTTGATTAAGTATAAATGTTATGACTAGAAATTCATTTATTTCCTTTGCACAACCATGTTAGTGAAGGGTCTTTCCCTACTTGCTTAGCTTCCTTATGTTCTTTCAAGACTGAGGCATGGCGTGTTTCTCTGTCTTGTTGGAGCCTGACAGTGGAAGAGACGAGTAAAACTATTGAACAATAAAGATAATTCTTTAGCTTCTGCTATCATTTAACCCATTGCATGCACTTGGCCTTGTCTTCTTGTCTTCTTCTTGTTACACTTAGTGAGAATGACCTTTTGAAAACTAAGAGAGTAGACTGGCTGGACCATTGCCAGGCTCTTTTCATGTGACAAGGAGCACAGGGTAGAACAAATTACTGAGTGACATCAGTCTTTTGCAGGTTTTCAGATGGTTTATTACCCTGTATATTCTATTCTAATGCCCAACTCACCACATGTAATTATTTCTACTAGCCTTTAAACATAGTGAGCATGAGTGATATGTACCCAATATACCATTTTAAAGGTAGGAATTCTTCACTCACAGAAGAGATTCTGGCAGGACTAGATTCACCTGTCTTCGCTCCTGGTCACTATTTCAATGCTTAAAACCATTAAGTCTGTTGCAAACTGTCCTTCTAGCTCTTGGCAAGCTCAGCTCTGGCTGTAAGCATCCACACCTGTCTGGAAGGGCCACCGCTAGGAAACCAGAAGCCTAACTTGGATTACTTAATTGATTGCTGGGCTGATAGTTGCAGTAGATGATGGTATTTAGAAAGTTTCCGTCTCTCTTGTAACTTGTCACCCATGACAAATCACCTGCTTAACCGTAGGCCAGTTCACAACTGCTGTGCAGGAAATGGCATTGTGTTATAACTCTGAAATGGTATTAGGTGACAATATTGAAGTAAAATATTTTCTCCCGGGTGAAAACCTGGGCATACCTTCCCTTGTTCTTGCATTATCTATGTTTATTAATTTGCAGTTAGTTTTCAGATCTAGCAAGTGACCCTTATCAAGTTATTGTTTAATGGTGCACTGTTTAAATTTATTTAAGCTCACAAAAGCTATGAGGCAGCTCCTCTGGATTTATAGAGGTGCTATTAGCACTTTTAGCTGTAATTTTAATAAGACTTGTAGTCTCACAGGATGTCAGGCAAGAAAATATGCAAAGGGCCTCTAGACTGGAGGTCTACTCTGGAAAATCCAGTCCTCTAGATCTAAATTGTGAATTTGCCCACCTACTAATAGTATATAAAATATAGTTTGGAGGGATTGAGCAACATAGTACACTGCATTGCTGCCTCACCCTCTGATAAAGTAGTTATCCAACCTGAAAATAAACTCATGCTGATTAACAGAGTTCAGGCAAATAGATTCAAAAAGATATTATTAGCAACAAGCTTCTTAGTTACACCAGGTCTGCAGATTCCAAGCAGAACATAGGTTGTAGAAATAGGTTTAGGGAAATTAAAACTCCACTTTGCAAAATACATATTTAACTCTTCAGTACCTCCTGCATTAGCAGCTATTGGCCAAGAGCTGAGAGTTTCTGGACATGCTGTGTTTAAACATGTGATTCCTTAGAAAAACATTTACTAGAGCTGGAAAGAAATCCGATTAGCAAGTGAGATCTGAGTGGGTAGTTTTTTACTTAGGGACTTTTCTACTTGTTTATTTCTACTATTTGTTTCTGATGCTCAGAAGATCCACAATTTCTTTTTTAAAGGAGTCTTGCCACAGTTCAAAAGTGTAGTGACATTTCCATGAAATACCATGTGTCCTCAGGTGCTTTCTTAGCAGCTGTTTTAGAAAGTACTGGAAGGCTCCTCAAGAAACTTTGTTAACCAGCTTTTGTAAATGGACTGTGATTTTTGCCCCTCCTGCAGGCAGTCTTGGGAGATGACTATGTAATTTTAGTAGTCTGATGAAAGATGCTTTCAGTTGCTAGCCCTGAGATAATTTCGAGTCCCCTGTCATTTACTGCATGCTATTAAAATTACTCTGATCTTTATAACTATTAATATCAGCCAAGGGTAAGAATAAAGTTGAATGAGATTACTTCAGGGGAACAGGACTGCTGTCAGACATGACTGCTTATACAAATCATTTTGTTATAAGAAATCTGGCTGCCTCTGCAGCTTAGACTGACTCTTACAGGAGCCCATGTCCTAGTCATGGTGTGGTCCTGTGACTTGTGGCTAAATCTTAAGTAGAGAAAAGTAGATAAATACACTTCTTTGACAATGTGCAAGAAACCTTCATTTAGAAACTTCCAATGATTCCTAAGAATTTTCATCCAGCTTTGTTCAAGGACTTCCAGCTGTCCTTTATTTCCCCTGATCAGAGAAAACCCCTTAGATTCAGCATAAAGAGTGATCTCAGTAAATTAATGACACTGAATGACTTTTCTCTGATCACTGAATTTTGCACCATACTGCTGTTTTGCATACACTTGCACCATACAGCTCATTTGCATACACCTCACTTCACGTGGGCCATTTGCCATTGCAGAATGGAAAGAGATGCACCTTAATTATACTCCAGGTGGGGTTCTGGTGAGGTTTTGCTGTCTGCCAGAGTTCTGTGGTGGCTGCTACAGGCTGGACACTGAGCCTTATGTGTTCTGCAGACTAGAAAGCAAGGTGCATGTTCATTCTGCAGAGCTGCACATATTCAAACATTCAAAACCAGAGCCTTAGTGTTGTCTGTAAAGCATGTTTACATCTACCTTGCACAACCAAAGTTCTCAGATCTTCTTATACATCTAATATAATTTATCTTGCAGTTAGTTGAGCACTGCCTTCAGCTCTCAAAGTTGTGTTTAAATCTCTGTTTTCTTTCCAGAGATCACAGTTCTAAGAACTCACTTTGGTAATAAAGTGTTCTTCCTCTGGCCCTAGAGGATATAAAGTTGTTTCCTTCTTGTCTCAAGAAGGAAGTATTACAGAGTTCTTTTCATTATAGCTTTTTCTTCAAAGTAAGTTTTGTGAGAAGACTCTGATTTTCACAGTGCTTTTGCCTGAAATGATCTTCAGAAGCAGGAAGAAAGAATATACACAGTAATCTGGTTAGAATGCTCATTTGAAATGTAGGAAATTATACTGAAGATACTTTAATGGTGATTTGCCACTGGTGTTCAGGGGAAATGTTGGGCTCTGAAGTCAAGCCAAGTCATTACTGCTCCATGAAGGTGTTTTAGCTTTGGGGCCAGTATTGATAATGAACAGCCTGATAAGGGCTTGGGATTCTTCAGCTTCAGTAAACATAAAAGAATAGAAAACGGGACCTTGATTTCAAACATGGTATGTAATGCCCTAACTACCAAGCCATTGGAATAGAGAGTGTTATGGGCTCTGGTTTTTTGTTAGAAAATTTTCAAAAGTCTTAGGTTGTTTTATTCTAAGATGAGTTGAAAACTCAGTGATTCTGCCCTCTTCATTTTTTGTTCTCTTTCAAAATGGAATGAGAAATTTCAGGAAATCCTACTCTGGGTTTTCTGTCTTGAAGAGCAGGGAGATGGACAAACTAGTGTTTGTTTTCAAGTGTTCTTCCAAAGCAATTAACTTCTGTCATAGTTACAATTTACCACGGGTCACTTTAAGCCAAGAGCACCTTTACAGTGTGTACTTCAGTTCCTAGCTTTGTTGTTCTGCCTCCTAGGTCTCTCAAATTGCTTAAAATATGTCTTTATGTCTCTGAATGGCTTTTATCTGACTTAAAAACATCCATTGTCAGAAAGCCAAGTGTGCTGCTCTGTAAGCATCATAACCTTTTGTGCTTTAATCAATAAAGCATTTTATACATGTTATTAACAGCCATATTTCCAGGAAGATCTCTAACTCAGTTACTAACTGTGAAACCAAGACCTCACTTTAACTCTTTCTGTCAGTTCTTCGTTGCTGTATGAAAGCATAGAAAACAGGGGGAAGGAATCCCAGAGATCATTCATGCATTCTCTGTCTCCTGAGAGCGGATTCTTTCGTCTTGTGTTATCATAACTTTTATTTATTGAGTTTGTGAATGGTGTGGCATTTCCTATAAAAATCCCTTTTCTTCATTTCTGTGCTGATGATAAATACTCTGACCTTACCCAGAATTTCTACAAACACTTTCCAGTGTTTCACTTAGCAATGTTCAGAGTATCTCAATTTTTCTTAAATACAGCTTCTCTATTTAGAAAATGTACCACAATTGCTGCTGGATTTAAGAGATGGACTTATCCAGCACTAATAAAACACCTGATCCAATCTATTAGATGACATTCGCTAAATATGTAGTGTTCCCTGAAGAAGAATCAAACTTTTCTGAAATGAGAGCTGCAGGATTCATGATTCAGTGTAAGATTCACCTAGACATTTCTTCATACATTCCATATGTGACAGTGCAGAATTCTCATCCTATTTTCATGCAAATAAAATTCTACCAATCACGAAATTGCAAGGAAATGAGGAGACAAGCATAACGGAGTAAAGAATTCCACATCCTGCAAGTTACCCTTTCTGTCTCACCTTTTTCATTCCCTGAATATGCAGCTTTTTCTGTTTCTTCTTCTTCTGTTCACAGCTATTTATTTCTTTCATTATACTCTTCTGAATGGTCTTTCTCTATCCTTTCAGCACCACAGAGCATAATTTACATGAGAATAACATAGTTCTCACTCAACTGAAAATTCAAATATTCTAGTTGTGTGTTTAGTTTCTCCTTGTGCTTGTTGTCCTTTGGGTCCCTCCTAGTACCCTGATCTCATGCCATATACAGCATGTACTGCCACTGGCAGTGAAATTCTTTTTATGGATTGCAGCAACAGACTTATTATGTGTTCTCTGTCCCATTGCTTTCTTACTCATAGTGCATATTCCTTCTGACTGGAAGGCAAGCTCATCTGTATCATCAACCAAATATATTTTTTTTAATTTGCTGTGTTAAGTTGTAATTTCTTCCAAGTTTTAGGCTTTCAGAATTTGTGTAATTTTGGTCAGAATTTGAGTGGAATTTTGAGGATTTTTTTTTACCTAATTAAATAGTCTTTGTTGTTAGGCATGGTCATGCAGTTCACCTACATAGAGAACTGATATCACTAGCGATAAAATTATTCCTGTAATATTCTCCTACACAACTTAAATGGTAAGAGGAAGAGTGTACTATGCAAAAAACAGTATACTGGGAAATCATAAAGAGCTGTGTTTGTTGGAGATTGTCCTGTGATACCACCCTGGAAGAAATAGCTGAGATGTCAGCACAGACTACCTTTGAAATAAACTGAGCAAAGAACGTTTTTGGATGTGAGAGGAGACGATATACAAGTTTTGGGCTAAACTGATTTCAGAAACTTTTTTGTATTAAAATGAATGAGCTCAATGTAAGGTGAGGAAGACAGTATCACTCAACCTGAGCAGAATCTGAGCATCCTATAGAATAACTTAGCATCATCACTTTTTTGTAACTGTAACTTAATAGTAGCCGACACAACAGAATACTAATGTTGGTCTTTATGAGTGCTCCAAAATGCTACAGTGATGCAAAGAATCATTACAGATGGTGACAATTAATTGTTCAAGATTAGAACTTCTCAAAATTAAGAAAGTCATGGTTATGTACTTATTTCCATCTTAAAAGAATTGTCCAGTTCCTGGAAGTTTCCTTTGATATCTTACTTAAAATTAAAAAAAGTGGTTTATATTTAAAATAGGACTCACCATTGTAAAATAGGATCAGGTACATGACCACCTGAGGAACCGAAACAAACAGAATTCTACAGGACCTGGTGAGATGCATCCCAGAGTCCTGAGGGAACTGGCTCATGTAGTCACCATACAATTGTCTGTAATATTTGAAAAGTCATGGCAGTCAGGTGAAGTCCCTGGTGACTGGAAAAAGGTAAACATTGTACCCATTTCTAAAAATGGTAGAAAGGAGGACCCTGGGAACTACCAACCTGTCACCTTCACCTCTATGCTAGTGGAGATCATAGAACAGATCCTCCTAGAAGCTATGCTAAGGCACATGGAGGACAAGGAGGTGATTCAAGGCAACCATCATGGCTTCAACAGGGGCAAGTCCTGCCTGACCAACCTAGTGGCTTTCTATGATGGAGTGACTATATCAGTGGACAAGGCAAGTGGTTTGTAAGGCCTTTGACATGGTCCCCCACAGCATCCTTCTCTCTAAATTGGAGAGATATGAATGGCTGGACTGTTCAGGGGATGAGGAATTGGTTGAATGTTCACATTCAGAGGGAGTGGTCAGTGGCTTTATGTCGAGGCAGAGTTCAGTGACAAGTGGTGTCCCTTAGAGGCCCGTATTGGGACCAGTGCTCTTTAATATCTTCGTCAGTGCCATAGACAGCAGCATTGAGTGCACCTTCAGCAAGTTTGCAGATGACACCAAGCTGAGTGGTGCAGTTGACATTCCTGAGGGATGGGATGCCATTCAGAGGGACCTGGACAAACTTGGGAAGTAAGCCCATGTGAATCTCATGAGGTTCAAGAAGGCCAAATGCAAGGTCCTGCATCTGGGTTGCGGCAACCCTCATTATCAATACAAGCTAGGGGACAATGAGATTGAGAGCAGCCCTCCCAAGAAGGACCTGGAGATGCTGGTGGATGAAAATCTGGATATGAGCCAGGAATGTGCGCTTGCAGCCAAGAAGGCGAACTGTATCCTTCGCTGCACCAAAAGAAGCGTAGCCAGCAAGTCAAGGGAGGTGATTCTGCCCTTCTGCTCTGTTCTGGTGAAACCACATCTGGAGTACTGCATCCAGCTCTGGAGTCTTCAGCATAGCAAGGACATGGAGCTGTTGGAGTGGGTCCAGAGGACATCAACAAAAAATGATCAGAAAGATGGAACATCTCTCCTATGAAGAAAGGCTGAGAGAGTTGGGATTGTTCAGCCTGGAGAAGAGAAGGCTCCAGGGACACCTTGTTGTGGCCTTTTTTATAAGAAAGATGGAGACAAACTTTTTAGCAGGGCTTGCAGTCCTAGGACAAGGGGTAATGATTTTAAACTAAAAGACGGTAAAATCAGACTATATATAAGGAAGAAATGTTTTACACTGAGGATGGTGAAACAGAAGAACAAGTTGCTCAGGGAGGTGGTAGATGCCCCATCCCTGTAAACATTCAGGGTCAGGATGGAGAGGACTGAGCATCCTGATCTAGTTGAAGATGTCCCTGCTCATTGCAGGAGCATTGGCCTAGATGACCTTTACAAGTCCCTTCCAATCCACATTATTCTGTGATTCTATGAATATCCTGTGTGCTCTATCTAGGATTGTTTCTGCAATTTCATTTCTGCTGAGATGTACTGTAAAATTTGTTGGGGATAGGTGCAGAACATAAAGCAAATGAGGGCAGAATGGCAACTCTTGTGATAGCTATCAAGGTAATGAACAATAACAGGGCTTTTTTCAGCTTTTCAGGATTCATACTTACAGATTGCTAGATGTTTGGCTTTCACATATACCCTTAATCTTTCCTCACTTGTTCAAATACATAATTTTTTCTGTCTTATAGACATGGTCTGGAGAATCGGTGTGTTTCACTGTGAATTATATACAGACAAATCAATTCATCTGTCTGTATTTAGGATAGGTAAACAAATTATCTCTTGATTCAGGAGCAATTTACAGTCCCTTTAGTAATGGCATATGCACCGAGGAACAGAGATTGCTAGTAGTGTAAGCCTTCTTGCCGTACCAGTCGCCAGGCAATATTACTTCAGAGGCACTCATTAGTTAAAAATGGTTTACAGTAATCCATATACCTCATAGTCGGATTTGCTGAAAGAGTGAGTGCTCTAATTCTGTCATTCTGCTTGCAACTTTTAGCTTTCAATTACATCAAGATAGACTTATTAATGTGTCTGAGCCCTGAATTTAAAGACAGTTCTTCTGAGCATAAGATACTGTGTTCATATCTTGTGCAAAATTCAGACCAGGTGTGGAAGCAGATGGGATTACACTGTGAGTATTAATATTCATAACTTTGCTTGATCTGTGACCGACTTGATAAGACCTGATAGCTATTCTAAGTTCACAGCTCTAGACTGCTCCATCATGATTTGCTCTTTGTCTGGCACAAAAGCTGGGTCAAAATAAGTTTCTCTAATGTGGCACAGATTTGGAGACTAAAGCCCAGTTGCCCTATTTCTGCTGACCTCAGTGAGCTTTAGGCTACTACAGATGAGTGCCAAATGAAAGGCTGAACTGCCGGCTTGCTTTAGCTTGCCCTGTGGTCAGTGTTATCATTTGACCAATCATCGGAACTAGGTAGAGAAAAGAAATGCTTTTCCCCTTTATGTCTTCTCCTCCTTTTTGTCTCCAACTCAGATATTGCTCAGATTTCCATCTTCAGGTGCCATTAAATACCTCAATGGCCTTTTAAGTCTGATAATGAGCACAAACACGTCTCTCCATGTTTCCAACAGCAATCGCCTTCAAATCAGTTACTAATTACTATTTTGTGTTAATTAGAGGGACAAGAGGGCACACATTTGCACATCTTGCAGCGTGCAAATTTCACTGTCTTTGGAGTCATAAACCTATTGATGTGATGAAGCCTAATCTTTTATTGCCTACCTGTTGCTGCAAAAAATCTTTTTCCTCTGCACAAATCAGAGGAAAGATTCGAGATATCAGTCTAACCTTCCTCTCCTATTCAGAATGGATTGCAGTCATTAGCTATACAGATTTTTTTCATTTCATTTCTTCCAAGAAGAACTTTTTCTATGGAAGAAGGTGTCGTTCACTTTCCCTCTTATGCTTTTCCTAAGGGCTAGATGATCAAGACAGCAGCTGCTGCATGACTTCCTTGAAAACTTCCACTCTGTTTTCACTCAAGGCTATACAGGATTTATTTTGTTCTCACCACAGCTGGCCACTTTTGATCTTCTATTAAGGCTCCTTTATGTGCTTATACTCACATTATTGAAGACAGCTCTTTCATTTACAGTTGTTCTCTGCTCCTTCCAATCATGATCAAGAGCTGGAAAACAAACAGGGCTTCTGCATATTGTTGACTGCAGACTGCCATGCTGGGTAACAGGAAAGATTAGAGAATCATTTCTCCGTATCTCTAAAGGAAACAACTTGATGCTCTGTAGCTTCATTTTGCTTTCATGCCTCATGACTTAAGGCTTTTTGTGACAAAGCTGTGTATTGATCAGACAAAGGGAAGTCACACTTACCACCAGTGTAATATTTCTATACTTTTTATGCGTTCTGTGCATAACATAAAATTAAGGTCATCCTCCTTCATGCAGAGATCCATATAGTACTCCTCTGTCTTATATCTTGATCAGAATGCAGCCTTATTTTGTGTTGGACACTTTTACAGTGCAAAGAGGGTGCATGCCTCTTTCTGAAACTACCTTCTTGCCTACCACCCAAAGAAGCTTATTTTGATTTAGGTCTTCATAAAATACATGACCACTTTGTTACTTGTCCATTTCTTTCCTTAGAGTTATGTACAACATCTCTAGTTTTTTAAAAATCTTTTAATATTTTAGGAGAATAATTTAAATATTTATGTTATCTTAAGTAAATTTTTATGCCGCTGAACAGTATATCAAATGTTTTAGCAGGTTAACTGAGACTAGGAAAAGAGTTTTGCATATGAGTGCAGGTATATACACTCATTCCAGGGTCAATGGAATTCATTTTTTAATTAGAATATAATTAGAGCCAATCTCAAATGACTGACCTTGAACAAGACAAAGCAGAGACCCTGACCTGTTATATGATGCTTTTTCATATTAATCTTGATGCATATTATGCTAATTAAAGGAATGTAAGAATGGACAGAAAAGATGAAATTCTGTTATCCCTATAAGAAGTTACATTTACAGAGGAATAAACGTCAGTGCAAAAAGTGAATTAAGAAAGGGGAGTGTAGAGTCTTGCTTTTAATTTTGCTTCTATTGGCAGTAATTTCTGTACTATTGGTAGCAACACTATTTTATATTTATTGAGCATATATGCTAATGAATTTCAAAAGATCTTATGAGCTTAGAAAATAACTGCATCTATTTCACATGGAGAGACTACTATATCACAAAATTTCTTTTGAGTTCCAGTGCAAGTAATTTGCCAAGGGTGACCTAGGAGATTATGGGAAGCTAGAAAAGAAATGTAGATCTCTACTTCCATGCTCCTACTTTCCAAACACGAACATTTCCTGTTGGAAATATCATAGGATCATAGAATATCTTGAGTTGGAAGAGATCCAGAAGAATCAAGTCCAACTCCCTGCTCCTTGCAGGACTGCCTAACACTAAACCATATGACCAAGAGCATCATCCAGACTCTTCTTGAACTCTTGACAGGCTTGGTGCCTTGACTACTTCCCTGGGGAACCTGTTCCAGTGAGTAACCCCTCAGTGAAGAATCTTTTCCTAATGTCCAATCTGAACTTCCTCTGATGCAGCTCTGAACACCAGCAAGAGGAGATCAGCACCCCCTTTCTAATGGCTCTCTTGAAGAAGCTGTAGACTGCAATGAGGTCACCCCTCAGCCTTCTCTTCTTCATCATGAAGAAACCATTTAACCTCAGCCACTTCTCCTATGTCTTGCCCTTGAGACCTTTCACTATCTTTGTTGCTATCCTGTAGACACACTTTAATAGTTTGATATCCTTCTTATGTTGCACACAGTACTCAAGATGAGGCCACACCAGTGCTATACAGAGTGGGTCAATCATCTCCCTCGACCAGCTAACTGTGCTGCACTTGATGGACCCCAGGACACAGTTGGCCCTCTTGGCTGCCAAAGTGCATTGTCGACTGATATTCAACTTGCCATCAACCCAGACCCTCAGATCTCTTTCCGTGGGGCTGCTCTCCAGCCTTTAATCTCGCAGTTTGTATGCATAACCAGAATAACCCTATCTCAGGTGCAGAATCTAGCACTTGCTTGTGTTAAATTTCATACAGTTGGTGATAGCCCACCTCTCTAGTCTGTCCAGATCTCTCTGTAAGGCTCCTCTACCCTCAAAGGAGTCCACAGCTCCTCCTAGTTTAATATCATTGGTGATACGAGTTGTATCAGATATGTATTGACAATATGTGTCAGCAATATGAATGTATCAGATTCCAAAGAGATCCTGAGTTTGACTAGGATACTGAATAGACATGAACTGTGCCCTTGAACTTGACATGCTGCTTGCTTTGTTCATGATACTTCCCTTCTCACTCTTCCCCCTCCAGTATTCTTTATCAGAAAAAATGTAAAAGTGAAACTCAGATCCTTTAGTCTCTGTAGCATATGTGAACCAGAGACTTATATAAATCGGAAAGGACCTCTGAAGGTCATCAAATCCAACTTCCTGCTGAAAGAAAGGGCAACTACACCAGGTTGTGCAGGACCGTGTCCAGTTGAGGTTTTAATATCTCTAAAGGCACAGATTTCACAGCTTCCTTGGGAACTCCTTCCTCTGTTTGACAACTGTAATGGTGAAAATATTTTATTTTGTATGAAGTTGGAATTTCCCATATTCTAACTTCTGTTTGTTGCCTCTTATCCTTCTATTGTGCACCTCCAAGAACAGTCTTGTTCTGTGTTGTTTATACTGTTCAATTATTTACCTGTAGACAGAAATAAGTTCTCCTCCCTTGTTAAGTCTGAACAGCTCTCAGCTTCTCAGTCTAATTATGTGCTCAAGCCCCCTGAGTATGACCTTGGTAAACCTCCACTGAATTTGCTCCAGTATATCCATGTCTTTCTTGCACTGGAGAGCTCAGAGCTGGGTGCAGCACTCCAGATGTTGTTACTTCAAACACCAAACAGAAGGATAAGTTCTCTTCTCTTGATCTTCTGCTTGTACTCTTCTAATACAAGCCAGGATGTTGTTGGCCTTCTTTGCCTTAAGGAAGCACTTCTGACATGCATTCGACTTGTCCATGACGGACCCCAAGTTTTTCTCCAAAACTGCTTTCTAGACAGACAGTTCTAGGCCTGTTCTGCTGTAAGGTATTATTCCATCCTATATACAGGACTTGGGATTTCCTTTGTTGAAGCTCATAATGTTCTCCTCAGGCCATTTTTTCAACCCTGTTAAGACTCTGCTGAATAGTAGATGGTCTCCGCAGTGTGTTGACCATTTTACCGATTTCGTATCATCCACAAATTTGCAGAAAGTGCCATCCATCCCATAGTCCAGGTTGCTGTTGTACATTAGGGACTATTGGCCCTAATATCACTAGCTGAGGCTGAGGGATAGCTCTAGTGACATACTGCCAATTGGGCTTTGCACCACTGATTCAATCCTTGGAGTCCAGCAGTCTAGCCACTTTTCCGCTCCCAGTATTAACCATTTATCCAGTCAATCTCTCACTAATGTGGCTGTAAAAAAACTGAGGAAGAAAGTGCCAAAGCACTTGCTAAACTTAGGATGAAAAACATCACAGCTCTTCCCTTGTCCACAGTGTAAGTCATGTAATTGTAGAAGTCAATCAGATTAGTTTCACATTATTTGCTCTCAGTAAGGCGATGTTGGCTGTACATCTTTTCCTTAATGATCTTCAGGACCACATTCTCAATGGCATCATGTCCTTTTTTCCTGCTCCTGTATGATTTTCACTGCTTGTAGCTCTTTGCACTGTGTGGTTTCACTTGGTTCTTTTCTAGAAGCAACAACACGTATGTGATGGGAGGCACCCTTTGCTTCCCTCATCTGACTTCCATAAAGAAATTTGATAGGAATGGTTGGACTCGATGATCCGGTGGGTCTCTTCCAACCTGGTTATTCTGTGATTCTGTGATTCTGTGATCATCTTGTCTTTCATGTGCTTGCAAATGTCTTCCAGGATTATTTGCTCCATAGGGATTTTTCATATATAGGTGTCTGGCAGCAGTTCCCCACATTCTGCCTCTTGCCTTTCATGATGTTTCCCTTGTTCAGTCATCATTAACCCTATCCTGTCCTCATAAATTATGCAATATTATGGAGAGTGACCTTACTAAATCATATATTACTGTAAGATCTTCAGATATTTCCCTTCTAGTCCTGTAGACTTGTATATGTCTATTCCATGTTGCACCATGTCTCAGTTCCTGAAACATTGGTTTGTACCTTTGCTCAAATCAGCCCAAGCTGGCAGAGTGAATAATAAAGATTCCAAGATTTACTTGATACTCTGAAAATCACTTTATGTTCTCTTGATCATAGATATAAAATGAAGTCATAAAAATTGGAGGCAGATTTTGGAGACATCTGTCTTTAAGGCAGTGTTTCAATGCCTTTATGAAATAATTTGCCACTTAGAAAAAAAGAGACTTGAGTAGAAGTTTTAATTTTGAATGGTTATATTTACCTGGTTCATAAAAGCAGCTGAAACTGAGTCAAATAAGCCTGCTTGGTGTCAGTCTTCTTTGTAAGAAAGAAACCAGAAAGGTTCTTTTGCCACCTCTTAGAGATTCTGTTTTAGTTCAAAAACTTCAGAACTAGAACTGATCTTCAGCTGCTAAACCCTTGCTGACTTATTAAAGGACTGAATACCCACGTAACTTCATTTGGTAACTAAATCAGCATTCCTAATCTAGTGCTGAAGGACCAACAGCTCAAGCTTGTGCTTTTTATTCGGATATTTTAATATCCAAAGCAGTGCATATCCCATAGTGCGATGGATTCTTGTTAAAACATTTACTATCCTAATTGTGTGAACCATAGGTATAGCATGTTGATAATCTTGTCTATAGATCCAGGGAGCAGATACATGAGAGATTATTGCAGAATTAGGAGTTCACAGTAAAGAAACACAATGTGAACTGTCCCAGGCTGCCTTATAAAACAGATGGACATCTGTTCTTTCCCTTCCATATGAGTATAGCTTCTGCAATGTGATAGCTTGGAGATTAGTAATTTGCTTCTGGTCTTTATTTCAGGCCTAAAACTTGTATTTGCATTTCAGATATATACTAAATGTTGATAGTGTTGAGGTGAGGATTGAGTTTAAGTAATTTCTAACAGAAACATAGATGCTGACACACTTCGGTTTTATGTTGAATACAGGCCTCAGCTATTCTATTTGATGTAGCTCGCAATACCTCTTTCCCACATTCTGCTATTCACGTTTGCTTTCTTTTACCAATGTTTTCTCATGACCTTGAGTTTAAGGAATTTCATCACTCCTCTGATTATCCAAAAAATATTAGAGGTTCTGTCAGATGTCCTCGTGCTCACTTGGTTCTTCATTCTGTTAAAGTTCATAGCGTATTAAAGTCAGATTCACCAGAAAGTTGAAGGGTATTTATCCTTTTTGGTTTGTTTTACTAAATCTCTGTGAAAATGAGAAAAGCTGGCTTGATTCCCTCTATTTATACATAGAAATAACTCTTGTTCACTGAATGACCCTTGCCCTGTAGATCCAGTCATCCATGCAATGGGAAAAAAAAATTGTTGTGTCTATTCATTTTCACTGGATGTCATCCAGAAAGCAGAAATATTGCTGCTTATGTTCATCTCATGTTGATGAACTGCAATAAAAGACTCTTCATATGCCAGAGTTAATCAGCTAATGCAAGATTTACTGCTCTTTGCAGTGCCATGCCAAATGCACATTTTCAGCACTTTTTTGTGGGTTTTGACCTTAACTCTTTACTCCTGGCAAATCATCCTACCATTAAACTGTGCTTAAGTAAAAAAGTTTCAAATGATCTGAGAATTTTCCCGTTCTCTGAGACATAAAATCATTTGATATTTTGGTCTATGAGGACACACACATTCACATACAAGTGGAAATGCCAGCATTGTTATTTACAGAAGGATCCTTCAAGCAGCAGTGTCAGCCTCTAATTCTACAAAATAGTCCTTCCCAGTAAATGAGAATCAGAACTATATTACTTAAACAGTTAGGTTCAGGTCCTGCAAGTCATACCTAAGGTGAGCAAGAACTCCACCTGAAAATAGAGAGTTGCAAATTCAGCTCCATTTTCAGAAAGCTGTTCCAGAAAACAATCCATTTGTTTGCCTTGCTTGCTGGCAAATATATAAAAATCCATTTGTATGCTGATTACTTTTTCTACATGATGTTATTACACAGCACACATGGCATAAAAAATTTAAGATGTATCTAGTAGAGTATGTATGACTGTATATGGACAGCAGAGTTCTGTCCCATGCTGTTAATGCATGTATACCCCAAGCCCTTGCTTTCAGTTTGTTCATGCATGCCAGCTGCTTATTCCACAACTGAAGTAGAGTTCTGTGCCAGTGCAATAGAAGAAAAAAATATAGTTACACTTCTTTCTTTTATTTTGCAGCACTAAAGTCCTTCCAAAGGGCCATTCTAAGTTCACCTCGAGGGCATTAGCATAGGCTACTTTAAAACAGAAAATCTTTTAGCCCTAGTCAAGGAATGAGAAAACCTTGTCTGCTCTGTGTAAATAATTTTTGATCAATGTACTGTTCTAAGGCAATTCCCAATTAGCATATCCTATAGCTTGTTGTCAAACGCTGTCCACAGGGTACAATTGTGACATAGACTGCGAATATTCAGCAATAGGAGTCTGTAAATCTGAGTAGGTAATGACAAAGACTCTTTAGTAAAAGCTAGAATGAGGTGAGCTGAGCAGAATAATGGCAGTCTTGGGGGGCAGAGGGGTATTTTAGTTTAATCAAAGCCAGAACAACTGAAAAAGTTACTAGTTAAAGGACTTGCTCTCTGAAGTAGATACATTTCAGGTAAATGCACATTTCAAACTGAAGTGCTGAATTGGCATCCTTACATCCACTCTGTTCTCTGGATCAAAGCAAAGTTAATCATTTCACTTGCCTTTTATCTATTTTATGGATGTGTGTGGGTGTGTGTGCATATGTATGTGTACGGTGTGTGCATATGTATGTGTACGGTGTGTGCATGTACGCACTCAAGTAACAGAAAATAATGGCAGTGAGGGAGGGGGTTTTGTTTTCTTCTGTAATGAAGCTGAAGATATTTTTTTTAACATAATGATACCTAATAGTCGTTGTCCACTGTTGTAAAAGCTCAGAAGTATTGCAGCTTTCTCTTGCCTGTGTTTGCCTAGCCAGCCTTCTGCGTACTACAAGCACTGGGAAATTTCAATGACACAGCTTGGAATGGGTTCAGTGACCTCAATTATTCCCTCCCACCCACTCCAAACTCCTTTCAATTTGCAAAAAGCTTTAAGTGGACAAAACCCAGATGCCTTTTGCTTGTAGTTCAGTAAGAACAGATTGAGCATGTAGATTCTTGTCAAAGTGATATATGTAGTTCATTTTCCATTAACTCTTTCTTAACTAAGGATTTTAAATTCTTAGTTCCAAGTCTAGCACTCTGCTTTGCTTTCTACTGCTTTTTAAAGTTCATTATGTCTACAACATCATTTAAGAAAGTGAACCTTAAAAAGCCTGGGCTAGACATTGACTGATATGAAACTGATATGAAACAGACTGAGCGTTTGGATCTGCTTTTAAAGGCGATGACTTTTTTTTCTTTTTAAACTGGTTTTATATTTAATAACACATCCTATTGTCTAAATCAGTTCAAAAGCACTAACTAAATATAATAAATAAGAACATCAGTTTGGGGGGAGGAAGAATATGACTTGTGGAAATTACTTACCAGTCAAAACCCGTACATGGGCCCTGATTACCTTGAGAGCTTGCTTCAGTTGCCCTGCTTGAACTTAGATTGCTTTCATAATGTTGTAATATTGCCTCAAAGAGTTGGTGCCTCTCCCTTGCCCCAGAACATTTCATTACACTTCCTTTCTCCCTCTCTCTCTCTCTTCCTCTTTCATTCTGCAGAAACATGTGCTGTCAATAACGGAGGCTGTGATCGGACTTGCAAGGATACTGCGACAGGAGTACGATGCAGTTGCCCAGTTGGATTTACCCTGCAGCCTGATGGGAAAACGTGCAAAGGTCAGCTTCTGTTTGCTTTGCAATGCATCATTTGCCTTCAGCAGTTCCAGTACAAGATGTAAATATTCAGTTACTTAATCAATACTTTTAAGTTAAAGCAATACTGGCATAGTGATTGCAATCGAGTTCATTAGCTTTCTCCTTCCCTTATTTTTCTGTGTTTACTATTTCAGTCAGTTTTCTCTCTATTTATTAGAGGGTTTTATTACTGCAAAGACGTGAGATACAGAGGTCAAACTGTTTCTAACTGACCAGAGATTTAGAAGACAAACAGAGTTTCTGGGCTGCAAAAAGCCTTCAGTTTCAAAGGATAGTCTTAATATCCTTGCAAAACTTGTCTGAATTTGTCTATTCAAAAAGCAAGTTAATTTTCTCAGGCAGTACTTCGTCACCTGCAGATAACCAACTGGTTATTACTGAGTGAAGTCAGGTGAAAGATGCAGTAATACTGCTCAAAAAAACTAAACACCTGTCCATTTCTGCCCATTCAAAACATAAATATCCAGCTACAACAGAAAACCAAAACAACATTTGCTAGTGCACAGGTCTAAACCATACAGCTGATGCTTAGATTTTACTGTTCCAAAGGCTGTACAAGAACCTTGGCATTTTGTCCTTCGTAAGTGCATTACAACTGAAGTCAGGGGAACAGAAAAGGGCATCTGATATTGCCATCAATATCTGTTCTCAGTTAAGGAAACAGGAACAGTTCTCAAATATCCCTGCAGAATCACACTTAGTGGCATTATGCATGTGACTAGATTTGGATACGTATCAGTAGGACAAGGCCCTCCATCAGCTGTTTTCCCATCTTTCTATGTATTTCTCCTGATCTCCATCGCAAGAGACTTGATGATGGCCAACCAGGAGGACACTGAATATATTGTTGCACAGACAATACTGTTATATCACTGAGTGACTTAGCGTAAGTTGACTTAACTTGCTAAGAAACTCTTGGCACTTTCTTCCTTCAAAGCAACCAGAAATGTCAGAATACCTTCAGTCCAGGACTTGATGTTACTTAAAATAGTAAAACCCACAAAAATAAACAGAAAATGTGTGGTTTCCTCTTGCTCCAGGCTGAAAAATCCCAGCGCTTGGGCATGATCCTGTTAGTATTTATAGAAATAACAGTCCATTTGCCTGTTTATTTGAAAACAAAACATTTAAACTGCCATTGCACACAATTTTAATAGTTAAAGGTGAGTACACATCAAAAATTAGTCAGTGATTCCACCGAGTGCTTAAAAAGGAGGCCTTTTCATACTGTACACCTAGACTTGGTCATAATGTTTATTATTGAAAATGCATCGTGAAAGTAAAGATTAATTCTAAATTTAGAAGTTTGGCCTTAGAACTAATATGAAACTATATTTATATAATAATCAAATTTATAATTAGTGCTACAGACCAAATAAAATATTCAACTGATCCTCAAACCAAGTAGTATGGCTCTATGCTCTTTCACATTTTTTTCTTTTCGCTTTTTATTTGAGATGAAAATATAGGAAACAGAATCTGCATTTTTATGGTGCAAATTCTTTCTTACTCTCTTAAATTAAGCAGAAACTGGAAATTAACTCATATGGTTTAACAAACCAACCAGACCATTTCTTTTTAAACTTTATTGCCATTTTAGGAAATACTCTTTGTCATAAAATGGTAAAATTATGTTTTGCATTTAATTTAACTGTAAGTAATAGTATTTATCTAATGTATTGCACGGTGACATTTCTATGCAAGATTCTGCTGCTCTGAAACAAAAGTAACTTCCCATTTAAATCTGTGCACAAAGGGTCCTGCAGTTAAACTGAGCAGTGAAGCTTCTCCTGTAGCTTTCACAGATAGCCCTTAGTCAAGACTGGTCTCTAAGATTTACACTGAGTGCAAAAATGAGCATTTTGGTGCAGTGACGTTAATGCCTTCTCAGCTCCTCTTGCTTGTAGATAAGGTCTAGAAAAGGCTGGAATGGAGAAATTCACTGTGCACATGTTCCTTCCTCCAAGTTCTTTAGGAAACAAAAAGAGTGATCAGCTCAAGTTTCCTTTTTCTTTTGTTTTGGTTTTTTTTATGGTGGAAAGATAAGCCACTGTGTTAAAAGAAAGTAGAGAGACAGGGCATGTAAGAGAAGCTGAGAGATAACTGGGGGAATAATTAACATATTAACCAAAAAATGCAATTTGGGTTGAGCAAAATGATTAATATGTTTACATTGAATGATTGACCAAAAAATACACTTTTATTGGGAAGTCTATGTTTTTTCAGTCTATTTTAGCATCTTCCTCTCTAAGCCATTTTACATAGTGCAGCTACTATTTGAAATTACGTAGTTGCCTAGATTTAAGAGGCTTGAATAAGACTTAAAGAAATATCTGAACTGTTGAATACTCTGAGGTGGACATTGCGTAATTTATTAAATCTGTAATTCTAGCTCACTTGTAGGTGATTTCCTCAATAGTGCACTTTTATAATACTGATACTTTATGGAAATCTATCACCACTTTTCTGCCTTATTTTTAAAAAAGGAAACTGGTAAATTAAATAACATTTTCATTTTTAAATTAATGAAATTAAAGAAAAATATTTTTCTAAATAACAAAATTTTCCTACATGGTTCTGCTCAAAAGTCAAGACTGGTCTGTTTTAGGCATTGTGTAGACATGTAATGTGAAACAGAGATTGTGGTCTAAAATGTTCGCAGGTTTTTGTTTAGTAGTTTGGAATTTCTTAAACAGTTTAGTATAGAAAAAAGGCTGCCCAGGGAGGTGGCTGAGTCACCACCCCTGCAGGGACTTAAGAGATCAATAGATGAGATGCTCAGGGATATGATTGAGTAGTGGACATGTACAGTTTGGCTTGATGATCTCAAAGGTCTTTTCCGACCTAAGGATTCTATGTTTCTGTGAAAAGCAAGTATACCTGCAAAAGGAAAGGTAATTTTTTTAAGAAAGAGTATATGCAAACATGTCTTATTTGCCAAAAGATGACAAATAAACCCTGTTAAATGTAAGTAATTGTTCTACACTTTGTTTGCAATATCATATTTAATGTCTATATTCCTGTCATGAAGCTGAGATGGATGCAAATCACATAGACTATACACAGTTCAGGACAGAACTGAGTCAGGACTGAAACTCTGGTATTTCTCCTGTCCCTTTTCTAATGTAACAGAGAACAGAGGGTGCAGGAAAGTGATTTCAGAGTAATATAAAGGACCTACCTTCAGCAGTTTTACATGTCAACCTCTGTCACAGGCTCAGCTGGAATTGAGAGTTCATTGTACCTCAAAGAATGAAGCTCCTTTTGCTAATGCAGAGTGCAGTGGTTTATATCAAATGTGGGGTAAAAAATTGTTGTTGGGAGAGTTTTAACATGGAACATGTACAGGTAGCTGCATATCCTGGAGTAAGGCTGCTATAGCAGAAGATTGTTTTGGTTTTGAGAAACTGAAAAATCTTTCTTATCTCTGATTCTTTCTCTCTTACATGTATTACTTATCTGATCTTGTAGTGAAATAAGAGCAAAAGTGCTGTCAATGGTATAGTCGAAGGGACCTTTAGATGTATTAATGGTGGCTGGGATAAAAATTCATTAATCTTTTGCCATTGTTCAAAAGTCAATCTCAAATTCAAGTCTTCCCTGAGCTGGGTCAATACACAAGGGAGAATGCTCTCCTGTCAGCTGGGCTCTTAATAAGCCAAGCCATGGAGGCTTTTGTCAGCTAAGAGATGAGACACATCTCAGGCAGAAAGAGTACCACATTCTCCCTCTAATTAATGCTATTCAATATTTCCTGCCATTGCAAGTGAGTGATCCCAGCTTGATGCTGGGTTCATTTGATGCTGTCATTTATTGTGCAACACATGATAAAAGAGTACAGTTCATTTCTTTAAATGCCTACCTAGTCACTCCACAGAATTCAGCTAATGTAGATAAAAAGAAAGCCAAAGAATTAGAAGGCATAGTTGCCTGGGGTGCTTATTGCTCATTGCCTCCTACTCACTTTTTAATGTCTCCTGTAGCATGCATATCAGGGGTTCTATGGTCCCCAGCTCCCCTTGCTTGTTGATTTCTGTGTATCCTTCCTGCCAAGTACCCTTTCCATGCATCCAGCTGTAATCTGCTCTCAGTGAGAAGGATGAGAGACAAGCCGAGCAAAGAAACGTTCTTCTTCCAGGACTTATGGTGGAGAAGGACTGCAAATGACATCTGAGAGACAGTGGCTTTCTTTGGGTGTTCTCTAAGAAGTGAATTAGAACAAGAAGAAAGGCCATAGGCTTCTGGCATGATGTAAAATGTAGGACCATGTGTCTCATGTACTCCATCTTTGCCTTGGAGATTTAACAAACAAACTGTACCCCTGAGACACACTTGTGCTCTAGAATAATGCAGCTTCCCAGAGCTGTAAACATAGCCATTGAGGAACTGTGCAGGGTGCAGCACATCCTACAGTCAAATGGCAGAGCAAATGATGTGTGCAATTTTGTTTAGCTGTCTTTCTGGTTTGGATCATTTTCATTGGTAAGGTTGACAGTGGGATTTTGGGGAGGTAGGTATTTAGCTGGGCTAGATTGTCAGTGGTTTTAGTAGCAATATGGTGTTGCATTAAAAATCTGCCACCAGCTGTGGCCAGATACAGCAGCATTAATTCATGTCCATGAATAGGTCTTTGCCAAGCTCAGGTGATCCCATGGGCATGTATTTAGGAGGCAGACAGGTCCCCTCACATTTCCACCTAGAGACAGGGCATTTTATTTACTGTGGAAAACTAAGTAAGCCCTTCTTAGCCCTCTCACATATTGTTTAACTAGTGCAGTGTTACGCTGGGGTTATGTGACTGGATGCTGTAGGCAAACATTGCTTTTTCCTGCTGTCTCATTGTCATGGTTACCCAGCAATGTGGTATGCTCTCTGCTTCCTTGAAACAGGCCCCCATCCTTTTCCATTCAGATGCAGCAAAGAAATGTTGCACTTACATGCTTAAATACTTGACTGTGCTGCAGTAGGAGCATCAGGAATGCCTTAGTGTTTAATGGTTTGTCCAGTAACACAGCTCTGTTACCTGCCTTATCATTAAATAACCTAGAAAAGTACTGTGGAGAATAATGAACAAATTCATTCAAAGGTCTGAATCAAAGTTTATTAAAATAAAAGGGAATTTTTGCATTGGCTTTACTAAGTTGAAATAGTAATTGCTCTTTTTTATCTTTCTTAATTGCAGCTTGTTGCAGCATGAAAATACATTTTAAATTGATTTGGTATACAAAAGCAAAACCCTGAAAGTGAATTAAATTTTGAAGATCAGATTGTTTCTGTGAGGGAAAGAGTTTCTTACAGTATGAGTCTTAATGAAGCTAAACATGTCATGTTTTGTTAAATATGAACTGAAAGGTTTCATTAAATTAAATGTTTAAAATTAACACTTTTCATGAGTTTGGTATGAGGATATGACTCAGATGTTGAAGGCTTTCCTCTCTTATCATTCAGAACACACTAACACTAAGTGAAAAGCTCACAATGAACAGTTTAGCTGTCCAATTTGGCTTCATTTCCTGGCTACAGAATATCTGTGAGCAGTTATGATTTCCTCCATCATTCCATTAGTCAAAATTATTTAAAATTTCTTTTAGGTTTTTTCTCTAAATTGGATTAAATTGACTAAATCTTTTAGAATTGCAACTTGTCAGCCCCTATCAATTTACATGAAACTGAAAATGTTTCCTCATTTTTAGAGAGGAACACCAGAAGGAGTTGCAGATTATTTTTATTGTTTATTATTAGTAAGATGCAGTTATTAATCTGGTACATCAACTATTAGCCTGTTTGAGTTACAACACTGACTTTGTTTGAATGTGATTGATTCGATACGTTGCATAGTGGTATTTTTTTCACTGACTGCCTAAATGGGGAAGGTTTTGCAGTAGAAGTAATTACCTATGATGAACTCAGGTTTCATTTGGTTAATACCCCTGATCAACTTGACATTTTTTACATGTAAAAGTTTGGCAGTAAAATAGATACCTGTGCAAGATAACCTCTGCAAAATATATGCCTGAGTCTAGTTTATACCAGACTTTAGTGGCACATACAGACATACTTGTCACATCATGTAAGTTTCTTGATGCCTTTACAATCAAGTCTATAGGTTTGAAGCATGTCTGGTGAACTAGGATTTGTCTCACCTAAGAGGAATGTGCAACACAGGCACAAGTTAACTCATGGGAATAATGGCTTTTGTTTGAGCACTGTTCTAGTTTCTTCCTTAGCTATAAAGAGAACTCCTTGAAAGCAGTCACCCAAATAGAAAGTTTTCCTTAGTTAGATTGCCACAGAAAATTCTGAGGTGGCCATTCAAGTGACAACATCACTTTACCAAAAGTATACATGACTTTTTTGTAAATGCATAAGAAGCATAGAGGAAGCTGGAAGGTGACCCAAGTTCCTTGCTGAAGCGTATAACTTCCATTTGAAGGTGCACAGCTTCAGAATTTAGATATTTAGCTTCTGCATAACTGAAATTATCTTCCCAACAGTTTAAATTTCTAAAGATTGCTTACAGAGACAATTCTGTTCTTGACAGCTCCTTCTTGAGATCCACTATCTGTGCATCTCTCATTAGCTGTATCCTTTAAAGTGGTATTTGCTATACTGCACACAGTGAAAGGAATATTGGTGTCTACTCTACATTACATGCCATTAGTGCCAATAGGGATTGTATTGGCACCTAGAGCAAGTCTTGGGACATACAAAAATTGCTTTTTCCAGCTCACTTTTCTCTCACAACATGAAGATTTTTTTAACAAGTGTGAAGAGGTCAGTTTAGCTTCTTTCACATTGGACTTACACAGTTTTTGAGAACAGAAGCATTCAGAACCACTAGCCATAACAAGCCATAACCATTTTCCAGTGCTCTCACTCAAAAAAAAACCGAAAAAACATACACGCAAATCGTGTGAAAGAATAAACTCAAATGAAGTGAGTTGCCAGCAGTCATCACCTACACTGCAGTTAAAGTGCTGTGGTACCAGCAACTGTCAGCATAAATGTCAGTCACAAGATTACAGGCAGCAATAAGTTTTTTGAAGAGGATGTTTGGCAAAGCCAGAAAGGGCAGATACCTGCTTGTCTTATTCCCTTTTCTTCTGATTACATTTCCCTTGATAATTGCAGGAGCTGAAACAGTCATTTACTTCCATGTCATATATTTAAGATAACTTAGGTAGTTAATAGAGCAGTTGTACTCTAATACTGGTTCATACCATTGCTGCTTAATGCCAGAGAAATTTGTTGTGCAGCACATTAAATTGTGTTAACATTCTGCTTATATTGCACATCATATTCAAAGTTTGGTTTGGAAAGTAGCATATGAAAAATGGTCCCTTAGCCTTACCCTAAGTCAAAGGTACAGTGATGACTAGTGAGAGCAGCTTTTCATTTAAGCTAATTAGTTTCTCTTTGCTGTACATAAATAAAGCTATCTAGGTTGTATTGCTCTGGGATACCCCAGAGCAATAGCATGCATGTTGATTAGAGTCTGTCAAAAGTAACTAAGGGAAAGACAGAATTACTCTCAGCAGGCTTTAATTTTCTGTTTTGGTATCTCCACTGTGAGAAAAATGCAAAAATTTGCAGGTGGAAATAGACTGAGAAAACTGGGTGCTTATACCCTCTGTGAAGAAGATGACCCAAGCAGGCAGAACATTTTAACCATGATTCCCAGGAGTAGCAAGAGATAAAAGGTTTTTAAGCAATCAGCCAGATAACACTTCAGGGGTTTCAGGGAAAAATTCCTTGGTCATTTCAGAAAATGAAATCCTTGTGAGATTGCAAGTCAAAAACCTCAGAAAAAAAAAGGCATTGAAAATTATTATTTCATTTTTAAAATAGAGATTGTCATACTCAGGACTTAATATAGACTACACCTTCTGTGCCTCTTGCTTTGATCCCCAAGGCCCATATTGCCCATGCCGTGAATATCAAACTAGAACGTCCATCCTCTCTTCTACACATCAGCTCTTAAGGGGAATCAACTTTGATTTTGAACCTGTGCCTTTTACTTCTCTCTCAGGAATCACAGGGTCCCATTTTTTGGTCAGAAGAATAGATGACCCCAAGGGAGAATAAGCATATCAGCCTTGGTAATTCCTGATGGGATTAGAGGTCTTATATTATATGGCTAAGCTACCTCCTATTTGCACAAGCTTAAAGGTATCTTGGGAATTGGGAAATACCATGGAACAGCTGGCACCGCATGAACTCATATCCTATCACAATAACACTCTAATAAGCACATGCAAATAGTCTAATCCCAACCTATAGGGTATCCACTTTTTTTGCCTTGAAAATATCTCTGAACTTAGTTTCACATTCCACTTTCCTTTAGAGTCTGACCAATGAGGAATAAAGTGACTCTTTTTGATTTCAACAACAGAAACAAAATACAAAGAAAAAGTGGATACAGTGGTAGAAAGAGACCTGTGTACTCCACTCACATGTGAAAGTCAACGCAGGACAGAATTCTAATCCCTCTCTGGTTTCTACCTTCAGTGTCACTCCCTCAGAAAAAAAGTCCTACTCCAGAGGAACTGGACTTCCTTGACTTTTATCAACAGTGGGCCATAGCCTGTTTGTCAAAGCCTGTTCACAAGGTGTCTGGAGTCAGGGGATAGAATTATTAAAGTATGAGTTGTCTTTTAACAATCTTTCGGTGTTTACTGAAGTGGTTTATTTTGAGCCATTCTTTCTCCCTGACGGCTTTCTCTCTGCTTCTCATCAACTTGAACCAAGAGTAAACTTCCCAATAGTTAAATCAAGATCTAGTTTTCATAATTAATTCTACAGCAGCTCTACTTCCATCAGGCTCCTTACATGACTCTACTTTCTAGCTACAACAACTTACTTTCCAGTGCTTGTAGCTAGAGATAAGTGCATGTTCAAATATAAATACCATCTTTGCCCCCTCCATGCTGAACACAAGGCAGATACCAATCTTGTGAATCTTTTATCTTAAAACCAAGAAAAAAAAATAAAAAAACTCACATCTTTGCATGCATAAATTGTATGATAGAATGGAGACTGGGCAGAGGACTGTCATAGCCTTTCATGAGAAGTCAGCACCTAAATAAATTCAGGAACATGAGACTGAGATGAAGAATAATGGTAAGGAAAATGTAGGTTCTCCAGTAACTAGACTAGTGTTTTTAGGAGAAGCGTTTTCTATATATGTGTGGTGCACAGGTTAAAAGTGCAATTAAATATTTGATTTAAAATAGCTGAATTTTCTATAAAACACCCTCTGACAAACAAGTTCAAGCAATTTTCCTGTACTTCTGAATAGCTAAAGCACCATGACATCACATGCCATTTTCAGAAAGCAAGCAGACAGCTTCTTGATAAAGTCAGATTTGTGTGAATATCAAGCTGCTCAAGTGTTTTACTGAAACCAACAGATTTTTGGGGTTCGTGTTGCAGCAGCAGCAATAAGGGATCTCCTTGTCTCTTTCCCTTTTTAATATGCCTCTTCTTCTGACAAAACCCATACAATTAAGAAAATACAAGCATTTGTGCCAAAGAAGCAACCAAAGACAGCCAGTGGGTGATTTCAGACTATGAAACAATAGATGAAGCTGCCTAACCAAAGATAAAAATAACAAAATCAGTGTTAAAGGAGAGGAAAATAAGGACTTTTGTCATGAAAGCAGTCCTATTCAGTGCTTGAGTACTGGCAAGAGTTTCTTAGAACACACACTCTGAGAAAGCACTGAGAAAGTTCTGTTAGCATGCCTCCCCGTAAATGCTTCTACAGGGAATTCTTTGGCATATGAGTCAACCATATGTATTGACTACTCTGCAGAGATAACAGGTAGACTTGTACTTGGTGAAATAAGACTACGGAAAGAAATATTTCTGAATTTATTTGATAGGAATGACAAACAGAAAACTGAAGCCAAAAGGGAATATTGAACAACAGAGGTGGCTTTGAGGTTGTTTTTGTTTTGGTAGGACTTAAGCAAGATGCGAGACCAAAACCATCTATGTCCAAAAAAAAAAAGCCTCAAAAATCGGGATTAAAAGGAGTAACTGATGGAAGAGTGATGGTCAAGTTCAGCCTAGCAAAGCTTGTTTTAGAAAGGATGGATAAGACTAGAAAATCAGACCAGAACTTTTTCAAATAGCTGCCCAAATGTGGATTAAAAGCAAACAGAAAGGCCTGCCTGCAATAACTTTATTGCAGAGGCCACAGTGTTTTTATGTGATTACATCTATGTTATTCAGTCTCAAGACAAAGAACAAATAAGATCCAACCAGTGTGAGGAAAACAGTAAGAACATCTGGCAGGCAGCTGCAGCAGCTGAGTAGAAAGCTCTGTGTCATGTCCAGTGAGGGGGCCATAGTCATCTGGCCCAGCACTGCTGCCCTGGAAACAACTGTTTCAAGGCTTGGCAAGGCTGGGAGGTGGCTGAGAATTAGGATATGATTTTTTTCCCCAATTTTTTAAAGAAAAGAGGGAGTTGACGTTGTTGGTGCAGAGGCAAATTTAGCATGTGATAAGGTGACAGAGAATCTGACTGAAAGGCAGAGGGAGGCACAGAGAGAGGAGAAGGGTCAGGAGGGTTGGTGGTAAAAGCATAGGTGTTGGAGGAGATAATGCAGAGACATAAAGGTGCTGGTCACCAGGAGAAAATTTGTGGGATTTGGGAGAATAAAAGATAGAAAACTGTTGGTGGTAGGTGCCTACAAGTGGTCAGAAGTCTACTGAGGTGATCAGAAAAATGAGCAGCTAAGCACTGACTGATGAGTATATATGTTGACTGGGTGTCAGAATGGTGAATTTTAGATATATAGACATAATTTGATCCAGACTTTCTAGAAGACAATTAAAGTTCCAAGCCACAGTGAGGAATAATAAATTATAAACCCATAGGATTTTAAAAAATGAGAGGAAATGGAAATTATAGATACCAACACAGGTGAAATTTGCCAGAAAAAAAAAATGGAGTAGAAGACAAAATAAAAAGGAATAGAGGGTGGAGAACAGAATCTAAGAAACAAAACTATGGATAACATCCATCTTCTAGCTGTTGCTGCTAATTTATCACATTGAGAATGTGTGTGAAACTTCCACCACCCCTTCCCTGTTTTAGGAGAGGATTGACACCTTTTCTTTTAAGGTTAAAGGCATACAATTCACCAGTCTGCTGTTGACTTGTTCATGACAGACAAATATAATACAACAGATTATCTTCCATTAAAAAATCACAAACTTGACTCAGCTGCCATGCAACTCATTCAGTTTCGTTCTCTCCCAAGGGTTCCATCTATCCCCACAAAATAAATTCATGTGTACTATCCCTGTTCCTTGGAAACTTGCAGTTGTTATTTGTCTTTGTGAACCTCCCCTTTGAAAATGCCAAATCCTTTAAATTAATGCTTGAGAGGGTCATTCTTTGCGTTTCAGTTGCTGAAAAGACCTTGCATTTATTCAACAATATAAAGCTCCCTGAGGACCAGCAACCACAGTTTATTATGTAAAAGTGTGCTGTGTTTATTCTTATTTGGGTGTTGGCTACTCATATAATCATAACTACCAACATTCAAAACTCACAGTATTTTTTTCATTCTTTTAGTATTGCTTTTTTCATCATAAAATACAGCTTGGTTTTTGTATGGCTAGATCCTCCTCTCATTGAATTGTCTCAGTGAATGGCTTCCATGGTACAGAAGATAACCCTGTTTGGTTGAAGTAATGACATCTAAAAGTTTTGGAGGGTTAATTTTTTGGTCAACAGCCAAACTTCTTTGAGTCCTTATCATCTATGACGCATTTGAATTATCATGGGCTAATTGTATTCAGCTTTTCAGCAGGAGTAGCTTTATCATAGGAAAGCCAGGATACTTTTAATGGGATTTTAAAGAAGGTATCAATATCTTCAGCTGTCCCTCATACTAGTTTTCTTTTTAAATTTTATTTCATTAAAACAAACAAAAATTTAGAAGCAAACTGATATTCTTAGAAATAAGTACACAGCTTTCCTGAGTGAATAGGTTGTAGAGAAGAGGGAGCTGGTCTTTTCTCCCAAGTGACAGGTGACAGGACAAGGTGGAATGGCCTCAAGCTCTGCCAGGGGAAGTTCAGGCTGAGCGTCAGAAAAAAAATTCACGGAAAGAGTCATTGGGCACTGGCAGAGGCTGCCCAGGGAGGTGGTTGAGTCACCTTCTCTGGAGGTGTTTAAAAGACGGATGGACGAGGTGCTGAGAGGCATGGTTTAGTGTTTGATAGGAATGGTTGGACTCGATGATCCTGTAGGTCTTTTCAACCTAATGATTCTGTGATTCTGTGTAGAGGTAAATTGAGTTCATATACTGTCTACGGTTTCTTGTATCTTGGTCCAGTAGGGCACAGCTTGCTCATTTCCCCATCTTCATTGAGGTTAAGCAGAAAATTTGAATACTGTTAAGAGCAAGGCCTTTCTTTTAGCGAGACTTAGTACAGAGAAAATGCCCAGAGATGTCAGCTCCCTGCTAGCTCCTTTATTGTTGCTGTTGTGTGCAACCTTCAGCAGCCTGTAGAGTTCTGTCTCAGCTCCTCCTGCATAAAATGCAGAAACATTGAACATAGAATTTTTATGCTTTTATCGTCTGTGTGAATAATTAAGGTAGATAAGTAGTCAGCCCGATATATTTGTACAACTCTGTATTACTATTCTAACCGCAGCCTCCATATTATATGGTCATGGTTACCCAGAGTGTGATCTACTGTACTTTCCACATGCTTTGTAAAAATGTTATTTGTTGTCCTCAAGTACAGATGAAAATCTTAACGGCACACCTATTTCTCCTTCTCCAGGATTTTATAGAAAGTATTTTGATTGATACAAAGTTATGAAACGAGGAAACTAAGTTTATTTATTTGCTGGGATTTGGGAGAGGAGGGGAGCTTGAAGGGGGGATGGAGCCGGGGTGTAGTTTTTGCAATTAGATCAGCCTAGACAGTAGAAGACTTTCTTTTATGTTTTCAGTCCATTTCACATTCTGGTGTCACAGTCTAAGAAAACTTGCACTCTTTGGGTTCATAGCACTGCACTAACATGTTTATAAGTTTAAAAAAGAATTTAGTGTTCAGCAAAAAATTTAAATGAAAATCCTTTCTTTTCACATTAGATTTAGTAAATCCCTTGCCTTTCACAAATAAGAAATCAGGGCCTAAACGTTTGTGACAGCATTTCGAAGTTTTTCACTTTTAAAGCTTTTTGTGTTTTATAAACCTAATTAACTGTAATAAGAAAATAATAGGACATAATGTTTGTTTTACAAGGTGATTGATCTCTTGGCGGCCTGGCAAACTCTGTTATTGATTGGTTGGTGGATAATGTCAGCGTGGATATGTCCTGGAGGAGAATAGCTGACACCTAAATCCATATGTGACAGATTACCATCTGTGTTGGAAGACAGGTTTCTTCATAAAATTGCAAAGATAACAGGTGAAAATGGTGAAAGTGACATGAGGGAAATGTGTTGAAACCTGCCTCAACCTTTCTATGGTCCAAGAGCACTTACACAAAGCTCTCTGTTTTGTGGGCAGCCTGTTTTCAGGATGAGGGAGATTAAATTTTAATTACACCCATTCCTGTTTGCCCAGTCAGGTTTTAATTCTGCTAATTAGGAAAATGCCTTGCCCCACAACCTAGCCATAAAGCTAATTAAACAGAGAACCTCCATTTGCTACTTATTGGAACTTCAGTTCAGTAATGATTATCATACATTACCGTTAATTAGCACTGTGGGAAAGAAAATGAGAATGTCACTGAAGTGCAAAGCTCACATTAAAGGTACTGTAATGTATGCCTTATTTCATTTTGTAGCTATCTGATGCAGGGAAGTCACACAGTACCCTATCTCCGTCAGTTTCACATTTGTTAAAGGAGAATTAATTAAGCTTATCTCTCTTGCAGAAGTGTTGTGAAAGTTTAATGTAATCAAGCTGATAAGATGCTGGCCTTTGAAATCCTCAAGTAGAAGACATTGCATAAATAGAATTATTCCTCCCTATAACATGCGAAGCATTTACAGGCAATGAACTATGGAGTGATAGATAAGAGTGGGGGAATGTCACATATACTTCACAAAGATCCGCATACAGTTCTGCATGTGGTCTAAAAATCTTCCAGAGCAAAATACTACCAGAGTAGAACATGCTGCTGTATTGAACTATTCAGAAGCTCAGACCACAAATTAAAAACAATTGTAATTTGACTAAAAAGTTTTGACAGTAAATGACTGTGATTCATAATGCTTTATACCTTTATAATAATCTGTTTTAAAGTATTGGTCCTGAAAATATAGTTAGTAATACCGCTGTACACAGATGAAGTAAAGCAAAGGAGTGTTACAACTTGCCCAAATTGCTGGATAAACCCATTGTAAAAATGGAACTAGGACTTCTAACTCCCTGTAAACTGGCAGACAGCAGTCAGCTTGATATTTTCTGGAGGGAACCATAAAATCTAAGTTCTCCTTTGATTTAGATTTTCTCACAGTGGCACTGAATTCAATGAGTCTGAGGATATGAAATTATCTTTATATATTAATAAAATATCCCTAGCATGCATTATTTAAGACGCTTTGGAAAATGTGATTTAGAGCATTGCAAGTGTAGTCTGGTAGGTTATACTTATATTAATCCTGAGTTACTCACGATATTTCAGGTTTATTTAAAAAGTGAGAGGCAAATATTAAAATAATCTGAGCACTAGTGGCTTTGGTAATATTTGTGATGTAGGGTGACATGTAGAACAACATGTTTTGTGCAATCCTGTGCTGATTGTTTAAGCAAGGTAGTTCACTGAGTTGTTCACTGGGCTTGGATTCAAGCATCAATGGGTGTGTTTATCTGTGCCTCTATTTCCCCACCTCTGACACTGGCTTAAAAAAAATTGTGGCTGCTTTATAAAGTACTTGGTAGTCTGCATGGTTTGGGGAACTGATTCCTGAGTCAACAAGGCAACACTAGTTATAAGGTTTAGGGTGATTTGTAAAAGCATGAGAAAAGCAAAGGAAAGAAACCCAAAGGAAATTATGAAAGCAGAGAATGAGAAGGACTAGCAGACTAGCCCACTTTGTGGAAAATATGTCTATGTTGATATCCACTGTATGCTGGTACTAGCATTGTTAATCCTAACACGCTGTCATTAGTAAAACCAAGGAAGGCATGAAGTTTGTGTAATCGTTTTAGGTTGATCCAGAAGCATACCCTGGACCTAGATAGCATTTTAAAACTGCAAAGGATTAGACAGGCACAACTAGTTCAAATATTTGCCCAGCGACTGAAAGGAGAAGTCTCACTTCCACCTCTGATGAGGCTTTGGAAATCTCCATATCCATCATTGTTCAACAGCTAAGTGAAGATTGCACATTGATTACCCTTTCAGTTGCCTTTAAGCAGCTTATGTGAAATGTTAAATTCTAAGTTGCCTAAAATGCTTACTCTTTAGTTCGTGTTCTCTGACTTGTACACAGCAAGGCAAATCTTTGTGAATGCATATGCACACACGTACATGCGTGTTCACACCCCACCCCCTCTATCAGAACCAGAAGCAGGTCCTTCCGAATACAAATTACACTGAGCAGAGCTTAAAAAGTTATAAGTAGAACAGGAGCAGTCATTCCCATCAGTCTTCATAAGGACATGAAAAAAAAATAATGGACTACTTATTTTGTCTAATCATATTGTGGCTGCTCAGCTTATCATAAAGCATCTGAGTTTCTGCTCCTTTATTTAAACTGGAAAGTCTGATTTTCAGCTGACTGCACTGCCTCCCTCATACTTTGAGATCCTCAGAAAACTTAGGTTAATCACTTATTTCAGACATATTTTATTGTATTTATTCCTCCTTCATTCTTATAAAATCATTAGCCTTTCCATTCTTCTGAAAATTAGCTTTTGAGTGTCCAAAGGAATGTAGAGAGTTTTGCAAAATAACTCCAAATAAAGGGCGTTTTAAGAGATTAGTTGGATATGTCTACCAAAACTGTGACTTATTATCCAATGCTTCAGAGCTCTAGGGTCACACAAGCAGATCCAGAGGGCAGTTATGCTTGACTTCATCACAGTGTCTGTCTTGATGCCAGGCCTTTACTTCTGAGATTCCTTGCAAGCCTGGACTTATATTTGACAATACACGTAGAGGTGACAGTGAGGCACAGAAGCTGGAGTGAATTTCTCCACTCTTTGTCAATAGCAAGGTAACTCAGGGTTCCTTTCTTGAGTGCTTTCTTGAGTGCTTAGTTGCTTGTTAGGCCATGTCTTCACCTGACGTTTTTGATACATAAATTTTAACAGTTCTGTGGTTTTTATTGGACTGTATATTCCATTTCTGCAAGTGTCCTGTTGGTGCTAGGCACATCAGTTGGGATTTTTAGCAGATCAGCATCATGTATAAACAAGGTATTATTTAACAATATTGACTTACTGCATCAAGAAAAAACCTTTGGGATTCATTGCTGAAAGCCCATCAGACATCCTGATCTGAAATGACCAGCACAGTGTCTGATCATCGGGGCATTTTACATAAAACTCACCATAAAGACACACGGTTCTTTATAAACTTTTGCATTCTTGGGGATACAGGAAAGCAGAGTACTCTGGAAAGTTTGAGCTACTCTTCTGCAACCTGCATAATTAGTTGAAAAGGAGCCACTCGCTAGCTAAGTTTGAAGACATGAGCTTTATGACTCCTTTACAGTCAGTCCTAATAATAGTATGGAGAGATTTAACTCAGTAATTTCAAAGCTGGTAGAGATACCGTGATGGGTTTCCTTTGTGTTTGTTTTTTTTCCCCTACATCACAGGCAGGCATGCATACTCTCTGTGAAGTTCACAACAAGCACTTGACAAAGTTGGGTACCAGTCAGTTTAAAGATAAATGGGGCCTCGTTTTCTCACACAGTGAAATCATTTATTTTCACATGGCTCATAACATGAATTATTTATAGCTATGGAAAGAAAAATAGTGGGGATACAGACTTAGTGCAATTTCTGTGAACCAGTTAGACATGATACGGTTGGATACTGCTCTCTTTCAAGTGAAATGCAGCAATACACTGCTCTCCATAGAGTGAAATAATTTTTACGTGCCTTGTCAGTCTCACTATGGCTGTGGAAAGAAATACAGTGAAAGCAGAGACATTGGCGCTGTTTGTGTTATTTAGAATGTTTTTGCAGCTAAAAGTTTTGACCTCTATTCTGTTTTGATGGTCCTGGCCACATCATGTTTTCCAGCTAAAAGATATGAATAAATACTTTATTTTCCTGTGGAGTCTCCCAGGTTTTACCTAGATTCTGTTTCAGGATCATTCGTAAGAATTGCTAGTGTAAATCTGATATGCTGCATTATCAGTAGAATTACAGTGATTAACAGCTTCAAATCTACCCTCTGGGGCCAGGAGGATTTCATTTTTGTCCCTTACAATTTTAAGAGACCCTGAAAAGAAAGTTAGTAAGACTGGAATATAACATGTGAAATCCAAGGACTGTCATTTAAAACATCAATCCTTACTTCAGAATGATGTTTGACAGGCTGCAAGTAATTTCTGCTTCAAGCAATCTCAGGCAGCGGAGTAGCCCAAAGGTCATTTTGTTCTTATCATGGGTAAAGAGATCTTCTTCATGATGGATGACTACTTTGTGTGTTTATGATGCATAATATATTAGTAAATTTAATTCACAATTCCATTTTTGTCAGAGCAAGCTAAACTACAGTTAGATACACCTGTGCTGTGCAAAAGGATGGGACTATTTTAGTAATCATAAGACCTGCAACGCAATCCCATACTGGAGCTAGGAGGAATTACTTCCACAAAAGGAAATGCCAACCTGCAGGAACTGGGCCAACAAGTCTTGTGTTTTCACTACTGATCTTCACCTGTGCTGCTAATCACAGCTGAAACCAAATGGGTTGCTGCCTCCAGTCTCATGGTGTTGACTTCATTGTGTTCTTTACCAGATTCATTAGGTTGGGAGCCTAAGATTATATGTTCTTGGCTAGCCTAATCACCAGACCTGGAGGACCACAGACAATGAACACAACTTCTGGTTTCAGGTCATTTTGAGAACTTTGTTATCTGAGACATAAAGATTCAAGCTGGTTTTGTACAAAGCACTCAGGGTGTAACACCAGAACAGCTGCTACCTACCCTCATGCCTTTAATGGGACTAAATGCAAGAGCCACTCCTCTGCAGAACCAGACAGAAAAGTAATAAGCAGTAGTATTAGTTGAGAGGGTCTCAGAGCAAATTTGCTTTCTCTTTGCCACAAATGCAACTCAGAAGCAAACCTTTATAATAATGTATGTTGTTCTTGCTTATTTGAGTAGTACATCTTCCTGCACATATTTCAGTCAATGACAGCGCAGTAAAGTGCCGTTTAGAAAAGAGGGCTAAATTTGCCTCTTAGTTATTAGAATTTCTAGATTTACCTCTTCATTCCTCTTGCTGCTGTTTGTATTTTACATGCAGAAATGTGGTAAGAGCCATACTACTCTCCCATGTCAGTAATCATATATTTTCAAAAGTGAATGAATCACATCCACTAAACACCATCCTAAGTTCCAATCATTTTTAAATGTGCCCTTCATTCACCAATGTCATACTGTCTCTAATAAATTTCCATCTCTATCTATTAGGTCTTTTGGCACCTAGGTTTGCATTTTTCAAGATTTGCTTTTTAAATAACCATCTGTTACCTCAAAGTTTCAAAGCTGTTATAACAAGAGGCTTTTTGATAGGAAACACCTCTCTCCACAGAGAGTGATCTGACAGATCTTGTTTTCGCTTTCAGAAGTTAGCAGCCAAGGCTCTATGACATACTACTTCTTCACTTAGTGCATCCCTAAAAAGTTTGGCACTGAAAAAAATGAAGGACTTTTTTCTATTTCAAATAAAAACAAATCTATTGGTTTGTAAGTGGAGGAGGATGGAGAGATGTTCTGTATTTCAAATAAGATTCTTTCAACTATTATATACTTATCACACATGCTTTTGTGGGATGGAAAAGGGACTGGTCATTCCAGTTCTTCAACACTTTTGTGTGAAGTTATAGGGTGGAGGAAGTAGAATCAGCAGTCTGAAACTCAGAACAGAGGTCTTATCAAGTACTTCAATGCACTTCATGATCATTATTTAAAGTAAGAGCCATTGATCCTGTCCTTCATACATACATATGGCTTTCAAATAAAGGCAATAGGTGCTCTGTCTTCAGAAGAACTGAATAGATTCATAGAATCCTTAGGCTGGGAAAGACTTTAGAGATCATCAACTCCAACCATACCTGTCCACTACTAAGTCATGTCCCAAGCATCTCATCTGCCTGCCTTTTAAACACCTTCAGGGATAGTGACGCAACCACCTCCCTGGGCTGCCTGTGCCAGTGCTTGATAACCCTTTCTGTGAAGTAATCTTTCCTAATGCCCAATATAAACTTCCCCTGACACAGCTTAAGGCCATTCTCTCTTGTTCTACTACCTATCATTTCGGAGAAGAGACCAACACCCACCTCTCTGCAACCCCCTTTCAGGTAGTTGTAGAGAGTGATAAGGTCTCCCCTCAGTCTCCTCTTCTCCTGGCCAAATGACCCCAGTTCCCTCAGCCACTCCTTGTAAGACCTGGAAGATGAACATCTACAAGAAGCAACATCTCACATGCACTTGCAGTTGTTTCTCTATTATACCAAATCAAAACATTTAGACACATGAAAATGGGTATTCAGTGACATTAAACCTTTGTTTATGTAGTGATAATGGAAGTATTTTTTCAGATTCAAATATGTTTAACTTCGTGTTTGTTCTTATTTCAAATTTTCATGTATTCTTGAGTTTTGATAGTTCCTATGTAAGGTAAGGGATTCACATCTTACACAGGCAGAGCACTGCACCCACAAAGAAGCTTCCCTGAATGTTCTTCAGCATCAAAGTGCCTCAGCTTGTGCAGTTCCAGTTCTTAGAGAAATACCTCTGTCTTCAGAACAACTTGGCCCACAGCAATTTTGTAAGGCCTTGCAAGAAAGGTTTGGGAAGGGATACATCTGATCTGTATGATTCCTAACAGGGACAGCAGCCTCCTTGGGGATCTGAGTAAACATCTATGCTCTTGCCCTGAGCTACTGAATTGTTGTCATGAACTAAGTTTTTGCTGTTCTTTCTTTGCAGACATTGATGAGTGCTTGGTAAACAATGGTGGCTGTGACCATTTCTGCAGAAACACGGTTGGGAGCTTTGAGTGCAGCTGCCAGAAAGGCTATAAACTGCTGACAGATGAACGGACCTGCCAAGGTAATACTTCACTTATTTTGCTTTTTGTAAAACAAGGCTCTTATTTTCAGTGGATTTTTTTTTTTTTTTTGTAATTAAGTCATTTGTACTACAGGTTTTACATGTTCTGTCATAGGAAGGAATTAGAGAAGACTTACTAGATTGCCATTTTCAGCGATGGGGTTAGAAGATTTTTGGAAATGTCTTATTTCAATGTGTTTAGTAGTAGGAATGCCAGTGTCCTGTTGAAGTGGGAAAATCCATGTGATGTAGTTTGCTACAATTTTAATGGGATAGAGGCTAATCTTATGTACACCAGAGTATTTAGAGTAATTTATTGAAATAGAGCATTTGCAACATTTAAGTTGTAAAAAAGAGTCTTAATTTGTGAGATCACCTTTGCCTAATAGAATCTAATTATGGAGGTATAATAGAGGCATTTTGTGAGAATTCAAATGAAGTGCATTTTATATTACTTGCTCAGTGTGTCATGATTTGTTATCTAACTCATATGATGTTATATTTCTCTGATTAATTATCTGCACAACCATTTCCAATTTAAGTACTAACCATGTGCCTTGGAGAAATGACACTTTAAACATTTGACCTCTGTAATTTTAACTCTTTAAAAACCTCCTAGAAAAGGCCAGAAAGATAAGCATGCATCAGTAGAGAGATAAAGGGAAGGAGAACGTACTCAGTTCATAGCAGTAGGATTGGAACTGGATGATCTTTAAGGTCCCTTCCAACCCAAATCATTCTATGATTCTAATTAAAATTTTGTGCAGGAATTGCCTTTTTTATTGATAAATAATTATTTGCATGCATTTTGAATACATAAATGTTACAAAGTCTAAAATAGCATTAGTATTTTAAAGCTTCTTCACCAACGGAAGAGAAACCTTCTAAGTCTGAAGATACATATGTCATTCAAAAATTTTTCTATTGCATCTCATTTGTACTTCCATCATCTGAGAAGCCTACTCCACCCTGACTGTGTGATTACACAGAATGGAGTCAGTGCAACATTGATTGGTTTCAAGCTGGGAAGAGCTGAGAGCCACACAGTTAGTGCCACATGACTAGGCAGAAATAGTACTGTAGGATCATGTCAGACAAGGGTAAGATGTCAGGTTTTGATGTACATGCTGAAAATAGGGACAAAAATGTTGAAAAGAAACATTCCCTTCATGATGTATTTAGAGATAGTTAGGAATACTTTCTGGTTCATGAATTTCATGTGTTGTGACATGCTCTCACTGTGTTATCAGTCAGAGGTTTCACTACTGAGGTCATTGTAATTACGCCAGTGAAAAACTCAAGAGGAAAGTCAAGCCTTGCATTCTTGTTAGGCAAAAGCTGGTGCAAAATTTTTTTGCTCATTATGCAAAGTCTTAGACATAGGCTTCGAAAGCTACTTATAAATAATCAGATCTCTATCATGATAATAGGAAAGTAGACGCAGCTCCGTAAATGTTGTTCAACTGAGTTTTGTTTCTTCATGTGTCAGGGCTATTGAATGAGCGAGGTGCCTTTAGCAGTACATATCATGCAAGGGAAGAAGCAGTAGCTGATCTTCTTACCTCCTGTGTGATGGAAATATAAGCATGATCTGGACATCCAGTTTTAGAGTCTTGCTTGCCCAGCTTTAGAGACTTGCTTGCCCAGCTAGATGCCCACAAGTCTATGGGGCCGGATGGAGTCCACCCAAGAGTTTTGAGGGAACTGGCAGATGTGCTGGCCAAACCTCTTTCCATCATCTTCCAGCAGTCCTGGATGACTGGGGAGGTTCCGCTGGACTGGAGGCTGGCTGATGTCGTGCCCATCTATAAGAAGGGGCGCAGGGAGGATCCGGGGAACTACAGGCCTGTCAGTCTGACCTCGGTACCGGGGAAAGTCATGGAGCAGGTGATCATGAGTGTGATCAAGAAGCACTTGCAAGAGAACCGGGTGATCAGGCCCAGTCAACACGGGTTCATGAAAGGCAGGTCTTGCCAGACTAATCTGATCACCTTCTATGACCAAGTGTCTAAACTCTTGGATGAGGGAAAGGCTGTGGATGTGGTCTTCCTGGACTTTAGTAAAGCCTTTGATACAGTTTCTCATAGCATTCTGCTTTGGAAACTGTCGGCCTCTGGCCTGGACGGGCGCACACTCTCCTGGGTGAAAAACTGGTTGGATGGCCGGGCCCAGAGGGTGGTGGTAAACGGAGTTAAATCCAGCTGGAGGCCAGTGACAAGTGGGGTTCCCCAGGGCTCAGTCCTGGGTCCAGTCCTGTTTAATGTCTTTATCAACGACCTGGACGAAGGCATCGAGTGCTCCCTTAGCAAATTTGCAGATGACACCAAGCTGGGTGGAAGTGTCGATCTACTGGAGGGTCAGGAGGCTCTGCAAAGGGACCTGAACAGGCTGGACTGCTGGGCTGAGACCAACGGCATGAGGTTTAACAAGGCCAAATGCCGGGTCCTGCACTTGGGGCACAACAACCCTAAGCAGAGGTACAAACTAGGAGAAACCTGGCTGGAAAGCTGCCAGGAGGAAAAGGACCTGGGGGTGCTGGTTGACAACTGACTGAACATGAGCCAGCAGTGTGCCCAGGTGGCCAAAAAGGCCAATGGCAACTTGGCTTGTATCAGAAACGGCGTAACCAGCAGGTCCAGGGAGGTTATTCTCCCCCTGTACTCGGCACTGGTGAGACCGCACCTCGAGTACTGTGTTCAGTTCTGGGCCCCTCACCACAAGAAGGATGTTGTGGCTCTGGAGCGAGTCCAGAGAAGAGCAACAAAGCTGGTGAAGGGGCTGGAGAACAAATCTTATGAGGAGCGGCTGGGAGAGCTGGGGTTGTTCAGCCTGGAGAAGAGGAGGCTGAGGGGAGACCTTATTACTCTCTACAACTACCTGAAGGGAGGTTGTGGAGAGGAGGGTGCTGGCCTCTTCTCCCAAGTGACAGGGGACAGGACGAGAGGGAATGGCCTCAAGCTCCGCCAGGGGAGATTTAGGCTTGAGATTAGGAAAAAGTTCTTCACGGAGAGGGTGGTTAGGCATTGGAACGGTCTGCCAAGGGAGGTGGTTGAGTCACCGTCCCTGGAGGTTTTTAAGGTTAGGGTAGATGAGGTACTTAGGAGCATGATTTAGGGATTGGTGGGAATGGTTGGACTCAACGATCCAGTGGGTCTCTTCCAACCTGGTTATTCTGTGATTCTGTGATTCTGTGATCCTACTTTTTTCATTGTCAGTGAAGGAGGGCAGGCATTCTGTCTGCCTCTACACGGTACTGTGACTTATCTGTTGCTATAACAGATAGATTAGTGCAATCTCAGAAACTTTTTGGGCTGGAGAAGTTTCTCAAGTCCCAGAAACACTGGTTCTTCATACACTTAAATGGGGATGACAAAGTTATTCCCTGTTTGAAGTCTGAGGTATTTGGGCCTCAGAGACTGATTACAGTAAACATGGTATGATGTATGCTTTGTGAAGGTAGCATCATGATAATTTAATTCCTGTCTGGTGTATAAGGTGATAGTTGGTGGCTCATGAAGTCACAGGCTGGCTAAAAAGAAAGGAAGAGAGTGAATATAGATCAAGGAATCACTGATGTGTGAATCACCCTACTTTTCTTCTTCCTCTGCAAAAGGAATATAGTTAGTGGAAGTGGTTATAGTTATTACTGTTGGGTCTCATGGAAAAGTGTGGTTTGAGGTTAGTGACTGCTGGAATATAAATCATCCAGGGTTTTTTTTGGTAACAGCCAGTCAACACTGACCATAGAACATTACTGAAAGATTCAGGGAAATTTATTTTGGGCATATTAGCCTTTCCAGTGTGTGAAATAGAAAAGTGTAATTTATATTTATAAAAGATGCTGTTGTTCATGTTACATCTGTTGTTTTGATTCATACTAGAGTTTCTGTGACTGTCAACACTGCCTTTCTCCCCTGGTTTTCAGTTTTAAAATAAAGATTTCCTTCAGCTACAAATCCATGTGTTTACCAAATATTCATTTAGGAACTTGGAAGTGTATATTGTTTGGAGCTGAGTCCTGTTTTAGTTCAGGTGCGCTCCCTAGTGTAAAAAGAGTTCATCTCCAAGTGAGTTCATCAGTACATCAAGGAACAGATTCTGGGCTGAGATGAGATTTGCTGGGCTGAGACCAACAGCATGAGGTTCAGCAAGGCCAAATGCTGGGTACTGCACTTGGGGCACAACAGCCACATGCAGTGCTACAGACCAGGGGGAAGAGTAGCTACTAAGCTGCCCAGAGGAGAAGAACCTGGGGCTGTTGGTCAACAGCCGGCTGAACATGAGCCAGCAGTGTGCCCAGGTGGCCAAGAAGGCCAGTGGAGTCTTGGCTTGTATCAGAAACGGCGTGACCAGCAGGTCCAGGGAGGTTTTTCTGCCCCTGCACTGGTAAGACTGTACCTTGAATATTGTGTTCAGTTCTGGGCCCCTCACTATAAGAAGGATATTGAGGCTCTGAGGTGTGTCCAGAGAAGAGCAATGAAGCTGGCGAAGGGACTGGAGAACAAGTCTCATGTGGAGCAGCTGATGGAGCTGGGGTTGTTTAACCTGGAGAAGAGGAGGCTGAGGGGAGGCCTCATGGCTCTCTACAACTACCTGAAAGGAGGTTGTAGAGAGGAGGGTAATGGCCTCTTCTCCCAAGTGACAGGGGACAGGACAAGAGGGAATGGCCTCAGGCTCCACCAGGGGAGGTTCAGAGTAGATATGAGAAAGAAATTTAGAAATTTTTCACAGAAAGTGTCATTGGGCTCTGGAACAAGCTGCCCAGGTGGTTGAGTCACCTTCCCTGGAGGTGTTTAAAATACAGATGGACGAGGTGCTGAGGGGCATGGTTTAGTGTTTAATAGGAATGGTTGGACTCGATGATCCCAGGGGTGCTTTCCAACCTGGTGATTCTATGATTCTGTGAACCATGGAAAGAGCTTGCCCTTCTATGATCTGCAGAGTCCCTGGACAAGCCTGTGACTGTATCTGATTCACAGGAAAGAATCCGTGAAGAAGAACAAAGCCATGGAGGTACAGTTTATACTAGCGCCATTTTTCAAACTGTTGAAAACTACAAGAAAGCTGTTGCTGCATAATTTTCTCTGCATGATCATTAACTTCAGCACAAGGCGATTTTAAATATTTTAATAAAATGGTTCCTTCATACTCCTTGTGAAGTTTTGAGGGTTTCCCACTTTACCTCATTTCCTTGATATTCTTTCGTTGTAGACCTCAGAGGAGGCTTTTAAGATTGCAGGGTAAGTGTATCAAACTCTCAGACTTTGTTCTAGTTGTTTGTATAGCTCCCACCCCGTCGCACAACGTGCCTTACATATATTCTTTCCCTCTGTGAAGAGGAAACTCTTTCTCTTTCAGTTTTTCAGGAAGGAAGGGTGAAGCCAAATACAGCAGCTTGCCCAAGATCACACATATGAATGCCTCTACAGCCTGGAATCTCCAATTTGTGTGAATCTTCCCTCTGTGAATCTGCCTATTACAAAAAATTCTTTTCCTCTTGTGTTTGTGCTCATATCCTGATATGAAAATTCATCCATTTTCAGGAGCTCTGAAACTTGTTGCTCACTTGGTGCGACTAGCTAACCACCGTGCATGTGGAGCCCTTGTGTAAGCAACCCTTGGGTTTGTAAAAGGCATTAAAATGATCTGCATTTATCTGTTTACAGCTAAACCATTTCTAACCCTAGCTGCAAAGAAAACCATTGTCAATAACAGATTACTTGTGCTAGGGAGTGGTTCTCACGCTGTGGCTCCTTGTTAGACAAGGAGAATGTGGGGGTTTCCCTTCCTCTCCCCTCCCCTGCATTCCAGCCATTTAAAAGGAAACTCAGAAAGTTAAGAATTCACATTGTCCTGCCAGTAATGCTGTGGAGACAGATACTGCTTTCCCAGAGTGTCTCTTTTAATGCAAACTTAATTTTTTGTTTCTCCTTTGATGGTAAAATCACTGTGTGACAATATCAAACTTATTAATATCATGCATTATTTTAATAGATCCCTTAAGTCTAAGGTATAGTAAATTCTTTGTTACACGAAGAAACAGTTGGATCTGTTTGTATAAACCTAGCAAGAGGCCTGCATCTCTTTGAGCATATAATACAAGTAACACCACTATATTTATAGCAAGGGGAACTTGTGTTTGTAACCTTTGTAGTAATTAACAGCAAGACCACAACTCAGATTAGTTTTAGAACCACATCAGCAACAAAACAACAAGCAAGACTGTTTACAGCCGCAATGAATGTAAGTGCAGGCATAATTACCTTAATCCTCAGCCAATTTGAGTTTTAAAGCCAGTTAACTTAATTGCTTATTCAGTTTCTGTTTGTTGTGCAGTGATCTCGAAAAAAATTCAACAATAAGCACACTTTCTGCTCCACACAAGTTCAAGCTTCATTAAGCACCAAAAAAAAATGTGTGAAATTCTATCATAAATAATTTTTTCTTCTTGCTGTAGGAATTGCTTTTTGCAAAGCAAGACAAGGAGAGACTTTGTCCTGCCTCTCCCCACGGAGAGGTAGAGTTGGAAAGATGAGTTATGTTCAGAAAAAATAAGTTCTTTGAGTGCGAACATCCAGCAATTGCCTTGTAATTCCTTGACCTGCTAAATCTACATTCTCTCCCTCTGCCCCATTCCACCTCTATCCAAAATAGAGCCAAGTCCTCCTACAATGAGTAATTTACACTTTTGCAAAGGGCAGCCCAAGGCATTTTGATTGTACTAGTCCCCTTACAGCCTCCAAAGCTTAAGTGGAGCTTGCTGATTGCTAGATCTCACAGACGTGATGTTCAGCCATAATGAAAACTGCCCAAAGCACCTTTCCACCAATCATTTTAATTGATACCACCAACGTAAAGGAGGTGGTTGTTCACCTGGCAAAATAACTTCTGGGGTATTGTGTTTCTTATGTGCTCCACTGTATCCCGACTTCCTCTCTCTACAACTCTCTTCCAGTCAAGTTTTCCTCAAAAACTCGGTGCTTACAGAATGGAACAACTGCAAGTAACGTCAAGAGCCAAGGATACAGTGGGCAGATATTGAGGCAGTTTTCTCAGTAATTCTGCTAGTATATTGCAGTGCTGACCTGCAAAACAACTCAAACCTTGTCCAGCACTGGTTGTTTGTTTCTCAGGTTGCCTCTGAGGAGCCTTGATGAGTGTAGCAAGTTTTGTGATAGCTTTCTGACGTGTTACAGGATATACCTCCCAAGTCTTGTCATCCACAACCTGTTTTTTACTTACAATCTGAAATAAGATCTGAATCCAGCCTCAGGCATTCTGTGTTAATCCACTGCACCACAGAACCATAACCTATACAATCCTAAAATAATACTGCTAAATGAGACACTGACTTTTCTTTATTGCCAGATTCATTCTAGAGAATTTGATGTTATTAGACCTAGCTGACCCTATAACACATCTGCTGATAGAGGGATGCTTTACACATGGCTCCCTATGTATAATTGTCAAGAGAAGCCTTTTTTCATTCTAGAATAAGAAAAAGAAAAATAGCACCTTGAAAAATTCAAGGTTCTACAGGGCTGCTCTGGAAGTGTTGCCATATTACCTAGATATGTAATTCCCTCTCATAACATCCACCTTTTCACTTATTTGTACAAAATATGCACTATTAGCTTTCCTAAGGCAAGATTTGAGTCTCCCAGCATGGTATCTCCATTTTGAAAATAGGTGTGAAATGAGGGATTAATCATACAGAGAAGGACAGATAGAAAGTGTTTGTGGGAATTATTTTTGGCCTGAAGAAGCCCACAAAGATTAGCTACAAAGATCTCACTATATTCCTCTGCATGGAACCATTGATGATAAATGCAGCTGCACAGGACCAGTTTAATCCCAAATATATCAGTGCATCCACACAGGCAGCACTGAATCACCAGACATCTGGCATGGAGTGACTACATTAAAAAATAAACTAGGACCCAAAGAAGTTTGCACCCTTGGATAAGGTGACAGTGACCTGCCATCCAAATCTGATCATCTGACCCAGTAAAGCAACCGGCCTTGTCCTAGGCACATAACCTGATGAAGGTCTCAGGATGAGGATACAACCCTTGCATTGGTTTGTATAGGACACAGTCACCAATCTTAGATTTCTGTACTAGTAGAGATGAAGGCTGGAGCATCTGTCCATCTCTGTCTCCTATTGCATCATAAAAACACGTCAATGTCTCAGCTTTAAAATCTTGAGGGAATTTCTTGGAATAGCAGGACAGAGGGATTTTATGTCAGGATCCTCCAAGCCAAGCCAATCTATCTTTTTGCTGTACTAATACACCCCCAGCTTTTCTTGCTCTGAGTTACAGCTGAGTATATCTAGTACAGTGAGCTGTAAGAAATATTAAAGGAGTACAGCTGCACCATACAGCAGTAAAGAGACTGGTTAAACCCTTCATATAATCTCTGTCAGTGAAAGAACTAATGTTTCATGTAAATTAGCCTAACAGACTATGAGTGAGGCCCAAACCCCTCAGATTCAATGCATTAATGTTATACTTTGGCCATCTTTCCAGTGAAAATTATTGAAAAGTATTGTGGTTGGTCCATCTCCTCTTTTTCCTTGTCCTCTTCATGAAATAGATAAAAGAAGGAAACATTCGATAAAACTAATGTTATTTAGCTTCCTCCTTCTTTCTGGAGTGGCAATAACATACAGATTCACAGCCAAGTGAGATGGTATGAAGAGCACACCAGTAGAAATTTTACAGCTTGGTGTGGGTTTTTTTTCTTAATATTTAAAGTTTATTTTTACCTGACCCACACAAATTTCTCGCTGAGGTTGTTACTTTCAGGGTCGGGTCTGAACTGTAGCAGGTGGATAGCGCTAGCAAGCCAGTGGGCGGCTGTTGTCTGTGTCTTTGCAAGGGAGGTAGCAGCAGGGGTCTGGAGAGCATCTGCTGTCTGGGGTGGGGAGCAGGCAGGCCTGGGAGTACCCTCGCAGACTTTTGCCTGAGTTCACTTGTGTATGTGCTCTAAGTTTGAGGACTGTAGCAGTCAGAGAAAATAGCCAGGGCTTCCTTTTGCTCTCACCTGTTTTTGGGAGAAGGCTACTGTACTCAGCAGATTTATGGTGCTGTCGCACTTGTTATTGTACACCACTTGAACAGGGGGCATCCATGCCAGTGTTGGGGGTGATTAATAAGGGAGAGAAGGACGAAGGGACTCAAACCCTTCCTCTGTCAACTCATTTGTACAATACACACGAAAGAAAGTGATTTTGCCTTGATGCACCCAGGCACTCGTCGATATCTGACAGGCACAATGTAAGATATAAAATACATTGATTTGACATAGGCTGATTTTCAGCCAGTCCAGTTGAATCTGGCCCTGTACGTTTAATTGTGTGGACACTTGATATATAAACAACAGTGCTGTTTCAGCTGCCAGTGTAGCTCAAGAATCAATGAGAATCAGTGGTGCACTGGAGGAGATACTGGGAGCTACTTTTAGAAATCAGATTAGCTCACAGAAAGAAAATTCACTGATGATGTTCATTCCCTGTGCAGATTTTGTCTAAGACGTTCTGTGTCACTGAGCTTTACAAAAATATCTTGTTTATGAGAAGGACCATATTGCTTATAGCATCAGATTAAAAAGATACTCTGCTGGGAAACAACATGTTACACTGTCAGTAAAAGGAGTACTTCTCAAACTCTTTCTGTTACACGTGGTGCATAGTCTTAGTGTCAGTGAGATTGTGAATAGTGGCACAGTCTGCCTCTGTGAGAAAAAAAGGGTGGCAAGATCATACCCAGAAACAATAAATGCCTCAGGCATAAAGTATAAACAGCTCTAGCCAGTACAAGTTTGTTTGCCAAGTGATAGTATCTCCCACGTTGGTTGTAGCAATTAAGTCTGCTGGAACCTGAAAACAAATAAGTTCCCCTCACACCTCTAGTTCTCTTCTTTGCAGCACAGCATTATCATAAGTTAGAGGCAAATTTTCTTCAGTTGCTGCTCCTTGGAAGGAATATTAAAGCTCATAATCTGGGCTTTAAATCAATTTCTAATGGGATGAGACCTAATGTGGGAAAGGCAGATGGGACAGATTATTCCACCTCTATTTTCCCATGAAGCTTCTGACACAGGCTACTGTTGGAAATAAGATACTAGATTAGTTTGACCTCAGGTCTCATTCAGTATGGTAGCTCTTGTATTCCTGTGTTAAGCTTTATAAAATAGACTGCTATCAAATCGCTCTTTACAGCTCTGTCTGGCCCCCTCCCCTTGATGATGTGTGTGGGAAGCCAAGCAAAATGTTCCATTAGTTCAAAGAGAATTTGAGATATATTTTTCAGTTGATGCTGTCAGATTTATGATGTGTATAGTGCAGAAATGATTTTACTGGACTAGAATTGTGTTATGTATTAATGAATTACCAGGATATGAGTCAGACTTGGAATAGTTTGAACAGGAAGGTAGCATTCTTCCACAAACAATAATCTGTTGATAAATAGTGCTGAAAGCTGTAACTCAGTAGGAATTGTTTTTAAATAGAACCCAAGAAAGACTATATGTGTGTGTGTGTATATATATATATACACACCCTGCTACTGCAGTGGTGCACATTGAGGTAATGCCATGTTACTGCACACAATCATTCAATCACCTTGATTAAGGTCAGATATCTTTTACACTAGGTGCTATACAGAATTGCAGTAAAATGACTACCCTATCCCAAATGTTCAGAAGATTTTCTTTTCTTGTGCTTGCATTTAAACTTCTGGGCATTTTGAAAGTGCCTTGTCTTGTTTATTTTGTTCTAGTGAGAAGAAAAGTCTACCCTTCCCACAAAGGGGCATGATTTTCTTCCACTAGCCATGTTATGAACTGCTATTACTTGTTTTGGTAACTTGGAGATGAGTCCTTAGTTAGGACACATAAAATGAAAACAAAAATCTAAGCTCAAACATGGAGAGATAATGGAACAGAGGAGTTTCTTCTAGGGGTTTGCTGGGTGGAGTTTCTTGATGCATATTTGCAAAACATTTCTGTTAGCATTTTCTGAGGGATACCTGCCATTTCTCAGTTCCACAGAGACCAACCTTTCTGGGCAGAGTTTTGAAACAAGGCTTTGAAGTAGAGCCAAAGAACAGCAATTCTTGTGTATATTCAGTGTCCTCTTACTTCAGCAAGAGCTTGAAGTTAGTTGAGAATGAACAGTCAAGACCAAGGGAGATGAAGGGAAGTGCTGCATTTGAGTTTTCAGTTGAAAACTGAAACTGTGTTGTACTTGCTCTTTCATCAAATAACACTAGGCACATTTTCACACAGACTAGTCCCTTGCTTCTTCAAGAAGTCTCACTAGCAGCTCCTACTATAGAGTGATGGAGACAAACACCCTTAACAAAGACAACAGCTTCCTCTTTTCAGAAATACATCTAAAAATCAAATGTATTGTAGGATAGAGAGAATATTCCTTCCTTGATACAGAGAAGGTAAAGTCTTTTTTATGTTTTCTCATCAGGCTGTTGAGCTGTTCTTACAGACTTGTTGTGTATATAAGTGGCTTGAGCAGAGTGCAGACTACTAAACTAAACATGTTTATGTTTGTAGGAAACAAATAAACCTGCCTGAAGTTTCTTTTAATGCACTTCTACTCTTGATATACAGCTTCTCCTAACCCAATAGTAGCACAGTTTATTGCCATAATAGCAGCAGGTAACTCAACTTGCCTTTGCTTTGGGAAGTGATTGATTTTGGAAAACGATACATGTTTGCTTAGAAAATCTTGGCGATGTTTCAATGAAAGTACTTTGTTTTCTTTAAAATTGTTGGGAAAGTATTGACTTTAATTGCATTTTATATTGTCCTGGCAAAACAATGGTAGGAGAATAAAGATAATAGGAGCTAAAGCAAATAGCCTCCTACAAGGTTGCACAGATGAATAGAGGAACCTGAGCACAACAAAGCCTTCACGTAATTGAGAGGGGTGGGAGGGGTGAGAAAGAGCTAGGACAGGTAAACATAGACCCAAGAGTAAAGGTAGAGTCTGAGAAGTCTACAGACAGCCTAAGCACTAACACAACTTCAATCTCCAATTTCAAGGTCTTCATCACACAGAAACTTAGCCTGTTGCTTTTCTTGCCTCTGTATCTCTTGTTCTTTTACCTCGTATCCCAGCTGATTCAGCCATCAAAGTTTGTAGGCCCTTGTACTGCCACTGAGTGATTGGGTCCAGTTGCCACATGTAGGAATAATATACATACAGGCAAGTTGTCTTAAGAGGATCTTTATTTTCATACCATAAATAATTCCATTTTGAAAACTTGCATCTAACACTATCTGTACATAATGAGGGAAGTAAATAAAGAGAAAATCAGAAATGCAGCAGTAATGGTGGTCCCCCCACATCTGCAGTGGAATGTATTTGTTAGAACGTGTATGCTCCTTTCATGTAACAATGAAGATGTGGTTACAAAGGCTGATCACCGAAGTGTTCATACAGGGACAGAGAAATTCTTAAATAAACTGAAAAGAGAAGGGAAAATTAATTTGTTGGTACATGAGATCACATAAATCCTATCCAAGAGCTATACATCCTGATGGCCACAGTGCTACAGCTTTGTTGGTTCTAGTACACATAACAGATTTGATTTATCACAAATACCATTGACTGTAGTTGCACTTTCATTCTCCAGGCTAAACATTAGGAGGTACAGTCTTAAGTCAGGCTCATTTATCATAGCTATGTTGGCCTTTCTCTGGTTTGCCATTGCAGAAATGTTGCAAATGTACTTAGACTTTCTTTGGCAGATGGTCTTTCACCAAGCAGTTCCAGTCCTTCCTGATCCAATAGTAGGTAGATGTTGTAGCTCTCAGGAAAAAACTGTGATCTGACAAAATGCTTAACTCGACTCATTTTCTATTGATTTTAAAAGCAATAGGTTTTTAAAATTAACAACACGGTTACATGTATTGATGCATTTTTATATTGTTAACTTTAAGTGTATTTACAAGATAGCAGTGCTTTACTTGGGTTCAGATCCCTATAGCAAATTTTAAAATCTCTTAAAATTCCTTTAAAAGTCCTTTTAAAAATTTTTACACACAAGGATAACAGTAAGGAGAAAAAGTAATGTGAAAGCAAATGCCACGAGCTTACAGTGAGGCTAAGGTGATGAGCTTGATAACAAAAAACGGTAATGCTTTGAAATCTTCTTTTTCAAAAGAACACCTTTATAGGACGCCTTTATAGAACGCCTTTATAGAACACCTCTCTTGGCTCCATTCATGTCCGTGACCTTGGCATACTTACTAATTTTATACCATTGTGTCCAGTTATTATTAGGCTTTTCTCATGTTACGTAAGAGCCCCAGCAAACTTTCTCACCTGCAAAAAATAATTCCTTTATTTTTTTAACTTCTCTATTTGTAAGTATCTACAGAGCTGTTTCTGGTGTTTGCATCTCTCTGCAAAACCTTTGGGAAGAGCCTCCATGCTTGAGGGCTCTTCATTTGCTGCCCTCTTCCCCTGTCTGAGGGCAGATGTCAATCCTTCAAGTCAATCCTTGGAGTATGTGAATACTCCTTCTGATGGCACCTTGGGGGTGTCTGCACAGAGAGGATGTACAGAGGATGCCACATGGCCAGACATACGGGAACCTTTGGCATGCAGGCTTGCAGGAGGTGATCCCTCCTCAGTCACAGCACAGATCTATGGATATTCCCCTGCTACAGAACTTCGCACATATAGTGAAGCTGGTCATTAAATTGAACAACAGGTTGACTAACATCACCTGCCAAGTGATTTCACACACAAGGAGAAGCCATGGCAGGGATGTTTGAAATAATGGTCAGAGGCATTGGGGAATGTTAGGCTAGGGAGAGTTCTGGATGTCTTTCCTGGTGCGTCTGCACAGAAGAAACAAGTTTACCTCATTAGTTATGAAATGTACTGCTGTCTGGCACTCCAAAGAACCTCAGAGACTGGCATCAGTTTTCTCATTCCTCTCTCTGGTAGGACAGCTGACTGAATTCACAATTGCTGAGCAGTTCACATCAGCTAAAGAAACAGAGGAAGAGGGAAGCTTGGCTTGGCACGTCCAAGGCTCTGCTCCTTTTCCTCCTCAGCAGTCTCACTGGCAAAAGCTGCCATGGCTGTTCTTGCAGTGCCAAGATTTAGCAAGTAGTTTTGCGCAACCTTATTTAAAATGTTAGTAGAAATTGTTATCTGCCCGAAAGGGTATTTATCAGGTAATTCTCTACCATTATTCTGGATTTTAGTTTGGTGTTGCTTATAAAATAAAAGGTGGTGAGGTCCTTCATAATGCTGCAGGGAAAAACACTGGAAGCCTTTTTCTTTGCCCAACAGCAAAGAAATAATAATGTAATAATAATGATGGTGGTGGTGATGATGATGTCGGTGTATTTCATTATAGAAATGTAAAAAACCCTGGGCCAAACCCCACCAACTAAAGTCAAAGATACCCCCAAAGACCCTTAAGTTAGCTGCCAATTTTTTCCTGGCCGAAACTGCCAAATTCTGCAGTTTCCATTCAAAACCATAAATCTTTCCAGCCCCTCAGGCAAAGCTTTTGGTGATCCAAAAGCAAATGAATAGTTCTGTGGCTGATGAATGAGGCAGAACAAAACCTTACTCACTGACTGGGAGCAGAATTGGCTCTGCAGTGCTGACAGGAAGAGGTATGTATGGTGGTCACTTGACTTGGCACATGCATTAAGGGGAAAACACAGGGAATAGGTATTTACTGCATTAAGATGTTGTTCTGCAGCCCCATTTCTCCAGACTTGGAGGAAGCCCTAAGGGAAGCTTGTGGAAGAGAATGAGCTTGTGGATTCTGTGTGGAAGAAAATTAAGTAGGGAATTTTTAAAAAAAACTGAAAAGCGAAGGGAAAATTAATTTGTTGGTATGTGAGATCACATAAAACTCCCTTGGAAGTGTTCCTAAAGAAAGGAATGTATTTATTCTGGAGAAGGAGCAAACAGTTTAGACCTACAAATTTATTGCCAAGTCATTTAACCTGCTTTCCTTCTGTTTTCAAACCCCAGAGAAAGCACAGTGGTTCCTGGAAAGTGCCACTGATCTCTTTTAATAAGGTCTGATAGCAGAGATAAAGAAAATGAGCTACCATTTGCCTTTAAAGACTCTCCCAAGTGTGCTGTCTTGTTCTTCCCAATGGCAGTTGCCTTTGCTGTAATTTCTTGGTAAACAATAGGAAAACGGTTGCTCTGATGTTAATGAGGGTGATGAGTTTTCTGGGTTAAGAGTTGTCCCCTTGGTGCATAGCATCAAAGAAGGATCTGACTACTAACTAGTCCTTCTAACCACTGAAAGGGCCAATGAAAGATTATGGTCTTGGAGCTAAGCTGCTCTAGTGATATGAATTACTAGAGGCAGCTAGTCAGCCCAAGGGAACTAGTTAGTTGGAATCATCCTTTCTTGCGTGTAACCTCAGACCCACCAAAATAATATATCAAACTATATCAAGAGCTACCTGCTTACTCCTGGAAGGATCAGGTGTGCAGTAGTCTCTTTTGAGATAAATTATGAACATATCAGCACATATTGATATGATTTTAAACTGATGTCAGTGCAGGAAAATATGTAGGTAATCCTTTCTGGAACAAAAATGCTTTTGGAGGTTACCAAGTAAAATGCTAGAGGCTGCTTAGGTGTGGGATGTCAGACTGAACGAGTATGGTCATCTTGCTGGCATTAAATATACTCATGCTGTCAAAACAAACATACAGTTTCTATCCATGCTGCTAGGAGTTGGAAGACATCATTCAACTTTGCACACATATCAGAAGTGTAAGAACACACAGAGAAAGATCGGTGATGCCCAGATATTCCTAAGAGCAAAATAAAAATCATCAGACCACAGTGATAAACAACAGACACAACTGTGTCTCCCTACGCTGCACTTGCACCGGAGATATAGAGTGTTAACTCTGCATTTAGTGCTGCATGAAGACACTTCTTCTCTTAAGAATGATCAGCAGTTTGACAACCTCAATAACAGAGATAACATATTCTTTAACCGACCGTGGGTACAGATGGGCTGTGAGGAAGATGAAAACAAGATTTTTCCAGGATCTCATTATACTGAATGAGAACATACAGACATAAAAGGATACTGAGGCTGTGAGGCAGAACTAGGTAGCTTGTAACACTGATGGTCCTTGGTACAGCTATGGATTGGAAGGGGTAAAATTCACACTCCAGGTGTTGCACACCATGCTGATTTAAACAAACGGAAACTGTGGCGTAGTTGCATCTTCCATGGCATTTGTCTGTTGGTTAGAGCACTTCTTGCTTGGCCAGTCTGGAAGAGGTGGCAGGTTGAGGGTCTTGGAGATGCTGCTGCTGTGGCAGAAGCTCAGGCTGCTAAGTAGCTTGCAAGAAAGTAGCCCCTTCAGTGTACTGAAACCAAAAGAATGTGTGTCATTAACTGAAGTCCATGTTAAGTAACTGCCATGCTAGAAAGTGTTGCCCCTTGGAGCAGCAAGTACCTTATGTTGGTTGCAAAGCAAAAGCAAAATTGAGTCCAGATCCTTCCAGTAGGAATGAATGGTGGCACATCTGCATGACCCTGGTGCTACTGCAGTTCCTCATAGATTTCCTTGGTTCCCGTGTGGACCAAAACGTGGGCCTTCTTGCAGCATTTCTGCCCAAATCTGTTGCTAGAGATTAGAGACGTACTGTTTGGTTTGAGTGAATCAAGGGTACGATGAAATGCTTTGTCCAATGTGGGGAAATCAGGTTAATTCTAAATTGCTACAAGCAAATTTATGTTCCTGAATTGTGGCAGCATGTTTAAATAATGCACGGAGCAGTGGTCTTACCTGTATCAGAGTGAATAGGAACCAAAGATTCTGCAGAATTTGCCACTGACTGCTACTGTGTACCTGTCCCTGAAGCTGAGTAATAGTTATTTCATTTGACACTGTGAAATCCTTTAAATACTTCTTCTGTGGAATGCTTACATAGTAAGTCACAGGTTTCTAATTATTTATTGCTACTATCTCAAGTATATTTTGCATGTTTCTTTTGCAGTTTTTATACATTTATTTATTTTACTACCACTTTGCATTCTAAGAACAAATCATGTCTAATAAAAAGCACATTTCCTTGCAAGCAGAATCAATTTCCTTCAGAAATCTTTCATTCCCTGATTAGTGTGCTGCATTTGGTCTTCACTAATCACATAGTTAACTGCAAGCAATAAAGTTCTTAAATAAATAAATGCTCTGGTCCAAGTCATAATGGACAGTTTCCCACTTAAATTTCTGAAGTACAAGATGTGACTGTGGTACTTAGGCACTTACATTCACACTAAAAGCGCAGCAATTAATGCCAAATCTGTTTTTTCTGCAGGTCATTAGTATGTTATTAACAATTAAGTCATAGCTTCAAGTTCACTTGATTGCAAGTCAGTAATGCAGTGCAAAGTATAAATGGGTGTGTTTTTTCAATTACTTTTAAAAGGTTTGGGGTTGGGGCAGGGAGGTCCCTTTTGTGTCAGCCTACTCCAGAAGCACTCAATGGGAAGGTAATGAAGTAGAAAGTTTGTACATTATTATGCCTTTCCATACTTCCTTTTCAGTGGTTTTATTTTTGTAGACTTTGAAACATAAGGAGACATTAGCTATAAGCCATTCCTTCTGGTCAATGTTGATTGTGTATTAGAGAGTTACGTCCTTGGATGGAGGATGCATTTTTACTAACTGTGAACAGGGATAAGTCAGTGTGGATCAGAAAACATGAGATGTGGTGGAAACCTCGTCATATGGCTGCTGAGACAAAATAATACCTTTCCCAATACTGAATTTAAACCAGCATCTGTTGGAGAACATAGCTTGAATCATGATTCCCTGTGGTCCAGCAACCACTCAGATTAAGATATGTGGTTTCCCTAATGTCTGTCAAATATTGCTGGAAATAACACTGGCTAGGCTGTAAGGTGATCAACATTACATGGGTGGTATCAGCTCCCTGCAGAAATAAGAGGGGAGAAGAGGAAGACAGAAAATAACTTTCAGCCAAAATACATATAAAAAAGCATTAGTGTTTATTTTAAAAACATCATGTAACACTTCTTCAGAGTTTCTGTGCATCTGTGCTTAATGAATGAGAAAAAGGAAAGGCTCTGTTTCTCAGAGAAGCGGATGACTTGGAAGCTGAGAAATATGAACACAAAACGTTCTGTGAACGTCTGAGTTCACAGCCTTGAGTTTGACTTGTGTGCACGATCAGTTGAGTGGGGTACACCACACTGCGACCACATTTGGCTTAAGGATCAAAAATAAACCAAAGATGTGTGAGATGGACAAAATAAAACTATGTAACGTAGATTTTGCATTAGGAAAATAGGACCCTATTAGGAGATAACCACGCTGTACTGAGCAGTGGCTTTGCTGGGACACTGGGGCCATCGCTTCCAGCCTGTGGGTCAAACACTACTAACCCATGAATCTGAAAACCACAGATTCCTTGCTGCATATGCTTTTCACAACATCCCAGGCAGCAGTTATGAGATTTATATCAAGCTTTGCTGCCATAACAAAAGCATACTTGAGCTAACCTGGAAGAGTCATGACTGTGATAACACCTCAAAGTATGACTGTAACATCAAGCTGTACCAGAGGAGGTTCAGACTAAGTATCAGAAAAAAAAATTCACAGAAATGGTCATTGGGCACTGGAACAAGCTGCCCAGGGAGGTGGTTAAGTCACCATCCTTGGAGGTATTTAAAAGGCAGTTAGACAAGGTGCTCAGGAACATAGTTTAGTGGCAGATAGGAATGGTTGGACTCAATAATCCAAGGGGTCTTTTCCAACCTGGTGATTCTATGATTCTATGATTGTGACCATTTTTGACTGAAGTGATCTGCCAGTATTCAGAGTGTCACGAGTCACTTCTGACAACGATAGATATTTCCATTTCATTTTACTTTCTGTTTCGAAGCAGAAAGTACTTATTTTCTATTTTATTTCTATTTGAAATAGTATATTTAAATCTAATATGTATATTTTACATACATGCAGAGATCTAGTGTATACTTCACATCCTGCCTCACAGCACACAGACAAATCAAAGATGGGATCTTTTACTTACAGTGCCCAGAACCATTGCAGTCTGCACTCTTTCCCAAATCCCTGTTATAACTTCTGTTGATTGTCTTTGCGTCCTTTCTGAATTGTTCTCTGGAGCACAAATAGCCCCATCAGATAACAGTGATCTCTCCTTGCTGTGTTCATTTTCAGACCACATGAAAAATACTCCAAGCAGCAAGACCAGACTCTTATTCAAGCATAGTGTGGCCTGTATTTTGGAAGGAGACTCCCAGTTTCATAAATTAACCTAACTGATTAATCTATGTCTCAGAGAAAAGCTGTTGTGATAACCATTAGATTTTTCTAATGAGTTTCTTGACTTATTAGTATTAACAAACAAAACTATATTAAGAAAGAAATAGAGGCCAAAATCCTTATTTTTGCAGTAGATTTTTAATATGAGATTGGGAAAATTGGGCATTGAATTGTTCAGTTCTGGAACCACAACCCATAAATCACATGTGTACCCCATGCAAGTGAATTTTGCATGTGTACATTTTTGCAGGGAGTCATATCAGTTTGCAGTCCTCAAAACATCTCTGTATTTGCCTCATCTGTATGTGTTTAGTGTTGAGCTGCTTGCTTGCTATTCTAGTGCTTTTGGGTAATGTCCTGCATTACACTTTAATTTACTGAAAATTGGTTACTTTAAATTACTCTGAAATTTATTTTAGAGAAGAAAGCAATGACAATCAAGAATACAAGGGGACTGCATTTGAGGACTGGAAACAGAGTACAGAAAGGAGCCTTTTGCTTCAGAGTTGCTGGTAGGAATCCAGCTGAGTTTCAAACTTAGCAAAAATCATTACTATGTGATGGCTTATTGGTGCCCTGTACTCTGTGTCCACAAATAAGTCAGTGCCCACATCACACAAACCACTGGAACAATTGGTGCTACTGTAACTGGGAGACTATTGGCAGCATCAGTGGAAAGGGCAGGAACTTGAATGAGCATGAAAAATGAGCTGTTTTCTCCCTGCTGCCTCAGGTCACCTCTGAGACACATCTGTGTGAGGAAACTTAGAAGAAATTTGATCTCGGGTAGCTCCCTTCTGGAGACAGATAGAAGAATTAATTTTCCAGTGGTGACAAGGGACACCCAGTAACAAGCCTTATATTCAGGAAAAATAAAGGTCATTATGGAATCATTTACTGGATGAAAGCATGAACAAAAAAAATTCTAAGTATGATTGAAATATCAACAGCAAAATCCAAATACTGACTTGAAATTATAGGAACAAAGCCATACAAATATTATGAAGCATGACCACCATTGGCAACAATTGCTTCCCTCAAAAACACAGGGAAATCCTGCTCTTTTATTAAACCATTGACCAATCTCTTTTATTTGAATCCTTTCTAGGCAAAAATAAAAGAGTGCTTCCACTGTAGAAAAGTTCTCTTTGGAGATGAGAACATGGATTGATGGAAGAGGTGTTGGACTTTATTTAGCCTGAGATCATGCCTTGATGTCATGGAAACAGTGACTGGAGGGGGAGCTCTCAGGGATCATCATAGAGTAGCTTTATAGAGGGTAGGTACTGCCAGCACGCACATGAATCAGTGGTGGAGGTTGGAAGAGACCTCTTGAGGTCCTCTCCTCCAACCCCCGAACTTGGCATCTCCAGTGGATTGTCTGTTGTGAAGTAGGGAGGTCATCATCTTAAAATTTATATGCTACCATTAGGAATCCTAAAAACTCCCATCTTTTGGCAGGAAATTAATCATGTAATATTGGAAATTAATTTAGTCTCATAGTTCCCATAAGCTTGAACCAGTTAAGCTCTGAAGATGTCTCTTAATATCCATAATGACACAATCACATGAATATGATTTTTTGACCAAGTGTAAGCTAAAAGGGCGTGTTCGATGGCAAATAAGTGCATTAGCAAATCTAAAATGTTTTACGGTACCTTGGACTATTTGTGAATTCATGCCAAATTAACTAAAAATAGATAAGAATTCCAAGTTCAAATTCTCCTCTACAGTTCCTGGAAAACAAAACATTTTTACTTTTCATGTTAAAACAGTTCAGAAATGTAATTTTAAAAACTTTAAGTAGTTTAAGAGAGCCTCAGACCAAGAAAGCTAATTTCTCAGTATTTCTTTTTGTATATGGGAGGGAGGAAATTCAGAGCTGGCCCATAAAAAAATGTATGTGTGTGTTTGAGTTCTGTACATGTGGCTGGGGGGACAAGGGTTGACCACAAAACTGGTAAAGAAAGTACTTATTCTCAGCTCTCTGTCTGTAACCTGTCTCATCTCTGCTTTCGTATGTTTGGGCTTCACTTCACTTCAGACAATCACTTCTGGTTAAGTAGTAAGCAGGACTTGAAGACAGGGCTGTGAATGTGAAACCAGATGTTAACACCCTGCTCCTCAGTCTTTTAGGAGATATACCTGTATCATCGGGGGGTGGAGGAGGAAATAAGCACATCTTTGCAGGGTAAATATAGAGGAGTATTGTGGAGCACATCACGCAAACCACCAGGGGCCAACTTCAAAGTTTCTGGTAGCCAAGGGAAAACAGTGGCCAGAGCACAAATTTCAGAGGTTAAAAAAAGAAAAGAAAACGAAAGGATTTCTGCATCTTGTATTGCACCACCAGTGTGTGGTGCATATTTTTCCCTTTTCTATGACCAGTGCTGAATTCCCCAGGGGACTGGTGATTCTGTAGATAGGGTACTGAGGAAAGCTCGGTCCCTCGGCCAGTGCCTAACTCTACCTTCCACAGGCAAGAGGGGTTGAAGGGCATGATTTTAAGCAAAGCTTTCCACATTCAATCAGCCAAAACAAGATGCTGAATTCAGCAGAGGTTGAATTTATCAAAACAGCAGTAGGAGGTGGTATGAGGGGTTTAAATGGTGACAAAGCTTTTAAGACTGGTCTTTGTATTATAATAAAAGTACTTAAGCATCTCTGCAAGCCAGTGTAAGCAATATAAGTTTATGAGTAGTTGACATTTTATATAATAGAAATGCATTTGTCCATTGTGCATGGCTGTTACTCGACAAGCAGACGGCTGGTTGTATAATTAGGCAGTGTTGTTTCCACAGGCTAAGAGGGATATGCGTCCTTCTTAATGTGAAGAAAAACCTGTGAAGGTCTAAGCCATAATACGAAAAGACTCAAAGCAGTATGTGTGAAAGCAAGACATAAATCCCACTGACTAAACTAGCACAGGATAAGATCACTATTGAGAAATATTAAATTATTTTTTTAAAAGAGCATTCCAAGGCTGGTCAGAGGCCAGAAAATGATCTGCTTTTGTAAAGTTCCTGCAGTAGCATATCATGAACAAGGTTAAACAGGAATGAAACCATGAGGTATGATTTGGCTTCTTATGCATAAAAAAATCCTTTAAAACTATAACTGCAGTGTTCATTCCCAAATGATTTTACTTTATGTATTTACTTAGAAAAAATGAAACAGTTTGCCATTTATGTGTATTCAAAAGCTGCATATTTCTAAAATTATAAAGGAAACCTTACAAAGAAATTACTTTCAGAACTCAGATAACGATATTCTAAAATGCATAGGAAAATGCATTAAAATTAAATTGATGTTAAAAAACCAGAAAAGCTCAATTGTCCTTTTTTTGTTGCTCAACCATAAAAACTGATTGTGACACATAAAACTGGATAGCATGGATCTTTATTCATCATGTGTATTTCATTTTATGTTATGCATTTGCCTGAACAGTTACTTACCACATTGTGAATTCTCTTTTTTGTGACTGTTTTGAAACACTTAACACTGGAGATGATAAAAAGTGTAGCTGTTCACAGCATTCTACATTTGTGTATGAGCTCTCACACAGATTTGGAGTCTGTGTACACATACATGAGACCTTAATTTTTCTAGCTCTTGAAGTATTTTTATTTATAATAGAAGATGAGACCTTGAATGTTTCATAAAACATCAAAACTATCTAAATAATACTTGGATATAGGAATTGGTTAGTGGACTCTTAAGTATTGGTGAGTTTTCAAGTTTTTTCAAGCACCCACAGCTTTCTAAGCAGGCACGTACCAAGTTATTTATATAGCAATGGTGTTGCTCAGGTTATGTTCTTAATAAGTAACTCTAGAAAGTGTGCAAGCTTGTAGAGAAATACTATTCCATTCATTTATACCTCAGGAATATTAAAGGAATGAGATTTGTTGAAATTGCCACTCTCAAATAATACCATTATATTAATTTCTCTGACTTTTTAACAGAAAAATGTATCACTGAAGAGGATTTTTTTTAAAACAGTTTGAGAATAAAATTCACTCAAGTTATTTTGCCATTGAAGGTACCTTTAATGTGATGGATTTCAGCACATCCTTTCTGTCATATAAAACCTGTCAAATAAAACCTGCTGTCAAATAAACTTTTATATCCCCCTGCTCACCAAAACCTTTGAACTATCTTAGAAGCAGTGTACTGTTAATTGCTTTCTTCATAGACTGCTGGATGGAAGAGGCTATGTAAATAAGAGTCTCTCATTAGTGAGCAGCAATAATTAGAGATGCCTGACTTATTCAAGAGGAGGAGGTCAAATGTCTCTAAATTAGGTAGAATGTGGACTTAAGGCTAAGATTTCCTGTGTCTTAGGTGCAGCCCGTCCATTCCTGATACTGGCTTATTCTCAGGCACTATTTTGCTTACCCTGTTGTACAGTCCAACATAGGCAGAGCAGAAGCCTGCAAGTAGACTTGCTGGTGGGCAGGATATGAGAGGAATGGGCAATGAAAGAAGCAATGACTTGATTCAACACAAAACTTTATTCCATAATGCTAACCCCAAAAAACCTAACACCTTCAACAGCCCTGATGGGTTAATATGATCAGAAGTTAAAGGTTGCCATCTAATGGTGAACATATATGATGCGATCTTCAGGTTTGTCTTTTCTTACCTTATTCCATGTACATGCAGGTCCTTTCTTTATAATGCACTAGAGGAATGAGAATATTTTATCCAGATTTTACCTCGGATGATATCTGATACTTTATCAGCAACCAGATGTTGCAACTGTGTGTGAAATTCCAGGCATTCAGTTTAACTGAATTCTAATTCCTTTATGTTTTTTCTGAATTCAGATATAGATGAGTGTTCCTTCGAAAGGACCTGTGATCACACCTGCATCAACTACCCTGGAAGCTTCGAATGTCTCTGTCATAAAGGCTACACCTTGTATGGACTGACACATTGTGGAGGTTTGGAGTTTTGCTTATCTGTTTGTTCATTTGCTTTGTGAACTGTGTACTGAGTCAGCCATTCTTTTAGCTGAAGACTTTAGAACTGAAGATGATAAACCAGTAAAGTTAAAATAAAGCTAAAATAGCATGAGGTGGGTGTGACTAAACTTTCATCATCTCAAATTTGCTGAAGAATTCCCAGGAGAAGAACGTAAATAAAAAACAATATCCTGACATTTTTTTGATGGCGGTACATAGTAGACTCAGTATAGACTAGAAGCTTGCAGCTGTGAGACTTGCATCCGCTGCTGCATGGATGTAGCCCTTCTTCTACAACCATCGCAAAGCAGCCTCGTGGCTGAGGTTTTTCGCATTGTACAGGATAAGCTTCCTTGCCGAGTTCATAAGTGCAATTGGTACCTCCACAGGAGTGAGATGAGTCACAATTGTATTTACAGAAGGAAGAGTTCAAATTATGAGCAACAGAGAGAACAAGAGAAGGAATTTTACGAAGTTTACAAATTATGGCTCTATCGTTACTGTTTGTGAAACTCAGAATGCTGTGGGGTACCTTCTTCCCATCTATTGTGGAGCTACTTCAACTCTTCAACCTTTTTTGGCATAACTGGAAAGAATTGCTGCTGTACATTTGGTCATCCAGGAGAAAGGAATATATTTAAAATATATCATAGGGTAGTATTACCACAATGACCACATTAGAGGTTGGGCTCTGCTTGATCAAGGCAGGGGTATTACAAAGCACTCTGATTAAGCCCATTGTTTCCCAGGGTATTACAGTACAAGATTGCCTGCCACCAGCCTGCCTAACACTTCCAGGTATCACTGTCATCTCCTGCCTGAACCTTTAATATGTGGGATAGGATTTGACCATGCCCAGAACACTGGTCAAGGGAGAGCAAAGAGTTTTCTGGATGGATCTAAGTGTACTAAGTCCAAATTACGCTTTTAACCAGTTTGGTCAGCATTACTCAAATAAAAGTGGAAGAAGACAGAATATTAGCAATTCAGTATATCTCATGCTAATTTGGTGTCACTCTAGCTTGTTTGAGCATATGTCAAATGGCACAATCCATGTGCCTTGTAAAAATCTGTTACAGGAGCGCTACTGTTTCAGCAAGCAGAGGAGTAGCTGCATTTAAAGGGCAGAAACCACTTGTTGTTGAGGTTAGTGCAGTGCATAAAATAACAGTGCTGTGGTTTGTAACAAGGGCTTTTAGGTTATGGCTATGCCAGTAAATTAAAAAAGTCTGGAGCTGCAGCGTGCCACTGATGGTTCACTGGTGTTATCTGACAGTTCTTGCCTGTGCCATCTAGTTTCCCAGATGTGCCTGACTGTAATTTAGAGGTGAATACATGGCAGCACAACTCCTGTTGAGCATGACGGATAAATATCCTTTCTGGTGTTGGGAGGAGATGAGAGATCAGCCACATCTGCACAAGTATATAAATGCTGATTGCATAGACTTAAAAGGATATGCCACACCCTATTGAATAAATACTTTTCTAATATTTTAAAAAGCTGAAAGATTTTAGGTGAAATATCAGTGATAACATACTGGGTAGTTGCTTTGCCTTCTTGCAAGCTTTTACCTTTTATATTTATTTGAGTAGAAGACTAAATAAACTACATTTCAGCTGCTGGGTTCCCAGCAAATACATAGTTTCTTCCTTCATCTAAATCATTTCTAAAAGCAAACTCTGTGAATCACCATGGAGAATTTATCTCCCTGTTATGCAAAAATGATCTAATCTCACAGATGTTTATGCCTTTGACATTTTTCCCTATAATGCAATATACACTATTGTCCAGATGCTGCAGAGACTTTCAAGCGTGTTTTGTATCTTGTAAGTGCTTCCATGAATGTCAGCGTAACAAGTCCTGGCAAGTAAGTTGTATCGTATGCATAAACCCTTGGGAGCTACGCATGTGTCTAAAGACAAAACCATGCAATATACACTAAAATTGTTTGACATGAGTACTGTCATGTTTGTATAAATCTATACATGTTTGTATAGACTTAAATACAAAAGGTGTATTAGCAACAGATAACCTTATGCACATAATAATGTCTTAATACACGGCATACATGTGTACATATGGTTAATACTTCTCTCAACTTTAAATTACATTTTCAGATATTGATGAATGCAGCATCAGCAATGGTAGCTGTGACTATGGCTGTCTTAATACAATGGGGAGCTATGAGTGTGTCTGTCCACCTGGAAAAAAATTGCACTGGAACAAAAAGGACTGCGTTGGTAAGTGTGGGAGGCTAACACAGAGGTGACTATGGTGATGCTTCTTTTCTCCAGGAGGGTGGAAAAGCTCTGTGGTTTTGTCTGAGGGATGCTGCATTTGCACAATATAGATCTCCAAATTCATTTTGTAAACTCAGATAACAGTTGTTCGTACGGGGTCTGCGGGCTAGAATATAGCTGCAGGTGGATTAGAGAATGGAAAATATGTTGGATTTTATTTGTGCTGAATTTTCTTTTAAATGTTATGGGTCCATTTACACAAATCTAAGTCACATTTTTGTTAAGTATTTTATACTTTTGTCCTTTATTTTATCTTTGTCCAACTGTATGACCTCAGCTATAACTCTCTTTCCATCTAAGACTAATTTAGAATATTCAAAATATTTAATTATTTACAAGTAGATGAAGGAAAGCCTGTGGATGTGGTCTGCCTAGACTTCAGAAAAACCTTTGATGCCATTTCCCACAGCACTCTCCTGGAGAAACCGGCTGCTCATGACTTGAATAGACATACTCTTTGCTGGCTAAAAAACTGACTAGATGGCTGAGCCCAGTGAGTTGTGGTGAACAGAGTTAAATCCAGTTGGCAGCAATTTACAGGTGGTGTCTCCAGGGCTATTTTGGGGCCAGTTCTGTTAAATATCTTTAGAAATTATCTGGACGAGTAAGTTTGCAGGTGAGACCAAATTGGGAGGGACTGTTGATCTGCTTGCTGGAAGGAAGCCTCTGCAGAGGGAGCTTGACAAGCTGTTGGGCTGAAGCCAACTGTATGGGACTCAACAAGGCCAAATGTCGGATCCTGCACTTGGGCCACAACAACCCCATGCAGCGCTACAGGCCTGGGGAAGAGTGGCTGGAAAGCTGCCTAGCAGGAAAGAACCTGGAGGTGTAGGTCAACAGCCGGTTGAACATGAGCCAGCAGTGTGCCCAGGTGGCCAAGAAGGCCAACAATGTCCTGGCTATATCAGAAATGGTGTGGCCAGCAGGAGTAGGGAAGTGATTATCCCACTGTACACATCACTGGTGAGGCTGCACTTGGAATCCTGTGCTCAGTTTTGGGCCCCTTACTGTAGGAAAGATGTTATGGTCCTGGAGCTGGACCTGTTATGGCTGGAGAACAAGTTTTAGGAGGAAACTGGGATTGTTTAGTGTGGAAAGCACTTTATAATGAATGTCAAGTGGGGTGGCAGATGAGTTTCTCAAGCTGGGTTTTAGTCTTTGCTTCTGACTTTCTTCCTAACCATGACTAAGTACTTAATATTTCCTGCTTATCTTTATGTATATTACCTTCCCTGCAATATTGAGAACTAAGTCCTGTAGGAGTAAGAGATTATTAATTCTGGTTTTAGTTATCCACTAGGTCTCCCTTGCTGTGTACCAGTTAGTACAGGAAAGGAATTTGTAGACAAACACGAGGGACTAAAATTTTTTGAGGTCTAGTGTATGGATACTTTTGTGCTATATTCCCTCTCAGCCTACTAAGAATGCTGTTCCTGTGATAAGAGGCTGTATTTTCCTAGTTGTAAATTTCTCTTTATTAGTTGTAATACTCAGTTTGAAGACAGAAAGCAGAACACTCTCCTCCATTGATGTATACTGTTTTATTTGACGAATTTTATGAGGCATAAAATGAGTGTCATCTCCCTGCTGATAACCTACCTTTATTACCAACATTGTTTAGAGGAAACTGCTTTCTGCATTGTTATAAAAGCTCAATAAAAATGAGGACAAATAAATTTAGTGGTCCTGAATGCTACATGATTTGGAGACTTTTGCAGTAACAAAATCTTCTTTTGCTCAGCAATGACAATTTGTGCTTGTGTTGTCTCCTCAGTCCAAAGAAATAATTTCTTTAAAAGCATGACCAAAGCAGCATAAGAGGCTTTAGGAGGGAGGTAAGCGGAGGATGATTACTCCCATATTTGAGATGTGAACGTCAGGTGTGTTCAAGGGACTCATATATATTTATATTTAACCGGCCAGGAACACTAACCAAGGGTGGCTGTTGAGACCCTTCCTCTATACTCAAGCCAAGTCAGGCAAGGCTCATTCCGGCTACTGCATTTGAATTGCCCTGCTTCATCCAAGCTTTACTGGACTCTTCCCAAACCTTGGTGGACCCAAACTCGTATGGCTGCTGCAGCTCTGATTTCCCCCCTACCATGGTGTGGTTCAGTGGTGATGTGACAGGTATGAAAAATGACATTTGCAGTAGCACAGGCAGCCATGACTAGAACAAGAGTTAGACAAGTATATCTTGTAAGTCGAGCATGTTTGGCAAAAGCAGCAAGGAGCAATTGGAGAAGTATATGTACCTGAACAGACATTTTGATGGGTCTGAAGCAAGAGTTGCTCTGCAGACAGCTGATGCGGTGTGAAATATCTGCTTGAAGAGGTGCCCAGCTGCAACTGCCCAGCAGTCGGGGCAGAGGTTCAGTGTCCGAGGGAATGAAGGGAGGTGGTGGGGCTGTCTCAGTGCAGATAGTGATGACACCTGCTGGCTGCAGCTGAGAATGAATCTTGTCGTTCATGGGGCGAGATGTCAGTCCCAAGAGATGTCAAATCAAAATAAATGGAGGATTATAATTATCAGTGGCATACCATCATCTCAGGGTGAAGCACTAAGACTGGTCCAACAACTCATGAAAACTTTATGCAGTTTCAGTGAAAACACAAACAGTCCCTTATTCAAATACGGTGAGCAGGTCATGAGACTTGCAGGATACTGTGCCTTCATTCTCACGTGAAGCCAGGAGGAGAAATTGGGTATTTCCATTGCACGAGCTGCAATGTGCTTCATGCAGTGGGCAGTGATGAGAAACGGCTGATGTCTATGTGTGTGTCAGTGTCCCTTCTAGTATTGCTTGGGTCATTGGGCTGGTTGGATGGCCGGGCCCAGAGAGTGGTGGTAAACGGAGTTAACTCCAGCTGGAGGCAAGTTACAAGTGGGGTTCCCCATGGCTCAGTGCTGGGTCCAGCCCTGTTCAATGTCTTTATCAATGACCTGAATGAAGGCATTTGCGGATGACACTAAGCAGGGTGGAAGTGTCGATCTTCTGGAGGGTAGGGAGGCTCTGCAAAGGGATCTGAACAGGCTGTACTGCTGGGCTGAGACCAATGGCATGAGGTTTAACAAATGCTGGGTCCTGCACTTGGGGCACAACAACCATATGCAGAACTACAGACTAGGAGAAGTCTGTCTAGAAAGCTGCCTGGAGGAGAAGGACCTGGGCCAATGGCATCTTGGCTTGTATCTGAAACAGCGTGACCAGCAGGTCCAGGGAGGTTATTCTCCTTCTGTACTCTGCACTGGTGAGACTGCTCCTTGAATCCTGTGTTCAGTTCTGGGGCCCTCACCACAAGAAGGATGTTGAGGCTCTGGAGTGTGTCCAGAGAAGAGCAATGAAGCTGGTGAGGGGGCTGGAGAACAAGGAACAGCTGAGAGAGCTGGGGTTGTTTAGCCTGGAGAAGAGGAGGCTGAGAGGAGACCTCATTGCTCTCTACAACTACCTGAAGGGAGGTTGTGGAGAGCAGGGAGCTGGCCTCTTCTCCCAAGTGACAAGAGGGAATGGCCTCAAGCTCCACCAGGGGTGGTTCAGGCTAGATATCAGGACAAAATATTTCATGGAAAGGGTCATTGGGCAGTGGAACAGGCTGCCCAGGGAGGTGGTTGAGTCACCGTCCCTGGAGGTGTTTAATAGACGGGTGGATAAGGTGCTGAGGGGCATGGTTTAGTGATTGATGGGAATGGTTGGACACTGATCCTGTGGGTCCTTTCCAACCTAGTGATTCTACGATTTCAGCAGTAACTGAGAGAACTGGTGGGACTATCTGTCTCCATCCTAGCATGTCCTGCCTTGGTTCTGCCTGACTGGGAAGTTTTCTACTTCTGGAGGCTTGAGTATGCAGCTGAAAGTCCATGGGAGTAGGAGCGAACAGTGGAAAATGCCATTGTAGTGATCATCTAAATAAATAGATGTTTGTGAAGGTGACTTGTGTGCATGGTGTGGTAGTTGACCTGTTAAAACAGAGAGCTGTGCCTCCAAAGATGGAGACCGGACATCTCTAGTCATAGCATGACCTGTTGGTTCTGTGATTGAGCTATGCATATAGAATTGTGCTCATAACTAGACAGTGACTTGCCTTTTGGAATATGTATCTGACTTGAATAGTCTTGAAGTGAAGAGTAGAAGGGAAAAACTGATCTAAAGTTTATGTCTGAAAATTTGAAGGAGTTTCATTTTTAAGTTCATACTCAAGATCCAGACTCTCTTCCTAATCTATGCTTATTTCAGCAATGCTCGGGCCTGTGATTTTGCTTTGTTGCCAGTTGTACCTTTCCTTAGCACTGTATGCAAGTAGATGCACAAGGTTCTAGGTTCGACAGTGTCTGATTTTTTATTATTTCTTTTTTTTTTTTTCTCCTCAGAGGTGGTGAAATGTCTCCCAAATGCCAAACCAACTCCCAAGGTTCAACTAGTGTGTAGTAAGACAGGAGGCATAGAGAGTTGCTTCCTGTCATGCCCATCCAATACTCTCTTTGTTCCAGGTTTGTACAAATTATTTGTCCTCCTGAGTTTAGAATGAGATTTTCCTCTGTGAATGTATTGATGATTCTTGCATTCAGTTGTTATGGACAACTGTATATGAGCAAAAACGTCTTTATAAATTGAATTGGGCCCAACATACACATCTCTAAATACAAGAGCTGATTGTCAGTTACGTTAGAGGTTCAGCCCTTCATCGTTTAATTTGAGGTGTCATTTGTGGGGATGGGAAAATCCTAACAGAAAGCTGAGAGGCCCATCTACCTTAATCAGGATGGTGAAAAGAAAAATTTTAATGTATTGAATTGCTGTGTCAGAAGGCAGGAGGGCAGGACTTCGGGGAACAGACGACAATGAACAGTTGATTTCAGTGACTTTCTGCTGTTGCCCATCCAGGCATCTACTTAAAGTGACAGCATCTGCATCCTGACCTGAAATATCCTGTAATTGTGCAATTGAGCAGGAGCAGAAACAAATCCCAAAGCAGACAGTTCACCTGAGAGGAACTCAGTTTAGTGAGCACAATGTGAAGCAGGTGCAGAAGAGGAGGAGTGGGACATGTTGGGCATCTCTCTGTATTAGTTGCTGGCAGTCACTGTTTATTAATACATTTTGTTGGGAAGAGTTCAGCTGAGTTTTATTTATAGAAAATGAGGCATTGTTGTTTATAGAAACTCAGGCATCTTCCCCTCCTCCTTTTTTTTTTTATTATTTTCTGCAGATAAGTTTCATGTACATCATTTTGCAGGGCAGGCGTGGCAGGGTGTTGCTGTTATTTTTTCATGTGTTCTAGTTCTGACACAGGATTGTTTTCCACAAGGGTGTTTACTTTTCGTATTAGTCCTGGCATTACATGTGGTAGAGCTGTTCACACTTTGTTTGCAGCTTAGCAGAGATTACTGGAACCATATTTATCTGATTTGTATGCATCAATACACGGTTTTATCTGCACATCATGTAAACCCTGTTACAGTTCTAACTATGTTAATTTTTTGTTCCTGCCAATAAATTATGTTGGAGTCTGAAGCCAGAATTATTACTAAAGTACATGGTTTGTTTTTTAAATTATAGAGATGATCAAAGCCCTAGTATTTTGCCATGGACAAGCACAAAATAATTTATATTTGTGCACCTTGGAATTATTTACAGATAACTTCATGCCAAATTGTTAATAAAATGTAACATTTCAGTGCTGAAAGAAACAAAACTTGTAGTCCACACTGTGAAGCAGTAGCCTTTGGTAAACTATTTCAGCCATTTAAATCCAAGTTTGGCACTTCAAATGTCTCCTTATTTAGCAGTATTAAGTTTTCCAAGAACCAAACATTAATCCTGAATGTGACAAGGGGAGCGGATGCTTGTGAGGCAGTTGCCACATATACTGACTGTTGCGTTCTGCCCCACAGATTCAGAGAACAGCTATTCACTGAGTTGTGGCGTTCCCATCCAACAAGGCAAGGCTCAGCAGAAACGCAATGCGACCCTGCCCAGCTGCGCAGGTAGGTGGGTGCTTTCCTGCTCACCTGGGCCTTGGCATTTAGGAGGTAGGTGATGAGGTTCCCCAGACCATTTGGGACAGCTCTTAAGTTACACAAGGCCAGAATTAAGGTATCCTGTGTTTTGTCATGTGTATGCAGGAGCCTCTCCTTGAGGACTGGAGTGTGCTTAGCTGCATCCAATGTGGTGTTCTCTTGGTGAGTCACTATAGAAGTGATGGAGGTTTGACATTATTCAATAAAGACAAATGCTCAGAATAATTTACTTTCCATAGTCCACAAGGCAATAGAAAGCATATCAAAATGGCATTTTTTCCCAGACTTGGAAGTGAGATTGAGGGGCCTGTCAGTAGCACAAGAGCAGAAGGCTATTACAGATCCTCCAACTGGGGACTCCAAATAAAAAGGTTAAATGACTTTTTTGAGCACATACCGTATTTCATTCATACTGTTCTCAGAAATGGCTGGATTATTTTTGCGGAAACATTTCAGAATGTGTCCTAAAGCTGCTATTCAGCATAAAAAAAAAGGTTCTTCTCAAAATGAGTGAAATCTGGCAAAATAAGAAGCAGCTGAAACAGCAGCCGAAAGTGTCAGCCCACTTTACATATCATTACCTGCTGTTCTTCTTTCTAATTTGCCAGTTCTCAAACCACGTATTTCTTATATTTGGAATGCATTAGGAGGTAGGATGCTGTGGGATGAAGTGACACAGCAGCAGATGTGGCTGCCTCTGGCACAGGGGCCAGCTACCTCTATAATCCTGGTTTGACAAGGCCCTCTCAAGCATAGAGGGACCCACGTTGTGGCATTTACCTGTGACCACCTTCCTCCTGCTCTGGGTCCCATGGGCAGCTCAGAGTGACTGCACGTGATGACTCAGGCCCAGCCTCTTCCACTATGGACTTTGTGAGAAAGTCAGCCTGCAGCTACATTTTCTAAGCAGTGCATGGCTATATAACAGCCATTAAGTCACAGGACATGAGTGGCTTGGATTTAAAGCTTAATAATAAAGCTTGCAAGCCATAGACTGCAGTCAAATAAAGACATTTCCTTGGGTAATTTTCAACTGCCAACAGCATAGCTTGAGTAAATCAACCTTATTCCTGGTTGGCATTAGCAATAATAGAACTACAGCCAAGTAACATGGGAAATCAGAGACAGAGAGACAGCAAAAACGATAGGAATTAACCTTTTCATAGTACGAGATAAATTTACCCAAATTCCACGAAGATGTGCAAGCCTGCTGGAGGGGAAGCATATGTGCAGAGCATGTGAAATACTAGCAAATTCATGGATCTTTAAGGGCTCAAGAGTAAGTACTTCTGCCAAAAAATCCAAAAGATCATAGGAGAATGGATCCTCTTGTACAAGGTTCATAACTCTTGGGCTGTCTCTTTTCTATGCTGCAAGAAGTCTTTTGAGTCTTTATAAAATAAGTTTTGGACTTCTTTTCTTCTGCATCCCAAATGATAGCTTTTTTACTTTAAATTAACAGATTCATTAGCTCCTCCAATCAAGCAGAAAGCTCGTTTTAAAATCAAAGATGCAAAGTGCCATTTACGGCCTCGCAGCAAAGAAAAAACAAAAGATTCTGGGAAGCAAGCTGGTTTAGGTATGTGGTTTCTTTTAAAATGTAAACAGTATTCTAATTTTTGTTTGCTTGTTTGTTGGTATAGTTTGTTCTAACACCGCAGATGGAAAAAAGTAATGATTTTCATATTTGGATCTGAATTTAAGTTCAGGCCAAGTTTCACACTCCAGCTTAACAATGCCTTGGATTTGGATCTAACAGTGCTGAAATGTCACTGGTTGCTTTGAAAAAATCTTTGTGCTAAAGTGCATGAGTTTGAAATTAAGCTGATCCTTTCTCAGGTATTGATAATGGCAGAAATATCCTGAGGCAAAAAGTTATGACCAATGCAAAGTTACATGCAACAATGTCAGTGTGGTTTGGTTTAGTTTTCCCAGGTGAGATTTATAACAGAAAACAAAAGCTATTAATTATTTAGTTTATGGTGGATTAGTTTCCCATTACAGCAGCAAAGACAACTCCTAAGCCAGAAAGTTATAATAAAAATCTGATGTTACACAGCTTTAGATCTTCTGTTATGTGGAGTGAGTAGTTATGATGTTAGAAAAAATATTTAGAAGATTTAGGCATGGTTACCAAAAATCTGAAATTAAAAAAAGCTTGTGTCAGGCTGAATGAAAGTAATCAAATGTTTTTAAAACTTGATATGACTAAGTGTGTGGTTTTATTACTATTAGTTTTGAAAGTACTTTTAAAGTTGAACAAAAAAGAGACTTTAAGTTATATGTATTTAACATAACTTCATTTATTTCTTGTCTTCCGTCCCCTTGATATCGTTACAGGGACAATTAAAGAGCATTTGGGTGTTATTGCCATGCGCTTCCACAACTATTTTAAGCTATTTGGAGTTCATTTATATTTATTATTAACTCAAATTTTTTTGGTTATAAGTACACAGTATTGGTGTAATTGCAAACTCATACTGTGGCTTAAAGCAGCTTAGCAGCTTACAGCAAAGGTTTACTGGTGATATATATTCTGCGTTGTGCATCTGTCTTACCACCACTTTTGTTAGAGAGTGAGTTGTATATGAGCCCTGAACAGAGAAGAATAAAGATACCTAACCTAAAAAAAAGTTAATGGTTTAGAGATTTTATTTTTTAAAATTTAGTCTCATGTTTTGTCTTTACCCTCCAATCTAGACATTTGTCTCACTATTTTTTCAAATATCAGAAAGTATTGGCTTAAAACAAGTCTCAATTGTTAAGATGCTTACTTTGTCCTTATGCATTGTCTTCTCTTAATAAGAGAAGTCATAGAAGTTGAATTTTCTGCTCCATGCAGTCACCATGGGAACATATGTCTTGGATGCATTTCCTTGTCTTTGTTTGCTTTGCTTTGTGTTATGTCATCTGAACTTCTGGGTCAAACAGTAAGATTATATCATACATCCACCACACGCTTGGAATGAAATCCTTCTGGTGGCTTGAGTGCTAGAAACTTCTTCCTGACCTGGAAGGAGAGGGAGGCTATCACAAAAAGGATGTTTTTCACATAGATTTCTTTGTATTAGGAGAGGAAGCTTATATGATTGTCTCACAATGGATTGTGGCCTTTCTCCTCAGAAGTTACGTGTAGTTGACAAGGGCATTCATTCTCTCTGCCTTGTGATAGGATGAGAGGAAATGGCCTCAAGTTGCACTGGGTTTGGGGGGGGTTTAACCTCCGTATCAAAGGCTTTTGATAGCTGGTGATTGGCAGTGCTGAACAAGACGGAATAGTGGCTGGTAGAGACCCAGACCTGCTCCTCTCATGAAAATTGACTCTTTTGCTTTATTTAACCATCAAAAGACTGTATATGGTATTACCAATCTTAACTAATTTCTGTAAAGAGCTTTCTAATACTTATGCAGAAAAGAGAAAAGAAATTATAGACATTAGAGGTACCACTGTGCAGCTGAGCATGACCACATTCTATTTTTGTCTCCTCAGCAAAATAAGCAAACTCAAAATTGCAGAGAAGGAGGTGTCTAACAGCAGATGTGAAATGTTAGGGAGCCTGTCTCTGCATTTGTTATAACCCAGATGAGATACTGGTTGTTAGACTGTCACTTGCTACTTTGCTACTTGATTTCTTTTCTATGTTGCTTTGTTTATGCAAAGGAGGTCAATTCCCTTGTACAGACAACTGCCAGGTTACCTTTGTGAACCTCAAGTGCGATTCCTCCAAGAAGAAACGCCGAGGCCGCAAGTCCCCATCAAAAGAAGTGTCCCATATCACTGCAGAGTTTGAAGTGGAAATGAAGTCAGAAGAAGTCTCAGGTTTGTGAAAGATCTGTCTATGGGGAGAAATCAGAATTCAGTTCATTGGTGTGTGTTAGAACGTCTTTGATGCTATTTCATCTAGCTGCTGTGTGTACATTTTAGCACAAGCTTCATTCAACAGCCTTTCCAAACTCAGAGTTCCAGAGATGTAATTGAAAGGAATCAGGTATGAAGTTAAGCCAAAAGAACAAAGACTGAAGCTGCAGCAAAACTCCTTCAAAGCCTTGAGTTCAGTCATGTGCTTTAATTTATTCTGATTTCTTTAATCAACATAAGTGTTAATTGATGCACAGATAATGTAAGGATTAGGTAGAAGTTCTGCAAAAATGATGATAAAAATAACCTCTGAAACTTCATTCTGAGAATCAAACATTTCTATCACACATTTGGGAAATTCATGTTTTCATAACAAACTTCAGAGAGAAAAAGAATTGCTTCCAATTATTCTTGAGATGGAATTTTTTGCTATAAAATCTAGCCAAAGAAAAGGTGAGCTGAATTCTATTAACACATCAGTCCTCAAAGGCAGGTTTCTTAGCCCTGAGGGGTACCTCACAGGCCAAGTGATTCAAGCAGTAATCATGCCAGAAAGCATCTTCCTTCTTTTTTCCTTTTGGTCAGGGGGTTGGGAAGAATTCCTAATCAACTGAGTAAAGCACAGCCACACAAAATTCAGAAACATTACTGTTGGCAGAGTAGACACATATCTGGAAGTACAACACAGTGGGATTGATGCTTTCTACAGCCCTCTCCTTGTGCACTCAGTATAACCATATTTGTTATTGCTAGAGATATCAGGACTCAGTCTGCAGTTATAGACCATGAAACTCAGTTTGATGGACCATAGTGTACTGTCTTCTCCCTTTAAAGGGCTGATTTTGAATACAATGAGCTGCTTCTATAATGTATGTGGACAATACAGTGACGCAAACAGAGGCATCACAGTGCAATGCAGGCTAAGCTTTTTATTGAGCACCTCTTTTAAACATGAATCTCAATTGCTTCTAGTTTTGTTATCATTTCCCATCTAGACACCTGTAACATTGACTGTGTTCGGAAAAGGATGGAGCAGAAGCTGCAAACTGCAATCAAAACATTGAGGAAATCTATTAATAAACAGCAATTTTACATTCAGTTTTCTGGGGCAGAATATGAAGTGGCTCAGAAGCCAGCTAAAGCTACTGAAGGGCATGACGCTTGCAGTACAGGGCAAGTGCTGCAGGATGGAAAATGCGGTAAGTCCTAACAACTCTATTCAGCCATATTCTCCAAAACAGGCACTCCAGAAGTAATTTGTCCATAGGCAGCCAGGCAGGAAAACCATGAGATAACAGGCAATTTAGATCAGTATTATTCAGCATATGTGCATGGACCGCTGACAGTTCATAAGACTTGAAAGGGAGTTCATTCTGCAAGAAACGAAGTACACACGTGTACATTCCCATGCTGCCAGCTGGTATCAAGGCCTGCCACAATGCTGGCAATTTGTTCCCAGTTGCCCCTCAGATCATATGAAAATGTAATTACAGTTTTGTAAAACAATAATATGGTGTTTGCCTAGATGCTGTGTATTTAGATTTAGATCACCTCTGTTGCTCTCCTCACCAACAAATAATCAATGACCCATGGATAGATTGAAGTCCAATAAAAAAAGAACTTAATGTATTTTAACTTTATGTAAAATACCTAATTCCTTTAAACTTTTTTCCCAGGTTATCAGCCCCTGATGCTTTACAGGGGGCAAGGTGCTAGCACAAAGTTCTTAATGGCAGTTCAAAGCAGCGCAAGCTTTCTAGTTACTTTAAGCTACCTTTGCAAAATCAGCATATCAATTTTTCCAGCTTCTTTTAGACATCTAGTGATTTACAAGCAAAAAAACAGTTAAGTGCAGATCTGATAGGTGCCTCTAGTGAGTTGGTTCAGAGGCAATTTTCACCATATAGGAACAGTGATTTAGAAATTGTATTGAAAGACTGTTGTTATTATTGTTTAAAAAACATACAAATTAACTACATATACTCAGCAGAGAAAAATGTTTAATGCAATTATGTGCCCCATTGCAGCAAGAAAAACATGTGTATTCATAGCTGTATTAAAAATGATTTCCAGCTGAGTGTCAAAAGGCATAAAATATTACAATGGGATACACTGACCCCAGAGAAACCTCTAGAACTGATCTCAGGAGACGGATATTTTGTAGTTGTCTGCCATAAAATCAACATGTAAATGCATCTGGTGGAAACTAAACATTCACATCTCTTCATATACATTATGCACCACTGCTTTAATTAAACTGCATTATACTCTTTTAAGACTGCATCAGATTTATTAACAACAGACGTCTGATAAACACTTCAGTACAATAGAATGGTATTCAATGGTTTAAGCAACAGAAGAAGGACCTCCCCCTGGTGTAAATTGACCTAGACCACAGTGGAGATGGGCCTGTTTACATTAGGTGAGGATCCTGGACTAACATATGCAAAACATGCAACTATAATACTGGGGCCAAAGAGATCCATCTTCTCTAAATGTTTGATTTAAAAGCAAATAATGTGATCAAAATGAAAGTCCTTATGTAGATTCCCCTTTTCTTTTCTCAGTTACCTGCAGCACGGGCACATTTTATAGCGGAGAACATAATCAGTGCATTCCTTGCTCACCAGGAACATACCAAGATACAGAAGGTCAACTTACCTGTGAGCCTTGCCCAAGTAACGATGGACAGGGAGTAGCAGGCGCCCGGAATGTGTCAGAATGTGGAGGCAAGTTACATTTGATTATAAAAGTATTAGGTGTTGCCACACAGTCTGTGAGGCATAGAGGCTAAAAAAGGGGAGAGCCTTCCACACTTCTGTCTTGTAAAGGTAACAGAAGAAACCTCTGTGCACTTACAAGCAATACACAAAATGTTTTGGCTTGTTCCATCCACTGACATTGCAGACAAGAAGATCTGACCTGCTACAGCAATGTGTGTTTTGGTACGGAAATGAACAAGCCAAGCATAGCACTTTGCTTCAAGTCAGGTATGGAATCTGGACATACCTTGACTTGTAAGGGCTCATCAGGTGTAGTGTGAGCCAAAGGGATGGATTACTTTGGACTGGTATTGGTGAGTCTAATGAACCTTCTGATGTAATGTTTTGCATGAGATCCAGTTTACCTGGTCTAATCAGCAGCAATCGGAATTTTGAGATATTTATGCTGCAGAGATCTGTAACCTGGACTCAGAACTAATGACTGCAAGTTGCAATGCTGCTTGAATCCTCTGTAGCTTTTGGCAAGTGATGTAGCATCATCATATATAAATTAGATTACAATGATGATAATACCTGGTTTCAAGAGAGGGCTGAGCTTCTGCTCTAGCTTGATCAAGATAAGGTTTTAAGATACAACTGTTAATTATTTTCTTTCCCTTACTTCATTACAGATGAGCAAAATCTAGTTTATAGCAGATGCATTATTTGACTTTCAAAGAAATCTGTCCTATCTGCTACATGAGTTCTAATTGTAAAACTCATCCATGTAATTTACATTAAAGCTTTCTTCAGGGATTTCTAGAGTGAATGCACAATGAATGTCACTTGAGAAACTGCTGTTTTTTACCCATCCACTGAATAAAAAACAGCTCTAGTATCTCCAGCCCAAACATATGGTAGATTTTGCCTGTTTACAGCATTAAGGAACTATCACAGGAAAATTCTCAAAATTTCTGTGCATCTTTGTTATGTTGATTTGTCTTTATCCAAAATCCAACAAGAATAGATTATCAAAATACCAATCTGAGTTTATAAAGGTTGACTATAGTATACTGTCCGAAGCAGCAAAATGAATTAAGGAAAAGATCGTTTTGTTTCCAGGCTTGCATTTGAATTATCATTCTGCACAGCAACAAAAAGAAAACCTTCTGATTATTTTTACAGAGTGGATCTGTCTCAAAATGTTTGCTGTCAGGTCACAACAGTCTGTTTTTCTGCTCAGATCTCTCCGTTTCTCTTTCTCTGAAAGCAGCAAGAGAGAATATGCTTTCGACTAAATAAAACATCCTGTCAAAGATTTTATCTAAATCAGTATGTCTCCATAAAATGTGCCAGCATATGTGATGAAACAGTGTATTTGGATGAACATGGGTTTTCTTTGAAACACACTCACAACCTGTAATCAACAGTATTTTTGCATCATATCTTCTGAAGTAGTATTGCCTGTGTAGTAACAAATATCTATGACTGAAAGCATTGCCTCTACAGGTGAGGCACATACAAGTGTATGTAAGGGATTTTAAGTGTTTGTGGGTAGAACACTTATATTGTAGCTGCAAATGAATAACATGCTGTGATACTTAACTTGCATGCAATCCATGCAGGTACAAGGCCAAAATGGAATTAGAAAATCTATCATTTGGGGCATTTCTCAGGGAAATCACCTCAGATCTGTTTTGTTGGCAATTTCAATGTAAAAGGCAAGAAGGGAGCAAGTTAGCTAATTCTTATATACAGGTAAGGACTGAAACATATTAGCGCTGAAAGCATTGTGTATTTAGAGCATTAACACCCAGCTGTACTGCTTCTTTAAAAGGATGTTTGTGAGTCACACTTCATAAGTATTTAATTTTCACAGTAAAGTCTAGGTCCAAATCCACTCTTCTTTAACTACCTTCATGTAGTAGTGACTAGCTGGACCGTACCAGATGGATCAGTTTTGCTACAAAACAATACCAGAATTGTCTTCAAATTAGTAATATCATAATATTTCTCAGAGGTCTGTGTAAAAACAGCCAGCTTGTACAGTCATATCCCAGATAGCAGGGGTGGAGGTGCAGTAAAATCCCAGAGATCCTGCTCTCACAAGTATCCATAGGAGTTCCGACTTTTGTGAGGACAGAACATGAACTTCACTTTCACCCGGGAGCTCTAGTTCCTCCTAAAAGCCAAGTAGTCAAGATACTGGATGCCTCCAACATTTCGCAGCAAGTATCAGGGTTCTTAAGAGTTCCCGACTCCACCTAGAGCTCTCAAAGCTTTCAGATTTTGCAGCCAATTTTTTCTACCTACTCTTCAGTTCTCAGGGAAGCTAAATTACAAAGTATTGGGATTAGGCAATCCTAGGGAATAGATAACATCTCAAAGTGCTGGTCTTCCAGGTTAGGGTGATGTGAAGATGTGCATTAGTGGCATAATCTTGAAAAAACTGACATACTGATTCTCAGGTAGGCTGTTGAGTAAAGCACTCAAGCTAGCAAGAAGAAAGCTAAACAGATGCCCATCAGAAATTACCTGGAAAGCTAGTTTTGAAAATACCTTAGATCTGTCAGTAGACTCATTCACAAATTGCTTTGCTTTACAAAAATCACTGTTTTCAGGCAAAAGAGCTTCTGAGGAGCACCGTTTTTCACAGCTGCCTGGAAAGCTGCTCCTGTCAGCTGTTCTTATAGACTGTGTCGCATCCCATCTGGTAAATCCCATGATCTACTGTTTCTGTATCTATAAAATGGGGATTAAAAAAGAAACAATTATTCGCTTCATCAATATGGTGTAAAGTTTCTTTTTTTATCCTACAGAATGCTTTGAAATTCTCACAGGAAAGACAATGTCTTCATGATGAAAGTACAATGTCTTCAAATAATAGCTTAAGAGAGCCCTTGCTAAAAAAAAAAAAACAAACCCAGAAACATAGGTAGCAAAGAGCTTTTTAAGAATTTGGTTGTATTTAGTGGCAGTGTTTAGAATTTGATTTTATTAAAATCTGCATCTGTCTAGATGTCACATGTTTAAGTTAAAGCAAGCATTGCTAACTACTTGTGGGGTTTATGCTTTTTCCAGAAAAGTCAGGTCACTAAGACAGATGATCATTTTCAACTTCTAGGGCAGTGTTCTCCTGGGCACTATTCTCCAGATGGTTTTAAACCTTGTAGAGTCTGTGCCCTTGGTACATACCAGCCTGAACCAGGAAGGACCCTCTGCTTTCCATGTGGTGGTGGGCTTGTGACCAAATATGAAGGTGCTGTTTCCTTTCAAGACTGCGAAACCAAAGGTGAATTTTAAAACTTTCCTTGATTCATATTCCTGCTGCTTGCTCTTTTGTTTGTAATCTTCAATGCCAAGGGGCTTAGAAAGGCTCCAAACAAACATAGTCATTGCATGTGGAAACATAGTGTGTGATTAAATTAAATGGTCAGGTAATCTGTAAACTAGGAGTGATCTGAGGTTGCAGAGACTGAACTGGATTTATGGTTTTCTTTGGAATTTACCACAGGCAGGTGCAGAGTCAGTAAGTGGTATGTAAATTTATGGAAAGAAATAAGACAAACTTGCATTAGAAAATGCCTTAGCCTTCACATCCTGTATATTTTTTATTTTCCAAATTAGAAAAACCAAACACTACAGAAATTAAATGAAGTTAAGGGTTGATTATTAGTGACCTAGGCAGAAACTGTAACTGTGCAACACACCACTGCATGTTCCATAATGTCAACTTCCAGTGCAAATGCTGAAGGAATCTGCTCAAATGCATTATTGGTTTAGTTACTAGAATGGCCCTGACAAACAGACACTAATGGAAACCTCTTTCCTGCTGTTGTCAAGGGCATTTTTATTGCTGAAGAAGATACATATCAACTACCATTTATTACAAACTCATTGGAAAACACTATTGAATACAATGACAGACATATGTAATGTGTTACTGATTTCTAAGGGTTTAGCTTTATGTTTTGGAACACAATTCTAGTTAGAATGTCCTTTGTAATAAGAAATACTGAGATGTGTCTTTTCAGCTTTTATAACCTGTTAGGTGTATTGCAGAATGGAGATCATGAGGTATGTCCAGGGTAGAGGAAAGTTCTCTCTGCACTGAAGGTTGCTAATTTCTGAAAATAACACAGCTCATAACTTACAGTTCATTGTTCTCCTGGACACTACTACAACTCCACAACACACAGATGTATCCGATGCCCTGTGGGAACATACCAGCCTGAGTTTGGTCAAAACTACTGCGTCACTTGCCCTGGGAACACAAGCACAGATTTTGATGGCTCCACTAACGTTACACACTGCAAAAGTAAGTTCCATTTTTATTAGTTGTCAGGCATAGTGTATCTTTGGGTCTGAACTGCGTCGTGAAGGTTTCATCTGTCAGACTGAATTTCAGTTCTGTATTTCCTAGTGAGCATAAATCTGTTGCCTGAAGAAAGAGTATAAGTGGGGAAAACAATAAAAAAAAAAACTGGAAAAATACCACTTGTTGCATATAATTGTTTTAGTCTTAATGTAATTCAGCAGAGTGCCAGCCACAAGGTAAAACTACCAGACTCGATTTCCCAGATCCTGTAAATTCTCTTTCAGAAATGCATATCCCTCCATGTCTGTGCAGAGCACAGTACCTTCTATCACAGTAATTATTTTATAAGAATTTTAAAGTACTAGAAGATACCTTACTGTGTACTGCAGTTACTCAAGACAATAAAATCTTCTCATAGGCTTTATTACAGTACTCAGCCTCCTATCTTCAATTACTATTTTAAATATCCTTAAGGATTCTAGTGCAATTTTATTTCGGCTTTTGTGAATGACAGATTTTTTACGCAAGCAATTTTTTTTCTCTCTACCGTGCTAATTTAAGATAATGTCTCTATAATAATTAGGTAATGTCATTTAAAGTAACTATTCATGTGCAAGTCTTACCATAAGTTTTTATTCTGATTATGTGCTATGCATTTTTGAAGACCATCATCATTTCTAATGTAGTTTGAGAAAATCAGAAATCTGTAAAGAGTTTGAAGAAATTTAATGATTTTCCTTGTAACTTCATTGTCTTGGATTCTCCCTATTTACAAGCCATTTTCTGACCTTTCGTAATCTTTGAGGCTTGGATTCAGCAAAATATTTGAATATTATCTAGTTTCACATGGGTGAGTCGGCCTGGAGAGACCGTGGCAAATTCAACAGGACTTTTGAAAACTTAAAGTAAAATTGATCCCTCAATGGAGATTCTTTACTAACTGATTAAATTTAAGATAAAGCAAGGCAGGTCTATAATCAAGATAAGGCTGGCTATTAGGAGCACCACACTCATTCTGCTAAATCAGGTTTAAAAACAAGTGAAGTTAAACCAGAATACCTTCTGCATGTCAGTATGGTGTCAGTGGTAACCACTATGTGAGTACCTCTGTGTTTGTTTCTTATACAAATATTAAAACAGCCTGAATGAAGTATTGAATTAGGTTATACACTGGAGATTAAGGTTTTGCAAATCAGTTGGATACACTCTGCAGATCAAGTATTCCTTTAAAAGTCTTTCCATGCTAAACAAAGAGGCAGCTGGAGAATGTATGCATTTCTAAACCCACAAGGAGGAGTTTCGACTTGCTCTTGACAGATCTAGAAAAACACCTCAAATTAGCTAATCAGCTAACTCAAACGCTAATTTATGCTTCTCCACAGACCAGCACTGTGGAGGAGAACTTGGGGATTATACAGGCTACATTGAATCACCCAACTATCCTGGAGACTACCCAGCTAACGTCGAATGCATTTGGAATATAAATCCACCCCCAAAGAGAAGAATACTCATCGTAGTACCTGAGATATTTCTCCCAATTGAAGATGAATGTGGTGATGTTTTGGTGATGAGAAAAAGTGGTAAGTTGACAGACATGGGTTACATAAGTATTTATTGCAAATTGACTGAGTGGAAGGTTCGTGTTGAAGGGATGACTGTCTTCATCTATCCAGTGTTCTGAAAGGATTGTTGAATAAACTGGCAGAGCAAGGTAAGTCAGAAAATTGTACCAATAACAATTGTACAGAGTGATAAATTAATTATTCAACTATCTTGGCTGAATCATGAAGCACTAAATAGGCTTCTGTCTGGTGCAGTTATCACGTGGTACACAAAGTTAAGCTAAGTTATATCGGGAGAGCACTCTCCTGCCATCTGTACAAACTGTGCCCTCACTTATTCTTTGGAAGTGCATATATGCTGCAGTTAGTGCTGAGTCCGGGCAGTGGCGCAGGCTGGTAAACCTGACACACTCAAGTAATGCAAAGTTTTCTGAACTTTATGAGGAGTAGAGAGTGTGTTGTGTCTTCAATTATGAAGTTAATTCAACAGCTTCAGAAGTTAAAACACCAGTGAGGTGCACTCCTTCAGTACTGTGTAGGCATCCAGTTTCCAGTGACCTGTTGCTAAATCCCAAAGAAACATCAAACTTGCAAGGAAATTGCTTATATGGAGCTTTGTTTAAAATAGCATCCTTTTGCTGAAAGTGTAATTTATTTTCTAAAACAATTTTCACAACTTTTTGTCCTGGAGGGTTTGTGTTGACATTTGTTATATATCAGAAGAAAACTGCTCATTACAGATGGAAGGAAATTATATCTGTCCAGATACCAGTTTTTTTTAAAGCAAAGTATTTAGTGTAGCAAAACAAATCCACTGTTACTCTGATCCCAAACTGCAGTTCCAACACTGAGTAAAGCCTGTCACATCAGGGTCAAGTTTGATTTTCACTTCAGTGCCCATAACAGTAGCAGAACACCACCACTGGGAAAAGAAGGCAGGTTTTCAGAGCTGTGATCACTGTATGTTTGGCATCATGAGAGTAGATCTTAGGAATATTTATCATCTTTTGTGAAAGGTCAGCTGCTTATGTTATTGTGGAAGAATGGACAGCAGTTCCAGAGTTAGTTAGGTCCACTTTTTTGCACTTCAAGGACCCAAAGGCCATTCAATTCTTAAGATGCCTTTTGCTAAGATTGGTGAAAGGTGAATTACCTCTGGCAAGTTAGAATTTAGGTTACACTTATTCTTGTCCTTAATTACCCAGTGGCTTTGGAGTAGGTTTTTTTAACTAGTTAAGAAGGGTTTTTTCCTTTTGTTTGAAATTCATTTCAACTTAGAGGAACCTTATGATACATTCATAGCAATTTGAAGACAACCTGCAAGCTCCATCTTTTACATTAGGGGCAAATGGGAGTCTTTCTGGTTGCCAGCTTTTAGCTCTGTTTATATCATTATAAGATACATAGATAGTCTTACATCCCTTTAGATAATGGGAACAATAGGTGATGTAGCACTGAATGGGCCTCTCATTGGCATGCTGGGCAGACCCTGTCCATAGAAGAGATTTTTCCCTTTCCATCTTTTGAGCTATTATAGGATTTTCTTATAAGGAAACAATTATATTTATGATTTGTACTGTCAAACAGAAGCAATATTCTCATGAGCATTTCTTGCTGCACTTTTAGGTAAAGGTAAGGTCACACAGTAGCCTAATCACTGCTACCAAGTGGGAGCTGCTTGCAAGTTCCTTTTGCTACAAGGAGCTGGCTGAGGTCATCCTGCAGCCGTGGTTTTGTGCAGCACAACACCGGCCTGAAGACGATGCTGAATGTGCCACACAGCACAGGCCTGTCATACCCAGGTTAACCATTCTGTGGATCACTAACTCCTCAATGTGCGATGATCTTCTGGTCAGAATCACTACAACAAGCTATTGCATTCTTCTAAATGGTTTATTGCTGTCAGATGAACTCCCCAAACTAGGCATGTAAGGAGTTGATTACCACAATAGCCAGGGGTGCAGCTGACGTGTTCTTACCTATCTGGGCTCACCACATGGGAACCATGGAATTCAGTGCTAGACTAGTACACAAAATAAATAATACTGACAGCAATTTTATAAATATCAAAAATTATCTCTGGTACCTTGCTATCTACTTAAGCTTCTTGCTGTGAGACAAAGAGGTTCCCATTGCCTTTGTGGAAAAACTTACTTCTCCTTATAGACAGATAAAGACTACATCCCTTCTATCATGAAAACCTTATGCTCTGAGGAATGCATCAGCTGAGAAGTATCTTGTCAATTTGATATTTCTGACCTCTCTACCAGGAGGGGTGTGAAAAGTTATTTTATAAGAACATTTCTTTATTTAACCTCCTTTCTAGCTTCTCCAACTTCAATTACTACATATGAAACATGTCAGACTTACGAGAGACCTATTGCATTTACGTCAAGGTCAAGGAAGCTCTGGATTCAGTTCAAGTCAAATGAAGGAAATAGTGGCAAAGGATTTCAGGTCCCCTATGTGACTTATGATGGTGAGAATGGGATTTTTTTCCACCTTTGTGCTCTATGTGAATTACAGAAAATTGCCTTTTAGAATCTCTCTTGCACTGATTACAGGGAAAGAAAAATGAGGAAAAGCTTGATGTAACACATTTTAGTCCAATGACTTACTTTAAAACCATTTGCAAAGACTTTGAAATAATACCTCATTTTATTTTTTATTACATTTTCTAATATTGTAAGGATGGACAGGAAGTTACACAGAATTCTTTAAACTTAATCCTAATCTCACTGAATTAAAAAAGACTCCTTTTAATTGGCATTTAACATATGAATAGTGAGACTACCATTAATTGCTCAGCATTTTAGGAAGCCCCTTCATCAAGTTCTAGTAACCCACAACAATTTTGAAAGTTATAAATTAATAAAACAAATCCAACAGAGGAAATTATGCAAAAAGAAATATCCTTTAATTAACCACTTCCATAAACCCACATTTTAAAACAGACTGGCTTGTCATGTAAGTTGTGCAATAAACTGTATATTTTGAACTTTGGGGTGATTTCTGTTTTCACAAAACAAAGACTTTTCTGTGGTACCTTTGACAGCTGTTAGTCCTTCTCTTTTCCAAACACTAGCACAAATTCATGAATGATAAGAAAATGGATATTAAGGTGGTCATTTGGGAATCAAAATGAGAGCTATCCTCAAGGCAGAACATTAGGATCTGTTCCTGACTGTGCTGCTCGCTTTATGTTTAACCTTTGACAATTATTTCATATCCCTGGCTCTGTTTCTTCATTTCCAGAATACAGATAATAAAATATTATTATTAATAACAGGGCAATGGCAGATAATTAAGTGTTATTATCTTAAGGGGATAATAACTAAGGGGCTAAGTTAGTATTTACGTAGATAATTCCAATGTACTGTTCTAAAGCAGTACAGAATTCTAACATGATTAGATTAGACTACTGTGGCTTGAGAGACAGTCAATAATTAACTGGATACTAGATTTCTCAGCTCTGTCTTAACGAGCTAATGTCTGGGTTTTATCCTCCCAAAGGATGTCACAAACAGTCATTCAACTGATCTTTATTTTTCAGAGGATTACCAACAGCTAATAGAAGATATTGTTCGAGATGGAAGGTTGTATGCATCAGAAAATCATCAAGAAATTCTAAAGGTAAGAAAATTCTGCTTTATGTGAGGCTAACCAAGAATTCCTTTTGCTAAGTATTTTCCCAAGATAGTTCTTTTAACTCTAATAGGGTCATAATATTTAAACCCCAAGTGTGAGCCCAAATTAAATTCTCCATCTTCTGAGGTTTGTGCTGGTATTTGGAGCAACACAAGATCGATAGCTCAGCTGGATGGAGCACATGTGTACATCCTTTGCTGAATCAGGAACTAAATGAAATGTATGCTAACATGATTGCATTTTAACAAAATCAGTCAAACAAGAATCAAGAACCTGTTGTTCTTCAGCCTCAGTCTGTCATGTGTTTAAATGAGTCAGTAAGTTAGAATTTCCTGTGCATTAAAAAAATTATTTACCTAAATATCTATCCTGCCTCAACAAGACATGGCCATAGCGTAGCACTGTAATCCATACATGAAACGATTTTCCAAAGGCACAAGCAATGCTTTGAAGAGAATGGTGGAGGAAAGTCGCTGGGTTGCCACCTTTAACAGCTAACTAATTAAATCTGAAAAGGGGCTATTTAGAAGGCAAATTCAGCCTTGTAAATGTAGTTCGAATCATAGAATCATAGAATAGTTTGGGTTAGAAGGGACCTTAAAGATCATCCAGTTCCAACACCTCTGCCATGGGCAGGGACACCTCCCACTAGACCAGGCTGCCCAAGGCCCCATCCAACCTGGCCTTGAACACCTCCAGGGATGGGGCAGCCACGTTTCCCTTGGCAACCTGTGCCAGTGCCTCACCACTCTCACAGTGAAGAAATTCTTCCTTATGTCTAGTCTAAATCTGCCCCTCTCCAGTTTATACCCATTGCCTCTAGTCCTATCACTACAAGCCTTTGTAAACAGTCCCTCCCCAGCTTTCCTGTAGACCCTTCAGGTACTCCTTGGAGCCTCTTTTTCTGCAGGCTGAACAACCCCAACTCTCTCAGCTTGTCCTCATATGGGAGGTGCTCCAGTCCTCTGATCATCCTTGTAGCCCTTCTCTGGACACATTCCAAAAGCTTCATATCCTTCTTATGTTGAGGATTCCAGAACTGGACACAATACTCTAGACAAGGTCTCACAAGAGAGGGATAGGGGGGCAGAATCACCTGCCTCAGCCTGCTGGCCACGCTTCTTTTGATGCAGCCCAGGATGCAGTTGGCCTTCTGGGCTGCAAGTGCACATTGCTAGCTCATGTCAAGCTTCTCATCAACCAGTTTGGAAGAATAGGAATTGATTAACAGACAGCCTCTGTGGCCAACCCTGCCTCAGGCCTGCCAGTATTCTCTCACTGCACCTGAAGTGGCTTGGATCTTAAGGCCAGTGCATACAGTCAGGCTCGGCTGAGGCTCTGAATTGAGGCTTTACAAAGGTCCAAGAGAATGAGAGCTCAGCCTCACTGAAGATCAGCATTCTCTCTAGTTCATGAGAAGGCCCTGGACAACAGAATGAAAAAGGCTGGAAGGGTAGGCAGAGGTCATTTGCAATTCTAATGGCTAAATTCTGCAGCCAGTTTGTGGTTAAGCCAACTGCTGCCCTCTCAGTTCAGGACCTCCCGTTAGCGCTAACTGCAAAAAAAAAAGTCTGGCACAGTAGAAAGATTAATCGATATAGAAGTCCACAGCAACATGGAGTAGTTTCCTTACACTGCTTCTCCCAGAATCAAGATTTGCAAAGAAAACAACTGATTGGTCATAAATTTTGAAAGCAGTGCAGAAACTGAGTCCAAACACTATTTTTATCTAATATATATGTTGTCTCCCATAGGACAAGAAACTGATTAAAGCCCTCTTTGATGTACTGGCACACCCACAAAACTATTTCAAGTACACAGCACAAGAGTCAAAAGAGATGTTTCCAAGATCATTTATAAAGCTACTGCGATCAAAAGTTTCCAGATTTCTACGACCGTACAAATAGTCTAATGGTATTCAATTCTGAGTTACCTTGCATTCCTGTCAAATATTGTCTTTCCTCCATAGTAGAAGCATTTGCTAATTTGAAGGCTCTTTTTATGCAGTCCTGATGTTCAATTTGTATATTGAAGAATACTTATAACATTTTATAATCGTTAAAAGCCAATGATCTGAGTGGGAGTTTTTACTACCAAAAAGGCCTGTGCATCCCTGAGTGCATCTAGTTGAAGACCTAACTTTGTGTCTGCACTAGTGTATGTTGACTTTCTGTTTGAAATTGCATTATGTAGAAATTATTCTTTCTAGCTTCTTATTTTTCATCCAAAATAACTTTTGTCAAAGCAAAGAAGGAAACTATTCAAATCCGATTAAACTGCCTGCAGATAAGTTCTGTTGTAGAAAGAAGTATGTAGTATAAATAGTATCTGGAATTTGAATTGCACTTGAATTTTATATTTGAATATTTAGAAGAAAACAAAACAATCTAAATTTTGGTATTTCTCGTTTGTGGCTTAGTAGAACCTCTGTACAAAAGGAATTCAAAGGGGAAAAAAAGGAAGAAGAAAAAAAAACATACAGATATATAATTCTGTTTTGTTAATTTGTTGAGATTGAATCCCATGCCCTAATATCCTAATGTTTTTGTCTGTCGTCGTAACTTCTTCAGAGGTTTGCCACTGTCAGTTGCTTCATAGAAACAGATTTAGCTCTGATTTTCCATACACCGCTTGGTCTCTTTGAAGGCATTTACAATGGAGTAGGTGAGAAATGAACAATGAGAGTGGTAGACTTGTTTTTCTTTCTGTTAATAGAGCATCTAATTAAGTACAATATATAAATATATAAATATATACTTCTATTTGTGGGTACATTAGTAATGGTATCTTTAGTTACTGTAAATATTATTCATACTTAAATCTTTACTGCCACATGCTCTATTTACTCATATCTATTTTTAACTTTGCTTAGATGATTAAAAGAGTTCTCCAGGTGTTTGTCAATTCTGTTAGCACCAAACTGAAGCCTTTTTGGTGGTTTATGATACTGGATAATGGTTTACTCTGGGACAATCTCTTTCAACACACATATTTCAGGAAAAATAACATGAGTTAAGATGCAACTGCTGTCCAGTAAAGGGTGAGCTACTGCCTCTTCCTTGAGCACCCCTCACATGCAAACCAACAAATTTAGCCCTGAGGACAACACATGGAAGAGGAGCTTACCAAGGAGGAATTTTTGTTGGACCTGCTGCCTCCAAAACACTGGGAACATATCTGTATCAGAGGCCCAGACTGTAATGGGGATGAGGGGGTGACCAGGACACAGTTTTGCAGATGAGTTGGGGGGCTGGCCTTGCAGTCTTCAGAGACTTGGTACTCCCTTTTGGCGTGAATTTGCAACCACAGTGCCCAACAGCCATGGGGAGTGTATGGTTTACAAGAAAGCCTTAGCCTCGTGGTCACTTCCTCACAGAGGGACAGATACAGATGGGTTAAAATGATGTGGGTAAGATCCTGTGTTTCCTGGCACGGGAGCTAAATTTGATGAGAGATTAGCTTTTCTTTTTATTAGTGTTTCATTCTCTTTATTTTTAAGTCCCTTCCTCTTGTACATCATTTTCCCTTTTGGTCCTACAAGTTTATTACAGGGAGAAATTGACTGCCACACTAGCATCCTTTCAGGAAAAGACTGACTTACAGTTTTGTTTCACTGCTGCATATTTTTTCATCTCTACCCTGCAGTTTAACACACCCTTGCATACTCTCAAAGACATACATTGAGAGTGGATAACTTCTCATACTTTTTTTCATCTTTGAGCAAGGACTGTTTAAATTTACAAAGTTGATTTCTGTTGCTTACAAGTGGTTGAATATTCCAAGTCTAAGAGACACCTTAAGAATTCTGTTGAATTTTTCCACTTCGCCATCTTGTAACTTTGCTTGCTTTCTTTCCTTTGCTGTTGAAGAATATGATTAATTTTCTTTCAATGCCTGAACAGCTTCAACTTAGTATCTAACAAATCTATTTTTTTTTAATCATGGATCTTAGGTCTTTGATGAGCTTTCTCTTTAATAAATATATTTATATAGTAACACACTTTTCCAAAGGTAACATCTCAAAAAACATGCTTTATTTTGGCTGTTAAACCTATTTTTTGTGAGGATGTTGAAACTACTTTTATTAAATATTCATTGGGGTTTACTAGAGATGGATATTCAAAGGAGAAAATATCATCAGTCCTAGGTTCAGTGGAACCAAAAAAAAAAAAAAAAAAAAAAAAAACCACATTACAGGTACCTTTTTTCCTTAACACGAATTATTTGTAGAAAAAAATTAAACCCTAGAAAAACAAAAATCTTTTTAAGTATTCAGTCATGTATAAACATATAACTGAAAAAAAAATATACTTCAGCCAAACAGTATTTCAAAGTCTGATAGGTTATCCAGAATTACTAAAATGGGTCAGGACTGCAGCCTGCAGCTTCTACTGGAAGTTACGAAAGAAAAGACATGAAAGCTAGGGAGTAAAATAACTTCCTCATTTGCTGAGCAATTTACAGCAATCTTTAGTATTTCATACTTCACTAAGTGAACTTGGGAACTTGATGTTGTGCAGTAAATTTAGTAAAATCTTTGCTAAAATGTTTGCTTAATAACCTACACATTTGGACGTAATACCACTGTACAACACTGGTGACACACAGGACAAGCCCTGTTCCTCTCTGGAACAGGGCTGAAAGTAATTGCCTTATGAGTTCAGAAACCATTGGCAGTGCTGTAACATTTTCCAGGTTCTTAGCTCCATAGGGAATCCAGCACCAGATACTAATTACGAGAGGAATGCGTTCCGTTTGTGGCTAGTGTTAGTGGGACCTGAGTACAGCTGTACGAGGTGAATACAGGAGGGACTAGCTGCATTCAGCTCTGGTGCAGCTCACCCTGACTTACAACCACATTAGGCAAAACTAGGGTTTTATTGAGTTCATCCTGACAGACAACCTGAGGGTGAGTGTTAGCTCATGTTCCCTGGAGCCATCTCAGGGCATGGACTCCACAGTCAGGACAGGGTACTCAGAGATTTATGTAGCAAACACAGACTTTGTGTTGCTGAAAGTAGTGAAAGAAAGAGAAAAATTTGGCCTTCAAAAGCATACAGTGAAACACTTCTAAATATATAGGGGTTTCATGTATATTTAGAAAATGAGTTAGGTTTGAATGTTTGCAGCTCTGCATATAAGTGCCCTCAAATGTGCAAATTTGTAATTAAATAAATAAAGACAAGTGGTATATATGAGTCTGAACCGAATTCAGCTGAGTTGTACAATAGCACAGGATACTTACATCAGCTCTAAAAAGTAAAAATGCTTTGACTTTCACACTGGATTTGTAGTTACAGAAACTGGCAGTTACCAAATGGAAGGTGAGCTCAGCTCTTCATTTCTTAATGTAGGTGTAGGATGTCTTCATTGTCAGAAGTCAGAAATCATATTGCTACTGTACAATAATGGGTTCAACAAGAAACATCTTCTATGGAGAAGTCTTGACATGTTTGGAAATCAAAAACCATACAAGGAGAATTCTGGCCACCTTTAAGAAAACCATCTTCAAGAAATTAATCAATGCATTGCAGAATATAGAATATTATTTATATTTAAACACATTCAATAAGTATAGCCTGGTATCTGTTCTTATAGAATTAAACATTGTACGCAGGACAGGTGAAACAACACATTTCTGTCTTATTACAGGGAGACTGAAGAAGTGTCCACTTGTGATTGCCCAACTGCACATCACAAAATGAGCTTTTTATTTTCAATTTTCAAATGCCTGTATGCTGAAAAGCTGCACCTGTAGCATTTACCATTTTAAGCCTTTCCTCCTGCTTTAAACACTGCACTTCTTTTTAGTGAGCTGGTCGTGAATAATCCCAAAACATTCTCGGGTGCACCACCAAATCACTGTCTGCACACCTGCTGCAGTCCAGGAGACTGCAACAATCAGAAGTTGCTAATCAAGCCCTAAGTTATGCCCAAAGCACTCTTTAGGTGTTGTTGTGGGTCAGGTATGTCTATGTGTCATTTGAGTACAGGAAGCACAAGGATTTGGTGTTCAATGGATTGCCACCTGCATCTTGCCATCAGTAACAAGATTTATTCTGCCTGAAGATTTAGCTTGCTGAAACTGTCCTTAAGACACTGAAGTATTCTTTCAGCCCATTTTCTTGCCCAGCCTTCATTACTCTATCATATATTAGATTCTTACCTAAAGACCACTTTTTCAAAAGAAATTTATTGCCCTACTGTGCCTCCCCATAGAATAGTTAAATCACAGTGTGTTATTACTACTGACAATCCTACATATCAGCTTCATATTAGGGTAAGCTTACTTAAAAGTAAGTTTAGTTTAGTTTAAGTTTAGTATCATTTTTGACTAGCTTGAATAAATGCAGGCTTAATCACGAGGTTTTCAGAGTCCACATTCTGAATTGTCAGCTGGTTTTGAAAGAGCACAGCTTGCCTAAGGTCCTCTATCTGTAAGCAGAATGCAAGGATGATGCCACATGAACAACAAACGTTCTTACATGGATTGAACATTCAAAGGGAAGGTCAAACCTCACCTCCTGCCCCTTTGCAAGCATGCCCAACAGATTCAAATTTATCAGTCTTATCCATAAACAACCCAGTTTTAATCTTGCTGGTAACAAGTCACAAACCTCAGGAGCAAAAGTAGTGGTATGACTCCTGCACAGGAGATGTTGACAGGTCTTTGCCTGCAAAACCTAACTGCTCCATGACAGTTCCCGTGTCTGGACACCAAATTCCTTTGAGTGCTCTTGAAAAAGAAGCTGGAGTGAAGTCTTCAACAGCTGAATCCAGTGGCAAATTTCTCAGTCACCTCAGGGGTCTGGATTTTCTCTTTTCTAATGCTGGGAATGAGCAACATACACAGTTACTTGTACCTTTGTCATGAGTTCAAGTATCTGCACTTTTTTCATAGTTTAAAACCACTAATTGATAAGAATGGTAGTAACTGGAGGAGTTCTATAGACTCTCAATACTTTGAGCCTTTAATGAAGTAGTTTTCTCGGATGAGAGACTGTTGTAAGCACTTGAGGGAATAAAAAATCCTTTTGTCTCCCATAAGAATTTATGGAAGAAGGGACATTTCTGTATGGTAGTATAAACTTATTCCTCACTGCGAGACCTGGATTCAAAGAGAAGTCTCGCGTTTAATCATAACATTTTTCATCTGAATAGAAACAGACTGGGAAATAAACTCTTCTTAATGTCAAAAAACTGTTGTCTAAGTATCTGAATATATACAATTCCAGTTTGTTATTTCATTTATTTATTCTGTTTCGTACCTAGGCTTTTAATCTATGAAATTAATATGTAATATACAAGAATAAAATGTACAGAAGTACCTTTAGATGTAATAATTTAAACCATTGTATTCAGAAAGCAAGATAACAAGTTTAAAGAGATACAAACAACTGCAATTCAATTTTAGCTGAATTTCTCAGTATCTAGAAAAAGAAGTGGCTTTCCTCAATTAAACTTTATTTTAAAGGTTGTGAAAGTATCTTTTTTTAGAGGCTTTTTTTTGTTACTTTTTCAATTAAAATTATTTTGTAAATATTGTTTTCTATGTTTTATACCTTAGAAAGGCCATTAATTTGCATTGACAGCAGCAGATACTCTACACCATGACTGAAAAGGTACTTTAGGAGACTGCGGTGGATGTGGTCAGTTGTCAGATTTATCCTTCCGTATTACTGCTGCAGTCTCACTGGTGTCATAGGAAGAGTTTTCCATGGCAGTTTAACCTGCTAATTTTCATAGAACAGACTCTCAAGTATCATTCTGAATTGTTTGCCTTTCTTCATAACATTTAAAGAATATGTATTTTAAAGTTAGTGCTAGTTCTTCTTTCATTGTTAGGATAAAAAACAACACAAAATTCAGAAGTAAAAGGGAATTCAAAAGATTATGCCCAAATATAGTACAAAGACAAAGAAAGGCATGGTATCTCAGTGTGCCTAGGCAGCTGTGGAAGTAATGAAACCTCATATTGGATGGGATCATAGAGCAAAAGTGCCACTGGGGTCAGTGGTGGTTTAACTTGCATAAAGTTCACTATGATCACATCCACCATCTGTTAAGCAGGAATTTCTGGCAGACTGGATTTCAGGGGAAAATACCTAAAGTGTAATATTGATTTCTGTATCAATTTGCTTTGCGTAAACCACTGAGCAAGAGTGTCATGTTGAACTAAACACTTGTAGATGCTGCTGGAACTTCTAAGCTTTATTACCAATGTAAATTATGTACAAACAGCTATTTCCATATGAAATGTACTATGGTAGTTTAGAGCAAAGATAGTGAATAACTGTACAAAATTTGATACTTAGAAAACAAAATACAGTGGTTTAAGCTTTACCAATATTTTAACAATGCTGTCAGATTTGTAGTAGAAAATGTTGTTGTAAATGTATCTTATAAGAAAATGCATTTCCTTTTGCCTCTGTATATTAATAGTTTTGATTTCTATGTCAAAGCTCAAAATGAAGCATGTAATAAAAATTTTGTTAAAAACACTTTCATAATAAACAGAAAATGAAATGGATACCCCTGCCTGCCATTTATTTGTGTGCATGGAAAAGGTTCCGCACACCAATGTAATGCAGACAGGAATCAGAAGAGAACTTCTCTTTTTGATAGCATTTACATATTTTCATCTAATTTTCACCTTTGGGCAACAGAAAGCTTTTTCTTTGTCATTGAAAAACTGGAGTTTGTGAGTGCTGGGAGACATGAGTTAAGTTCCTACCAAACAGACCAGGATTTTTTTTCACAGCAAGAAGAAATCCTGCCTGCAGCCAAGTATCACATCACCAGCACCCCTCCAGGAGCTTTAACCATTTCTTTAAACAGCTTTGACATTGCTGTGTCTATCTCATGCAAATGCCCTTTCCCTCTATTGAGCGACTGTCTCAATGAAAGAAAGAGAAAGAAAGCTCTCTTCCATTGGTTGCCTGATAGACCATTCCCACCACAAGCTGCCACAAAGACTGGTGACTTCCAAACTCACCTGCTGCTTGTCCCACTGAGGGCTACATTGAGAGGAAACTACATTTGCACCCAAAATGATCATTTAAAAAGAGATTAAAAGCACCCTTTCTCCCTGCTGTAGAAAAAGTGTAATTGACCAGGCTGTCCTTGCTGCTGAATTCTATCCCATGGTCCAGGATTACAAAGCAAGTAGCCTTTGTAAAACCAGTGAAAACAAGTGAAACTCCTGGTGCTGGTAATTATGAAAATGGATGATGACAGCCTGATAGAAAATAGATTATCTGTAGTAACATCAATAGCTCAGTTAGATCTGATTTAAATAATCTTTTGCAGTATAAGTACAAGTTGTCATTAAGGGTACACAGGGTGCTACAGGAGACAAAAACAGGGATGTTATTAATTCAGTTGGTAACCTCTGGTAACAGGTTTGCCCCACAGCAGTGCTTGTTTGGAGACAAGCACAGCCCACGGAGTGTCAATGCTACAGCAGCCACCTACTGTAAAACAGGTAGGAAGCTTCATCCACATCCCAGCACAGTGCGTGATGTTCTGCTAATATTCTCACAGAAGAAGTCTGTCTTGTTAAGAGAAAGCATTTGTCATCTGACAGTGCACTCTACTGATTTTATATATGTTGTAAGTGCAAGTTTGTGGACAACACCAAGCTGGGTGGAAGTGTGGATCTGCTGGAGGGTCGGGAGGCTCTGCAAAGGGATCTGAACAGGCTGGACTGCTGGGCTGAGACCAATGGTTTGAGGTTTAACAAGGCCAAATGCCGGGTCCTGCACTTGGGGCACAACAACCCTGTGCAGCTACAGACTAGGAGAAGTCGGTCTAGAAAGCTGCCTGGATGAGAGGGACCTGGCGGTGTTGGTTGACAGCGACTGAACATGAGCCAGCAGTGTGCCCAGGTGGCCAAGAAGGACAATGGCATCTTGGCTTGTATCAGAAACGGTGTGACCAGCAGGTCCAGGGAGGTTATTCTCCCTCTGTACTTGGCACTGGTGAGACCGCACCTCGAATCCTGTGTTCAGTTCTGGGCCCTTCAACACAAGAAGGATGTTGAGGCTCTGGAGCGAGTCCAGAGAAGAGCAATGAAGTTGGTGAAGGGGCTGGAGAACAGGCCTTATGAGGAGCGGCTGAGAGAGCTGGGGTTGTTTAGCCTGGAGAAGAGGAGGCTGAGGGGAGACCTCATTGCTCTCTATAACTACCTGACAGGAGGTTGTGGAGAGGAGGGTGCTGGCCTCTTCTCCCAAGTGACAGGAGACAGAACAAGAGGGAATGGCCTCAAGCTCTGCCAGGGGAGTTTTAGGCTGGACATTAGGAAAAAATTTTTCACAGAAAGGGTCATTGGGCACTGGAACAGGCTACCCAGGGGGGTGGTTGAGTCACCTTCCCTGGAGGTGTTTAAGGCACAGGTGGATGAGGTGCTAAGGGGCATGGTTTAGTGTTTGATAGGAATGGTTGGACGATGATCTGGTGGGTCTTTGCCAACCTGGTTATTCTATGATTCTATGATATAAATGCTACCAGTCCTACTGGTGACTCTTGGTGTCGCTGACAGGTTTGAAAGGCATGAAGAGACAACTATGTTCTGACTGGCTGCCAAAAATCAATCAGTGACTTTTTCAGCTAGTAGCAATTCACTTATGTAATATGGGCAGTTATCCTTGTTACTGTCCAAGAAGACAGCATCACTTTTGTTAGACTACAGACAGTGCCAATGTGTTCAGCTGTCTTTATAGTTTCAGAGCTTTAAAGAAGTAATAGGAGAAGTCAGCTCTTATCAAAGACAGAGAAAAGATAATCTCAGAAGTTCCTGATGGTCATTAGAAGTCAAATTAATTACTGGTAATGAAGTATCTGTATAAAGGTGAAAACCACTGAAAGTTCAGCAGTCATAACAATGCATATTTGAATATAAGACTAGAGTTTACTAGAATAAGCATTGCCTAGTGCAAATTGCAGAGAGGTCAGTTCTTATTTCATATCTTTCCAAGACTTCCCAACAAGCTCATAAAACGTAATGGCTGATGAGCAACATTCCTACATGACCTGGCAGGGAAGTGAAGGCAGACTGGGCATCAGTTTATTTTTCTGTCTGTTCAGCCATCAATATTGACTGACTCCTGGTGTCGCAGAAGGGGTCTGTACTGTACAGTCATAAGCAATGTCTATTTTTGCCTCTTAAAAACAACATCTAAGTGGGCAGTCAGCTGTGAATCACTGGCAACAGGTCTTCAAAACTTAAATCTAAATTGCAACCAGACATCATTCCAGAGCATTTTCAGGAAATATTCCCCTGCTTAAGTCCATTTTCTTTCTCCCTCTGTTTTAGGTAGCCAGGCTTGAACTCCTGCAGTAGATGAAGCTAACAATGGGTTGCAGTCTGCTTTCTGCTGCCTCTGTCTGCATTTTGCTGCTGCTGTTGCTACCTTGTGCTCCAAAAAATTTCCTTCTGTCACATTGGTAGGCAGACAACATAAACAGAGATGCAGTTGCTCTAAGTAGCCACAGAGTAATTTTGCTACAAAATGCTTAAAACATGAATTAAGAAAATTACCTTAAATGCCCATCTCTGCACTTCGGTATGGAATATGGTATTTTTTTAGGAGACAGCACTACTACCACTACAGGGTTTTTTTATCATCATTTGAGGAGATCCCTCGCTGCCTAGCTCTGGAGAGCCCCCTCACTGCCTGAGCAGACAGATGCTGAGCACATGGCCTGTCAACATCCTGAGCCAATCCAGCATGAAGGTGACACCCATACCAGTTGTCACCTCCACTGTGTGCCTGCTGGCACATGGTGAGGTACGCTACACTCCAACGGCACTTCTTAATGTGTACAGTGACGTGTAGAATAACATCACCTCCAGTTCACTTGCATTGTGTATACAGCAGTATTCCTACGCAGTGGTCATACTTTTATGGAAGTACTATATTAGACAACATGATACATATGCCTAAAGACACAGGAAAGGGAAGAGCTCAACAAAGAAATGACAATGCATCCCACTTTTTTTACTTGGTCTGTATAGGGAAAAAAGATTGCTGGGGTTTTTTTTTTTAGGTAACAAAAAAGTTTGACTTAAATATAAAATTATTATATATTTTCTGGGAACTTTCGTATTTTTATAAATTCATCTGCCAAAAATGGAGTAAACAAACAACCATTTCAAATTAGCAGTAATAAACACTCCCAACTCGAGACAACATTTAGTATAGTGAGTAAAATCTATGCAAATAAACAAGTCGTGCAACTTGATATACTTGACATAGTCAGTCTAGAACCATATCACTTTGTGTGCATAGATAATACACCATCGGGTCTGTGGCAAAAACAGAAATGAGGGAAGGGTGGTGCTGGGAACCTCTTTGGTAAGCAGGATCCTCATGAGGACTGCTACATGACCCCATCACCACATTTTATATTACTATTGCAACATCACCACGACAGCCATCCGCTTTTTCCAAACTACAGCATTAGCAAAAACATCCTCAAACTCAGAGTAGCATGGCAGAAACCTGGTCAAGGTACACTGGAAATACAACTGGTTTTTTATCTTCTGCTATTTAATCAGGTAGGTCGTCTTAGAGACATCCTAATAAAGTGTTTATGCTGGGGAAGTGTGGGAACACAGCACGTGGTGAGGCAGACACAGTCTCAGGCGAAGAGGAAGATTTGCCTGCGCTGAATGTTCAGCTATCCGTGCTGAGGATTGTGCTAGATGCAGAGACAGAGACACACAGACACATACAGGCACTCAGAGACACACAGGCACACACACAGAGTAACTTTACCAGATGCTGTGATTTCATCAAAGCTTAAAGGCGAGAGAATGAAACACAGGCAGAAACACACCTGTTCCGTAGAATAAAGCCCCCTCAGATGCAGACACGCACAAAGACACTCACATAGAGAGAAACACACACAAAGAATGATTTTATCAAATGCTATGATTTTATCAAAGCTTAAGGGCAGGACGAGAATGAAACACAGGCAGAACCACACCTGTTCTGCAGTCTAAAATCCCCTCAGACACACAGACAGAGAGAGACACACACAAAGACACTCACATACACAGAAACACACACATACACAGACATGAACACACACATAGACACACACATAGGTACGGAGAGACACACACAGAGCAATTTTATCAAATGCTGTGGTTTTATCAAAGCTTAAGGGCAGGAGAAGAACAAAACACAGGCAGAATCACACCTGTTCTGGGGGGAAAAGACCCCTCAGACACACACACACACAAATAGTAATTTTATCAAATGCTGTGATTTTATCAAAGCTTAAGGACAGGAGGAGAATGAAACGAAGGCAGAACCACACCTGTTCTGCAGAATAAAGCCCCCTCATACACACACAGAGTGATTTTTATCACATGCTGTGACTATCCAGAGAAGAGTGTCCAGAGTGTGATGTGTCCAGACAAGAGCGACAAGGGGCTGGAGAACAAGGCTTACAAGGAGCGGCTGAGAGAGCTGGGGTTGTTTAGCCTGGAGAAGAGGAGGCTGAGGGGAGACCTCATTGCTCTCTATAACTACCTGAAAGGAGGTTGTGGAGAGGAGGGCGCTGGCCTCTTCTCCCAAGTGACAGGATGAGAGGGAATGGCCTCACGCTCTGCCAGGGGAGGTTCAGGCTAGATATCAGGACAAAATATTTCATGGAAAGGGTCATTGGGCACTGGCAGAGGCTGCCCAGGGAGGTGGTTGAGTCACCTTCCCTGGAGGTGTTTAAAAGACGGGTGGATGAGGCGCTGAGGGGCATGGTTTGGTGCTCGATAGGAGTGGTTGGACCCGATGATGCAGCAGGTCCTTTCCAACCTAGTGATTCTGTGCGATTCTGCATGTACCAACGCTTTTAAAATCCGTCGGAGAAGCATCACCTCCTCCCCCCTCATCCGCACCCCCTTCCCCGGACTTGGCACCTCCTCCCACCCCCCCCCACACACCCCCCCCGCCCCGCCAGCCGCGCGCGCAGCTCCCTCCGAGCCCCGCCCGCCGCGTTGCTGCGGGCGCTCGTGGAGAGGCGGCGGGGGAGGGGGGTGGTGCGGGGTGCGCCATGTCCGGGGAAAGGGATGAGGATTTCTCGGCTTTCGTGGCCCTGCACGGCGCCGCTCTCCGCGCCTCGGGGGTCCCGGAGTGCTACTGGGAGAGCTTGTGCCGCAAGCTGCGTGGCGAGGTGGGAAGCGCGGGAGAACAGCGTGTTTTTAGCGGGAAAACGACGCCTTTGGCGGGAAGCGCCGCGAGGGGCCGGGGGCGGAGCCCCCGGCCCCTCGCGGCGCTTCCCGCCAAAGGAGCTTCCGTGAATGAGGGATTCCCCTTCCCAGGTTGGAGTTGCTCCTGCAAGGGGAGGCCGGGAGGAAACTTCGTGGCTGTTCTGTGCTGGGGAAGGCGCGGTTTGGGGCTGTGAAGGAGGAGAGGCGTGTTGTGCGCCTCTGGCTTTGAAAGCCCTAAAAGCATTTGGGGGTCCTCTAAGTGGAGATCCCCGTGTTGGAGACGAGGTGTGTCCTGAAGCCTCTGTCCCTCTGTGCTGAAGAGGGGTTTGGGAAATCATCAGTAATAGTATTAACATAGAATTGTGGAGTGGTTTGGGTTGGAAGGGACCTTTAAGGATTCGTTTATTCATTCACAGAATCATAGAATGGGTTGGGTTGGAAGGGACCATAAAGTCCATCCAGTTGGCAGGGACACCTCCCAGTGGATCAGACTGTTACAAGTCCCATCCAACCTGGTCTTGAACAACCCACAACTTCCCTGGGCAACCTGTACCAGTGCCTCCCCACCCTCATGGTGAAGAATTTCTTCCCAATGTCTAGTTTAAATCTCCCCCCTTCCAATATAAAAACCATCCCCCTTCGTCCTGTCACTACTTGCCCTTGTAAAAGGGCCTTCCCCAGCTTTCCTGGAGCCCCTTTGAGTACTGGAAGTTGTTCTAAGGTCTCCCCAGAGCCTTCTCTTCTGCAGGCTGAACAACCCCAACTCTCTTGTCTTGTCACTATAAAGCCTGAAAGCATTTGGGGATCCTGTAACTGGAGATCAACTTTGCAGAGGAGGTGATGAATGTGTCCTAAAAACTTAAGCCCTCTTTGCCAAAGAGAAATTTAGAAAACCTTCAGTAATAGTATTAGAGTCAAGACATTGTCATATGTTAATATGTTATGGTTTGGCTTTTACCTGATCTTTCTTTTCTTCCTTTTTCCTGGTTCTGTTCACTTCCACACTGGTCTGCCCAGTTCTCAGTCATGTATAACTGTGCAGAGCTATCTCAGTTAGTTTGTCTTTCATATGCATGAGTAACCTGTCTCGGACTGTTTTCTGGGAGTGTTTTTGTCTGGTTGTTCTTTTCATGTTATACTGATCTGAGTTAAAGCTGTTCAGCTCTTTCAGAGAATGGGGAATGGTGGTAGAGGGATGTTCTGGCAGTAATTAAAACAAGAACAATACAAGGACTACTTTGTAGAGCATGTCAGAGCAGTGGTGTTGTGTGACTATTAGACTGAATTTTGGGCAAGTTGTAAGCCTTTATGAAATTGCCACTCATAAATGCAGTGACATGAACTTGAGAACATTGCTCTTCGTGAGCTTTTTTGAGTTCTTCCGTCATAGTCATGGCCAGATAGGGTACAGACCATCCATTTGCATCCATTTGTTGTGAATGCTTTAGCTGAAGCTGGCACCAGGAATCTCTGGACCTATCCCTGAACTGCCTGGGCTAAAGGGAATGTGAGGCTACAGACACATGTGAGGATGGAATGTGTGTGTGTTTTGCCTGTGTTTTTAGCAACCCTAAGCTTGTTCCATGAAGCTTTGTGATGAGAAATGGAAGAGAAACAAAGTGAAGAAACAGAGTCATTTTAGACTAAGAGCTTGTAAAGCCACAAGTTGAATTTTGAAATTTTTTCCTCTTTCACATGCATAGCCAGCCTCAGTGTTGAGGAAAGCTGTCTTGGATTTGTTGGAGTAAAAGGAACAAGGAACTGAGGCAGCAAAGAGTCACAACCCAAAACTAGTTCTCTGGAACCTTGAGGTTCTGCCAGGAGGCTGCCTTCACAAGGAAATAAGAACGAGGTGAACTTTCAGTCCTGGGAAGAAAAGGAGATCTGATGAGAACCTCGAAGCATGGGGAGAAAAGACAAAGAGTGGTGGGTTGATGCAGAAGGGCATTAGGAGCAGTGGAGAAACAAGGAAGATAGGATGAGAAGTTTGAGCAAGAAGTATAGGACAGTGGGGAAGGAGAAGGGTCTGTAGTTTAACGTATGTACGAGTAAACTAATTTCCAACTACCTGAATGCTTCTTTTTCCCATCTCAGCTTTAAGGTTGGCATGGGAGGGAAGCATAGCAAGTCATGGTACAGTCTGAGTGTTTACAGCACATGCAGTTAGGTAGGGTCTGAATATATTCCTGCTGCTTTCTAACTGGTTCGTGTCTGATACTGTTAATAACAGGCATACACGTATGGCAGAGAAAATAAATCCACATTAAGTCAAATTTATGCCTGGTGACAAACTTCCAGTGATATTATACCTTACTCAACAGGCATATGTGCAAGTGAATCAGAGTGGGGAATATCTGCTGCTTTGCTTAAATAGGAAGGTATGAGAAGTGGTGAACTGGAACAGGAAGAAATAGGAGGCAGTATAAAGGTGTAAAGGAAACACAAAGTTGCAGGCTGTTGTATTACCATATCACAGTATTAGGACACGGGAGGCAACTGGCAGACTTGGGAGTTGTGGTGTGATGTAATGCAGGCTTAAGATATGTGTCCTATGGCTGAAAACCTTGCATGTTACCAGCTTTGTGAGGGGTGGGGTGTGAAACTGAGAAGGTAAGAGAGAAGTGTAAGGAGACCCGTAGTCACGATCCTTTTAAAGGGCCTGGGATGGAGAAAGGCAGGATTAAAGCATATACCCTGAGGGGGTAGGCTGCACTTTATGTCTCGTTTTGCTTGCTGTGGAGGCTGAACAAAAGTGTTCTTTTGTACTAGGTGTTCCAGTGTTTGTGAAGAGAGATATTTAATGGTTTCAGTGTGCTTAGGAAGATAGATTAGGCTGCTGATGGTGCTTGTCATTAGTGTTGCAACTTCTGGGTTTTACCCAGGAAAAGAACAAAAGGATATGGAGAAGACTGGAATGTCCAGGGAGAATCACTGTGATGAGTGTCATGGACTGGGATGAGTTCTTGAGTTAGAGACAGAGCTACAATACCTTACGTAGAAATGGATCATGTGGGGGGCCTGGAGGAACAGCATAAAGAAAGTGAAGGGGGTGAAGGGAAAGGATGAAAACATTTTGGTAGTCTAGGTAATAAAGAATAACTGGGGGCGGGTAGGGAGGGCAGTAGGCAACATGGAGCATAGGATGACTTTCCTCGTTTTATGTGTGAAAGTGGGAGGAATTTTTCATTTGTCCTAACCTGTTGCAAAGATTAAAACTTTTTAGCATTGAAAGTTTGCATCTGTAATGCAGATTAAAATCTCTTGCATCGGTACCTTTAGAATCCAGCCCAGGCAGCTGTTTTCCAACACACACGTGCTTCAACATAAAGAGTGAATGCACCCTCCCTTTTATGTGTGTAGTAAGGCCTCTGAGAAAAGTGGAGGCTTGGGATTTTTTCATTTACCTTGAGATCTGCTGGAGCAGGTTTCCCTCCGAGAGCATTGTGTAATAGTGAATTGAATTCGATTGCTCATTCAAAACATGGTATATCTGCTAGATCAAGACACCTGCTTTTATTTATTTATTTTGCATTTAGCATTCAGTGCTGTTGAGAAGCAGACTTTTCCACGTTTCTGGCAGAAACACTTAAAAAAAAAAAAACATGTATATGTGTGTAATAATTTACTATGTCCCTAAAATTCTATTTCCAGTATAGTGGTTGCTTCTTATGTTACTAGAGAAACTGTTTATAATCTAGTTATAAGCCACAGAAATACAGTGCTTGCATCTAAATTTATTCTTTTTTTTTTTTTTCTGTTTAAGTCATGTGCTAAGTTGTATGGTAGGCTTCTGTGTATTGCTACAAGATTTTTGTGTTCCCAAGATGTCACTGGCAAAGGACTGCTTAGAGTTTCATCCCAGTTAGAAACAAAGGCTTTTAATTAATTAAATGCAGGAATGCATCATGATCAAACCACTAGACTTCATTCTCCAGAGCAGGGGAAGTCAGGCTATTGCTCAGAGGCTACCTGTGGCCTTCAAAACAATTTGTATTGTGCCTGAAAGGAATTTACTAAAGATGCCTGTGCATGGAAATCGTTAGGACGTGCCTGTTTTGTTGTTATCTCATTCTCTGGTTCATTAAGTTTGTTAGGTTGGAACGGCATGTAAATATGAAGAGAGTGATTTTGCCCAAGCATGTTTCACTTGCAAACAGTTGTGCTGCCAAAATGTTGTTGCTTCCCCTTTGCTGTCATCTAGAGATCATTACTTATTCTGGCGGAGTACTTAATATGAGTTCTGCCTATTCTGCTTCAAGCAAAAGTGTGAGGTTTTCACATTGGTGGCATGATCTTATCCAGACACTTCTTGCTTAACGAGCATAAGTTTCCTTTAATGGAGCTGTTGCATTAGTAGGTTCACGGTGTGACAGATCCTCTCAGAGGGAGGGAGGGAGGGAGAAAGACAGCAGTGTTGTCCACCTGCTCAACAGGCTGCGTCCACACTGCTGACTAGACACTGCTGCCAAACCAGTCAGTTCACTACTGAACTCTTGCATTTTACCAATTATGAATTAAAAAAAAAAGCCTCACAAAAAAAAAAAAGCTCATGAAAGTGGTCTTGAGCTGCTGCTCCAAGAAGTGTGAATTGCTTCAGATGAAGACTACACCTAATTGACTTTTTCAAGGTTATAAATTCCCAAGGAAAAATATTTTTAGCATGATTCTGCTGAAAAAGTGTTAAAAGTGGAGGGTTTTTGTTAACTGCAACTGCTACAATCTCATGCAACTGATGTTGGAGAGAGAGGTCAAAACTTTGGCTTAGAGGATTTGGAGTCCCTTCATTTTTAAATCTTGAGCTGATATTTAATTAAACACAAAGCCAACAGATTTCCATAGTTGTAGAAGGATTTGGTACTAATGTTCATCATGGGTGTTTGGTGAATGGGTGGAGCCCTTGGCAAATGGAGGCTAATTTTGGAGTCGGCAGCTGGCTCACCTCATATCCCTGCTTTTGCAAACTCTTTAAAACAAAATGTCAAGTGTAGAAAGCATACATGCTAGTAGCAGGTGTCAAGTGGACTTCAGTGAATTACACTTGAGGTTTTAACTTTCTAATGACTGCCAGTGACTTAGCTGTTGTTTCTTCTGCTAGCTAATTAGCTTGATGAGGGCAGCAGCTCTTGATCCAGCAGCAGGAGCACTACTTTGAGGAGGACTGGAATGTGTGTGCCCCAGTGCACATTTTTGCTACCTATCGGGGTCCAGGATTAACACTTGTGGGATGAGACAGATCAGGGAGCTGATCCAGCTGGGAGCTAACCTGACGAAAATAAATTGTGAGCACCATTGACAGCCACACGAGGAAGGACTCTTCCTTTTTTCTTGGACTTGCCTGTGGTTACCTTAGCTTAGAGTGACTACTGATGGCACAGGCAGTTAAGCAGAGACTTACAGAAATATTGGTGGCTACTCTTGTAACAGGAGGCGGTCATGGTATTGAGTAATGTTGTCCTTTTGGAATAAAACTGGGAAATTAGGAATAAATAAGAATTGCTAGCTATTTTGATGCCTGCTGAAGTAGACAATACCAAGTCAGTTTCTAACTTCTTTAAAAAATGTGTATTAATTTCCAGTGAGTTTTTTGACAAAGTAGTTTTCTTTACCTTAAGAAAAACATATACATGGAGTTAGCCAATATGTTATCGGCTTTTTCTCTCCCCAGGCCCAAAGGAAAAACGTCTTCCTCTGATTCTCAGAAAGGAATTTCAAGTACTTCTCAACTTTGATCTGGTCTATGATATCATGCTATGGTTTAAAATCTGAAATAGGTGTTGTTTCCTTATTGCACTCTTCCCTTGCTGGCTGTCTCTGGGCAGCTATCTGCTTTGCCTAGGTGGCTTTGCTTTACAGCTGTGGGTTTGTTTTCTCCCTTTCCTTGTCGGGGCTTAGCAGAAATAATTATCATTAAGGAATGCTCATTTGGACAAATAAATCTTATCACTGCCTCTGGAATTTTTTAGCTTATAAGTCATTAATGTTTAGAAGTAATGAATTCTAGTAATGTGGTATCAGAGGTGTCACACCTGGGATCAAAATGTTTAAGGCAAAGAAAGAAACAAAGTGGGGCTTTACAAGAGGTTAGGTGTATCTGGGCTTGATGTGTTAAACCAGTAACTCTAGAGGTCACACTTCTAGGTCTTTCTCCCTCTCTTCTATTTTCTAGTGAAATTAGATTGAGACAACTGATTTGTCTGCTCCTGCCTGGCTCATTGTGAGTGAATTTGAAAAGTCTTCTGAGACTTTATGCATTTTTTTTTTCTTTTTTAAAAGCACAAAAATCATGCCAATTGTCAGCAGAGTTGTGGTTCTGCAAAAGATAGTCGAGCCCACCATTTGACGAGATTTTGGCAGAAGGGAAACTTTTGTAGTGACCTTAATTTACGTAAGTTCTGGGTCAAGATGTTATGTCTGTAGTAGGGAAGAATATAAAGAAATCCCTTTCAGCACATCAGTAGAGGTAAGTGTATAGACACCCAACTTATCCAAGAGTAAGTGAGCATGGGGAGTTCCTTGTGAGGGAAAGAAGCCGGGAAGAAACGTGCCGTATTGTTTTAACTGTTTCGGAACATGAGTAGTAAAAGCTTTACTCTGGTTGTGGAGCCTGGGTAATATCTGGTTTTGTTGGACTTAGATTGTTAATGTTAGCAGAGTTGAGCAAAGATACTCTGTTTTCAGCTTCAGGGAAGTCTTTCAGTTAAACTAATAGACAACCATCAGTAGACCTATTAGTATGGAAGAAACCAACCAAGCTTCCTGCCACTATTAACTAAGGAAACTTCGCAAACAGATCTGTTAAAATGTGAGGAATAATGCTGCTATTCACTTATCTGTTAAGTTAAAAATGCCAATTTTTATCATATTGCAAGCCAAAATTATCTACAAGTGCCTTTCAGTGTTGCATTGAGCATATTGGGTTCCACCTGGACCAACTGCTTGATACTTTGTGCGCTTTCCATCTCAGGTATTTGATGCTGGTGACTACTTTGGTATAATGCAAGTAGAAGAGGTGGATGAGGAGGAAGAAGGTGATGAAGAAATGGAAGAAGAATTTAAAAAACCAAATCCTGGAAATGAACCTTGTTTCAAAGTTATAGTAACAAATGAGAATGGGCTTCAAGCCTCCAATCCCAATAGGTGAGTAGTGATTTCAGAACTGGTGTTCAGTCTTAAACCCTAAAGTGATTCAGACAGTTTACTTTAAAAATTGTTTCATCCTATTCAGAAATCCTCTTTTCTCATTATAAGACATAGCTGCCTGATGCATGCTGTCTTACAAAGGATACTAGGAGTACAAGTACTTTAATGTTCTTTTTAAAATCACGTGGGAAGATGCTTAGAAATTGGTTTTACTAAACTGTGGGAGAAAACATGGAAAAGGCAACCTTGAGATGAATCGTGCAGAAAGAAAACAAAAACATTGTATTAGCAAGACTGTGTGCCCTTGGGAAAAAAAAAGGCTAAATAAATAATTGTGACCTGCACAAATCACAGGCTAAGGAGGTACTGAGCAGCTTCAAAATAATGATCCGTGGACTGTTCAGTTTCCTCCAGTTGGCTAAAATACGATTCAAGAGTGGGTCTTGTGATTGCATACTATGCATGTATATATAACTAAACACTTTTGTTACTTTTGACTTTCTTCAGAGTCAGCTTTTCTGTCATGAGTAGGAGACTAGTATGCAGCTATAAAACTAGAAAACAGTTGCTTAAGCTGTGTTACAGTGCAGTTTTTTCTGTTCTTATTGATTTCAAACAGAGCAGGCTATTTGTCATATATTGATAAGTGGCAGTGAGATAAAGTCAACTCTGCTGGATATTTAAACACAATTCCCATTGATCTGTAAAACTTCTTCTGCCAGAACTTTCATGCTTTTTAGGTCTTAGGCAAAATATACAAAGTCTAAAACTATAAATTTAGCCTTGATGAGTAAAAACAACGTAGAGCATAGGTGTATGCCTTTACATGGCTACTTTAACCTAAGTAATTGCCTTTCTAAATCTGAAAACACACTTAAGTTATAAAGTTCAAAATAGCTGCTGTGGTAATCTTGAGCTTCTTCGCAGCATTCAGATATGTGGGAATGTAGGAGCAGAACATCAGCACACCTGCTTGCTGACAGACAGATTTCGAAAGAGCTTGACTGCAGTGCTCCCTGGAGTCTTTAAAATTAAATGAGGTTTCTTCGCATGTGCAATCTGAGATACAATAGTTGTTCAAGGATACTCGGTGTACATGAAAGCTAACGTGTTTTTAATTTTCTGAAGTATGTGTAGTGGGGTGGATTTGTTTGTTTTGTTGGGTTTTTTTAGCAAGTAGAATTCAGATTCTCCTCTGATTTGGTTCAATAAGAGGATTTAACAAAAATGTGGATAATCCTGCTGTTTGATTAACTATGTGTTTTTCATAAAAATCATGCAGCCTAAAAGGAGTTAAACTTTTCAAGGAAAGCTTGTGCCAGTTGTATACAATTTTGTTTTGGGTCAGATTGGTAATTTTTTTAAAACAATGTATTTCTTTTCTGAAAAGGCCTTCAGGGGAGGTGGGAGAAACACCTCAAAAAAACCCCGAAGAGAAACAGTAAAAAAAAACAACTTTAAAATGTAATCCTTTTTTTTTTATTTTAGTAGCAAATAATACAGGCTTATGCTGATTGAATCTTTCCACCTAGGTTTACTGATGGTAGATGTTACAGAGCTCATGCCCAACAAGATCTGCAAATACTTTTGTGAAATAATGTGTTGTTTTCCTTACTCAGACACGAATATCAGGTTGATGCAGTGAAGTTAATGATCAAAAGGGAAGAAATTCTTGTGTTTCCAGCCTGTAAAAGGAACTGGGCTTACAAACTGAGTGTCCTGTTCTGTGTTTGCTCCTCATTTTCATGGAAATGGATAACTAATGCACAACCATGTTTCTAGAACAAAAGCGGGGTGTTATGTTACTGCTGGGAAGTTGTTCCTAACATGTATGTACTCTGGGAGTGACTTTGGGAGTAAAAGAAGACTCAGTTTTCAAACCACCTACAAGGAAGTGTAGTTCTTATTCTCAAAACATTTGGCTATATGCATGTAAACGTTACCAAAATTCTCTTGAAGCATTTTCCTCATTGACCACGCCTGGACGTACCGTGTTGAACATGCTCGCCAGCAGCTGCTTCACGTACCCGGCTTGCTGCACAGGATGACAAACCTCATGGGAATCGACTTTCACGGAGAGGTCCCAGATGAGGGCATTATTGAGCAAGTGTTGCGGGAAATGTGGAAATACAATCAGACCTACAAGCTTTCTCAGGGGGTGAGTCTGTAAAGCCCAGCTAAGAAGTTCTGAGTAAAGACATCCCAGTACACAGCTACTAAGAAAGATGCATTTTCATTTAAAAATGCCCTTTACAGGCATTTCGGACTACTTCTGCTTGGAAGGAGAGCAATGTTTTAGAGCTAAAATGTACAGCAGCTTGCTACCAGCTTTCTGATGACAACTTTGATGCGGGGGGGCTTATAGGGAGGGAAGGGTCTGCTGCATAATAAGGGGTCTAGGAGAGGGAGATCTGATTTTATGTTATGTGGGGTTTTCCTACTCAAATTTTCTTATAGTGAAAGAAAAAACATCTCATGAATCAACTGTCTTGCATAGAAGTGTGTGTCTCAGCTGTGCTTGCTCACAGTTTTCCTCACCTGTGTAGAGTGCTTTTCGTATCAGGGATACAGCTACGCTGTCCAATAACTTAACTTCCTGGTTTGTATTTGGCAACTGTTCCTCCGTTCTGTGTAAGTGTTAACTCACGCTCAGGTGAGAACAAGCTAGCTTTAAGATGGAGCATAACTGTTTCCAGACATAGTTTTCACCAAGGGCTGCTGCTTTTAAGTAATGTGGATAAGACCACATCAGTTTGCTCCCTCTGTCCTGTGTAGTCCTTCAGCACTGTAACAGCATGTCTTGAGCCTGCAAACGCCTTCAAGTGCATACATGCCATTTTTGTGGGAATACAACCCGCAGAGTTCAGTTAAATACCGTTTTTGTAGGGTCTGCAGTGTAACTCCTAGGCTGTTGCAAGCTTTTGCATTAGAGGGAGAAGGTGAATTCCTTGGGCCAAGCCCTGTGGAGAATAGACAGGACTAACCCTGGTTGATGTGAGTGTGACCAACCTGTACCTGTTAGCTCTTGGGGTTGAAGTTGTTCTCTGGGGTGGTATGTTTTTCAATTAAGCGATCAGCTTAGCTTGCAGTGGTGCCAGGCCTCAAAAATCACCAAGAAAGGGATGTGTTGTGACTGCTTTCTCTTTTTGTTTGAATAAAAGCAAGATCTGAGTAGTATCTCTCCATGTTTCTGCCCTTTGTTTTGCATCTTGTTCTTATGCAAGGCTTGTGAGTCAGGTGGAACTGTGTTACCACTTGAGAAGTGATTTCCTAGAAGACTGATAATTCAGCATGTAGCTGAACTTGTCTTCTATTCCTCTTTCTGCCACTGGGATGCTTGAATAACCTAAGTTTAATCTCCATGCTCTGTTTCTGCCTCTGTAAAAAGGAAGCAGTAGTGCTATACACAATGTAAAGTTTGTTCGTTTATTCAGGATTTTATCATGACAAGTGTTAGAGGAAGGGATATTTTTATGATGTAACCTCAGCAGTCTCACACTCAGCTTTTGTTGCAGAAGGGAGTTCTGATCTCCTTCGCTCCTAAGTTGTAAACTTGAAACCCCTTTTAGCAAACTGATTCTGATAGAAGCTGAAGGAAGACTAATCCTACCAAACAGCACTCTGCTGGTTTAGCTCCCTGATCTGGCTAGTTTGATACAGGGTTAGTGTGTCTGGTAAGCAGTAGCATGAGAAAGAGGATGGGACACTGCAGCTGACATTGGAACAGGCTGTTCCCATCAGTGGCTGGATGGTAAGCTGACTTAGTCTCCAAGTTGCAGGGATGAAAGTGTTACTCTACCTAGCGCCTGCTCACAGTCTTGGCAAGAGCAGGGAACAGAAATGGTGTCGGGAGTCCTGCCAGTGCCTTCTGTCTTGTAGTTTTCTAGCAATTAGTAAGTGCAGGGTGTCTCACTCTCTTTAATCATACAGACTGCTGAGGAGAAGGTTCCTGTCTGGTACATTATGGATGAATTTGGATCACGCATTCAGCATTCGGATCAACCTAGTTTTGCAACAGCACCTCTGTTTTATATGCCTCAACAAATTGCTTACACTGTTCTCTGGCCTCTGAGAGACCTTGAAACTGGGGGTAAGTGTGTGTCTGAGTACTTTTTTTTATGCCTACAGTAGAGGACAGGCCGTAATATTACAAATCATTAAACACTTCACAGCAGAACAAATATTTCAAGACCAAAATTACTATGTATTTGTAATGCTAACAAATGTAAAAGTTCTCTGCCTGGTAAGTCCATCGTTCATGTGAAACAGAGGCCTTTATCAGTCTAAAAATGTTGTTCGTGTTTTTTTGGTAGACAACTTAAGTCTTGGATCATTGTCTTAGTGAAATTACTGATTCAGTCATATGAGACTTTAAAAAATTCCTTAGAAGTCTGTTTGTAGCTTTGAATCAGAAAATCAAGTACTGGAAGTTGAGAAATGTCAGGCCAGTGGTTTACTTTTGTAAGCTTGGTGGGGGTCTACCTTATGCCCCCATCATGTGGAGGAGATAAGCATCCAGCTGTCTGACTAAGCTGACATAAGTCAGGTGGTTTCAGACTAATTTTTGCATCATAAATAGTACTTTTTTAAGTGTAGTTCTTTATCTCTAGTTTTACATTTAAATAATAAAAGTTGTGGTATTATTAACAGTCCAGCTGTCAATTGTGTGATAAGCCATGAGGAAGGCAGTTTCCAAAGGTTCTCTTTGTTTTGCTGTAGATGAAGTGACTCGCGATTATGCTTATGGGGAAACAGATCACCTGATCAGGAAGTGTGTTTTGTTACCCTGGGTGCGCAATGAAGTGTTGGATGTCAACTGTTTTACGCCAGAGCCGTCAGACGAGCATTACCAGGTATAATTTTAACATGTTAATCTCATTTTTTACCTCTTTTTAAAAGAGGCAGTGTCTAACAAACGTTGCAAGAATTAAGATTTTGCTTCTTTTTAGGCTTAAAGATTGCATATAATATTTAACTGATTAAATACTGAAGCAACACAAATAAGCTCCAGTAGTTTGTGGTAGGTTGACCATGCCTGGATGCCAGGTGTCTGTCAGGCTGCTCTGTCACTCACCCTCCTCAGCGCAACAGGGGCGAGAAAATAATGGAAGGCTCGTGGGTCAAGATAAGTACAGAGAGCTTATTCAGCAATTACCATCGTGCACAAAACAGGCTCTACTTGGGGAAGCTAGTTTAGTTTACCAATCAAATTACAGTAGACTAATGAGAAATAAACCTAAATCTTAAACACCTTCTCTCTATCCTTCCCTTCTTCCCAGGGTCAACTTCACTCTCAATTTTCTCTGCCTCCTTCCCACCAGTGGTGCAGGGGGATGAGCAGTGGAGGTTGCAGTCAGTTCATAACACCTGGTTTCTGCTCCACTCTCCTCCTAAGGATGAGGACTTCTCCCACTCTTCCCCAACTCGACCGTGGGGTCCCTCCCACAGGAGACAGTCCTCCATGAACTTCCCCAACATCTGTCTTTCCCACAAGCTGCAGTTCTTTGCAAACTGCTCCAGCGTGTGTGTCTCCATGGGGTGCAGTCCTTCAGGAACAGACTGCTCCAGTGTGGGTCTCTATGGGGTCACAAGTCCTGCCAGCAAACCTGCTCCGATCTGGACTCCACTCTCTTGTGAGTCCAGAGGTGTGGCCAGAAGCCTGCTCCAGTGTGGGCTTTCCCAGCCGTCACAGCCTCCTTCAGGCATCCTCCTGCTCTGTTATACAGTTCTCCATGGGCTGCGGGAGCACAGCCTGTCTCACCCTGGTCTTCACCACAAGCTAAAGGGGAGTTTCTGTGCCACTGCCTGGAGCACCTCTTCCTCTGTCACTGACCTTGGCATCTGCAGATGGTCTCTCTCATCTCTCCTGCTGCAGTTTTCTTCTGCGCAGCAGCACAACTGCCGATGCTGGTGAGCTCGGCCTTGGCCAGAGGCAAGTCCATCTTGGAGCCAGCTGGCTGTTCCCTCCAGGGACATGAGAAACTTCTCACAGAAGCCACCCTTGTAGCCCTGCCCTGCCCCAAACCTTGTCACAAAGACCCAATACCATGTTACTGTGGTGCTGTGTCACTTTTTATAAGCTATCTGGTACTCCTCTTCCAGTTACATATTTGATACATTGTCTGTTAGCTTGCCCATTTGATTTGTTACTGTAGCACTTCTGGTCAGTCTGGAATTACTGCAAGGTTTGGTTGTCTTTTAGAAGTGGTTCTGTTTTTCAGCCTGACAGCTCATTTAATGTTGTGATTTAGAACCGTTAAAATGTTAGAGCACAGACATCTTTGATGGCACTGTTACAAGTACTTGTCTGTTTTGTTTTGAGCTCTCCTTTCTACTATACATTTGTGATATTTTAAGGACACAAAATTAATGTTTGAAATCTCCTTTTCATGAACTGAGTCTGCATGAGATTATTTTTTAAGAAATCTGAAGAGACCTGATGCCTCTGAGGATGCCATACTGGCCACTTAACAGCACTCAAAGTGCAGCTTCTAAAGACTAACCTATACCCCAGCTGTCTGTTTCTTATGATAGCGGAAAGGCAGAAAATGTTATTGACAATGTCTGGTCAGAAATAAAGTCAACCTGCTTCTGCCAAATAAATGTGTAAGCTCACTCAAAATAGCTGGGCTGTTTTGTAACCAAAGTCAAAGTGGTTGTTTGGGATTTTGCATTTTCAGAAGAGGGATAGATGTGCTTTGCATTTACAGATGAGGAACAGCAACACACCCATGGTTCATGTTTTACAGGTATTCCCCTGACAAAAGTGCCTGGATCTCAGATAAGGCAATTTTTCTGCATGTGTGTTATTTCTGTTTTGAGGTGCCAAGTTCAAGCTAAAGAACTGTGTGTGGCAAATGGGCAAGCAATATCATACTTTACCATGACACCTTAAAAACATCATCTTAGAGCATACTTTTTCTTTACTGTGTCTCTGCCACTCAGCTACTCAGAAGAGATGACAGCAAAATATTAATGCTAGAACCAACCAATAGAGCTTTCTTTTGCTCTAGGGTGTTTAACTGTACATTAAAGTGGTGATCGACCACTGAAGAATAGCTTAGGGTGTAGCGCATCCTTAAATGCCAGAAGTGAGAGAGTTAGAAAGAGACAACAGGTCACTGACACTTTGAATTCCCTTATTTTCACAGAAGCAGAGCGCACATGCAAGAATGTCCAGACAACTTCAGGGATCTGCTTTACAGCATTAGAATGTGAGCCAAAAGTTCTGCAGGGAAATACAATTGTGTGAAAGTGTTTCTAAATATTTGTGCAACTCATACACTTTCAAAATCAGTTGCTGCTGGCACTGTAAAGTTTCTGCAACTGCCTTACTACTGTGCAAATAATAATTTGGTTTTAGATGGGCTGTATTGTTGTTTTTTTGTTATAGCTAAGGTTGTCACATTTCTTATTCTGATATTCCTTGAAATAAACCCAAAGGCCTCAGTGTTCTATTTAAAAGAATCACAGAGTTGTTACAGCAACATTGTGGCTTAACTTTTACCTGGTTTTTGTTCTGTTACCTAATTCTGGTCTCCAACACAGACCGCAATGGTTGTTAACAGAACTGTTACTTTGGGTAATGATTGGGCAATGACTGCAGAAACCAGTGTCAGGGGAGACGGCTTCTAATGAAGTGCCTGGGATGGAGGAAATATCTCTTAGAGGGACTAGGGTAGCGGCTGTTTTGCAACAGCTCCCTCTATATGAGTTGCAGAAAAGACAGTGATGAGTCCTCTGGTACTGTTCTGAAAATTGTAGTCTTCTCTTAAAAGTACAGGCTCCCTTCCTGTTCCTAGATAACTATAGGAATTATTTTTCAATCGGTACTGTCCAATCTATTTTTGAAGGCAGTGTCTTAAGATCTTTGATTACGATTATGGTTCTATTCATACTTTCCAGTTATGCGTGATTATATTCCCTATGACAGCCTTAAAGGTAAGGAGGCGTATCTGTGGCTGGACAGGCATTTCACCACTGCAACTTATGAGGGTAGCCACAGCGCCTGAGGCTCAGGGAGCTGTTGCAGAGCAGCAGCTACTTTGGTTTCTCAACATGCACTACTTCCACCCCAGAGTTTCTATGAGATAATTCCTTTGGCAGGGTATTAGCAATGATCCAAATGTGTGTTTTCTTTCATCATTCAGAGGTGTTGTAAAAGATGAGTGTGATTTTTTTTTTCAAGCATGCTTACCGATGAAGACTGCAAAAAGCCTTTTGCTCATTTTTACAGGAGCAGAATTAGATTCCAGCCTTATATATTTATTAGTAATAAAACATGACTGAAAGGTAAATCTTCCATTTCGTTGGAAATACAGTAGGTTTGTCTTTTACTGCATATGATCATCTGTGATTTGATATTTTGCTTAATGCTTAGGAGAAAGAGGAATTTCTCTGTGTGCTTTGACAATGTTGATAAGCCCAGGTCCTGAAGCCATGTTTCCTATTCCTTTTTCACTAATAGCCTCTTACCTCTGACTCCCTTCTGCCTCTGCTCTTGTGCTGATTTTTTTCTGATCAGCATATTGCATAACATATTTCTCACAATGCATCTTTGGTGGAATTCACTTCTGGTGAAGACAACGGACTGATGAGACATGCAGATGGGCTGTCATTTTTACTGTGACTGCAAATGAATCTAAATACTTATATAGAGATAAAGAATTGCAGAATATTATTTGTAAAGGCTTAAGATTTGAGAAAATTTCAGCAAGCTAAACTTCAGCAGCCTATTGCTAATAAAACACTTGGATGAATGTTGAGTTGTACATAATATTTTTCCCTACAGCTTCTCTTTAACAATTACATTGTTTTACAGTTACTTCTTTTATAAAACTCACTGTGCATACTTCAGAATTCAGATGGTCTAAGTTGCTGTTTATATGCACTGTGTATTGTGAAGTTTGACCTAAGGCTGCTCATTTGTTCTGCCTAGTATTCAGTTTTCGTGTTTTTGGGTTTTTTTCTGTTTTTCAGGCTCTTTTAGCAGAAAACAAGGAAAAACTACCTATAGCAATAAACCCGCCAGTTTATGACAAAGACAAAGTTTTCAAGTAAGTATCTGCAAACAAAGTGATTTCTTACCAAGATTAAGTATAATAATTAGTGTGATAAGGCTGGACAGCCTTGAAAAACAGAGGAAAGTTGAAGGTGTGTTTGTATGTAGCCACTTGCCTAAAGTTCTGACCTGCTAGTTGGGTTCTTCAGAGTAAGTGTATAATTACTTACAGCATTTCTAAAAGTAAACTTAATTATATTTTTAAAATAAGTGCCACCTTCTGGATGAAAGAAAAGTAGCATCGTGTTGTAACACTTCACTGTGGAGTATAACTGAAGTGTGTAAGAAAGACTTCTTGATTACAGCATGTATGTCTGTAGATACACGCATGCTTCTCTGTTCTTTGTGAATGTACCAGACTATTCCTCTTCTTCAGAGGAGTGTGCCAAACAGGAATCTTGTCAAAACCTGGGATTTTTAAATTGGATACGTGACTTACTGCAGAAATGGAGTGTATGGTGTGAAACTACTTCAGAAGAAAGCTAGAAGAGCATTGCAAAGACAAGAGATTTTTGTGAGCAAAAACAGTGGCACTGCATGGCTAGACTGACTTATTACTAGTTTTATTGCAGAAAAAACATACTATTACACATTACATAGCATGCACTGTGAGTTGCCCTCCAGGACATTTGTAATCTGACACTGTGATCTGAGTTCTCACTTGCCACATTTTACTTAAGGGATGAGGTTAGGCTAAAACTTACTTGGTAGGTATACGCACACCCTACCATCTTTTTTTTGAGGAGATATGTTATTCTCTAGATAACCTCACTTGATAAAAACTACTGAAAATTAAAGTCACTTGGAGTTGAGAGGCATTTATTAATTTGCTCAGTGGTAGTCTAGATTTCATTATGTAATTGAAATCTCTGGTTGCAAGACTCTGAGGATAAGCAAAAGCTATTTTTTAACCTAGTGTACTTGCCTCAGTTTCAGATAAGGAAGCTCAAGGTAGATGCATTCTAATAGACATGGAAAGAAACATTGAGGATGTTGGGGAATTTCAACTTATTTTTCACTGCTACCTCTTTATTTTGGATCTCCTGTTCCAGGGGAGTAACGTTCACATCAGGGAGGCAGGAAGAGAGGGAGTGGGGAAACTCTTCCTGCTCTTCTTCTGAAGCACTCTGTCCATGTACTCCTAAAGGTTTTCTTTGCTGAAAGGAGAGCAGTTTTGCTTCCACAGGAGGCCCAAACTGGAAGATCCTTTTTTTTGTTTTGAATTTCAGCTACTAGAGTTCCTCCAGGAGCAGGGCAGCATCTTAGAGTCCAGATGACCTAGCGGAAGTCACAGTCTCCCAGTGCTCCAAGTCTCTTTCAAAGCCTTAAAGATTTTAAGGCTGTCACCATGGACAGGCAGATGGGAACACGTGAAGCTGGTTAGATCTATGTAGTCTGTTAATGTACTTGTCTGTGTTGTCTGCTAGCACAGTTTTACAGGATTCAGAAGAAATTAAATGCATGAGGTTGCAAAGTTTAGAACCTGGGACAAATTCTTAGTCATCATGTTTCTATGTAGAACTAGGACAGAATGGGAAGGTGAAATGAATGTTTAACCAGAATCCTGAAAAATGGGAGAACAAGTACATGTAGTTTGACATAGCAAAATTATAGGTTCAAGTAGGTCTTGTAGCATTTATAATTGCTGCCCTAGGGAGGCTGGGGATTGTTGACTTGAAAAAAAGATGCATAAAAGAACTAAACATTTCAAAGACGAAATTCATATGAAAGGGCCTTCCCATTTGTGTTGAGCTTGATCATCTCTGTTTGTTGCTTTGTTTTTTTTTTTTTTCTCTTCGTCTATCCTTTCATGTTTTTTTCAGCTACATCAGTCATTTTTTAAAGATGCCCAAAGAGCTCTTATGAGATGGCAAATCTTTGTTTTGATTAATCTTGTCAGCCCTGTGCTTTGGGATTTGATTCTCCTAACTGCTTGGCTTTAAATGCTCTGAGATAATTAAGTAATATCTAACTGAGAGGACTGGGGCATGGACTGCTGCCTGACCAACAGAAGACCTTTTATTAGGCTTAATGGCTCCTTTATATATGTTAACTAGTAAAACAAGTTTTTGCTACTTGTTCACAGCCCAAGCTAGGCATATGACTGGCTACGATTAACCCTTCGTGCACCATCTTTGTGTTTCTTCTTTTTGCTTTTTCTCCTCTCAGCCAAGGTCTTTCAAGGGCAGCCTCCACTTCCTTGCGTCCTTCAGCCTGCAAAAACTCCTCCACATCTAACATGTTTTATCCTATTTGCACAATTCCTCTGAATAATGTCTTCTTTAATCCCAGACTTTATAGCATTCCCACTGGGACTTCTGTATGACAAGGAGGTGGAGAGATCATTCAGGAAGTGTTCTTAGCTGACTTTCTTGGTTCAAAGTGTGTCATTGATATTGGAATGAAAGGTCAAAAATAAGTTGGCTGATACTACAATATTGCAGTGTAGAGGTTCTCTCACTTATCAAACCCAGAATGCGACTTGGTGCATTTCTTATCTGTCTGTGTTTTTACATGGATGCTATTCTCAGAGGTGCACATTCCAATGTCTACAACTTGTTTAACTAAAAATAAGGGAAGTGCCACAGAAAACAAGGGAAATGCCTATGTGCTCTTTGGATAACAACAAAGGAATTGGCCAACAGTTGTCAGGTGCTTGCCCTTACAGTTTGTGTTCTTCAATGCAGAGGTCTGATTTTTCCAGATGTATGCATTTGAGAGACCAAAGGGAATCTGGTCACTAAACTCAGTGGTAGGTGTTGGCACTGAAATACCTTAACTTTATATAGTGTTTCTATGAAATCTTCATTCTCAAAATTAAATAATCTGCGTTCCAGAGCCTGTGACTGTTCCAAGATCTTTATGGTAAGAGGATTGCATATACATGAACGGAGTAATTTGGAACTATGGGAACAGTCTTATTTTCCCCTCTAATCTTAACCTCCATCCATTATTTCAGTGGTCTTCCTGCACTTATCAAAGATAGATTGAGTTCCTCTGTTTCTTTTGTGCTGCATTTTTGTGTTCTATAAGCAAGATTGTGGTACATAATGCAGAATACCCCGGCACATAAATTACTCAGCAAGGCTTAAATTAAGAAAGCAGACTTTTTGTTGTTAGTGTGAGTAATGCCTCTGTGAAGTCTTGCGTGTAACTGTGAGCTACTGGAAAAATAAGAGTCTTTTTAATAGGCTTTGATAGTTATATATTTTCTACAATATATAGCTATCTTCTGTGTATCTATAAAGGCAGTTCAGTGTTATAGTGGGAAACATTAGGATTTTTAGGAAGGGGATAATGTGGGCTAAGATTTATGGGAGTTACCAGATGCTGCCAGGCTCTCCAGTTGTCTTTCCATACTGTTTAAGGCCAAATGCCTTGGCCTCAGGCCTTTGTTACAGCAGCATTTTTCATACTATTAATTCTTACTGACTGTAGTAAGGGAGTTTGCCACAGTGACATGTTTTTGTTTGGCCTTAAGCACCAATTAATCTGTTTTAATGCCTTAGGTTATGGTTCAGGCTCATTGTTACCCTAGTTGGAAGATTGTTGTAAGAACCATTATCGGTTGATGAACCAGAGATTTTAAAGGTATTTTCTGTAACTGCAACTGAAGGGGAAGGAAGCCTTTTTCTTTTCACTCCCAAAGATCCCTTGCTGAGTTACTTCCACTAATTTCAGTAAAAACTTCTTTAACTTACCTGTAAGTGCATGCAAGGTCTTTAGTCATACGTATGCAAAGGGGTCCTGTCTAACTCTTCACAGCTCCAGCATAGCACTTATTTTCACTTCTGTCACAGCAAAAGCAACTGTAACTGGACTTTTCTTGCAGATAACTAATTAAATAATTGCACAGCCTTAGCCCAACTCTAACTATAGCTGTACTCCAAATACATAACATTATGCAAGTTCTATTCAACCACATTGCTTTTCAGAATGAGTGTGAAAAACTCTATACTTGGCTGTGTTACTTTTCCCCTCTTTCCTGAGGTGCATGAACAGCCTGGAGTGGAAGCTGGGAATCCTGAGGGCCAGCGTTCCAGCACTCTGCCACAAGAAGTTGTGCAGTATGTTGGCAAAATATTTCAGTGCCATGCTGGAGAGGATTAATCACAAGAAATTAAAAAAGGAAAACAACAAACTATTGCTGCACCTATTTACAAACCGGCAGAAAAAGTCCATTGTGTATATCTGATGATCCTCTTGCTTCTAAGACCTGTCAGCACAGTTTGGATCCAGCTACAGAGGATTAGTGTCTATGAGGGACGATAACTTGTGGGATGTGTTTGTAAGGGACTGATCTGGGACTGTATGAGTAACCTATATTCTAGTATTTCTCATGTTGCATGTGTTGTTATGTTTTTATTTGTGTGGCAATGTTAGATGCTTCAGTCTCACTTTCTGAGTCATCATGCTGAATGTGGGTTAAGTAACCTCACTTTAAGCTGTAAAATCATCAAAATGCCCTATATTGTTATCTGCCTATGTTAGCATGTCAGGTAGCCAAGTCACTTACTGAATTGCAAGCTGGCTTTATTTGACATATCTTATTTAGGGAAAAATCCTAAGATATACAACGGCGTGGTTTAGTGTTTGATAGGAATGGTTGGACTCGATGATCCGGTGGGTCTCTTCCAACCTGGTGACTCTATGATTCTGTCTTATTCTTGGCTATGTTCTGTAATGTGTATCAGATTTGGGTTGGGTTTTTATTTGTTTTTTTTTTCTTTTTTTGGGATGGGATGGGCTTTGTATTAGCCAAAAGTACGTACATACTTTCATATGTTTTGGTTGTTAAGAAATGTCTGTGTGTGTGAAGTTCTGAACAGATTAGAATAGTCTTCTTAAGCTACTGAGTTAGACTGACTGAATTTCCTGGCAATTTCTTTCTCATGAATTGGCGGCAGGCTTATTTTTAGGGCTCTTCCAGCAATGAAAACATTTACAAGGTCTCTCTTGCTCAGGTATTCTTTCATGTAGAATATTGAATTCATATTTGCTTTTCTCTGTTAGGGACTTAGTTGCTGTCTTCTTAGTTGTTGTTTTTGTGAAAGTTGTAGGACCTAAGCTATTTTTGAGATTTCTGTCTGAAAACACTTTTTTTTTTAAGTCTACCAGTTCAGTTTAAAATGTTTTTGTGGATTAACAAGAGATTGTCACAGGCAGCGTGTGTTGGTAAAGCATAATTCTTGTAGGAAGCCAAGCTTTTTACACTTTGTTGTGGCTGTTCAAGCAAGAGTTGATCAGTTTCAGAAACCAAACATTTTTCTTCACATGCCTTTTTCATCTTTTAGGGTTTTCACAGACATTCAGCAAGTCCTCAACAACCTGACGCATCCCCGTTTTGTATTCACGGACAATGAGAAAGAAGCAGACATCCTCTACAACTTCTCACACTTCAAAGATTACAGGTTGCAATTGTTCCCCTGATAATATAAGTTCTTTTGTTGCTGTAAAGACTGTTCCGAAGGACCTTCCTCCTTCACTCAGTAACTTCCCTGTTTTTTAGGAAGCTAAGTGAGGAAAGGCCTGAGGTAATGCTGAATCAGTTCCCATGTGAGAACCTCCTGACTGTCAAAGATTGCTTGGCATCGATCTCCAGACGCGCTGGAGGACTGGATGGGCCAAGATGGTTGCCTCGTACTTTTAACCTGCAGACAGAATTGCCTCAGTTCATCAGCTACTTTCAGCAACGTGACAGAAGGTGTCTCATGTTTCTACTTATTTACATTTTATGCTTTCTTGATACCACTTCTCCCGAAGACCAGTAGCCTGCATTTTGGGCTTGGCAGCTATTTTGCCATCTTGAGTTTGCTTTTCCTGTGCTGTGCTTATGTTCAAATTAATTTTGCCTGGAAACTGTAAGGTTTTTAGGTATTTTCTTTAATGTAAGAGTAGTTAAGCAATGCATTTTGAAACATGGAAACTTTTCCATGACTTAAATGTGGATTTGAAGCTGTTTGATTTTTGTCTAGTCAAAATCTTACCTCTTGTATTTAACAGATAATACAAAGGATCAAAACGTGTTTACAACAAATGTTGGGTTTTTTCCCACACGATCAGTAGCAGTTGTTCTTGCACTTAAGCCAGAGTGGAAGATGTTTAAAATACTTGGGTTCTGTAAGGTTGTGAAAGTAAAATTTAGTTTTAGTGTAGTCTAAAGCAGTTGTGGAGCTTTAGGGTTTTGAATCCATGTTCTTTCTTCTGCTGGAGCTGCCTTGGAGCGGATGGAAACTTAAGATTTTCTTTGACTAAGAGAGATAGAGAGAGCACTAGGTGCTGCTAGTGGGAAAACCTCCTATGCCTGGAATGGTGTCCTCTGGTTGAAAAGTTGCTTCTTTGGTGACACTTCTTTATGGTGCCGCCTGCCAGACATTTCATTTAGTCATTCTTTGCTCCACATAGTCTGTTGTTTACTGACACATCCAGGAGAGAGCGCTCCTTCCATGTGTCCCTCTTGTTTGGAGGTTTAATTCCTTTTTAATACCAAGGATTGACCATGAATGCATGTGTATGTGGAGAATGGCAAGGAAAGGCAGGAAGTTTCAAACAAACAAAACAGACTCTCTTAACACCACTAACTGCAGCTCAGTTTATGTTGTTTATCATGAAGTTAGTGAAGTTTCTCGGGATGCTTTAATAGACAGAGGAAGGCAACGAGTGTCACCCTGCCCCCTTAGTCAGAAAGATGCATTGAAAGAGCATGTTGCCTATTTTCCTCAAAGATATTTCAAATACTTTTGTCCCATGAGGTGACTAGTTACTAGAAAGTGAGAAAATGGTGGTTTGCTTTCATTTTCTTGCAATATGAACTGCAGAGATAGTGTGATGGTGTCTTTTAGTGTAAATGATTTGGAGGTGTTATTAGGAAATCAGTGTTGAAAGTTGCATGATACCCTGTCAGAATGCTCTCAGACTCCTGGCAGAGTGCCTTCCACACCGTGGCCTGTGTGTTTTCATGATGATGCTGTCCTGTTGATGGGTTGTTTTCCGCTTCTGAAGGAGTCAGATGCAGAAGAAGGAAGTGAACAGTGAGAGCATGCTAGGCCTTAGCTGAAAAGATCAGTGAAAGTTACTGCTGCCTTTTCTCCCTTTTACACCTAAAGGCCTCCTGCTCCCATCTGTCAAAATCCTTAGTTCTTGCACTGTAGCCAACAGCTATAAAGGATCTGTCCAGGGGAACACACTGATCAATTCAAGCAGATGTTCAGACAGATGAATGAGGTGGATACTTACAGGGGTTGGCTTCTCTTTTTTGTTCTCAGAGGAGAAGATAATCACTGGATATGCAAGCCATGGAACCTGGCCAGAAGCCTGGATACCCACATCACCAACAGCCTTAACAACATCATCAGGCATAGGGAAAGCAGCCCAAAGGTTAGAAAGCATGAGTTTCAGTGTTATTTAAAAGGAAGAGCCAAAGAACCTGCTTCATAGAAGGAGGTATAAAAATACAAAGAAGGAAATGCATATGCTTCAAAATTCGTATGCAGGCCGTAAGCATACAGTTTCAATCAATTCAGAATTCATTCCGATTCAAACTGGTCGGCTCCCTTTGTTGCAGGGATGAACTTGGAGCCTGGTGGTTTTTATTCAAAAAATGAAACTTGGCATGACAGTAATGAATGTTCCAGTGTGGTGCTGCTTTAATGATAATCCTCAGGCTGGCACATGAACATAACATCAGCCATAGGTAGCATTGATCATAAATTTTCAAACATTATTGCTTCTGTCCCCTGGTTGATCACTATTGCTGATCCACAGCTCTGCTCAGTGGCATAAACTACCGTCTTTGCCAATAACAGATGAATCATGGAGTTTATTACAGGGAGACCACAATATGCGGTCATCATCCGTGTGTCACTTCAGTGTTATTTCTGTTGATGTGTAGACTGCATGTATTTTCTGGAATGCAGAAATGTACAAAGAATTGCTTCACATTTTAGCTCAAAACAACAAGGTCACTGAAATTATAAATAATTTTTTTATTATTATTTCTAAAAATGAGTATGTTCTGTGCCCCCCCCCCCCCTCCTTTCCCCACCATGATGTTTGGGTTAGATAAAAGGTACCTGTTTGCATAACAACATTGTGTATTCATGTACATTCCTAAAGAAAAACCAAAATGTACACAAGGAGACCCTAAATCACTGAAATCCAGTGACACTGTTTTCATTTCAGTTGGTTATATTTACTGTGAGTGTTTTTGCTTTGTTGCAGGTGGTATGCAAATATATTGAGAATCCAGTCTTGTTTCACCGAGAAGACGTGGGAATGGTTAAATTTGACATCCGTTATGTTGTATTGCTGCGGTCCATAAAACCACTCAAGCTGTTTGTCTATGATGTATTCTGGCTGCGCTTTTCAAATAGGTAATTGTTTCTCTCATTAGTGTGTGGGTGGGCCTAGAATTAAATACTTGGAAACTAAGGTTTTATTTCTTAGGGCATTTTCACTTGATGACTTGGATGACTATGAGAAGCATTTCACAGTTATGAATTATGCTCCTGGTGTGACATTAAAACAGGTGAGCAAACATTCCAAAATATTCCCTCATCTTTACATTGTTAGAAGATCTTCCAATACCTCCTTTGTGACTGTTGCCAAATAACCTTTCACATTCACTTCAACAATCAGTCAATATGTTGGAAGTAACGTAAGACCTAAGCGAATACTGTCTTAGGCTCTTTGCGGTCTTCCCCAGTAATCATCTGTGATTGTATAAGGTACCACAAACTTATGTGCTGAATGTAACCCACATTGACAGATGGGTAAAAGTTATTAAAATGGCAGCTACTCATTGTCAAAAACTGCGGTGTCAGCTTTTGTAGCAAGGAAAGTATTCAGAAACTGTCTAATTCCCTAGTTCCCTACCTGGGTTTGTGTGAATGGCAAAAAATATTCAGTGTTCCAGTCTCTTGTCATCTGGTTGTTCAGTCACTCCCAACCCAAACAGTCTTTGTTGCTAAACTTTGTAGGTACACTGCGAAGAATTTATTCCTCTATTTGAAAAGCAATATCCTGAATATCCGTGGGCAACAGTACAGGTAAATCAGCAATTCATCTTGTGTAAATGTTCATGAATCTCATTTTATTCAGCAAATTAGCTTTTCAAAAAATGTGTTTTTTCCTTGTAACACATACTTAACATGTATAAGTTCCACAAAGGACAACAAACATTAACCTCTAGTTTGGAGCTTTTATTAGCATTGCAGAATTCTTCATTAAACATTGAGGCTGCATTTGTATACTGTGGCGTATTTAAAAGAAACCATGTTAGGTTGGTCTTCTCTCTTTTCTTAAATATCCCTCCTCCACCAACATAATTCTCTGAAATAGTAAGTTAGAATCCCTGTTTGTTAAATTAAATTTTGCCTTTGAGACTGTAGAATATCTGGCTGCTGCCCCAGCTTCGCTGCATTAGCAAGCTGGCCAGAGCCCTGTGCCTGGTTATTGCACTAATGGCTTTTCACAAGAAAACATACAGTTCTTTAATACTAGGGCATCTTTTATCTGTGAGGAAGTAGCTTCAAATACTACAGTTCCATAAACCATGCGGGAAGGCAGATGAGGTCCTTCTCATTGATTTTTGCCTGTAACTTGTGCTTGAAAGAAAAAGCTGAATGTGAGATGTTTCAGAAACATGCACAAAACTGTGTGCATTCTTCCATGTTTATCAGGAGCTAGAAGATGCAGAGTGAATGGTAGCTGAGCATTTATATTTGTGTATGCTTTCAGAAGTGAATAAATTGCACAACTGTGTGTTGATTTCCGTAAATCAGTTTACATCAGTTTTAACTAGAACTTCATATCCAATCATTGATCCTCAAAGTATGACAGGTTTTGCAGCATTAGCTCTAAAGTAATGTGGAACAGACTATAAGGGATGAAAAGAGACAAATCAAAACATGTGCTGTAGGTTACCCACAATAACACTGTGTGCACAATAGGAAGTATTACATCATCTTTTAATTTGCTGAAGGGGTGATTCACTGCAATATAAACTCAGTGCTGTAATTCATACCTGTAAGTTCTTTCTGTTTTATTTCACTTCTACATTGGATATGTGCTTGTTTCTCGAAATACAAATGCAGTTTGTTCTTTAAATCTCCAAGTCCCCACAATCATAGAGGGCTTCAGTGGGTAGAAGGTTTTTCATTGCAGAACAAAACAAACGTAGCTAGAATACAACTTACTAGGCAGGGAAAAGACAGAACTTCGTGGTTGTACTGCTGATGTTCACAGAACTCTCCTGGGTTTTCTTTTTCCTTCCTCTACATGTAAGTGTAATGCTCTGTATAATGCCTGAGAAAGGTCTTCATTCTAATATTAAATGCCCTAATTTCAAGATTTCCTTAGTGCTGATTTGCTTTTTAGAAAAGTCTTTGGATATTGCTGAGGGCTTGGCACTTTCACTTTGTTGTCTTTAAGTCTAAATGCACATTTATAAGCTAATACAGTACAGATTTTTGTCTGGCTACTGTAATTCATGCAGACTTTTAAAAAATATGTATTTGGTGATTAAAAACATGTTTATTGCTTTTACAGGACCTTGCTTCTCATTCAGTGACCTTTTTTTCTGTTATTAGGGAAATATTTTTAAGGCATTTGCTGAATTGTTCCAAGTTGCTTCAGCTAAACCTGCACCTCTTGGCATCTGTGATTATCCCTCATCAAGAGCAATATATGCCATTGACTTGATGCTTAAATGGGACACCAGCAGAGACGGTGAGAAGCTCATCTCATTGAATGTTGACTTCTTAATATTTGCACACTTTTTCAGAATTTTTTTTGCTGGACCAGCTCTCACTGTTTCTCAGTGTGAGCTGTGCACTCTGTGCCTCTCATTGACACCAAAGCCAGCCTGGTGTTGCAGATCTGCAAGGTTAGCATCTGCCATGCTGGTTAACAGTGATGATGGGGGAGCTGTTAACTGTGCTTGGCTGAGTCCTTGCTTCCCTTGTGCCTCTGCTACTGCCATTCTATTAAAGACAAAAACCACATGCACAAACTGCCTCAGCTTTACAGCCATCTAGTCACCCTGGCAGCAGCAAGTTTTCTTTCCTATTTGTGGTGAGAGAATGTCTGAAATACCTGTCTCTTTATGAAAGCTTTAAGGAGACATCTTCCTGTGGCTTCCAGGCTTGGCCTAATGTCTTCAATGCACAGTTATTTATTAAAACGGGAAAGGGATCGCATTCACCATTGCAGTGCTGTTGTTGTCCTCACTTGTTGCCAAGTCTCTGTGAGGACGTGTATGTGAAACTGCAGTGTGTTAGTGCCACAACATGGCTCACAGCCTGCAGCCTTTCTTCGAGCCAGGTGTGGAGGACTGGCAGCAGACTTTGCCAGACAGGGGGGATTCTTTGTTATCTCACCAGGAGGCCCAAAAATGTTCTGTAACTGCCCAACCCAAAGAAGTGTCTCTTGTAGATGGAAATGCAGCAGAGGCACCAATACAGAAGGACTGCTGGATGAGTACTGAACAGGACTGAGTGTACTCTCTTGTGACACTGTGATTCTTGGGACACAGGGAATTCCTCTACCCAGCTTTGCCAGAGGAGTGATTAGATGATCTGTGTTGGGTGGCGCCCCAGCTGCAGTGGCCAATTCCGTAAATACTGAATCACTTCCATGGAGGGAAATGATTGAGAAATAGGAGGTGTAGAATTGAGCCTTTGCTGTTCAGATTGTGGAGCAAGTGTTTGAATTTGGGCCTGCTACATCCGCATTGAATGCTCTTTCACCTGTTCTGTTGGATGGGAAGGCAAAACAATTCGCTGATATTACTAGCTGGACGGAAACTATTGTGGTAAAAGGACTGACCTCACATTACAGCCCTGGCTGAACATGGGCTGCACGGGACTATAGCTTTTTGAAGATTGTGCATGGGTATGAAACTGCAGCTGTGGTGCTGTAGGCGGCTAGGACAAATTGGTTTGTTACTTCTGTGCAGAGCAGAGTATGGTTTACCTGTGCATCAAAAGCTTGTACCCATACTTAATATCTCACCACTAGACAAGAAATGAAATCATTTGTTTCTCAGACTGCTGGGCTGAGACCAGTGGCATGAGGTTTAACAAGGCCAAATGCCGGGTCCTGCCCTTGGGGCACAACAACCCTGTGCAGCTACAGACTAGGAGAAGCCTGGCTGGAAAGCTGCCTGGAGGAGAGGGACCTGGGGGTGTTGGTTGACAGCGACTGAACATGAGCCAGCAGTGTGCCCAGGTGGCCAAGAAAGCCAATGGCATCTTGACTTGTATCTGAAACAGCGTGACCAGCAGGTCCAGGGAGGTTATTCTGCCTCTGTACTCGGCACTGGTGAGACCGCAGCTTGAATACTGTGTTTAGTTCTGGGCCCCCCACCACAAGAAGGATGTTGAGGCTCTGGAGCGAGTCCAGAGAAGAGCAACAAAGCTGGTGAAGGGGCTGGAGAACAAATCTTATGAGGAGCGACTGGGAGAGCTGGGGGTGTTTAGCCTGGAGAAGAGGAGGCTGAGGGGAGACCTCATTGCTCTCTACAACTACTTGAAAGGAGGTTGTAGAGAGGAGGGAGCTGGCCTCTTGTCCCAAGTGACAGGGGACAGGACAAGAGGGAATGGCCTCAAGCTCCGACAGTGGAGGTTCAGGCTGGACATTAGGAAAAAATTTTTCATGGATAGGGTCATTGGGCACTGGCACAGGCTGCCCAGGGAGGTGGTTGAGTCACCTTCCCTGGAGGTGTTTAAGAGACGGGTGGATGAGGCACTGAGGGACATGGTTTAGTGTTTGATAGGAATAGTTGGACTCGATGTTTCAATGGGTCTTTTCCAACCTGGTGATTCTATGATTCATAGTGCAGAATGCAATTGATTCTGAGCTGTGAACTGTCCTGATGAAGTTTTAAGAGAAAATGAAAATTCCTGATTTCCTTCTAGGATTGAGATGATGTGGCCTGTGGGAGTGGGTGGAGTGCAAAGGAACAGTACAGCTAGAACTAGAAAATTATATATCCAGGAGCTGTAAGAAAGGAAGGTTTGTACTGAAATGTGAAAGGAGAAGTAGAGTTTTCTTGAAGATGTTTCAGACTGTCAAGCAAGACAGGGAGATCCTATTAAATTACTGCAATTTTTTGTTGTAAATAAGGGATTAGATTAGCACAGGGCTTATAGAATCTGGACTATTGTGTCCAGTTCTGGAATCCCCAACATAAGAAGAATAGGGAACTGTTGGAATGGGTCCAGAGGAGGCTACAAAGATGATGAGAGGGCTGGAGCACCTCTGCAATGAGGAAGGACAGGCTGAGAGAGTTGGGCTTGCTCAGCCTGGAGAAGAGAAGGCTCCAAGGAGACTTTATAGTGACCTTCCAGTACCTGAAGGGGCTACAGGAAAGCTGGAGAAGGACTTTTTATGAGGGCAGATAGTGATAGGATGAGGGGGAATGGCTTTAAATTGGAAGGGGGAAGATTTAGATTAGACATGAGGAAGAATTTCTTCATGATGAGAGTGGTGAAGCACTGGCACAGGTCGCTATAATCTTTGGCTTAAAGACAGGTGGTGGTTCAGGAGCTCTGTGGATCTTGTATTAAGGGGTAATGTTTGTGTTCCCCTTTACAGGGAAAAGAATTATGCAGCCTCAGATTCTGGAGGTGAACTTCAATCCTGACTGTGATAGAGCTTGCAAGTACCACCCTACCTTTTTTAATGATGTCTTCAGCACCCTGTTTCTGGATGAAACTGACAGCTGCCACGTGACGTGTATTGTCTAGCCATGGGAGGCTCGACTATTAATTTCTTTCCCAGATATGCTTAACAGCAAGATTGATATTTCAGTTCTGTGAGCTGCTGATGCACCTATTTTCCTGTACTGGTAACCCAGGGAAAAAAAATCATATCAGAAGAATATGCATAAATCATATACTGTATTGATAATAATTTTGTCTGCATTTTCCTTGTCTTGCTTAGTTTGATAAATCATCAGTTTGTCTGGACCAAATGTATTGTTTACTGAGTATGTTCTCAAAATGGGACAGTTACTGGAGTAATTGACTTGTTTTTCAGGTTGCCTGATTGCTTGCTTGAGGGCAAATGTTACACAAGGTCCTCGCATCAACATTAAAACTATAATTTACTGAATCAAGTTTGTATATGTCTTTCTTATCTATCCCTTTATTATTCAAAGATTTAAAGTGTTCTTGAGGGAAATGGGAAAATAATACAGTATTTCAGTGCAATGAACTAACAGGGTAATGAGATTTAAAGTTTTGATAGCTTTTCCCATTTTTCTTATTTAAAAAAATTCAAACAAAACCCACAACATCTAGGAACCCTGTACTGCTGGATGTCATTGTTAGCCTGCCCGTTAAAGAGAAGGGACCAGGCAGGCAGTGAGAAGGACACAATGTCTAGAGCAGCACCGGAAAGCAAAAGCAACCTGACAGAATGAAAGGGATCTGGGAAACTGCTAGAAGTCAAAGCAACCTTTGGACTTCAAAATTTAGGGCCTAAGATAGAGGTATTTGAGAGTAGAGTGTCAGTTTTTTTATCATTCCTAATCTTTCCTTCCTCCTCACATCAGGGTAACTGGCTGAAATTTAGTATGTATTTATGTTGTTTTGTATGCATGTACATGTTGCAGAAATTCTGCTGTTGAAGTATATATTCTGTGGGTAGTACTTTTTAAGCCAGTTGCAGCTATCAGGATCTGCTTGAGAGCAAAGTACAGCTATAAAATTGTGTAAATGTTCTAAATTTTGCTTCAGGCTTTGCAAATAGGCTGTGTTACTGCTTATAATCAGGAAAGGAGAGGGATATTTCAGCTGTTTCAGGCAGGTTTGCAAAAACCTACTTCTTCCCACTGACTAGAACATAGGCTGGAAAAATAAACCATCTGTGCCTTATGAAAATTCAGTCACTGCACAGGTGGGGCAGAAGGGAGAGCTGGATTGCACAGCCAGAAGTGGTGCTGACAGCTGTATCAATCTTCTCTGTAAGTCAGAACTTTTTTGGACTCCTTGCTTAAAAGTGATTAAAGAAGCATGGTGAAATGCTTAACGTAGATGTGTGACTACCTCCAGTGCAGGGCAAAGTTTGTCTGTGATAGAGAATACAGTAACAGGTGCTTGACACTAGACGTAAGGAGCCATGCAGGGCTGCTCAGCAGATGTATTTGTCGGTTGTAGGAGAGCAAAAGGCACCTTCTGCCTTCGAAGTACCTGAAAACATGTAACAAAGTGCCTGTGGATCTTGTAAAGGGGAAGGTTTCCCTCATCACAAAGGGAAAAGTAATGTCACACTTGGCAAACCAGAAGAATGATTTTTATAAAAAAATAAGATTTGTACAGTGGGGACACAAGCTGTGGGCGCAAAAATAGCCCGTTGTGCTCTTACACAAAAGAGATGTTTTTATCTTATCGGAAGCAGTGAGTTGAACTAAGCTTCCCGGATCTTACTGTATCAGCTACCTTAACCCTGAAGGAGAAACCTTGTTTCTATTTCTAAGCAGCTAAAGAGAGAAGGTGCAGGTAGGAGACACAAGTAGCTAATGGAGTGGGTACTGCCCTGCTGGTCAACAGACCCACACGTGGCCTGGCTGCTGGCTCCACTGTCAAGGTCTAGAGGTGAACCAGCATCACACTGATGGTCCAGGTGGAGGTTGTCAGTGCTGCTGGTGATGCCTCAGAATTGCGTGCAGGGGGTGCTGCTGAATGTTTGGGTCCTCTCAGTTCCTATCCAGGTGCTCTGAATTCTCTGTTTTATCTTGCCCATTGAATGGTAAGAAGAGATGAAGTGGCTGTCTTTGAGGCTACAGCATTCTGTTGCCATCAGTATTTTTCCACTCAAAACCATTTAAGAACAATAAAAAAAAAACGGAACAAGGGTAGTAAGCTTCTGTGTAGTTTAATGCTTTTAGCCAACATTAAATTGTAAAACACTTCAAAGTGGGAAGGCACAAACAGTGAAAACATTCTTGTCTTAAACGTTTCCAGAGTAGAATGGCCAGAAGTATCTGGCAGCTGTAGTGGGACACATTGTAGTACTAAAGCCCTGTGTCTAGTAGTAAACATGAAAGATTCAGGTCACCATTGTGCCTGATGCTTGTTAGGAGCAGCTTTCTGGAAGATGTTGCTGATATGCATCGGAATTTCTTCCTCTGAACATAATAAAGTTGGAGTTCATGCTTATTTCTAGTAATTGTTAAAATGCTGTTGTTGTATAGAATGGTATAGTATAGAAAACTAGTTCTTTTCACTTAGCACTATCTTTTGGTTTGCTATAAAACCCAGTCAGGCATGCACCCCTTTGTGACTTGACTAGTAAAGACATATTTGTTTTAAACAAGTACTGTTTTGTCAACTTGTAATTCACAAAGAAATGGTATTGATAGTTCAGCTAAAACCAAAATAAGGCCATAATTTCATTTAGAAAATTCTTGTGATAAAAACCATCTTTTTGGCTGAAAACCGTTTATTCAGATTGTTTCTTGTTGTGATTGTCCTTCCAGATACGATAATTGAGTGCAGAAGCCATGGTTAGCCAGGCTAAATACGGAACCATCAAATAAGCTGCTGCTTTCTTGATGTTGTACCAGGAAGCAGTTGTAGCTGTTGCCGTACCAGTTGTGAGCAGCAGAGTCACCAACCCCTGAAACACAGGAAGGTGGTTAGTGTTGTTTTCACATGTTGTATTTTCTTGACTAGATAATCTCTGTGCCTCTTTCCACACGGCTCTGGCACTCGTTGGATCCCTCTGCAAGTTAATTCTTTCTCAGAAAACCAGCCAGCAAAAAAAAAGATAGATTTCTGCCAAGTTATGAGTCAATTTGGTTCATAAAACGATACAACAGCCACAAGGAGCAGAAAAGCTCTCACCCGTGCCCCCCTTTTTTTTTTTTTTTTCTTGGCACCGGGAAGTGTTAGGCTGACTACAACAAGCCCAGTGTGACTTTGAGCAAGTGACTTAGCCAAGTAAACTTAACCAGTCTTTTTGTGTTACAGATGCTGCCTGAAGAGGTGCAGTGTGAATGAATCAAAGATAGATTGCAAAGTCTGTTGCTAATACAGCACTGCATGAATATTTAGAGATCCAGGCAAATATTCCTCATTTTTGAGCAAGCTGTCTCTTCAGACTGCAGAAAATGTTTTGTTCGAAATGGGTGCCGACTACTTGAGTTATGTTTTAATAAGCTGCTTATCACTGCTGTTTGCCAGAGATAAATAGAAATTTTAATATGGAAGGCATAAATGTTCACATTTTTAGTCACACAAAGCTCTTATCAAAGGGTGACAGGAAGAGCTTCTTGAAACCTAAACGCTTAAGGAGGTTGTAGATATGTAAATTCTCTCAGGTGGCTGCTGGCATGCATTAAAGAGAATTTTAGAAAACTTCTGCAAGGTATATTCCATACTCAGGCCCATTTTCAGGGAGAAAACATTATGACACTAAATTTTTGTCTTAGCATCTTGTAAACCACAGCAGAAACCTGCAATTAAGAAACTTTCTGTATACCTACCCATCCCATTTTGTGAGCTCCAAAAAATATTGGAGTCCATGCCCAGTTTAATGCCAGCTGCCCTGCATACAGACCCAGAGGAACCACTGACTTCTCCGTGAAGCCCCCCAGTTCCTTCCACACCAGGTAGGAGCCAAATCTGGAGAAAGCAAATGTAAAGTATAATTCAGTACACTGGTTAGAAAGCAACCATATATTCTTGATCAAACAAAGTTACTTCAGTGCTAGGGTCTAAATTAATTTACAAAAGTAGATATCCAGGTGCTACTTGGCACAGTAACTGACAGCACAGAGTTGATCACCTGCTATGGATAACAATATGGAGAAAGAATTATTCCCTGTCCTGGCCAGAGTTCTCACTTCTAGGTGCAGACAAGCAGAAGACCTACTGCATCTCAGACTTATGAGAAAGCTGTGTTGAAATGGAAGCAAATCTTAGATGCAAGGGTAAAAGGTAAGTCTCTAAATAGTGAAGAAAACTTTAATTTTGGTATAGGAAGATGATGCTTTAAAAATAGTGTCAAAAAAAAACTCCACAACCCAGTAAATTTTTAAGTGGATGAAGTGAATACAGGAAAAGTAGGAATCGGGTGGCATTCCAAAGCACAGGTGAGTATGGGAATGAAAGATGTTAGAGCATGAGGAACCCTATAGTCACCTTTCAGAAGGAAAGGGACAAAGATTTTAGGAGTTCTGTGGTAAGAATTAACCACAAGGAGTATCCAGTGTCCTTCCTGTCTGTAGGATACCTGGATACTGAAAGATCTTCTAAAAGTATTTTGAAGATTTTGATACTTCTTTTGCTCATTTGACTTCTCCTTTAGACATTAGCTAGATTTCAATCCAGATGAATGCACAGCCATTCCAAGAGACCACAGTAGAATCCCCGGATAAAATACCAACATATGGAATTAAACCCTTCTTTCAGAATTAGTAACTGGAATTACTAGTAGGAATGTCAGCTGGACTGTGCACTATGCTGGACAGCAGGGGGCTCATCTATATTTCTGCTGGCACTGGAGCAAATATGGGAGACCAACTTGTAAGCCTATTTTTTTCTGTAGCAGACAAATATCCATAGGAGTAATTGAATTGCAAGGAGTTTGTCTTCTTTTGTAGATTATACAAGAATTTTTTTTTTTCCCCCTACTTAACCCAGTCAGTGATCCAGGTTTGCTTCTTGGCCATCTCTTTCATAGGGGCAAAACAATGCAGCTCTGATATCTTGAAAGTTTGATTGCAGACAGTATTAAAAAAAAAAAAGAGGCAGAGGATTAAGCGTTAGAAACTTAAGGGTTTATTTCCATAAAAGGCATCAGGACCTAAATCTGTTCTGAAGTGATTAGTGATTTACAGAGCCGTGGTGTGGGCTTACAGTTGTTCATGCCTCTAACTTTCACTTCAGGAGAACATCTTGATGTATAAATCTGCTAGGAACCTATAGCTCAAGAAAGGCATGTAAGCTTTCTAAATCTTGGATTTAGTTATTTCTTGCTTTTAATATATTCAACAAGTTCCAAAGGAATCAGAGGGCTTGAGTCCAGGAATGTGTGCATAATCACATCACAGAATAACCAGGTTGGAAGAGACCCACCGGATCATTGAGTCCAACCATTCCCACCAATCTCTAAACCAGGCCCCTAAGTACCTCATCCACCCTCACCTTAAACACCTCCAGGGAAGGTGAGTCAACCATCTCCCTGGGCAGACTGTTCCAATGCCTAATGACCCTCTCTTCCTTATCTCAAGCCTGAATCTCCCCTGGCAGAGCTTGAGGCCATTCCCTTTCATCCTGTCAGCTCACAAAAGAACTCTTTTAACAACACACTCCACTAAGCAATCATAATTGAGGCCAGTATTTTTAATTCACTTTTTGGGGGGCTTTTTGGGGCTTTGAGCATCCTGGTCTGGTGGGAGGTGTCCCTGCTCAAGGCAGAGGGGTTGGAACTGGATCATCTTTATGGTCCCTTCCAGCCCAAACCATTCTGTGATTCTGGTGTTCAGTGGAGGATCTTCTAGAGCAGTTTGAGGAGTATCAAAACTGCCCAGACAATCTCCTCAGACAACCTACCTTTATACATATTTTGGCTACATTTTATTAAAAGTAACAGCTGCCAAGATACAGTATTATTAAACTTTCAAGGCACCTGTGGGAATGGTATTTGGCCTTGTGATTCCTTGTTCATTTGACAGTAATTTCTGTGCTGTCAAGTATTTTAAACTAGTTAAAAAAGGAGGCAGTAGATGGCTTCAAACATTTACAGTTAAACAGCCTGGCAGTTTTATTAGAAAGCGCAGGTGTATTTTGACCTTGGTTTCTTTTAAGTGAGCTCTGTTAGAAAAGTTTTGTCCCAACACACAGACGCACGCACCCTTTATGTTCCTAAAATTACTGAAGGACGTACACAGAAGAAATCCCAGTGCTGCTTTGCTTCTGTCACAGCTTGGCAGGTCTTGCCCTCAGAATGAGTGGAGAAAGCACATTACTGGCAGATTTTCAAACTCCAGTTTTTGATATGGATAATTATGCATACAAAATATCCTATCAAACCCACACACAACTCCCAAAACATGTTATTACCTGTTAAGCAAACAGTGTGAGACAGTTTCTTACAATCGTACATCCACAGGTATACAGTAAGACTCCTCTGGTCCAGCATTACACAATAAGCAACTCTGAGATCAGGTAAGTGCCTTAATACAACATGAAAAACATACCCCATAGATGTATAGAGAGTTCCCCAAACAGGAGCAAACACCCAGTTAGGGGGACACCAGGATGGCTTCTGTAAAGATGCATACCACACGGGGATTTCCTTTTTGGTTATCTTGCTTCCTAAAAATCCTCCTGTATGGGGCAGGAGTGTGAAACCCGCTGCTGGGGCCCAGGCTGGTACCACTTCCATTGAGACAGCGACCCTGAAACAAACCCAAACACAGTAATTGGCAGAGCAATTTTTAACTGAAACTACAGAAATATTCCATTTTCAGGTGGCTTTAGAAATATATCCCACTGTTGGATCTGATCCTCAGCCTAGTCCTGTCACTGAGAAAGACTGAAGCTGAAGTTAAAGGATCTTGTACCAGGTTCACTGGACAATTCTCACCCCCAATAAAGGAATCTATCATTTGCATTTGGCAAAGGTGCGTGCTAGGCCTTTATTTTCCTCTCAGCTTTGTGCAGTAAGATTACTGAATATTACCTACATAAACATTCTTATCCATAAGTATGCCAGAGGAATAAAGCAGTTCGGTGTTATATGAGGTGGACAAGGTGCTGAGGGGCATGGTTTAGTATTTGATAGGAATGGTTGGACTCGATGATCCGGTGGGTCTTTTCCAACCTGGTGATTCTATGATGAAGTGTGTATTTCTGCATTCACCAAAAGGCTCATTCACTCAATGGAATGGCATGGTCAAGAGTAAGAAAACAGTGTGTGCTTTCCTGTGCTCAAGCAAGACAATTTTACAGGTTGGGTTACATTTTTAGCCTCAAAAGGGTGCTAAGGATGTTTGACGGCTAGTAAGAGTGATGAGAATTAGTAGCAGACACTTGATTCATAGAATCACCAGATTGGAAGAGACCCACTGGATCATCGAGTCCAACCATTTCTATCAATCACTAAACTGTGCCCCTCAGCACCTTGTCCACTCATCCCTTAAACACCTCCAGGGAAGGCGACTCAACCACCTCCCTGGGCAGCTTGTTCCAGTGCCCAATGACCCTTCCCGTGAAAAATTTCTTCCTAATGTTCAGCCTAAACCTCCCCCTGCGGAGCTTCAGGCCATTCCCTCTGGTCCTGTCCCCTGTCACTTGGAAGAAGAGGCCAGCACCCTCCTTTCTACAACTTCCTTTTAGAAGCTGTCTTGGAAAACAAATGCCAGGGAGGACAATGAGAAGGTAAGGACTTAAATGATGTCTTGCTAAACAAGGAAGGAGATCTTAGTGGATAAATGGGGAGTACACCTGTGGCGTCTTCATGAAGCATTCAAATTGGTTTCTGCAATCTTAGCAGCCAAGCCCCTGAAGTGGACTGGATTAAATTTGTCTAAAGAAGCTAGACTAAGTAAAGCCTTGCTCTGGTAGGCTGCGCTGCTTTAGCTGGAGTACAGGCAGTAGTAAAAAAAGCAAGCAAGCAGGAAAAAAGCCTTGTTGCAGATTTTCTGGCCAAAAGCCAAATGCTACAGAAAAGCTTTGTTTAGCTTGCTGAAATGTAAACATATTAGAAGTATGACAGAGGGCAGAACCGAAACACTGTATTTTTTCAAATATATGGCAGACAAATACACCCAATTCCCACCCATCTGTTATGCAGGAGGGGGAGACAGCAGGAAGGAACCGTAAGAGATTGCAGTAGTGGGGAAAGAGCAACTGCAGAAAAATTTTTAGAGCAACCAGCATTTCAGAGACTTGTCAAAGAGAAGTGCCTTATTGGCTTGGCTGTTGTCTTGGCCTACGTTTAAAAGTTTTCATTCCTATAGTTATTACAGCTGGGAGGAGCCAGCAGGGAGTGGGGAAGAGGAAATCTATCTTAAAACAGACGTGCTTAAACTGACAGGAAATGGCGCACGGATGATGCTGCATTGTCACAGTTCTGCTGGTACAGGGGATTCCTGGGTTTTGAGAACAGGTACAAGCCTGGCCAGAAAGGGAGCTCTCTCTTGCATAATGTTTTTCATTCCCTGTTCTCTGGGGCCTGCCTATACAGTTGTGCAGATTTAATTAAGAGATTTCAGTGGCTGGGATCACAAGCCAGATTGCACAGGATCAAGAAAAAATTCTGCTGATAAGAAGCAGAGTAGAATTCTGAAGGCAAAACAGAGAGTGTGGAGGGAGTGGTAAAGTGTGCAGGATTAGAAAGTTTGTAAGGAGTAAACAAGAAAGGGCGTGCAGGCTGCTGGGCTGGGGGCATGCCTTAGGGAAGAGTCGTGGGAGAGCAATGAAAAGGAATGTGCAGGAAAAAAAGGCATCAGGCAAAGCCTAGAAGTCAAAACCAGAACAAAAGAATAAATAATTGAAAAAAAAAAAAAAACTAAGCAGGGAAGAATTTAGAACTAAGGTTGGAAAGAAGAAGGAGTGGGAAAAGGATGGGCTAGTCTGCTGGAATAGTATCAATTCAGTCTGGGATGGAGGATGAACAACAAGGAAGGCAGGAGAAAATTGCATAGCTCAGTGCTATAGTCATTTCTGTCATACTTCCTGCCTAATGGATTCTACTTGCTATTTACCAGGGAGTGTCTTAAAAGGACCAAAGGAGTTAGGGTGTTCCCCTACTCCTTCGTCTGCATTGTTACCTTCCTGAGGGAGCAAGATGTCAGCTGCAGTATATACCACTTGTCACCCATATATGACAGCATGAAAGGCGCTGCTTTTACTGGGATCTGAAGGAATTGCTATGTGCAGGAGCAACAAGGTGTAATGGGAACAAGAGCCTCCAGCCAAGCACAATGATTCTCTTTGGTTGCCCTCAGAGAAGTATTTCCCAATGGTTAAGTTAGAAATGTAAAGTTATGAAGATCCCACTAATTCTTAACCCTGTTGCTTTGCCTATAGAGAGAACATCAGCCTCAGTTCTCTACGTATGCTGTAAAGTGCTGGTCATCCGTGCAGCTCCAGTGTGGCTGTCAAATGCTATTTTCTTTTAAGTGATAAGCAACTACCCAGAGGGATTTATGCTTTATTTGGATGTAACAGTATCAGGGTAGTTTCCTGCAGCTACTAAGCAACTGGACTTTGTCAGGGGTTATGTCAGCTTACCCCATAGGGAAGAAAATCTGAAGCTATAAATGCTAAACACTATCAGATTGGTAAATATTGCTCTGCTGCAGTCATTAGTGAATAAATGATGTAGCTACACGTCTGCACATTGGAAGAAGGATGCTAAAATAATTCCTAAGTGTCAAGAGAAAGAAAATCAAGCAGACTAACAGAAATGGAGAAGGCACAAAGCAAAGGAACAAGGAAAATGAAGCTGTGCCTGAACAGGAAAGGGGAAGAAATAGAAGTGAAGAAATGGAGAGTATTGGCTTGAATTGAATGTTAGTGTCCCAGTCTTTTGACTACTACTCTTGGTACTAATTATATACTGTGTTTTCCAATAGTATTTCTCAGGAAAGTATGGCAAAACACTCTGTCTTGCCTGGTACCAAAGAGAAAGAGGAATGAAGCCATGCAGCAAGATCAGAGTGTGCCACTAGGCTCAGCCTAGCAGGCTACAGCTAGCCATCAGCAATGGGAGTTCCTATATTTCACTTCCTAAGGAATGAAATACTAGTATCATTTTCCCATTAAAAAAAAAGCAGTAGCTAACTTGGGGAGCAACACTTAGAATCATAGAATAGCCAGGTTGGAAAAGACCCACCGGATCATCAAGTCCAACCATTCCTATCAAACACTAAACCATGCCCCTCAGCACATTGTCCACCCGTGCCTTCAGCACCTCCAGGGAAAGTGAATCAACCACCTCCCTGGGCAGACTGTTCCAGCACCCAATGACCCTTTCTGTGAAAATTTTTTTCCTAATGTCCACCCTAATTCTCCCCTGTTGGAGCTTGAGGCCATTCCCTCTCGTCCTGTCTCCTGTCACCTGGGACAAGAGGCCAGCACCCTCCTCTCCACAACCTCCCTTCAGGTAGTTGTAGAGAGTAATAAGGTCTCCCCTCAGCCTCCTCTTCTCCAGGCTAAACAACCCCAGCTCTCTCAGTCGCTCCTCATAAGGCCTGTTCTCCAGCCCCTTCACCAGCTTCATTGCTCTTCTCTGGACTCGCTCCAGAGTCTCAACATCCTTCTTGTGGTGAGGAGCCCAGAACTGAACACAGTATTCAAGGAGCGGTCTCTAGTGCCAAGTACAGAAGGAGAATAACCCCCCTGGACCTGCTGGTCACGCCGTTTCTGATACAAGCCAAGATGCCATCGGCCTTCTTGACCACCTGGGCACACTGCTGGCTCATGTTGGCTGTCACCAACATCCCCAGGTCCCTCTCGTCCAGGCAGCTTTCTAGACCGACTTCTCCTAGTCTGTAGCTCTGCACAGGGTTGTTGTGCCCCATGTGCAGGACCCGGCATTTGGCCTTGTTAAACCTCATGCCGTTGGTCTCAGCCCAGCAGTCCAGCCTGTTCAGATCGCTTTGCAGAGCCTCCCGACCCTCCAGCAGATCCACATCTCCACTCAGCCTAGTGTCGCCCGCAAACTTGCTAAGGGAGCACTTGATGCCTTCATCCAGGTGATTGTTGTTGATTTGGAAGAAACCACATCAATCTTCCTCTGGTAACTTGCTACATGTTTTTAGCGACAAAGTAAAAGGCAGGGATGCACCCTGGATAGTTGGTGCATTTGGTAAGTGCTGTAGCATTTGTTTGGTTAGCTGTGCAGAATGAGATCTGCATGACATTCATGGAACACCCAGTACAGGTTCTGAAAGTAATGTAATCACAGAGTATATCAATTATTATCTGCCCTAACTTCCTTTTGCTGTATACCTGATAAACCTGAAATTACTTGGTGGTAACTTCCACAGCACCGGCTTGCTAACACAGCCCCTGTGGCTGCATCTGTATTACACAACCTAGAAATAATCACTATTTTCCCAAGCGTATCCCAGCTCCACTTCAGGATGTGATCTAGTTGCACAATATTCTTGTACCCTGATTTTCATACTGAAGAAACCCAGATGCCTGCGGATGATATCTGCAGCATACCCAGCAGATATCTGCCACTAAGAACTACCACAGTTGGAAACTTTTTCTCCCCACACACGCTTAACTTCTGTTTCCACTTCATACCTCTGCCCTGCAACAAGTTCTTCATCATCTTGCCCATTTTCTGTTTAGCCCTAGTCTGACTTACGGCAGTTTCAGCAGTACAGTACGGGCTGCAGCAGGACAGCTTGTTTCATAAATGTGTTAAAATAATTTTCTTGGTATCCAAAACATCTGATTTGCCCAAAGGTGGTCCCAGCTGCATAAAGTAACACAAGAAATAAAGGGGTAAAAAAAACAATACTGCAACTTGCTGCTGAAAGGGCCTCTATCTTCTTGCAAGTTATTTCTCTATGGTGGTGTATCATGCAGAAAGTCATAGAGTTATAGAATGGGTTGGGTTGGAAGGGACGTTAAAGATTCCAACCCCCTTGCCATGGGCAGGGACACCTTCCACTGGATCAGGTTGCTCAAAGCCTCATCCAACCTAGCCTTGAACACCTCCAGGGATGGGACCTCCACAACTTCTCTGGGCAACCTGTTCCAGTGCCTCACCACCTTCACAGAAAAAAATTCTCTTCCTCTCTTTCTGGAAAAGACAGTGCATATCTAAAAAAAGGGATGGGGTGCCGCAGGGCGGGGATGACTAGATACAACATAATTGAGCTGGTTTTCTTCAGCCTAAGGAAAATGAACTAGACGACTACTTTGCTTTAAGCCGGTCTCTGAAAAACAGGTGGGTCCCTTCCTTCTCTGAGCACTCCCAGGGAGATCTCGGTCAGTGGGAAGAAGGAAGGAAAGGACAGCCACTTTCATTGCATTTTCTTATATCCCTGTTCTGATAAACCTCTCACTAATCCCTTTCTTGTGCAACTTAGTGCTGGCTTCCCAATCACATGGGGCTTGAATTATAGCTATTGCATTAAAAAGATGAAGGAAAAATCTCTCAGCAGGGCTAAATCAGCCACGTAATTCTGGGGTTTTCAGTCCTGGCTGTTTTGAGGTAGACTGACAAAGCTGTGGGCTTACTATTGAAGGAGGTGGTCCCAAGATATATACCCTCCCTCTCATCCTATACAGTACATTTTTTTGAGGGCAGATGTGGTTCTGCCCAGGTCTCTGCCCAGGCAGCATGCAAATTTTCTCTAGGGAAAGGCTTCCCTTCCTGAGATAGCTGTTCAGTAAACTAAGGAGTGCATACTTAATTTATATGGATAAGGTGTTTGTATCTGTTGTGACTTTAAGTCCTGGGAAACCACAACACTAAAAATGAAGTTGTACTACAGTCCGTAACACTGAATATGGCTACCACAAAAAAGCAGTCTTATCTACTCTCAAGTAACAGAGAAACTTAAAAAAGGATATATCATATAAATACAATATAAATATCTTACAATTTTATAATATATGTTTATAGTATGTACTTATCAATAACAAAATAAATTATGGTATTTATTTAAGGACATAACGCAAGGTGTACTCATTAGATTTAGAGACAACAAATCTCACTGCCCATGTTACACTTCTTTTAAAATGGCAGAGCACAAGTTGTGCAAATGAATCTATGATTTATTGAAGATTCACATCCTGGAAATGAAAATGTAGACTGGAACAAGGTGGCAATCTGACATTTACTGCTCTATCTCTATTAATTTTCCCTATGTATCTTTGTATATTTCTCTGCACTCCATGAACATGAAAGACAAAACATCCCTTTGACTATGTGCCTTCCAAACAGCTACCTAACCTCCTGCTGTAGGTCTTTCTACTTCTCCTTCTTTACCTGCCCACTTGGAAAATATTCTCCACATCTACTCTTAAAAAAAAGTGAAGTTTCTCTTGGATATTTCTGGTTTAAGTGCTGCCTAGGCCTGACTCTTTTCAGCTTGCCAAGTATTATTTTAACAGGGTAAAAGGTACCAAGAGCCACATCCAAGAGATGATTTAATAGCAGTGGGATGTTGACAGGGCGTCATCACTGGTAAGTCTCAAGTGCTTTACAAGCTGTCTGCATCCTTTATGATAAAAAAGTAGTGCTGAGGTGCACTTGCGGCTGCAGCGTTGCTCACTGGACTCTGCCCTAGGCTTTGTCTCAGAAACCATAAAAATGTGAAGGTCACAACTGTGGGCCCTTCCTGATGGGCATCCAGTAGGATGAACAGTGACCAAGTGGCCTGGTGCAAAAGGGGCACCCCATGCTGTTGAGGCTTGTAGGGCAGCTGGTAGTAAGGGTGCTAAAAAGCTCTAGTGCACAAGCTAAATACAACAAGAGCAGCAGTTACTTTGAGTTTTCACTGAGGCAAAATGTCATCTGGCTCGGCTGATAACTTGCTACCCAGTGTCTCCTCTTGGCTTAGCACAAAAGGTATCCCTACAGTACAAAGCAGTGGCATGTAATCACGTATATCTCGTATACATCCTATTGTAATGCCTGTGTATTTCAGCCAATTTGAGAAGCTCACTGTCTCTTCCAGGTATTTTACCTGGAGGCTGACACAAATAGAAGCAATCATCTTACAGGGCACCATAGGATAAAGAGTAGAAACATGAGCAATATCTACTCACTGTGATCCTTTTTATTCAGCCCAAATTAAAAAGACAACAGAATTCATGGAATCATAGAATCACCAGGTTGGAAGAGACCCACCGGATCATCGAGTCCAACCATTCCTATCAAACACTAAACCATGCCCCTCAGCGCCTCATCCACCCATCCCTTAAACACCTCCCGGGAAGGTGAATCAATCACCTCCCTGGACAGCCTGTTCCAGTGCCCAATGACCCTTTCCATGAAAAAATATTTTCCTACTGTCAAGCCTGAACCTCCTCTGGTGGAGCTTGAGGCCATTCCCTCTCGTCCTGTCCCCTGTCACTTGGGAGAAGAGGCCAGCACCCTCCTCTCCACAACCTCCTTTCAGGTAGTTGTAGAGAGCAATGAGGTCTCCCCTCAGCCTCCTCTTCTCAAGGCTAAACAACCCAAGCTCTCTCAGCCACTCCTCGTAAGACTTGTTCTCCAGCCCCTTCACCAGCTTTGTTGTACTTCTCTGGACTTGCTCCAGAGCCTCATTCCTTGCTGTTCTGAACCGTTTTCCTTCTCTTGAGTTATACAATACAGCCTATTTTATTCAATTGTCCTGTAGGGTCTGACTCACTGCTTGCTATAGTTTCATAACCTTACCTGATGTAAAGTCATTGCACAACCGCAACTTTGGCACGGCAACTTTCACCTATTTTTTTAATAAGCCTGTCACTGAATGCTCAAGTTAGTAAAATGCACTTTGTGCTGATTAAGCCTTACTTGGGAATTCAGAAGGAAAAAAAGAACTATGAGGCCTTTATTTTGCTCTTACAGAAATGTCCGATTAGGAGCAAATTACAGTGACACTGAAAGATACCTTTAACAGCAGCCTGAAATGATCCTCGCCTGAGTGCACTGAGTGAATGTGCCCTGTGTGGGAAGGCAGAACGGCTGGTCCCAGTGAGACCGGAGCAATAAGGATCTGTGCTCGCTGCTGCTCAGCAATCAGCTCTGACCGAGTGCTGTGAAGCTGGGTGTGCGCACAGCTGGACAGGAAGCTTTTCATGAGGAAAAACTTCACTGTGAGGGTGATGGAGCACAGGCACAGGCTACCCAGGGAGGTTGCGGAGTCTCCTTCTCCTGTGCAACCTGCTGCAGGTGAACCTGCTTTAGCAGAGGACTTGGGCAAGGTGATCTCCAGAGGTCTCTTCCAACCCTGACCATTCTGTGAACAGCTAGAAAACTTGTATGTAAAGAGAAAATTAATAATAAGCTTCCTTGCCATGGCCTCATGGCCGCTCCCGTAGACCTGATACTGAAAATGCTGGTGGATAAGCTGCTCTTAGACCTGTTTGGGGGTTTCAGAAAGCAGCACCCTCTGTCAGGGCTGGCAGCACGGGGAGCGACCTCCATCCACCGGGTGCAGCGAGACCAGAGCTGGGACAGAACGGGTTTCCTGTGGATAAATCCCCCCAGAAATCTTATGCGCATTCTGTTACTCTCCAAGGTCTAATTTTAATGTTATTACAAACCACAAGTGTCAGAAGTCTCGCTGATGTGGAGCTGGCTCCAGCTCTGCCTGACGTTGCCTTGGAGATGGGGAAAGGCTGCACTGAGGTGGGGACAGAGAGGGCACCTCTGCTCTGCACAGACCACGCCGAACACAAGACGTTACCATCTCCAGACAATGAACAGTGTCTGGGGAAACACCGTTTAGAAGAAAACAAGCTACCAGAGGGGCCTTCTGTCTGACTTGGATGAGCTTCACTTCAGCTTAAACGAAAACATTCCACTTTTTGTAAAAGTAACCTGGTATCGCCGGCTGCTCTGCCTGACCTGGGCTTTGGGACGGGGAAAGGCTGCAAAGAGCCGATCAGAGAAGCAGACACCTCCGGAGAACGAACAGCGTCTGGAAAAAAAACCCGTCTAGGAGAACGCGCGGTCAGAGGGGCGCCCTGGCTAACCCGCAAAGCCCAGGGCTGCTCAGAGCACCCTCCGCCGCAGCTGAACGCGCCGCAGCTGAACGCGCCACCCCCTCCCGCGTTACCTCCGCTCCCGCCGCGCCGGCTCAATGGCAGCGGGGGGGGTGCGGCCGGCGGCTGCGCGGCGCCTCCCGCCTCCCGCCTCCCGCCTCCCGCCTCGCGCCTCGCGCCTCCCGCCTCCCGCCTCCCGCCTCCCGCCTCCCGCCTCCCGCCTCCCGCCTCCCGCCCCCCGCCCCGGCCCGCCCCGCGGGGGGTGGCGATGGGCGCGCGCGCGGGCGCATGGCGGCTCGTCGGCCCCGCGGGCGGCGCGGGGGAGCGGGCGGCGCTGAGCGCGCTGCTGCCGAGCTCGGTGCGGGCCGAGGCGGCGGGCGAGGAGGCGGCGGAGAGGAGGCGGCCGTCCCCCCCGCCCCGGGAGGGCTCGGTGCTGCTGTTCCCCGGGCAGGGCAGCCAGTTCGTGGGGATGGGCCGCGGGCTGCTGCGCTACCCCGGCGTGCGGGACATGTACCGCGTGGCCGAGACCGTGCTGGGCTACGACCTGCTCGGCCTCTGCCTGCGGGGGCCGCGGGAAGAGCTGGACCGCACCCGGCACTGCCAGCCCGCCGTGTTCGTCGCCTCCCTGGCCGCCGTGGAGAGGCTCAACCGCCTGCGGCCTAAAGTGAGGGGCCGGGCCGGGGGGTGGCGGCGCCCCCGCGGGCCCGGCTGACCCCCGGTGTCCCCCCGCAGGTGGTGGAGAGCTGCGTGGCGGCCGCGGGCTTCAGCGTCGGGGAGTTCGCGGCGCTCGTCTTCGCTGGAGCCCTGGGATTCCCAGAAGGTGCCGCCCCCTCCCCTCCACTCCCCGAGCGTCTCTTCCCCTCGAACCCCCTTCCCTGCTTTTTCCAGAGCCCGCTACCCTTCCCCCCCGTTTTCCTTCCGTGGTTCTCGAACGATAAATGTTACTTTCCGCGCGTACCGTTCGCTTTCGTGCTCGTCACCTCGCGGAAGGGCGTGACGTTTCGTGAGAGCAAACGGCCGCCTTTCTCTTAACGTGTGGCTGCAACGCGTGGAATCGTAGAATGGTTTGGGTTGGAAGTGACTTTAAGGATTCACTCTTTCGTGGAATCGTTGAATGGTTTGGGTGGGAAGGGACCTTAATGATTCGTTCATTTACAGAACCGTAGAATGGTTCTGGTTGGAAGGGACTTTAAAGGTCATCCAGTTCCAGCCCCCCTGCCATGGGCAGGGACACCTCCCACTAGACCAGGCTGCCCAAGGCCCCATCCAGCCTGGCCTTGAACACCTCCAGGGATGGGGCAGCCACAGCTTCCCTGGGCAACCTGTGCCAGGGCCTCACCACCCTCATGGTGGAGAAAAAAAGCAAACTGCCTTCACCGGTCTTTTCTTCGGTTATATACTTACCCAGCATCTGTTTTTGCTCCCTAGCACTATATGCAGTGAAAGTGCGTGCTGAAGCCATGCAGAAGGCATCGGAAGCTGTCCCCAGTGGAATGCTCTCAGTTATCGGTCGGCGAGAGGCAAATTACAAATTTGCCTGCTTGGAAGCCCGTAGACACTGTGAATCGCTGGGTATAGAAAACCCTGTATGTGAAATTTCAAACTACTTGTTTCCAGACAGCAGAGTCATTGCAGGACACTTAGAGGTATTGTTTCAGAACAACTATCTCTTCCCTTTAATTTAGCATTTTTATAGAATCACAGAAAGTTTGGGCTGTAAGGGACTTTAAAGATGATCCAGTTCCAACCTCCCTGCTATGGGCAGGGACACCTCCCACTGGACAAGGTTGCTCTAAGCCTCATCCAACCTGGCCTGGAACATCTCCAGGTGTGGGGCAGCTACAGCTTCCCTGGGCAACCTGTGCTAGTGCTTCACCCTCATAGGAAAAAAGTATCTTCTTTATATCTAATCTAAATCTCCCCTCTTTCTGCTTAAAACCATTACCCCTTGTCCTATCACTGCACTCCCTGATAAAATAGCCCTCCCCAGCTTCCCTGTAGCCTCCCTTAAGTACTGGAAGGCTGCTATAAGGTCTCCCTGAGGCCTTCTTTTCTCTAGGCTGAACAACCCCAACTCTCTCAACCTGTCCTTATATGGGACGTGCTCCAGCCCTCTGATCATCCCGGAGTCCTCCTCTGGACTTGGTCTGACAGAGATCCTTCCTGTGCTGAGAACTCCAGAACTGAAAAGTTTTGTCTGTTTCTTTTTTTAAAACTTCTACTTTGCGGCTCTCTGTGGAAGTTGTATACGGCCTTAGCTTGTCCAAACAGAAGTATTTGGTGTGGGGGGTTTTATACCAGTGTGTGGTTAGCTGTTGGGTAGGGAAAGGAATCCCTTTGTGAGGTGGTTCTTGTGGGGTGACTGAGTAAAACTCTGTCGTGCAAGACTCTCACTTCTCTCTCTCTTTTGCAGGCTTTGAAGTTTTTGCAAGAGAATGCTCGAAAATACTATTTTATACGTACAAAAATGCTTCCGGTCAGTGGGGCTTTCCATACTAGGCTTATGGAATCAGCAGTAGAACCACTGGCTGAAGTCTTAAAATCAATTGAGATTCAGAAACCATTGCTCTGTGTCTATTCCAATGTTGATGGCAAAAAGTACATGCACTCAAAGCACATTAAGAAGCTGTTAGTGAAACAGGTGGTTTCACCTGTTATGTGGGAACAGACCATGCATTCTGTATATGAAAGAAAGCAAGGAACCGAATTTCCTTACACGTATGAAGTGGGGCCTGGGAAGCAACTCGGAACCATTCTCAAAAATTGTAATTTAAAAGCCTGGAAACAATATACCCATGCAGATGCTCTGGAAGATGATGAGGAAGCAGCAGAGACCTAAGTAGCCATTTGAGAAAAATCCACGCAACTTGTTTTTTCTGTCTGTTTTAAAAATAACTGTGCTCCCAAAAGAGGAAGTCTTAAACATTCATGGTTTCTCATGATGAGGAGAGCAGTGTGTGCATAATCACAATGAATCACATTTCTTTCTGTGCGTCAGGCATGGAAGAGAGAGCAGTCTCTGGCTCTTCTCTCTGTGTTGAAACTGCAAAACCACTAATAAATGCACCAAATAGCCTTCTGTTTGGCCTCAATCCTGCAATTAACTTCCTCTCTCTTTTTTATTCCTGTTTTCCACTTTTTGGGGTGTAGATTCAAATTAAAGTCGGTAGCTTTGGCTGGCTGGTGCAGGGATCTTCTACCTGGACACAGGGGTGGGCTGTGCACTATGCTTGAAGGTGCCTTTAGAGAGACCATCCTGTTGGTACAGCTGATCATTGCTCCTCCTGTTTTCTAACTTACCTTACTCGTGGGACGTTCATCTGTGTAAAATTCTTTTATTTCGCGTCCATTTTGCCAGGTAGCAGCCAGACAAGGCAAAAGTTGTTATTAGGAATGCGATTTTCTATTAATAAACTATAAAACTTTTCTTTATATTTTTAATGCTGTGGAATGCATCATTACTAGCCTGTCGTGCGCAGGTGGGTGGGAGTTATTTTTCCCGTCAGTTGCCCACTGCCACTTTGGTTCTGCTAAGTTACAAAGAGACAAGGAATGTTCCACAAGTGAAACAGCTTACCAGAGGTGCAAGGCTTTTACCATTCCTGACCAAACCTCTGAGGCTGCTTAGGCTGACTTAGCCCTTCAGGTGGCTTTTCTTGATGGAGCAGAAAACAGCAGCACTGGAAACTGCAGAAGGATCTTTTCAAGGGCACCTTTGGACAGAACCCTGTAGTCAGGGAAGGAGGACTAGAACGCTGGTATTTTGGTTCTCTCTATAGTGTTGACTGTTGTGGCAGTTTGTACATTTTCCAAAAGCAGGAGATGAGCTGGAGAGTAGAGGGTTGAACTGAGATCTGGAAGGAGCTTCCCAGTTCCCTGTCGGCAGTGGCTGCTGTTGGATGGGTGAGAGCTGGTAGCAGGTTCCTGGGCTGGCTGGCTGGCTGCAGGGAGAACACTTGCGACTCCAGCACCTTTCTCAGGGATGGCCTCTGGAATGGCTTTAGCACCAAGCCCATGGGTTTGGATTCTGTAACCAACCCTAGGTTTATTACAATAGGTATGGTTGTGTTCCAGCCTGTGAAAGATGTGCAGGGTGCATGGAAAATGTGTTCTTGCTTGGTTTGCCCTTTGTAAGGGGTTTTGAAAGCTTTCGGAAATACAAGAGATAGGTGTTTGCTAGGGGATCACGTATAAGCAAGCAGGGAGAGGTTATATTGTGCATATAACACAGCCGCTATCGGTACAGCTATGTGTAGCGTGACCTGAAGCTCCAACTGAACTCAAGCTTTATTTTCTTTTTTTAATTTTTATTATTTTAATTATATATTTAACAGATATATATAGGAAAAACTCAAGGTATGTTACTTAAATGGAATGGCCATGCGCGTCTTCAGTAATGCATTATGAAATGAAGTATAACTTCCAGTTACAGTATTGATAATTTCATAATTTCACATTTCTGAAAAGTGAATTAAAAATACTGGCCTCAATTATGATTGCTTAGTGGAGTGTGTTGTTAAGAGAGTTCTTTTGTGAGCTGACAGGATGAGAGGGAATGGCCTCAAGCTCCGCCAGGGGAGATTCAGGCTTGAGATAAGGAAGAAATTCTTCACAGAAAGGGTCATTGGGCATTGGAACAGTCTGCCCAGGGAGGTGGTTGACTTGCCTTCCCTGGAGGTGTTTAAGGTGAGGGTGGATGAGGTGCTTAGGGGCCTGGTTTAGAGATTGGTGGGAATGGTTGGACTCGATGATCCGGTGGGTCTCTTCCAACCTAGTAATTCTAAGATTCTATGATATTGGCAGCTGAGCCTACCTCTAAAGCACAAATTCCACTTTTAGCATGTGTAAACTTTAATGATTAGTAAAATACATAAAAATTTGCCAGCCAGCCTAATCATTGGACTGGGAGGGGCTGCCAGTTAAGGGTTGGGATTACTGTAAAGAAAACTATTTCAGTGAAAACTCCCACGTTGCTGGCAGTGTTAATTATTCAATAAAGCGTACCAAATTTGTCACTAAGTGGCTAGAATGTCTCAGCTAAATCCTATTCACAGCACATAATACAGCGTTTAGTAATGTGTTAGAAGCTTCTGACTACATCTTGTAACATCAAATACAGCATTTGTGCCTTTAAAAACAGCTTTCATGGTAGTTGGAGACAACTAGTTTTGGTCTGAGCATGATGCTTTAGAGCTGTAGAGTTGCTTTTTTTTCTCTTTTTTAATTTATTCAACTATTTAATGGAAATTTTGGAGATTTGTTTCTAATCATATTGTTCTTGCCATAATACACACACACACATGCACTTTCCCCCCATATTTCACTTTGTTGCACACTTTGCCTGGAATAAAAGCTCTTTCAGAGAATCATATTAAAAATCTCCATTTGTAAATGCAGAATACTAAATAACCACTGCCCCTTCAGCTGCAGTGTGCCAAAGGGATGTCTGTATCCTAAGAGCTTCCCACTCTTGTGGGCCCTGCCCTATTTAATTACTGACAAGAAGGAACTGTAGCCACTGTGCAAGTGTTTGTCTTTCTTCTGCACCGATTGAGCTGAAGTCAAGGAAGCGAGGTAGGTATTGCTGAGGCTGCTCCTCAGTGACCCTCATGCCTTAAAAACCAGAAGGCAAATGGGATCATATTCTTGTGCGGATGTTGCTGCAGTTTGTATCTGCTAGAAGAGTGTGAGGGACATCTTCATACCTCTGTATTGAGAGTATTTGGGGTCTGCTTTCAGGTAGTGCCTGGCAGCATGATGTCACGTTGGTGAATGGCTGTGAATGAGCCAAAGGGTGGCTTGTGTTGTAAAACTTGCCTATGACAGGCTGGAGAGCAACATGTAGAGTAATGAAGGTTCCTGCATCTTAGTGGTGTTATCTGTGTTTCTTTTGTGCACTTACTCATCTATCCCTTCTGCTTCTGGAAACCGAATGTTTAAGATGTGAAAAGCTGGCATGGTTCCTTCACCTGGGAACAAACAGAAACAGGATGCGGGGAAAAAATCAAGTGCCATTAACTCTGTCACATGAGGAAGTGTGCAGAGAAAAAAGAAGAAAAAGACTAGGTGCCCCGAGTCACAGTGCAGAGCCTTAATGAAGAGGCTCTTCGCTCAGCTCCACAAGTGAGAGGGAGCCTGGTGATTACTGCTCGCTGTGGTACTCCAGTTTGTGCTAATTCTTCTTACAGATGCTGTTTGCTTTGTGTTTCACTTTCTTTGTTGCCGTAATTGCATTTTTTTATGCCCTGAGACTGTGTTTTGCTCCATACATGCTGGATACTCAACTTCCCCCTCTTGTCATTCAAAATGTTACGTTATTGATTGCGAGAGTGTGAAAAAGCAGTCTCATCCCACACAGAACTCAGATGGAAGAGGCAGGGCAGCAGTCTCCCATTTATCATCGCTCCCCTGTGCATAACATGATTTATCTAGAAATAACTGACATTATTAGGTGGTGTTAAAGTGACTCAGCCAGGAAGAATAATTTCTTTGGCAGCTGATGATTCTATTACATGTGCATAGATTGTTTATTAGAATCTTGATGGAGACATCTACCCTTCACTAAGCAATTACTTTAATGTATTTTCTATCATACTGCCGTTAAGGAGTTAAACAGAGCAGACAATTCACTGATGAAACACTGGTCCTGATTGTGGTTATAGGGGCAGTTCAGGTGGGCAGCTTCTGGCCTGAGAGAGACCAAGGTTACAGATGCACCAAGTGTGGTTTTCTAGGAAAGGCCTGTCTCCGTCCTGCTGAAGAGCAAATCGGCTCTAGCAAATTTGAGAAAAGGCAATGCTAGAATACATGCTGCTGCTGCTTGAACTTCTGGAGTATGTTGGAGCCATCACTCTCTACTTGCCTTCCTTGCATATCTTCTTTTTGTTCTGCATTTTAAGTTAGTCAAAGGTAGTTCAAAGTCCTTTAGCATTAAATGGCTAAATGAAATATTCTAGTTGAACCTTTTTTTTTCTTTCTTTTTTTTTTTCTCTTCGTTTTCTGCCCCCAGAAGAATTTTTAGAAATGGGTGGTTAGGATCATAATGGGATTTAGGCACCATTCATGAAAGAGGAAGCACATTCCTCAACCTGCTTAATCTTGACTGGTTTGGCATTCATCTCCTCTGAAGAAGAGAGGGGTTTAAATTTCTTGTCTGATTTAAATTAGGGATTCAAACTTGAAACTCCAACCTCTCAGGTGAGTGCTTAAATCACTGGACCATTAAATATTGTATTTTCCTGTTTCAAAAGTTCGCTAACCGTAGTAGTCGCTTGACTAGGGAGGAAGCAGGTATCCCCTCTGCTGAGGGGAATACCCAAACCACAGAAATGCACTTTCATTTTCTCTCACTGACAGTCTATGACTGCACACAGCAAGAAACAGCTTCAACTGCAAAAACTCAAGAAGGTGCACCCAGATACAGAGGAAATCTTGGTACAGTTGGGGTGTGTTGTTGAGGGAGAAGAAACCCATCTGTGTCCCAAAAGCAGTCTGTGGGGTGTGCACAGGGGACACCAACAGCACCTCCATCCTGTAAGTTGTGCTTGTGTTTCCCTTAGTCATCTATTTCCCCCGACCACGTGCCTTCCAAAAACATATATATGGCATCAAAAAAAAAACCTTTTCGAATTCAATCAAATTCTTGCTTTTTTATGGGCAACTCAAAGTTATAGTTCAAAAAGAGTCAGAAGAATAGAAAATCTATTAGTAGATTTCTGAAAAAATCTGAAAATGTAATCTTAGAATCATAGAATGATTGGTTAGAAGGGACCTTAAAGATCATCCAGTTCCAACCCCAAACTGCTTGGCTTGAGGGGCCCTCAAGTACCAATCCAAACAACTTGTTTGCTAGCTCATCCAAACCGCTCTTTTCCCCATAACCTATTATTTCATATGCTAATTTTATTATGCAAAAATCAAATAAAGACTGTCCTGTAGTCTTAAATGACAACATCTTATGTGTAAAAGCACAAGGTTGGAAAACAAACTAGATAACACTGCAAAACATTTGAAGCAACAATTTAATTTTTAAAAAAGTATCATGGTTTTAATCTTTACTACCACATTTACAGTGTTAAAATTTAAAGGATGTCCAGCATGCCTTCAGTCTTCTCCACATCCAGAATCTCTTTAAGAAACTCGCTTGTATGAAATAGACACTTTATAGCGCATTAAAACAAACACAAAACAGACAGACTTTCTAATTGCCTGGAGTCACAGTTCAAAACTAGCAAGTCAGGCAGTTAGCCAGCTACAACCTCCTTACTTTAAACATTTTTAAAAAAGGTATGAAACAGCAGTGACCCAGCACTACCCTAGGTTTTAAATATAAAAGAGATTTTTATCAGTAAATTTGAAAAACAAACCAGCTGCCACCACCTGGGTGTTAATGATACTGGTCAGAGTCCAGCAATGACCTCCTCTTGTAATGCTCTGTGTTAATTCTGCAGTCCATAACTCATGGCCCACCAAAAGGCAACAGCAAGCAAGGCTGCAGGCACCAGCTTCTCGCAGACACACCTGAAAGGAAGCTTGCAAATCTGCAGGAAGACAAGGGAAGAGAATTAGAAATAGCAAGAAGCTAAAAGAAGAGGGAGAAAAGCTCGCAGGAATGCTTGTGTAAGTGAAATGGAGAGTACACTCCAGTTCTGCTGTAGAAATGCACATTGGGATCCAGTTTTGCTGGTGGCTACTGCAACTGCTGCAGTGGCAGGGTCATACCCAGCCTCTAAAGAATCCTCCTTCCTCCTCTGGAGTAAATGCAGGGTAAAACACTACCGGGAACAGGCCAGCTTATCTCCCCTAGAGCCAACCCTTAAAGCTTCTTATGGTGGGAGACACCTTCCCTCTGCATGGAGGCCCTGGGAGTTCCAGGGGCCGTGGGCAGCTGTTTGCAGACATTTAGCATAGACTGTCTATAAATCACAGAAGAGTTTGGGAAATGAGAACTTTAAGCCTAAAGTTTAAAAATGGGGCAACAGAGGGACACCAACAAACTAAGGAATAAACCCAAACCTAGAGCCACGTTATATGCTTTACTCATTGACGCTTACATGGAAGTTAGGCACTGCTGTTACCTACTTGTCAAGAAAAAAGTGAGAGAAAAGGGAGACAACATACCCAGCTTCCACAACCAATGATCCTCTTTGTCCAGTTATTGTTCAAAATCTTTCCAAAGCTTCTTATAACACTTTTAATAATATTCCATGTCTGGAAAACACTGATAGCAACCCTGATGATTTAAATAAAAACAACAACAACAAAAAAAACCCATGAGAACAGAAATTTTTATTCTAAAAACTGGCAAGTAAAATACCAAGGTTTAGAAAATTACAAGAAACTCAAAACTCTAGTAATGTTCCTTCCTGAAAGTCTACATGGACATGCATATTTCTCAAAATATTTAGAAAGTAAGACCTGACAATTTGGCAGAGCTTCATAAGCTGACGATAATTTGGTTTCAGAATTAATTGACCACTAACACAGATTCATAGAATGGTTTGGGTTGGAAGGGACCTTAAAGATCATCCAGTTCCATCCCCCATGCTGTGCAATCATCATTCTCCCTTTGCTCTTTTTTCAAACTTAGAATAATGCAATCCAATGAGAGCTGTTGATCTCTGCTGATGCAGAGTTGGGGGCAGCAATACCAGATAGATACAGCCATCCCACAGTGTCTCCCTGCAGCGTCTATCCAGCTTTACTGAGGCAGAACTTAGATGACTACATGCTATGTCCAGGAACACGGCTGTAATTGAATTGTATTCTCTGTAAATCTGCAAGAAGGGACTGTCCTCTCCCTGAAGCAAGGAGAGAAGAGGTAGAACTGCACGTGAATACTTGGGAGTTCAGCACGGATTATGCATCTCAGGTTAGGACGCTTCTGCATGTCAGGTAACCTGCAGTAAAGTAACTATCCAGGACACCACCGTCACTCACAGCAGGTAAAAGGCAATTAGGACTAGTCTGGCCATGTTTTCTTGTATGTGCATGGGGGGTTATTTAACATGCAGTAACATGTTAATCCCTGAAACATCACACAGGCTGCAGGCCTCTTATCACTCAGTTGTGCTTAAACACATGTCTAAGGCAGAAAACTACTGTGCTACTGTGAAATGTAAATAGCAAAAAACTAAGTCTTTTGACCGTAAATGGCTGCAGTCTGTGGAAACAATTTCCATTACAAAGCTCTTCCTTATAAAACAAGCTGCAGGATCTGTTTGGGTTTTTTTTAAGTCCTGTATGAAGCAGCAGTAGTAGCAATAAAATTTTTTACTCTGTGTACATAAACGGTATCGTTTATCTAAGAAAACATTACTGTTTACCTATCTAACATGGCTTTTAAAAGGACCAGAAGACTGCCAGTGCCAGTAAGGCCACTTACCCTTGCGCCAGGTGAAGCAGCGTATCTTCCAGCTTCCTGTGGTACATCCTGTCAAACTCATCCCCGATCAGGGCCAGCTGATGGCCAACCTGGGTGGCTGAGCTGTAAGGCATTTGGGATGTGCAGGTTAGAGGAAAAACCTGCAATAGCAATACTCTAAAAAGCACTCTGCGAGTGTCAGGCACAGTTATTCCCCTTACAGCTGGACTAAGCTGGGCCTGTAAAAGTGGAAAGTTTAAGGTTTTTTTTCCTGTTATTTATGGTTTTATTGATTAGACATCTTATGCCCATATTTATATGCATACAAAAGTGCTGCAATGTTTCCATAAAAAGCTGCATATTTGGCACTTTTGAAAAACCATGTTGGTTTTTTAGGTCTCTAATCTCTTTATACAAGGCAACAGAATTCTGGTTTGGGTTGCCTGGTTTTGGCTATTCTTTTCCCCCAAGTCAAAATATTGAAACATCGGACCTTTCAAAATATTTCATCTTACATAACTGCCAGCTTTGTCACCCAGCAGGTTTACTCCAACGATTTCCACAATGCAGTGCAGGTCTCCAGCTAATGGGTGGTGCCAGGGTGTGAACTGACCAAAGCCTAAAGGCTCTTAGGGAGGTCCTGGGATTGGGCAGAACCTTGAACATGTTGATGCCAAAAGCAGGTTATGCTTCCCTGATGAAAATTTCCAATTACATTTAGTCTCTCACAGACCCACATCCTTTTTCTGTTACACTGAAAAACAATATGACTGTATGTTTTCATTTAACTTGTACATCTACTGAGATCTGTTGAATAGAAAGTGGGCTAAAGAGCTTAATTCTAAAGATCTGCTTTAAAAAACTTGGGCTTGGTTTGGTCAGTCCAAGAACAACAAAAGGAAAAACACAGAAAGGAATTTTCAGACAGGGGAGAAAGGCAGTCCCTGGCTCTTGAACTGGGGAAAATGTATGTATGGGATTAAGAAAAACCCAAAGCAGCACTATCACTTTGTTTTGAGAGGCGCCTAGAGAATTATGTAAAAATGGCTTCCTCAGCTGCTTGCTATAACAGGTGGGTGTCTAATGAAGAGCCACGTCTGTGCCCCTCTGTGGGATAAAAACTTGCAGACATTTAATACAGCATAATCTTGCATGGTCAATTGTAAGCAGGTTATCTATTCCATTTCCAATGGTATCCACTATGATTATTTGGCTTAGCAAAGTCCTCTGCTAAGTCTAGAGTTTTGTATTTGGGGACAGGGGGAAGACAGGGAGGATAGAAGGAGTATTAATGCAGCGTGATACCTGATATTAAACTCCATTTGCTCTGTGGTGTCTGGAATTGTTTGGAGGTTACTGTAGGTTTCCTCTTCTGGTGCTCCATTGGGGTAGCTGGAGAGGACAAAATGCCCAGGGATTCTCCTCATCTGAGACATCTTATTCTACAATGAATCATGAAAGACAACTCTGACTTCTTGTAATGCAAAGTCTTTTCAGTTTAGATGGAAATTTTTTAAAGCGCTCTTTTTAATCCTCCAGTCAGAACGCGAATGTCACGAAGGTAACTATTTTGAGCATACTCAAAGGAAAGTTTCAGTGACCTAACAGATGTACAGCCATTCAAACATGCAGCATTTAGGTGGCTGCTGCTTCATATTGTCTCAAAAAAGCCTAGAAATTGGAAAATATAGATAAATATAGCTAGTGTAGATAAGTATAGTTTCTCAGTAGTTTCACTTAGTACAAGATGCTTTCCTGCACCATTTGCATCAATCTGCCTGACATTAAATAACTCCAAACAATGGAGATCCCCCGGGCAGCAAAGTACCTAAAAGAGACAACTGGAATAGGTTTTTCCAAGTCTTTAATTTAGGTCTGAGCTTACACATCTTCTTCAACTGGAAGCCACCAACGTGTTAATTACAAGTAGCTCACCATGGAAACAGACTATTACAAAGATTTAAACAGATTAATAGCATTCCAGATGGAAGACTGGACAGTTGGAACTGCCAAAAGAAGTGGAGCGCTCTGTTCATACAATGGGAGAGTTATTCACAACCAGAAGCTGGGCTCCAGCATGTGAGCACCTCCTAAGAAATGGTCATCTTCTCAGCGGAATAAATGCAAAACTTAACAGGTTTAATCATAAAGGTGGCAGATCTCCAATATTGCCAGTATTTGGATAACACTTCCCCAAGAGCACTCAAAAGGTTCAGTTCACCAGCAGGAGAGCTGATGTTTTTGTAGTTGTTATGATTGTTTTATTTGGCTTATCAAGAGAAATGACATCAGAGCTGTAGGCAGGGATTATTTCAGAGTACACGCACGCCCCTGGGCAGGTAACACTCCTTCTGCCTCATGGACATTTGCTGTGGTGGGAGGGCTCTGCCCATTGTCTCAAGGGTTCCTGACGACAAACTTATTTGCAGTCTTCTGGAGATGCTCTGTTTTTATTTGACATGGTTTTGGCCAGCCCTTTTATGATCTCTCTGCTTGCCAGCTCCAACTAAGCCCTTTTACTGATGGAGTGATCTTGGACAGGAACAACAGGGATTGCCCCCCAGCTGGATTCTTTCTTTCTTTGAGCATGTTCTCTGTGGCTTAAATGAATAAAACTCACGTAAAATATTCTCAGGATCAGAGCTAAACCTAGCAAAACGTATCTGTCATGATCCTGTCTGGCAGGGATTTGGTTTGCCACACTTCTGCAGTCTTTTTTTCTCTAAGTTTTACACTTGGAATGAGGTTGGGGCCTTTGTGACCCAAGGGAACCTTGATCTTCTTTCAGTGCTTAGATGAAATTTACATTTCCCACAAACAAAAATATTAATAATTCATTTGTGTCCATTATTCACAAGCAAACATACAGAAACATGATACTAAATAAATGAAAATACATTTGGTTCTTCAGAATTGAAGACTCCTCTTAACCAATATTTAGGGAAAAGCATGCTATGGACAAGTTTCTGCTGGTCACTTGCCCTATAGCTTGTAGTTTTATTTTTGCTTTTTCCTTCTGTTTGTAATATCTCTGCTTTACTCGTATAGATGTTTATAATCTAAGATTTAAATATATCCATATTTTCTGAAGAGCTGTGTAGTTTAGCAGTGACAAAGAGGAGATATGGTCAGGTCTTCTGAATGTTATTGTGACCACTACGAGGGAATTGTGCGACCCAACTCTGTTCCTGAGAGGAAATACCACAGTCCTTTATTCCAAGGGGGCACCCGTGGATTTGTAAGAGTGGCAGAATGTGAATATATTTCACAGGTGAGTTAAAAGGCTTAATCAAATAAGATCATCTTTTAAAGAGAGAGTAGTTTCAGGAGCTGTAGTTGCTTCAAAAGATGCTCTGTCCCATTACAAAAACTTTCTGTATGTGTGGCTCTATGTCTGTCTCCCCAGCTGAAAATAATGAGAAAAAGTATAATGTCCACAGAGGGATTTTGAGCTTTGCAGCACCATCCCTAACTTCCAGATGCACAGTCATCCCAAGGACTCAAGGACTTTGTAGCTCTGGATCAGGTGCCAAGGCTCCTGATACACACTCCACAGTGAAGCTGTGTCACTTAAAATAAATCCATATTCAATGGAGCAGGGACTTGAACCAACACTTTATTTCCCAGGGGAACACCTAGACCAATAGGTTACTGAGTCAACAGCTGGTCCCATTCCCACAAGCGCAGCCCTGTCCATTTTTTTGTGCAAAGTCCAGTGCAACATACACTATTCCATATGGACTGGATGACCTAGGGCAGATCCTGGTTTGAGAACTCCACCAGAGCTCAGCCAGGAGCTCCAAGGAGTCCTGAAGATCCACAAGTACAAAACCAGGAATGGCTAAGCAAGGTCTGGAGAATCCCAAAGATGCTGAAATGCTCACTTGGATATCCAAAGTGTCAGACCTTTGGATGCAGTTAGACTCAGTGGACTGCATAGAGAAATAGCCCAAGCTGGACTTTTTGAGATTAAGCTCACACATACAAAGAAAACATGTAATGATGTTTTCCTGTGATCTGTAGGTACCACAGGGAGATCCAAACAATGAAATGCATTAATCTTGCTTCTTCACAGCTTATAAAGTTGTTGAAGGTTTCTAGAAAAACAAGTACTATAGTGGATAAAATGTATTAAAACCTAGAATAAAAAGTCAGCTGTCTATTGCACATGTATACATGTATACAACTATTCTTAGCCTTTACAATTGTGCATTGTGAAAAAAAAAAATCTAAAAAAAGGTATTTTCTTTTTCTCTTTTGGCTTTTCTTGTTGGTTTTTTTTTTCACTTCTAGACTAGATGCTAGTTTCATATTCAAGGGGCCACACAATAGGAATGTCTATATCTGTGAGAGATGAAAGCTGTGTTCTGAGAAAGACCTATAATAAGTTGATGCACTACAGAACTCAGACATGTAAACAAACTATACAATGCCAGGACAAAAGCCCAAAGTGCAACATATGCTACCTCACACCTGTTATGATAATACCTTACTCCCACAGGCTAAAAAAGAAACCGTTGTAGCTGTTGGGTTGTGCTCTCCACAATTCAGCTGCAGCTTGGTATGCTGGCTTTGCCCACCAATTTGTCTCAGCATAAGGCCAATCAAACAAAGATGGGATTTATAATGTATTTTATGGGATGGACAGTGTTGAGGCAAAGTCAGTCTAGTAAGGTTTCTGTTTTGAAGATGTACAGGACAGGTCTAATTTATTTTCAGAGCAAAGCTTAGCAGATGCCTTCTTGGCATGGAAGAAATTATTTGAGGCCATTTACTAATTTCAATCATCATTTTTAAAAGCTAGGTATAAAGGCATACATAGACACACACATAAAATTTGCATTAATATGGACCTGTTCTGTTCCTGAAGTTTGGGTCCACGCAGAGCTGGGCAAGAACAACATGTATCACACTCCAGGCCCTTCTGGTTCTCCAAAGCAGGAGGTGTTAATCCCCTACCACCCATCTCACATTTTCTTTCCCCCTCTCATTTATACAGAAAGAAAAGGCAAACCGATTTCAGTTTACAGAAGCCAAGCACTCATACATGTGCATGAGTAATGGCTTGTCATTTAGGGAGCTGTGACCACAACTGAGCCCTCACAACGCGTCTGAGGCTGCAGCAGCAGGATCCCATGCCAGTGGCAGACGTAGCTCCCAAACCAGTGACCAAATCAAAAAGCCCATGCTCCTCTGTAAAGCTTTGACTAAGCAAACTAAAAGCTTTCATTTCAATAGTGAAATGCCTTCAGCAGAATAAATAATGTATTTCAAGTTAAATACATACTTAATGTGTTGCTGAATAGAGGCCTAGACTCAAAAAAAAAACCAAAACAAAAACCAGCCTTCCACATGCCTAATTATATGGTGGAAATTATGACTATTTATGAACACAATTACGATTGAATAATAAAGCATCTTTGGTAGAAAGAGTGTGTTGATGCTGTCTTTCCTTTGCATAATCTTTTTTTTCTATTTGTGTCTTTTTTTACCCAGCAAAAAGGAACAGAAAATCTTAAAAAAGGAACGTGTTGCTAAACCAAGTACATTGGCAGGTGAGTGGGGAAAATAAAAGGTCTTGAAATACATTTGTAGTCACTTTGAATATATTTGCTGTGGTTAATATTTTTTAAGAAGATAGGCAGAACGATACTTCAGGATAATGCACTGAATGCATGAATTACAGTTTATCTATTATCTTTATGTATTTTATGACTTATCTACACTATACTTTATGTGCACTTTATGTCTTATGCATACAATCCTAAGTACTTTGTGTAGATATGACAAAGTAAGGCTATTAATGATTCAAATATGTCATTTAGCATCTTATAAAGCTGCTGGTGAAAGCAGAAAATTACTACCAATAATCTAATTCCAATGCTTGGGCTCAAAATTCCCAGCACACACCTACATAAACATGGACTGCCAGACAGGATCCTTGTCCTTTACCCTCAAAGTATCATAACAGATCTCAAACTGTCTCAAATTCTACCAGCTGCCCATGCAAACTAAATTTAAATGAAAAACAAATAGAGGCTTGGTTGTTTGCATATATACCTCCAATCTACAGCCAACTCTTTCAAAACATGACATCATCCTTGCTGCTGCAAATATAAATCTCTATGCCATTTCACAAGGACAAGTCTTTGATAAAATGACCGAAGATTAAGAACCAGTTAATGTTACAAAGAAATGGTGATATTGGACACTCAGGCTGCTGTAGTGGGTAAGAACATACTCTGTAAAATCCAAAGCGGATTTTTTATTTTGGTTTTTTTTTTATTAAGTCCTAGGCTCTTCTATGACCCCTGTCAGGTTAGCAGTGGTTGCCCTCAGCTGTTGACCCTTCTCCCTTGCAAGTCAGAAGCCTTAATCCACGGACAGCACACAGGCAGTGGGAACCACAGCCGTCACTGCAGGATATCTCTGGGCCTTCCCTTGTAGAGACACCTGGGCTTCCACAAACTTGGTTCCTGAACCACCACAGCTCACGGCAAAACGTCACAAGTTAGCTTCAGCAACCTCAGTTTCTCTTGAAAAGATGAGAGGTTATATTGAATAGTGCAGGTTAGTTCACTCAGGTTGCTGGATTAACTCTTAGATTGGTATCAGGTCAAGGAACAAAGATAAATTAATTCTTTGTCTCATACTGTGTTCCCAGCCACCTTAACATCAATGACCTTGGAGACTGTTTATGCATAAACAATTCTTAATATTGCCTCAAACATCTATTAAAGGCACACTTCTGGAAATCTAAAAAACATACACTCTACTTACATTCTACTTCATTTATGTCTTTATGCTCAGTAAATCAGTATTAGAACACGCCTTCACTGGGAATTTAATATAGGTTTTCTTATCTCAAAACAGAATAGGAATTGAAGTGTTTGATTGTAATTTAAAATAAAAAATGTATCCCTTAAGCAAATCCTCTGACCTCAGTAGTGAAAGAAATGCATACAGTGGACTCTAAATGGAAGAAACCTTTTGAAGTAAGGAGCTTGCACAGGTATTTTCTATTTCCATCTCTGCTGAAAATGTTTAAGGGGCCCTGACTGAAATTCTGAGTCAAGACATCAAGAACCTCTCAAGATTTTTATGCATCATCAGCATTTGCATGTTGTCTGTAAGTGTACACAGAGAGCACCAGTCTTTACTGTGGCATTGAATATATGACTGTAGAGAACAAGAGATTTCCACCTTAGAAAGTAGGCAGTACAGTTATGTCTGCATTAAAAAGCCACAATTTGATAACCTTACAAAGTATAATTTTCCTTGAAGAGCCCACCTTCAGTGCTCATTAACCTATTTCAATGGCTTCTAAATACTCAGAGAAACATTAGGGTTCTGCTCTTATTAAAAGGAAAACATGAAATTCTCAAGAATTTTTATGGGAAAAACTAAAAATACTCAAGACGAAAATGTACTGATAACCAACTGCAACAAACCATTTCTTTTTTAAAAACTCAACATTTTCTGCCACACAGATTTTTGTTCTGTGACAGCACCACATATCTCAGCGATGTCACCTTTGTCCCACAAGTTCACAAAGAGTTAAGGTTTAGATTAAGACAGAAAGCTTCTGCTCTAGCATTTACGTGTCCTTTTCAAAACATCTGCCCTTTGCACTTCTCTGTCTCGACAAAAGGTCAAGATTTTTTCATAATAAATTAGAATTTGTTTAAAATTGTTACTTGAATTGCATGGCCAAGTTGGACGAGACAAGTATGACAATGTTCATAATTCAAGTGATGCAGATAAAAATTGTTATTGGTGGTCAGAAAAGCTTATGCAGTGCTTATAATTATTAATACAGTTAAATAAATAAAATTGGAATACTTCAGTGTAACATTAACATCTGTTCGGTCACACTGAAAAAAACCCAAATCTGATGTACTTAAGAAACCTTAGTTCTACCACCCCATCCACTTGAAGGATAAAATACCTTCAATGAGCCTGCTGGCATCCTCAGCAAGCTGATTATGGAATTCATGCCTTGATATTGACTTCAGAATTAAAGGATGCTCATCACCATAATCTATAAAAATACTTAGGCAGATGCTTAGCTTCAGTGGACCAAATAATATTGTTAATTTAAACACAATCACTTATATTCTTAAAAAGCTGACACCTTTGGGGATAGCTATGGGCTGCTGTTTTCCCTCTCCTGGTCCCTCTTAGTGCTACACAGCACAACACACACCCTGTTGTGTCTTGCCACCTTGCATCTCCATCCCATCCCATTTAGATGGGACATTTTGTTGGACTTGTGGTCAGAAAAAACAGCAACTTCTGTGATCTTTGGAGGTCGTCTCCTCCAGGTGCCTCTGAGATCCAACTTACTGATGCCTGATTGGGAAACTGTTGATTTGCAGGTATGATGTAACTGTAAGTCTAAAAACTCCAGTTTATCTCACTATTTATGTTGTCTTTCTTGTTCTGCACATCAGTATAAAGAATTAAAATGCCACTCTGTTCTCAGTATTACTTTGGCTTCCTGTATTGGTAAAACAGTAAAAACATTGATAACAACGTTACAAGCACTGCAGAGAAAAGACTATGACTTAAAATCTAGTTAAACTGCAATATTTTAATGGTGTTTTCACATAATAAAATTATGGAGTTACCAGTGGTAAGGTGTATTCCACACATCCTGCAGACAGTATAAACAACAATAGGATCCAATGTACAAAACCAACCCCAAAGAGCAAATGAAGATTTTATGTACAGAAGTCATTTTGCCCCACTAAAGCATTGTATTTCTTCAAATGCAATGTGTTCTTCACTGGTTTTGGTTTTGCGTATTTGTAGCACTTACTCATTTAAATTTTTATTTCAGTATTTGGCTTCCTAGTTTCATTTCAGATCCATACTACATTAGGAGAATTTTTACTACTCCCTTTGGGAACTACAGGATCAAGCTCACAATTAGCATCCCATCCCCGCCAGCTCTTGCTTTGGCTAGCAGGCTGTTAACCTGAAGAATCTGAGTCCATTTCATACTTTCTTAGTCATCTCTAAGAAGCCTTGCAGTTACTGGCCTATCAATATAAAAATCCTTAAAAAGAGCTACCACAGACACCCACTGACCAGGTAAAGCACGGAATTCTCTTGAATTTCTACTTTCAGAGAGACAAGAGCCTCTACAGTGGTGAAGTTTTGACATCAGAAGAAACCAAATACCTTGAACAAACACTGATTTTTCTTTTTCATTATGCTCAGTCCCAACCTCCATTCAACATTAAATGGAAAAAAAAATCACATACCAGCAATACAGTAAATCCAAATAACTTTGCCATGTACCTATGAGAAAAAATGGTAACAGAGAGCATTCTGTCTTCCTGCTATACATACCTTTTTCTGCCGCAGCCCAGCAAAGCTGACTCAGGTCAATCCTCACTTTGCAATTTACGCACCTAGAAACCTGCTTAATCACAGAACTCACCACGCTCCTCGATCACTCCTCGCGAAATTACTTAAATGCTACTGAGTATTTTACTACCTTGCGGATTTACTTATCCCTCTCTGCTGTCGCACATCATGCCTAATATCAGGAGCATCGCTAGGAACGAGTACAGATACGGGAAACGAGTCCTTCAGGAACATTTAAAGATGTTTATCAGTGGCACATTGAGCTGTACCTCTCTGACTTATTTTGAGGGCTTATTTCCTGCTTTGCAAAGAGTGAAAGCACACGTACCCTGCTCTTCATTTGCTTAGAAGACAGCAGCCGGGCGCACAGCGCACGGGCAGCATCACTCGGGAGGGAACCCATGTCCCTCTCGCAGGCTGATGAGCCTCCGGGACGGGCTCCGCGCCTCCCGCGGGTGCTCACGAACCGCAGCGACCCCCTTCCCGAGCCCAGGGATGCTGCGGCGCCAGACCCGAGGTGCACAGGAGCCGGCAGCCTGCCGGAATAGCCTTCCTCGGGCTGGGATAACCCCCTCGGAACCGGAATACCCTCCCCCGGGCCGGGATTTCCCCCTCGGGACTGGGATATCCCGGTGGAGGTACACGGGAGCGGGCAGTCTGCGGAAACGGACCGGGATACCCCCGCTCGGGACCGGGGTAACTCACTTCAGGACCGGGATATCCTCACTGCAGGACCGGGATATCCCCCCTCGGGGCTGGGATGCCTCCCCCTCCGGACCGGGATATACCCCCCTCGGGGCCGGGATGCAAACCCCCTCCCCAGGGCCGGGATGCCCCCCCGGGGCCGGGATGCCCCCCCCGGGGCCGGGCGCGCAGGTGTCCCGGCGGGTCCCGGCGCCGCCGCCCGGCCGTGCCCGGTCCCCGCCCGCCGGGAGCCGCCGCTCACCTCGGCCAAGCGCCCCGCGCCGGCAGCCGCCCCGCGGGCGCACGGGGAGAGAGGGGAGGGGGACCCCGCGCCCCCGCCGCGTCGGGCACTCACCGCGGCTCCCTTGCAGCTGCCCCTATTGTCCGCCCGCCGCCCCGCCCCGCCCGGCCGCGCCGCCCGCAGGGACTGCCCCGCACCGCAGCGCGGGGAGAGGCGCCTCGGGGGGCGCCAGCGGGGCGCGGACGGCGCCCTCGCAGGGACAGTAGCCACCGGGTTGGAGTGGGATGGGATGAACGCACCGTAGTGGGATAGAATCACAGAATCATAGAATCACAGAATAACCAGGTTGGAAGAGACTCACCGGATCATCGAGTCCAACCATTCCTATCAAACACTAACCCATGTCCCTCAGCGCCTCGTCCACCCATCCCTTAAACACCTCCAGGGAAGGCGACTCAACCACCTCCCTGGGCAGCCTGTTCCAGTGCCCAATGACCCTTTCTGTGAAAACTTTTTCCTAATGTTCAGCCTAAATCTCCCCTGGCAGAGCTTGAGGCCATTCCCTCTCGTCCTGTCCCCTGTCACTTGGGAGAAGAGGCCAGCTCCCTCCTCTCCACAACTTCCTTTCAGGTAGTTATAGAGAGCAATGAGGTCTCCCCTCAGCCTCCTCTTCTCCAGGCTGAACAACCCCAGCTCTCTCAGCCGTTCCTTATAAGGCCTGTTCTCCAGCCCCTTCACCAGGATACAGCCACCACAGTGCGATGAGATGCAGCCAAAACAGTGGGATGGGATGCAGCCACCACTGTGGGGTGGCCCCTGCCACGCGATGTGACAGGACTCTAGCCACAGCGGTGTGAACTCCGCACTCACATACGTGGAGATCCCAATTGGCATGACTAAGCCCCACAGCCCCTTTTTGCCCAAGGATGCCTGCTTCCAATGGCTTCTCTCCTCTGTGAGCAAACCCAAGGGTTTCTTTCCAGCCCATCCTGGCTGTGGGCTTCCTTGTAGGTTTTGTTTTGGCGGCAGAGATTAATGCTCCTCAACAATCCCTTCCAGCTTCAATATATATTTTGTCAAGTAAAGATGGTCTTAAAAAAATTGGAAATGTTGTGAAATTGTCGGCTTTTGAACAGGGAGAAGCAGGTTTTCCTCTTAGTTCGTTCAGCTCAGCAGAAGCAATGGAGATATGCCTGCATCCCCAAATGTCCCAAGGGTATCTGAAAAGAAGAGTGCCAGTCAGAAAGCAAGAGAAGCCTTGGCAGTACAGCCAGCGTGAAGTTACTGAGGGGTTAAAGGGAAAGACCTCTACGGAAACCCTGCTGACCTCTGCCCAAGGGTTTAGTGAGGCCGTGGGATTTGCAGTGTTTTTCTTTTGTGATGTTGATAGCAGTGGGTGAGGGATGCAGTCCTATCACCCATCCCTGGAGAGCCGAGTTCAATGCAGAAGAGCCTTAAAGAACTAAAACCCCCTGTTGCTCCACACTTTATTGTCATGTCAAACGGGACTTTATCAGGCCATGCAGAGGGTGGACTTTGCCCTCAATTTACAGCATGATTTCATTTGTGTGGGGGGAAGGGAAACACCAGGAGACCGAGAGCAGTAGCATAGACACAGCACTCCACCTGGAGCTGGCATCCCTGCAGACCTCCATGACTAAGTTTCTAAATGTAGGGAACTGCTTGTGTGTTTGTACACTTAGCAAACCACTTCTCTTTGTGCTACATGTCATAATCCACCTTATAGCATGGATGTTTTTCTCTTGTCTGCCAGGCTCCGTACATGAGGTTTATTCATCTGCAAAACGAACATGACTGCTTATCTCCCAACTCCGGCAAAGGACCCTGTTGTGAGGGTGGTGTTTACATTTACACATGCAATGCACCAGATGAAAATGGCCTTGAAAGTACAATATAATAAAAGGGAAATTAACCTCAGTAATACCACTTCTTGCCATGACTTTATCCTATTTACCAGTTCTGATATTTCAATTATTGTATTTACTTTGCTTCATATCGACAACAGTTCCCCTCCCAAAACCCAGCTTACTTTAGTACATACAGGTAATCAAGCTCAAATGACTCAAGCTTAAAATAAAATACACAAATGTCATCACAGGAGTGATTTCTGTGGCACGCTGATGCTGCTACAGCATTTCCTTATGCAGTAACAAGTAAGCATTACTGAGCTGTTCTCAAATTCTCCACAACTTCCCCTGTTGGAGCAATAAAGTTACAAAGTGGAGATGCATTAATATTAAAACCTAGAGCATCTATTATTAGCTGTGGTCTAATACTGTTGATGTAATTTTCCGAGAGACAGCAAACCAACATCTTATATACCAAGGAACTATAACTCATGATTAAAGACTGCTGAATTAAGCTAAAGGGCTGCAACATAAAAAAAACCCCTCCAAATAACTGTTTCTGTCCTTATTGCATTATTTAATACATTTAAGAGGTGTTGCTTTGTCAGCTTTGCCCTGAGGTATGATGGATGTAGGGATAAAAATGGATGGATAGTCACAGCAGATGTACCTTCTTGGTCATAAGAAGGGTGTAAAGGCTGTTCCATGCTCTCTTCTGCTGCCAAAGGTATTGCAGTGCTTGAAAATGTCCATGGCATGTGTATGAAGGAAGATATGCTGTGTTTTGTGGGTGCTTTGGTATAGAATCATAGAATCACTAGGTTGGAAGAGACCCACTGGATCATCGAGTCCAACCATTCCAATCAATCTCTAAACCATGCCCCTAAGCACCTCACCTTAAACACCTCCAGGGAAGGTGACTCAACCACCTCCCTGGGCAGACTGTTCCAATGCCTAACCACCCTTTTCTGTGAAAAAAATTTTCCTTATCTCAAGCCTGAATCTCCCCTGTAGGAGCTTGAGGCCATTCCCTCTCGTCCTGTCCCCTGTCACTTGGGAGAAGAGGCCAGCACCCTCCTCTCCACAACCTCCCTTCAGGTAGTTGTAGAGAGTAATAAGGTCTCCCCTCAGCCTCCTCTTCTCCAGGCTAAACAACCCCAGCTCTCTCAGCCGCTCCTCATAAGGCCTGTTCTCCAGCCCCTTCACCAGCTTCGTTGCTCTTCTCTGGACTCGCTCCAGAGCCTCAACATCCTTCTTGTGGCGGGGTGCCCAGAACTGAACACAGTACTCGAGGTGCGGTCTCACCAGTGCCGAGTACAGGGGGAGAAGAACCTCCCTGGACCTGCTGGTCACGTCATTTCTGATACAGGTCAAGATGCCATTGGCCTTCTTGGCCAAAAGTAGTTAAACTAGAGACTATTTAATAGCTCCAGATATATTAATTATTAATTGTAACTGTTTCTTTGTATTACTGTATTTTTTTTGTAAAATTTCTTTGTATTATTTGTAATTATTAAATTCAACTGCTTCCTTGAAACTGAGCCTGTTACCATGGGATGATGTGGTAAATCATAGAGCATATTTATTATATTCACATCATTTTGGAAATTAAGGCTCCTAGGGAATATAGGCTTGTATCAGAGTTACTTGCTGTACACCAACACACTGCAAACTGCTTATTTCTGCTCCTGTCTTGATGGATCTAAGTAATTTATCTTACAGAATGAAGTATTTATTTTACCTTTTTTTTTTTCCCTTAGAGGCTCTTCAGCTGTCTGGAGTTCATTACGTAATATCTTATAATGGCTTTAAATTGGAGGGGGGAAGATTCAGAGTACACATTAGGAAGAAATTCTTCGGTGGTGAGGCACTGGCACAGGTTGCCCAGGGAAGTTGTGGATGCCCCATCTTTGGAGGCGTTCAGTGCCAAGATGGACTGCGGCTTGGAGCAGCCTGATCTGGTGGGAGGTGTCCCTGCCCATCGCAAGGAGTTGGAACTGGGTGGGCTTTAATGTCCCTTCCTACCCAAACCATTCCGTGATTCTGACTGTTCTGTATTGAGCCTATCACAAAATGTCAAGTAACCTTACTATGTATGAGGTGCATTTCACATAATCTCTCATTTTGAAAGGTGTTTTGTATGTGTAATTCAGGCTTGTCTACACAGGCACTAACACAATAACATTTTGCGTACTATTTCTCTCACCAAATTTTCACTGTGAATTACAGTTGTTGGATCATTTGGGGGAAAATTCACACACTTTCTCAGAACAGCGATGACATAAGTTATTCCTGCAGCCTTGTGGTTATGAACCTCTCAGCTCCTGAACTGCTCAGACAGGGCCTTGAGCTTTGGCATCTGAGTGACCTGAGCTTTTTTTTAGGTACTCTGGGAACATCTAGGTGTGTTTTGTCAAGGGGTGACCTTCCGCAAACCTCCCATGATCAGGTGTTTATCAGTGCTATTTTTTTTTTCTTGGTGGTTGGCTTAAGATCAGAACCGCCCCAGGCACCTTGGGTCATGGCAAGAGGGCTGGGCAGGTTACAGGGTCCCTCCAGTCAGGCTTAGGGGTGGTGGTGATATAAGTAGTTACTATTACAATAAGTAGAATATTTTTATTTAAGCTAAAGTTAAGTATCCTCTAATCAATTATGTTCTTTGCAACTTAGAGATAATGTTCCTCTGACAGCATGTTTTTTTTCAAATGGTATTTTCCCAGACATTGTTCACTCTCTGGAAGCGATAACATCTTGTGTTCAGTGTGGTCTGTGCTGAACGGAGGTGTCTGCTTCTGTGATCACCTCTGCTTAGTTTTCTTCTTATCTCAAAGGCAAGGTCAGGCAGAGCTGGAAAGAGCTCCAGATCAGCAAGAGTTTTGTCTTTTGTGAAGTTCATCATACCATTAAAATTAGACCTCGGAAAGTAACAGAATACGCATAAGATTTCTGGGGGAATTTATCCACATGCGTGTAAATGGGAAATCCGTTCTGTCCCAGCTCTGGTCTCACTACACACGGTGGATGGAGATCTCTCCCCGCGTCGCTCAGCCCTGACAGAGGGTGCTGCTTTCTGAAACCCCAAACGAGTCTAACAGAGTTTTATCTGCAGCCTCCTTGGGTGCCAGCAGCAAAGGGCGGGCGAGGCTAGTCCTGGCGCGGGGACACCCCCTTCCCCCTCCCGCCGGGGTAAGATGGCGGCCACAGCGCTCGCGGGGCGGGGCCGCTGCACGTGCCCCCGGCAGCTGAGCGTCCTCTCCCCGTCCCGGAAGTCCCGCCCCCACCTCAACCCGCGTGGCGGTTGCCAGGGAGCGCCGGCCGGAAGGGGCGGGGCGGGGGGGTCGCGGCGGCGATGGGAGCGGCTGGCGGGGCGTGAGGGGCAGGAGGTGAGTGCGGGCAGCGGGGATGTGTACGGGACACCCACCCAGACAGACAGACAGACAGACAGACACGCAGACACACACACACACACACACACACACACACACACACACACACAGAGACACCCACCCACCCAGACAGACACACACACACACAGACAGTGAAAGACAGACAGACACACAGACAGACACCCACCCACCCAGACAGACACAGACACACAGAGACACACACAGACATACAGAGACACACAGACAGAAAGACACACACACAGAGGCATACAGAGACATACAGAGACACACAGAGACACACAAAGACACACACACAGACATACAGAGACACACAGACAGACATGCACAGACATACAGAGACACACACGCACACAGACACACACACACAGAGACAAACACACATGCACAGAGACACACAGACAGACACAGAGAGACAGACACACACACACATACAGAGACACACAGACAGACAGACACACACACACACTCTCATTTCCCACAGCTCAGGGATGCGCCTGTTTCATCACCGTTGGAAGCAAATAAAGCTTGCTAAGTCAGGAATCCTCATCTGTGTGTGGACATCAGCACCTCTTATTTGCACTTTGCAGTGTGAAAAGTTGGTCTGTGATCAGCATGAGTAGCTTCCTTAGTAGCAGTAAGACCCAGGAAGAATGACAACAGGAATGCTTTTGGGTGTTACCTTGTGAATTTGTGCCAGTGCAAGAGGCCGTTACCTTGCGCTAGGCTGCTGCCAGGCTTCCTTGTTTACTTGCTATTGCTGGGATCAGTAAAGGCGGTGTTTTGGGGAAGTCAGGCCTACTGTACTTCTGTCGTATACTCGTTGTGGGAGCTCTGGTGCTCTGAGAAGAAGTATGTAGCTTGCTGTATCTGTTACTCTACTATAGGCAGGCTAGGGTTGCGTTATAGAGCTCTTCTTTGGCATTTACCAAAGTCCACAAGTTTGAATGGGTGGTTATCTCGTGCAGCCTCATCAGGTTATCTAAAATACCTGATTACAGATTAGAAGATTCCTGTATACAATTATATTATTGAAAGTAAGAAAGTTTTTAGTACAACTTAATGTAAGTTACTTTTTGTGACTCCTTGTTTGTGGGTTTTGGTAATCAAATTACACAGAATCAGAAAATTTTACTTACAGGCCAGTTAAATCTGAAATGATCAAACTGTCCACATAAATCAACAGCTACTTTTCAGTCTGCTCTTGTGTTGCTGTCCTTTCAGTCTTACTGTAGTGGGATGGATCTACAAAGCCTAAAGATCCCAAAACAGGACGAGAATGACACTCTTGTAAGTTTTCTTCTTATTTGTAGTAGCAATTATCTTCAGTTTTTAATGTTGGTTTAGTTTTAACTCACCATGGGCGAATCTTTTGTTGGATTGTTCATGGCTTCAGCAGTCAAACAACACAGTCTCTGGGAGTAAGACAGCTTAGCAAATCTTGGAGCAGTTGCACTTGCTACCACAAAATCCACTCACTGGATTGATACCTGCAGTAGGATGTGTAACGTGTTGAGATCGCCTCGTACAGAATCCTATAGAAAGGATGCTGTGACAGCTGTTGCATCCCAGGGCAGAGATGAGGTTGCAGCATAGGAAAGATTGGCAAGGTAGTCCTGCTTGTGGCAGTGCACTGGGTCTCTTAATCTATGCGGGGCAGCAGCTACGTGCTTTTATAAAGACAAGAGTTGCAGGCAGCTACATGTCTGGTGCCATGTTTCTGGAAGAACAAGCCCTGAGGGCGGTTTTAGCTTGTATACTATGGATGCTGGAGTGAAACACACTTGGGAAGTGGGGAGCAAGATGAGGGAATTGGGTGACAGAGAAACAGTGATAGCATTGGTGTTGGATGTTGGTAAACCTAATGGGGTGGCTTGGAGATGTGTAGGACACATTTTAAGGCCTTTTGAGAATTTTACATTGTGTTTGGTTAATGCTATCATAGCGTTTCATGCGTTTCCTTTTGAAGGGACGATTCTATTCCAAGCTGACTAATCCCTGAACTTTTAAAACCACAAGGTGGTGTGTTGGTACTAGTGAGTCACCAATTGTGAATCATAAATACTTCAGTGAAAATAAATGAATCCCTTTGTTTCATTTATTGTTGTTTTGGTAGTACCTGGAAAGTTCAGAGAAAGGTCATGACCTTGCAGAGCAAGATGTTTGGTAAGCACATGCAAAAAGACCCTGAGCCTGCATGTACTCTTTTTTATCTGCTTGATTTCAACTTGTTTTACCAATATGAATAAAACCATTAATTACAGAACTACATTAGTAAAAATGGCTTGAAGTTTTAATTTATTTTTCAATGGCATATGTAGAGGGAGCAGTAGATGGTGTTGTGTGTAACTGCTCTCTCGCACTCCCTTGCATGGTGGGTTTTGTCCTTGGAAGAGGTGTGTGCCAGAGTCTGCTTTTGGCTTGAAGAGATTTTCTTCTGAATCAGCACTTCTCTGAAGTTGATTTCTGTGAAGCGTAACTACGCAAATTCAACTGGGCGGGCTGCAGTCAGTGGAATGAACTGCAGAGAGACTAAACAGCAATACTGAAACTGTTTATAAGAGCTGTCTGACGTTGACTTTATCAGTTATTATAATTTGCTCATGAATATTTGTTAGCTTACTTAATAGTTGTGTATCAATCAGGCTTAGATCCTGGAAGGCTGAGCTTCACCACATAGAGATGGGGTGAATGTGTAGTTTGTTGAATATAGTGTAGTATTTTGTCCATGTCAGCTCTTGGGTCTGGACTACTTATGCACGAAGGATATGCATCCATTCACCTGCCTTTGCCTGGTTTTCACTGGTATTACGTTAATGCTGTCAGAAAGCTTCAGCCTGTCCTTCAAGAGGTAGCAATGGTGGGTGCTGTGTTTGTCCAGACTCCTCTTTCAGTGCATTTGTTGTGCATTCCCACCTTGCTAGACTTTGCTGTCTTTCTCAAACGAAAAAGGACAAAGATGTAACACAATATCTCAGAGGATGGGCTAAAGTAACTTGAGCCTCACCCCTGTTTTCCGCTCCTCCAAACAAGACAGACATCAATAAACTGGAATGAGTTCAGCAGAGGGTCACCGAAATGGTTGGGAGCTGAAGCACTTGGCTGTTAAGGAGAAGCTAGGGCAATTGTGTTTCTTCAGCCTGGAGAAGAGGGTGGCTCTGATGTCACCTAATAGCAACCTGCCTGTACCTGTGAGAGGTTATCAAGAAAACTGACCCAGGCCCTTTAGTATGGTAAAAGGTGGGAAAATGACAGACAACGAGCATAAAAGCTGACAGAAGCGAGGTTCAGAGTATATGGAAAAAATATGGGGAAAAGAACACCCCTTACTGTTTTCATCATGAGGTCAGTCAAGCAGTGAGATAGGATGCCCAGAGAATCTGCACATGTTTGGAGGTTTTCAAAATGTGACTGGATAAAGCTCTGAGCTAACTGATCTGACCTCATAGCTAATCCTGTGTTGAGCAGGAGGCTGGACAAGAGACTTCCTAAGGTCCTTTCCAGCGGGTATGATTGTGTGAGCCTAACAGAAAGGGCTGATGTGGACAAGTGAGAGATCTCATGTAGAAAGTGACACCTAGGTGTCATGAATTGAAATGCAGATTGTAAGGGCTATTTTAACAGCCCCTAGGGTTGAGGAAAATCTGCTGTCAAGGGTTTAATATTGGTTTATCCCACCCCCAAAACTAGAGCAGAAGGCAAGGTCATGGCTGCATGAAATACAGAGAAGACAACACACAGTTGGTAATGTTACTTTGGTTCCTTTCCTTGCAGTATAGCAAGCTGTGATTCTTGATAGAGCATGGGTTTCTCTTGGAATTGTGTTCTTTTTGTCACTAAGTGATCCATATGAGCTCTCCAACTTCAAAACATACATATGCATATAAGTCTTGAAAATAGTAAAGCATAACATATCTGTGCTCTATTCTTTGTTCTGTAAACGTTACCTTGTAAGTATATGATGGTGATTTCTGTTGTTGGTGTATTTAAGGGGAAACATGAGTTGTGTGCCTGTTCACAATAGGTGGCGTTGGCTGGGGAGCGTGAATGATCCTTGTAAATAATGTTCTTGTTTGTAGTTGTCCATTTAACAAATGTAGGGTTTAAGACTTGAACCTAGGATATTATTTTCCTTGATTTTTAAATGAATTTACTACTTTTAGGTCACTTAAGTTAAAGTGCTTTCTGGATTCCCCTTTTTTTCCCCTTGGACTTTCCAGGTTTGTATTCTCCCTTGTTTTCAACTTCACATCTTTAAATCTCTTCTTTCCCAACAGATTGATTCTTCTTGAGGACAATGGCAGGAAAAGTAAAGTGGGTAACTGACATAGAGAAATCCGTTTTAATAAACAACTTTGAAAAAAGAGGCTGGATTCAGGTGGCAGAAAATGAAGACTGGAATTTTTATTGGTAAGTTGATTAGAAATACCAATTTCTAAATTTGCGAGGTATTTTAGCATGTTAGTGCCATGAGCAAGATAACAAAATGCATATTTAAAAATACAAGATGTAGAAATTAGCATTAATTTATTGCAGTGCTCCTAAGAGTGAGACATTATTTCCTTGCTTCTGTAATTTCTGAGGCTGTTGCTGGTCTTCTGTTCAGATTTGCATTGGTAGATTCCTGTACTTGTGCAGACCTGCTGAAGTCATTGGCATTCCTCAGGGCAGAGGGTCCTGTCTGCATGGATCCATTCCCATGCTACTGATCTCGTGTCTCTTTGTAGTTTGCGAGACTGGCAAGGAGTAGAGCTGTCAGGGAGTAGAACGCCTCTGACCTAGCAAGATATCAATCATTTTTGGGAATGCCAATTGTAAAAAGCACAGGGAAAAGGCTGTATGCTTAGTGATTTGTTTGTTTTGAAATGTGATACCTGATTTTATTCAATTTTATTTTATGCAGTAAGGAAAATTTTTTCGTTACTGTTGGAGGCGGTTTATGGCTTAAGGGGAATCTTTGAAGGTATCTTTCCCCCAAATTTTCTGGCAACACAACATAAGCAAAAATAATCCAAGATTACACAGTTCTAATACAGGATAAAGTATTCTTTTATTAATGTAAGGGAAACTTGCTGTGTTAACAGAGTCCAGCCTCCTGTTACAAAGGCCTGGAGAGCTGTAGTTTCCTCCTTCACAATAATTACTTAAACACAGATTAATTATTCACCATTTCAGTACCAAAATGAATGTGAAATTATAGTCAAGCTAGTGGTGAAAAGAGAAGAGTTGAATAATCTAGCTTCTTATTTGGCCTTTGTCTGATATAAGAGCATGAAATGCTGTCCTAGAATGTAGTAATCTATTTATTGGCAGAAACAATACTCTTTAAGTAAACCAAGCAATTTATATTGTCCTTTTCAAATACAACAGAATGGTGTTTTATGCTGCCAAATGTACCCTTTGTGAACCACTTGTTTCAATAGGTAGGAATCTAGTGATCTGCTCATGGTTTTGGGGGAGCAGGAAAGGAACATGGCAGTCATGAAAACTGTTGTGTGACTGCTTGTTTTGTCTTGGGTTTGCCATATCTATGGCCCTGCTCTTTTGTGAAAAACAGTCAGTAACAGATTTGTCCCTGCAGCCCTGTGACCTGGCGCATGAAGTTCTTTACAAGTCAAGTCAAAGGTAGGCAGTAGGAGATTTGATTTGTGGCTTTTTTTTTTTTTTTTTTTTTTTTTCCAGGAGGAAAGCTGAGAGTGAAAAATGCTTCTGTAGTGTTTGGGTACTTGTCATTAATTTTTAGGCTCTGCTGGAGGTTGACCTGACTATCAACAAGCCAGAGTTCAGTAAGGCCAAGTTATCATCTTCCTTTCCTCATTGTCTGCCCCAATTTCATTTTTAGTGGAGGGGTCGATAAAACCTCTGATAGGATTTCATTGATTTTGCTAATAGAGGTTTGGGATGTTTGGGGATGTCACTGTGGCAAAATATTATGCAATAAAGGTAAAAGAGAGAGGAAAAATAAACTGAATGTACCAAACGAAACCAAACCATTTCAACTTTGTCCTCCTGAGTTGTGTTTCTTGGCAGAAGTAATTGATGTCTGTCTTTGCTTTCAGGATGAGCGTACAAACAATCAGAAATGTTTTCAGTGTGGAGAGTGGTTACCGTCTCTCTGATGACCAAATTGTCAATCATTTCCCAAACCACTATGAACTGACCAGAAAAGATTTGATGGTAAAGAATATCAAGCGATATAGGAAGGAACTTGAGAAAGAAGGAAGTCCTCTTGCAGAAAAGGATGAAAATGGGAAATATATCTACTTGGGTATGTGGTGCTCTTTGTGGGCATTAATCTTTTTTTTTTCCCTGTGTGGTCAATACCTGGAATTGAGCTCTTATGTATCAAAATCAGTGCATAAAGCGTTGAACCTCTGAAGTTTTAGGACATGAAAGTGACTGTTTTGAAATGCTCTGTCCCTGTCAATTAATAGGACATGAAAGTGACTGTCTTGAAATGCTCTGTCCCTGTCAATTAAATAAAGTGCACTTTATCCTGAAGTTGTTTGCTGCATTTTGCAAACATGACAAGCCTTTTTTAATCTGCTGTCTCCTTTCCCCTTCCCTCAAATCTGTCATTAGAGCAGAAAGAAACATAAAAATAGGGAAAGTGATAAAAGTAGTAGTAGTGAGCATTTCCTATAAAATACTCCATTTTCAAAGCTTTTCACAAACCTTTCTTTGAAGGATAATGACTAATATTTTGCAAATTGAGTGGAATAGAGGCCCTGCCACTCATTCAGGATCTTTCTTGAAATTGGAGACAAAGCAGGAATGAAAGATGGAACATTCCTGTTTCCATGTCATATTATCACGAAGGTTCACTTCCTCCAATGCATACTTGCTGTTATTCAAAGCGGAGCACTAAGCCAGCTTTTATGCATGGAAGTTGTATTTCTACTTAATTTTTTTAAGTGGTAGGGCCCTTAAAGAAGACTGAACTTCACAGTGCAGCATTAGCTGAAGCAACGTTGGGTGAAGTGATATTGAAATTATTTTTTTTTAAATATAAAGGTACACAAAATAGATTTGTAACTAGTTTTTTTTGTGTATGGTGACGGAAGGCAAGGGGATGGATGGAGTTTTGTTAGTTTTTTCTGTATTGTTTTGTTTTTTTAAAATTACTTTGAAGAGGGAAAAATTGTGGGATTTAGATACTTTGCAGTAAGATTAGTGGTGAAATGAAAGGGCTCTGGAATGTGCTGTGAGACAGTGTTGGAATTTCTTTAATTCAAAAGTAAAAAACATTATCTGAGTATCTTATATTGGAGCAAAAACTAGAATAAACTTTTACAGAAACACTCTAGACACAGCTAGGAGGAACAAACTTTTCAGAGGAGAAATTTGTGGGAAGCTGGAGAACAAGCAATGACTGCAAGTAATAATAAACACATACCCCATAACCTCAGAAATCCCCAAACCAGCAATAGATCAGGAATGAGGAGAGTAAAGTTGCATTGGACTGAAACAGAAACAGGGATATGCTGAGTTGATTTACATCTTGAGAATGTGAAATGACAGCACTATGCATGTGTGTAAGAAAGAAGCAGTTCTATATGGATGGAAGTGAGGATAATCTGAGAGCAAAGAGATAAAAGTGCTTTTCATTAGGTTTCTTTCAGTAAGCATGGTAATACTGATTGTGGGAGCAAATAAGAATGACAAACAGGAGTTACATGGAAATATAAACTACCACATCCAAAGTGGGAGCAAAATTAACACATTTTTGCATGCAAGAAACATGATAAGGTGGTTAGGGGAATGGTAAAAGCTGATATAGGGAATTGAGAGTGTTCGATAGAGTTAAGTTGGAATGGTTTATAGTACTTGAATTTCACAGCATATAAACAGAAGAAGAAAACTTATTTATGTGAATTAAAATTATCAATCTGAAGTTAGCAGCATGCAGTATTTTGCAATTTTTTGTTTAAGTAAAAACTACAGACTAGAAATTAAATGAGATAAAAAGTGACAAGTCTTAATGAAGGTAGATAGTGCTGGACTGGAGAACCGAAAAAACAGACCTTTTTATTTCAGTCTGTATATGTCAGTTGCCTTATGAGATAGTGTCCTTAATTGAGCACCTTTCATTTTTTTCTCCCTAACTCAGATTTCGTTCCTGTTACTTTTATGCTTCCTGCCGATTATAACCTCTTTGTTGAAGAATTCAGAAAAAATCCCTCTAGCACTTGGATTATGAAACCTTGTGGCAAAGCTCAAGGAAAAGGAATATTTCTAATCAATAAACTCTCCCAAATTAAAAAATGGTCTCGAGACAGCAAAACATCTTCGTAAGTTCTGAAAACCCAAGCCCTTTACTGTACATTCTGTACATTCTGCAACATCAACATGCTAATTGCTCAATGCATGGGAAAAGTATTTTGTTATTATTGCTTTGTCATTATATAGTTAGTTTTGCATTTAATCTCAGTTGTTATCAGACTTCCTCCTTCAAACAGCTTTTAATAGATTTGTTTTGGTATGAGGAGGTACAAGGAGCTGTTCAGTTAACTGTTCTTTATAAAAATGATTTCAGTGTTGTTGGTGAAAAAATTGCACAAAAATAAACTGTTCTTCAAAGTGCTAAATAACAAGAAGCAAGAGAAAAATCTTCCCCTAAGCAATTTCAGTAATTATTTTATATCTCAGATATTGATTAACTTTTTTAATTAGTAGAAAGGAAGAATGCATTTACATGAAATAAATAATATTTGGAGCTCAAAACAATATGCCTCATGTTGGTGACCTGCTTCCAAATAGATGAAACAGGTTAGCAATCAGTGGTTTTTTCTGACTAGTAAACATTTTGGTTGCACAACTAATGTTAATTTTTTTCCTGTTATAAAGGGACTGGCTGAATATCACATGAGTCTTTTTTTTTATGTTTGACTTGGAATCTGAAGGATGTCACATTCTGAAAGTTATCTTAGCTTTCCACAGTGGTTTGCAATTGCACACCAAACATAAATACAAATATTCTAGGAGTCTAAGATTTTGAGTAATGAAGGTAATGTAATATGTACTCGGCTTGTTGGAACCATGCCAAACTCTAAATTCCATCCAAGGAAAATAGTGCCTTGTAGAGCTTTGCGTTCTGAATGGCTCAGTTAGCTGCCCTGTTAACTTCAGAATTGTTAATTGATCTTGGTCATCTATTTAGTATTTACAACTTATTCATTTAATGCTTTTAGTTTATTTATTTATTACGTATTTAATATCTTTATTTGTAAGTATTCTTAACTTTTATTTGGTGTATGATGCCTGATGCCAAGCAGGTAGTATTAACTGCTACAACTTAATACATTATCTTGGCAAAAGATTTCAGTCAATTCAGAACTTACCAACAGCTTCTAAAGAAGAAAAAGGCTTATCAGATTGCATCTTTGCAATTGTCACGTTCTGAAACGCAATTCATGTTTTTCAGGTTTGTATCTCAGTCTTCTAAAGAAGCCTATGTGATTTCTCTATATATCAACAATCCATTACTTATCGGTGGAAAGAAATTTGATCTTCGCTTGTATGTTTTAGTATCTACATATCGCCCACTGAGATGTTACATGTAAGAGTGCATAAATATTTGTATTTTGTTTTGAGAGAATGTTTCATGTAGTCGAAATAATGTTGTGCTTGTTGCACAAAGAACTTTATTGTGTGCATGGTATCCTCGGGTGCTCCTTTCCTTGTTTCTTATTGGGGTTTAACACATTTTAATGACTTTTTGCATTTAAGGTATAAACTTGGATTTTGCCGGTTTTGCACAGTAAAGTATACACCAAGTACAAGTGAACTGGATAACATGTTTGTACATCTTACAAATGTTGCTATTCAGAAACATGGGGTAAGTAAATTGAGTTCTTGGGTCCTCTTTTGTAGCAAGACTGATTTTCTTAGTGTCCCAAGAATTTGGAATAAAAAATGTTTTATTTGTCATATCCTTCATGATCTTACAATTAAAATACTTCAACTTGAACTTAGATAAATTTCAGAAGACTGCAGATCAAAAGTATGCAAGATAATGAGTCGCAGCTCTGTAATAGACTGTGATGTCTTCAGTATTGACTTGCGGTAGTTGAAAGCAGGTTTTTTTTTCATGTTGCTTGTCATTTAAATGCTAATATGCTCATGTGGCAATTGATTCCGTGAGCAGTAGAATTAATGAAGCCTGGTTCCTGTGGATTTGTATTTTATAATAGGGTTTTAATATTGCCCTCCTTATCTCCCCTTCCCTCTCTTTCTCCCCCATGCTGTTAGTTCAGCTTTTCTATTTCCAGTACTTTCCAGCTTCTTCCCATGTTCCTGCCCCCTCTTGCCTTCTCAGTGTAAGAAAGGGAATGTGCTGGTGTGAGCTTGGAGATGTTTGCTGTCTGGCCAGCTGGTGGCTTCCTCTTGAATGGACAAAGATGAAGTTCTGCCTGCAGAACACTTCTGTCCTGTAACTTGCCATTGATATTAATAAAACATGTGGAAACTGATAACTTTGACAGCACTTCCCTATGTCACCAGCGGGAGGAAAGGCCACTGGGTCAAGGGTGACATGAACAGATGGGCATGCAGTATCACTGCCCAAGGCTTGTTTCTTCAGGGAATCCACTTGATGATGATGACTGTCCCGTTTGTGCTTTTAGCGGATGTCTGTGATTTACAAACCATGCCTTTGTTACAGTAATTAAAATTCTATTGTTGCACTTCTTAATTTCATAGGGTTTTTTTAAGAGTATGGAAAATAAACATGCATGTATGTGCACGCACATGCATATATGTTTATATATATATACACATACTCACACACAAGATACATTATATTTATCTTAAATTGCGACATTGCTAAATGTGCCTTGTCTGTTATTGTTCTGTAAGACGTGTAGCGTAGCAGAACTGTTATTATCCAAATATTCCTGTAATAACAACATGAATTATAAATGTCACTTATGATGTTAGTTCACAACCCAGGGTAAGTGCCAAAATACGGCATTTTCCAGTACATTTTCTTGTTCAACTGCTGATTTCTGAAGAGCTTCAAACACATTATGGTTCAACAGGACACACTGAGAATTAGTTGTGGTGAAAGCAGATCCACTACAACTTAGAGCATAAATCATGGTGCTGTTGCCAGTAGCAGTGAACAAGTGAGGAATGTGATACATTGCCTATACCATTTCTGTGTAGCTGTTCATTTTCTCTACCAGCTAAATAACAGTCTTCAAAATTTCAACCAATTAAAAGTAGAAGTGAAAGTAGTGGTGGGGTCACTTTGAGAGAAGAAATGGCTGTAGAAGTAGCAGCTTAAAAATTCATAAAGTCATTACTCAAACATTTTGAAAAGTTTTCTAGAGGAGAACCATGTAGATGATTGAGAGGGCTGGAGCACCTGTACTGTGAGAACAGGCTGAGATAGTTGAGGTTTTTCAGCCTGGAGAAGAGAAGGCTTTGGGGAGGCCTTATAGCAGCTTCCAGTAATGAAAGGGGCTGCAAGAAAGCTAGGGAGGGACCTTTTACAAGGGCCTGTAGTGATAGGATGAGGGGAAATGGCTTTAAATTAGAAGGGGGAAGATTTAGACTGGGCATTAGGAAGAAATTAATGATGTGAGGGTGGTGAGGCACTGGCACAGGCTGGCCAGGGAAGTTGTGGCTTCCCCTTCCCTGGAAGTGTTGAAGGCTAGGTCAGATGGGGCCTTGAGCAGCCTGATCTGGCGGAAGGTGTCCCTGCCCATGGCAGGGGGGTGAAACTGGATGGGCTTTAAGGTCCCTTCCAACCCAAACCATTCTGTGTTTCTATAACATCTGCTGACTTTTGCAGAAAGAAGTGAGAAAAGTTGAACGTAAAGCCAGTCTATCCGTCCTGTCTGTCCTTCTGGTTTAAACATGTCTATAGCTTTGAAGGTGCTTGGGCTGTACGGTTTTAGAAGACCCTAATTTGAACTGTCAAGTACTTTAGCAGAATTATGATGAGGTCTGGAAAAACTCTTTTAAGTTCTGGATATTAAGCTGTACTCCAAGCCCCCCATGAACTTCCATGAGTCCTGGTGTCTTTGTACCCTACAAGCACATGGGAAAACATCCCTAATTTGAAAAGCATACAATTCAATATCTGGGAAAAGGAAAGGGTAAAATGAAGGAAGGGGCAAGTCAGTACACCCATTGTGATGTTCGTGCTGGCAAATACAGTTCTAAGTCATTGTTCACTGCATGTATAATAGAAACAAAACAACAGTAACCTTTCTACTTAATTATTTTCAGTTAGTGATCTTCTATATAGCCTGCAACATTCTACTTTGTTTTAGTGGTTTTAATTAAACAGCTATGATCATGTAAAGTTCTACCCAATTGCAATCTATTTTTATTTGAGTGCTTGTTCTGAAATGCAAAGAGTTGAAACTTTAATCTCTGTTCCTTTGCTGGGATCTCATCTCAAGACATATTTTACATGCAGCGTGTCCTGAGAACCATGTTTCAGATCTTTATTTGTATAGTCCAGTTTTCCAAATTTACTAAGAGGGGAGCTGTAGAAAAACCCTAAAAATAGATAAAGGCTTCTCTGACCTTGCCTTAGAGGACAGAAGATTGTGTTCCTCTGAGAACTTTTTTCTACTGTAGGCATCCTACGTTTTATAGTTTAGCAGGCATTCAATCATCGATTCTTAGAAATGCTCTGGGCAGGACCCTTGTAAAGGGACAAAGTGTTTGTTGTGAGAGTTGCTTGGGGTCTGAATCTTTGTCTTCCCATCAGTAAGAACACCCTCAGTTTGCTTTTGTCTTCCCATTTAAAGAGAATATAGTGCGTGCCTTGATAGCCTCAGAAAAGACAAATATAAGGTAACCTCCTTTTTTCCCCTGTTCTGGTTCAGTAGCACTTAGTGGGTTTTTTCTATAGCAAAATACTGAATTACTTGGAAAATTAACAATTAGAAATAATTCAGATGTCATTTCACTGTCATCTTTAGTGTAACTGTTGTCAGTGGGACCATTGAGAGGATACCCTGTTTGCCTTTTGGGAAACAGGGAAGCCACATTTTAAATGAATAAACACAGGCAAGCACTTCTAAAGGCAGCATTGGGAAACAGCAAACTTCAGTGAAATTTGCCTATTGCTCACTTAGTTATTTCTCCCTTATCCCCTGAGAAGAATCTTCAATTCTTTCCTTCCACATTTTAAAACATGTCTTTCCCAATCATAATTTATGTTTTACTAGAAAAATGTCAATGTACAGTTGCTTTTTTTTTCTTCTAAGAAAGATTTATTACTTGATTTACAATGTGTGATATAAACTTACATGGCTATAATAATAAAAGTTGTTTATGTAGAGGGCAGGTCAAAGTAAAGGAGTCTTCGCAAAGCTCTAAAATAGAGTAAAAGCAATTTGCTGAGTTTGTTTTTACAGCAGCACTGGTATCTAAGTATTAGTGAGCTTTTTGTGTGAGTGAAACAAAGGTGCTGAATGACTTCAAAATCTTAGATTGAATTAACTTCTTAACTCTTCAGGATGACTACAATCATATCCACGGAGGCAAGTGGACAGTGAGTAACCTACGCCTTTATCTGGAGAGCACCCGTGGAAAGGAAGTCACAAACAAATTATTTGATGAAATTCACTGGATAATTGTGCAGTCACTGAAGGCTGTTGCGGTGAGTACTGTTCCTGGAATTCTGCCAGCAACAGCATTATGGCTGCAGGCTTCTCATAACCATGAAAGTGAGTTTGCCATCAAAACCCCTAATGTCTATTTCATGAGATTTAAGTGATGGTGTTGATGCTGATTTCTGCAATTCTATTATCTCTTCATTTTTCTGAGCTGAGTGAACTTGAATCTTGTGTATGTGGATGAGCTGTCTGTACATATTGAAGAAATGAATGTTTTCCATGAGGGCTCTGTGAACTATTTAATGTGACTTGATACTGCCCTTGTGAATAGTATTAAGCTCTGCCAAGGCGTGTGATGTTGTTTCAGCAATAACAAATGTGTCAAAGAAAAAATAGCTCTGGAGGACAATTTATCACAGAAAATGTAAGGGTGTTAGTTCAGCAGAGTTACATAACTTACTTTCAGCTTTTCAATATGAGTCATGTAGTTTTCATGACTGTTATTAAAAAAAAGAAAAAAAAGTAAAGTAGCAATCAATTAGTGAGCAGGTATTGCTCTGCGGATCAGCTGGGGTAACCAAAGAGCTCATTGGTGCAAGGACTGCATGGTCCTGTCATCTCGTTTGGGTTAGTCCTGGCACCATCATGAGCTGAGTCAGCTCACTCACCCAACTGACAATTACTGCCCCGCTTTATTGATGGGTTAGTATTCTGCCAGGGTAATAAGCTGAATCACCTCGCTGAAGGACCAGATGAACATCAGAATCAGCACAAGAAAGAGGTACAAGGGCATGAAGGTGAGAGCAGCGGGAAGTGGGGCAGCATGGCTCAACTCAGCCTCTGCTGTGCAATCATGTTTGAAACCAGATGTGCAAAGAAAAGGGATGTAATTCAAATGTTCACAGAACCTTAAAAGAGAAGAGAAAAAGTGTTGAGAATTATCAGGCATGAAATATTTTGGTCCTTTGTCTTTCTGACAATGGCAAATGTAACAGGAGATACTTACTCCCCCTTCCTCCTTTCACTCCCTGAAGAACTAAAAAGCTTTCAGTATTAGTCTAGGGAAAAACATCTTGCTAACTGTTTCTTTAAAAGATCTGATGAGATTTGCATAGAAGAAAAGTCTTACCGTGTGTACTGCAAGTATTTAGCAGATGCTGGAAAAGTACTGATTCTCTAGGGGATGTGCATCTAAGTACACTTGGTCCTTGGTCTCTCTTGACTTTCAGGATCACAGTTGAGCTAATTATAATTTTAAACTGTATCTGATAATTGTTTGACCTCAAATTTCTGCATAGTTACTGCAGCATAATAAATGTCTTATAATAAGTTTTCTTTTTCTGAAGTTTAAAGAATTCACGATTACATGAAGCTGTGTTATGTTAATTTTAAAATTTCCTGATTTCTTCTGATACATGCAGGCTTAACGTATTACTTTTGCAAAATATGAAAATACTTATTTTCAAGGTGGAAACATAAGGGAAAATTGATGCAACTTAGTACTTGGCATTAATACAGTCTTTAATATTGAGATATTTACTGATGGCTTGGAAAAAAGAGGCAATCGTAGAAAAGCCATGATGTAATGGTATGTGATTTCTAGCAAACCAAATCTGTAATCAAGTTGCTTACTAAATCGTTTGGTTTGATACATATTGTCGTCTTTTTTTTTTTCAGCCTGTAATGAACAATGATAAACACTGCTTTGAGTGTTACGGATATGACATAATCATTGATGACAAGCTTAAACCATGGCTAATTGAGGTAAAGTTACATAAAACACAGGGAAAAACTTGCTTTTCATTTCACAGGATAAAACTAAGTAGATTTCTTCTTTTGAAACAACATCCTAGCCCTACACTCCCTTATGAAGAGTCTCTCCCCAGCTTTCCTGTACCCCCCTTTCAGTACTGAAGGCTGCTCTAAGGTCTCCCCAGTGCCTTCTGTTCTCTAGGCTGAACAACGAACCCTGGTTTTAATTAAAACAAGATGTAATGTAGTGCTTTGAATAGAGAGCATGGATGTGTTTCTCTAGCTCACAATTCAACAGAGGAGAACTTGGATTAAAACCTTAAATAATAAATGATTTACCTCAAAGAAATCTACAGATCCCAGTGTATAACCAAGAGTCAGCCAGGCAAATTGTAAGTACTGAAATTTATGGTTTTAGTATTCATGTAAGTTTACAAAATTAAACAAAAATCTATGTCTTTTCTGATGAGCCCTAGTGAATCTAGTCTCAACAAAAATAATCAGGCTGACACTGAAGACACTTAGTGGTGTGGAGCTTTTTGTTTTTAAGTACAAAGAAGAATGCCCCATGGGAGATTCCGTCCAGTGCCTGAGGAACTGAAAGATGTGATTTGCGATGCTGTCTTAATTTCCCAAGTAGGACATACACATGCTGTTTGGAGAACCATATACCACTCAAAAAATTGATGCTGGCACTTTTTTTCTCTTTTGTAGGTTAATGCTTCCCCTTCTCTTACTTCCAGTACGGCTAATGATCGCATCTTGAAGTACAACCTTATTAACGACACACTTAACATTGCTGTGCCTAATGGGGAAATTCCAGACTGTAAATGGAATAAATCTCCACCAAAAGAGGTTCTTGGCAATTATGAAGTCTTGTAAGTTTTATCAGTGTTCTATTTAAGTGCAAATCTTTTGCAGTCGCCCCACTTTTTAGTGTGTGATGTAGACCACAGAGATAAGTTGAATATCATGCTGGTGTGAAAAATGGGCACAAAGATACCACTTCATTTTTTGTTGGAGGTACAACTGCAGTATTGGAGGGAGGAGTGCATTAAAGCAGAGTTGCCTTGCTTAATCTCCAGAGGGAACGTTACTTGTCTGATAAGCCTCTGCCTGTACCTTCTGAGCTTCCAGGATCTAGATTTGAGGGATAGAGGCCAAGAGAGTGTTTGTCTTCTACACATGTAGAACTTTAATTGTATTCAATATAATAATGGTAGTTAAATAGCTATAATAGCTATTCGATAGAAATTTTCTCTCGGTTCATAGAAATGATGCCGCTTGACTCCTGTAGTTTATGAATGTGATAATAATAAGTGGTAAGATATTTCTTAAATTCCCCAATCTGTATTGCAAAGAGGGAAATGAAGGAGACAGATATATATATATATATTAGAGCACCTGAAGGATTTATAGCGGGTTGATTTGTCTTATGCAGAGGAACGCTGATTTGAGTACCATGCTGATGACACAGTTTCTCATGTGTTCAGGAGGATATGTTCAGGTAGGTTCTCTAGCACCAGCAGTACAATTGTTCAGAATGTCAGGAGCACAGTTATGGATGTAGTTTATTCACCAGTTCATATGGATCTCAATGACTCTTTCTATGTGCTAGTAAAGACAATGAAATCTGTATGTGTTGGCTCAATTAGGATATAAGTTTTAATGATATGTACATAGTAGCTGCAAATACCTATACAGTAGTGTTATTAAGTATATATTATGACTGTCCTACAAAATATTGTAGTATTATCATTTGATAATTGTAATTATGCATCCATTCCAAGCATCTGCTTGGAATTTGCATAGTGGCTGAGAGGTGAATATACACAGGGGTATCTGAGGCCATAATGCACTTAGATATTGAAAGATCTACATGTCACTATGCATAAATATATCAAAATACACGTAATCAAATACATTTAATTTAAACACACTGTTGTTTATTCACATCATTCTTTCCCTGTTTGCTCTCTGATGCAACAGTGGGAGTTTTTTAACAATTCTTCCTCTGTTTTAAGCAATAGCTTAAGACTTTATTATAACTGCCAGCAGTCTGATGTTCCTGTTTAACCACAGACCGACATGGTAAGGAGAAATACATAAGTACATGAGAAGTTTCACAAGTGTAAAATTCCACAAGCTCAGGAGTATAATCAAAGCTGCCAGATGATTTGCCTCTTTCATAAAGCAACTGAAGTTATTTCAGTTGATCTGTATGATTACATCATGTGGTAGTGTATCTCCTTGAGTAATGGCTGCATATAAACCATGCATGTGCAAACTTGTGCGTAGAACAGCTTGTATTAAATCTCTGTGCTAGATACTAAGCAAATTGGAATTTAGGGGACCCATTCATGTTTATATAGTGAATAGCAGAACAAAGCATTGAACGGGTTATCTTATTTTCAGATATGATGAAGAGATGGCGCAGAGTGATGGGTCTGATCGTGACTTACGAAATCGTTGTGGGCAGTCCACTGGAGTAAAAGGCACTCGTGCAAGAGATTCGGGAAAGCCTGTACTAACAACCTGGAAATAATATCAGGAAAAAACAGCTGTGCCTTTGGTAGGAAGACATCATGACCTAAAATGCAGTTCTTTAACAGATTTCTCTATTTTACTGCATTGCACGTGGGAAATATTAAAAGAGGACGATACAACCTTTGAAATGAAGTGAAATAAATACTGTAAAACTATGAAGGGTGCTAGACATACACTGACTTGATGGTTATGGCATTAATATGTATGGTATGTATGTACATATATTTATTATATATATATACACACACACACTTTGTATGAAATAATATTCTCTCAGTAATGATTAAGAACTTTCTTTATAAAGATGGCAACTCAAAATATACATTCTTAAAGAAACGCCTTGATGTTCTGGATATATTTCCTATAGTTGCCCATCCCTAACTTCCTATAATAAATGTGGAGTGGATTCTATAAAAGGGTAGTAGTGGCGAGTGTTAATGTTGTCACAATGATGACTCAGGTTCTTGCTGGTGAAAGAAGAGTAACCAAAACAAGTAGCAATACAGGGGTTGAGGCTATTGTCAGTTAATGCAGCTAATGATATATGACCAATACTAAGAAATTGAAAAGCAACTTTTTATATGCTAAGGGTTTTTTTTAATTTCCTTCAAGTGTTTTGAGCTGCTAACTCCTCAAAGGTAGAAAGTTTCATGGAGTGAGGGAGTGTTTCAAATGGTGTATTGATGCATTATTTCAGTAGCCATTAAGACTATTTGATAGAACTACGTACTGTAATAAATCACGTTGCTTGAAGCCGATGATAAATCCTTAGTTGCACCAGAATCTCTTTGTGTATTTATGCATGTATATAAGTACAATATCTCTATATTTTTGTATATTTTGTGTGCACTGTAACAAAAATATTGTTGCACATGGTAAGCCATTTCTGCAAGCCCTAATAACAAAAGTTGTGATGATTAGCAACTAAAATATAGGGAGCAAAAGTTAACAACAGGCATTTCAGTCTTTTAACAATGTAGCATATAAACATGCAGTGCTAGTTGTCCTAGTTCTCCTTCCCCCTTCTCTGCTTTTGGATTGGGTTTTTTTGATGTGAACTGCTATGGAGAGAAATCATGAGGCTTGAGATTAGGAAAAAGTTCTTCACGGAGAGGGTGGTTAGGCATTGGAACGGTCTGCCAAGGGAGGTGGTTGAGTCACTGTCCCTGGAGGTGTTTAAGGTGAGGGTAGATGAGGTGCTTAGGAGCATGATTTAGGGATTGGTGGGAATGGTTGGACTCGACGATCCAGTGGATCTCTTCCAACCTGGTTATTCTGTGATTCTGTGTGATTCTGTGATTCTGAAAGACGAAGAAGGCTCAGAGTTGCAAATGTCCATTTAACCATACTACACTCTAATCTGGACACAACTAGTGCCCTGATCCTCGCTCTGCCTGCCACAGTGGGCTTCGTGATTTTCCTACTGAAATGCATGCAAAATGAACTTATCTTCTTCCAAAAGTTTTGAGTTTCTTGAACAGGTAAAACAGACCATGTGCACTACAGTAAATATCCATCCTTTTCCTGCTTGTAAAGGTCCTCCTGGAAGAGGGCAGCTGCTCACAAACTGCAGTCTTTGGGACAGTTGGTGTTGATGACTCCCAGTCTGAATACAATCTGGCAAGAGCAGTTTGGGCTGGGGAGGGAGAACAGGTGTGGACTGGGCTGACCAACATACTTACACATGATCTGGGATTCATCCTTGCAATAAAGAATGAAATTATGTAGACTGAATGGGTCACTCCAAGTGTAATCCTCGTCTTGATTAATCTTGCATATTCCATTAAAATAAAGACCAAAGTTCAACTGCTCCTCTGGTCATCAGACTTGAATTTTCTCACTGACCTCTACAAAAATTATATTCAAATTGGCTCTTGAAATAAGGCCAAGAAAAGGTGATTGCTGCAGGATAGTAAAGCTGTCTAAATTCCAAATCTCCAGTTTTGGGAGTTGGCGTTTTGTGTTTGGTTTGTTTGGGTTTTTTTTAAGTTCCTAAGTGTGAGTGTTGCTTGTGTATTTGAACCTAGACAGGTAAGCTGTTCTTATGTAGATGTGTGGTCAGATACTAAGTGTTGTTTTAATGAGGTGATATTTAGTGGGTAGACATCTCCAGCTTTACCCCCAGCTGCCTGTTGGTGGTAAAGTAGGAAGTAGTGGCAGCATCAGGAACTATGAGACTGTACTACATAGTATTTTGTGGTATGGTTATATTCCTTACAGACATGCAACACAACAAGCATACTCTGACAGAAAGAAAATGAAGCTTTATATCACTTTTGTTTCCACTGCTTGTAGTTAATTTCTTTGGTAGCTTGGACAAAGGATGTTGTTATAGTACTAGCAAGGGTGGCTACACTAGAATGGTTGCTGCTTCCAGTTATGTTCTTTTCCAGCCTGCACTGGTGGGACTTTATAGGACAGAGGTATATTGAAAAATGCAAATTCCCATAAAAAATTAAACTTCACACTGTTACTTTCTGAGTAGACCTTATAAAACACTAACTGAGTGGTAGTGACTTTAGATTTCTCTTTTGTAAAGGATGAACAGTAAGTGATACCAGGTCTGAGTTACTAGGATTTATTGCTGTAGAAAGCTTTGGAGACTCAGTCCAGGGGATACTTTTTAGATGTATTCACAATGAATCAAGACTGATGGTAGCATTTAAATAATCTTGTTCTTCCAAACTTGTTTGTAGGTGGTACTGGCAAAGGTGTCTTTACATCTAGGCAGTGAGATGGATCAGGGCCTCTGGAACACAGACATTGAAAAGACAGAGTAGGAGTGGCACTACCTGTAATATTACTAATATTGAATAATCTTATTTAATTTTTTTGGGGGGGGGTTCTAATGGCTGGGAAAGGGCCAACTTACTTGAGCTTGCAGTCTTACTACTCAGTATAATAATGCATTTCTTCCAGTCCTGACTTCCAAAAAATTGTCATCATATTAAATTGGTTGAAGTTTCACTATTCCTTTCAAAGAATAAGGGTTTCTGTCCCAGTGTGTAGCAAATAAATTTAATTCACATATAGTATTTGCAGAGCAGTATTTTATGTGGAAAATATTTTTGTAACAGAGCTGTAAATTTGGAACAAGGAAATCCTTCTCTCTGGCCACTGGAGTATTGGGAAAGCATATTTCAGTTTAAGTGAGGATGAAATATCTTTGTAAAATATCTTCTACGTAATCAAAATATTCGAGTATTACTAATAGTGAGGGGGAAGCTCTGACAGGGATATTTGACTATGTAGCGCTTAGTCTCAGAACTAGAATTCAGAGTTCAGTGTTGATATTGCATTTTACACAGTTGTATCTCCAACCACTGTATTGCTAGTAATTTATCCTGCTGATCAAAACATGAATTCAGTAACGCAACGTTCTTCTTTAAACACAAAGAAGTCGAAGTCACTGCAGACACAGTGGCCTCCTCTTCCTGATCTCATTCTCTTTTCTTTTTAGAAACAATAGACAAGTGAGTACATAGATGAGACTGCTTTCTCCTTGTTTCCTTTTCCAACAGGCTTTTTGCAGAGGTTGAAGGTTGAAAGCCTGTTTATACTTTCACTTCTAGCACATGAAAAAACAATGTATGCAAAGGGCGTTTCAAGGAACAAAACTGAAAAAAAACATTAACTTCTAGATGACTAAGTTAGGCTTTCTGATTATGAGTTACAAACAACCCCCCAAAAGATGTAAGCAAGCAGGAAATCTCCCTTTTCTATAAAGAACTTGATGCTGCCTGTACACAAGTGAAGTGTTCTTGAGAAACTCAAAATTGGGAACCTCCATTGCTATGTAAAACGTATTTTTCTTCCGCTGTCGTTTTCAAACACAACAAACCTGTTGCTTCCAACCATTTTACACAATGGTTCTCAGGAAGGAATTTGAATAAGGGAAGGGTCATATTCTGTGTTAGCTGGAATGAAAGTCTGCTCTGTGCATGAAGCAGCTTGTCTCCGGACTCAGAAACAGGAGGATGACAAGGAAACAAGCAGTCATAGCTAATAGTTCTGGGGTAGGAGGAGGAGGGTAGTACGTGGATGCTTGTTTGTACAAGGTAACAGTGAAAATCTGGTAAGGAGGAAGAGAAACTGGAAATGAAAACTTTTAATTGCCTACTCAGCGATACAATCTTAAACCTTTCACTCCTGCATCCTTAACTAAATCCATTGCTGTAGTAGGATAGATGGAATGGTACAAAGTGGTGTACAAACTGATAGCAGCCTGGGGCATGCTCTGCTGTCAGCTGGAGTGGAGTGAGTAGAGGCACATCTACACCACTTGGGTCATGCGTCTGCTGTAGGAGTTAGGGGGAATTGACTAGAGGTATGATGGTAATGTGTCATATAAGATGTTAACCTTTGTGGATGCTCTTATTCAAAAGTAATGTAGGTCTTTTTCTGCCTGAGCCCAATTCTCCAAAAGATTAAATACTGTTTTTCCTCTGACTGAGTGGGCTTAATTGGGCTTAAATCTGAGCAACAGCAAGCAGACAAGCTCTTAGTTCTGAGTAACTAACTGTGGCCCTAGGCCAAGCATCCTCCAAATGTATCTAACTGTAAGATAAAGAATCTGTTTTGACTTTCAGTGGAGCAAAATAAATCAGAAATAACAGTTCTCAAAAGTTCTGTCTTGGGCTAATGTCGTAACTTGCCAGACTGAGCTAAAATAAATGCGCATCTCAGTTCTAAAATACTGTTCTTCATCTGCTCAAGTGATCACTGGCATAATGACAGTATTGTATGAAGAATTAAATAGATGATCTCTGAACAGCTATGGGAATTGTTGTAATGACATCAGTGCAGAAGGAGCTTATTGCTAGATTTGAATAGTGGGGCTCGCTTCCTGGGTACTAACCTTTCTCCCTTTGACATGGAAGGAATTAATAAGATTCCCACAGAATAGCTTCTTTATGTGACTTTAGGAACTTAATTAGAATAAAAGAAACAGCATTATCCCTAAAGCTACTTTGTTGCTGTTGGCTTTACAATAGAACTTCTGCCTAAAACATCCCCATCTCCTGATTCACTTCCTGCTGTAAACTCAACAAAACAATAGACGTTTCACAGAAGACACATAGTCCTGCATTTCAGCAGCAGAACATGTCAGGCAGAGCTCATTTATCTGTACTAAAGGAAGGGCTCTGCTCAGTCATTAAAACTAATGCTGTTCCTGAAGTAGTTGCCCTTCAGTTTACTTCAGTGGAAGAAACAGAAAGCAAATCATATTTCGTCCCTGCTTTATTAAAGCAGCTGGCTTGAGCCTTCAGGTCAGTGAGAAGGACTCCATGCCATCTGGTGCGTAGGTATCAAAATATAACACTGGTGGGGATAGGCAGGCAGCCTAACCTGTAGGATTCCTTAATAACAACAACAAAAACTATTCCTCTATTCTCTGCAGAAAATAAATATGTATAGCTGGGAAAAGCTGTCTTTAGCCACAATTTCATTAAAAATGTGATTATTAAGAGGAATTAGGAACATAAACGAGTGCCTTGGAAAAACTGATTGTTTTTACTGAATAGTAGGAAGTTGTTTGTGCTAGACTGTATTTTTTTCCCACTTATTTTAAGCTGTCATCAAAAATTAGGCAAGCTTCAAGAAACTCCATACTCACAGCAGTCCATAGCCAGAACTTTCCCAGTTGTTATGATGACACAGCGACATCTTTGCCATTGACAGAAGACTTTCTATGCCTTGATTATTCTCAAAGTTGGTACCTGTCAAGTGCATGTCATTCACATCTGACATGATCATATACAACTGTTGTGAAATAGAAAAATTTGGACAGTATGAAGCTCTAATTAGAACTATTACTGTAAAAAAGCAGATAATAAAGGATGTTTCAGTCAATAAGGTTTTATATATGAAAAGTTCTTTCCCAGTGAAAGTTGGGCCCTGAAATAGTAAAATTAATGGATTTACGTGGAATTAAACTTAATGTTCTGAAATTCTGTGTAATTGGTTGTGATATATGATCACTAATGGCATTACATTTGCAATCAAAACAGTTCAGGATTCAAAATGTAAATAAAGATCTATAACACCTGGGCTTTCTTAGCTGGAGATAAACATTCTGATGAGAGTGCTAACATGTTACTGCAGGAGCCAAGAGACACCAATTAGATTTGCACTGAGTGAAGCCAAGGGACAGAGTTTATTTACAGAGAAAGTATTAGTGCTTAAAAGGACACATGGAATTTCTGAGGACAGCAGAAGACAACAAGAAGCATATTTAAAAATAGATAGCATTAAAAATAAAAATAACCGTGGGATACTTATCTAAAATGAGAGAGGAATTTTCTCTTTTTTTTTTTATCCTTCTGAAACGTCCTGTCCTGTTCCTAACAGCCTAAATCAATGGCTCACCAGAGGGGATGTACAGACCATTAGCCTTACTTAAAAGAAAAATGATTGAGATAATCTTTCCCGGGATGTCCCATTCTGAATATACATGAAAATGTTCAGAGAACAATTGAATTGTAATATTTAGGGAAAAATATACCAAAATACTAAAATCAAAATCATTAATATGTTAAAGTATTATTCACTATACAAGTAAATTATTTACGGCATCATATTAGTGTCATCATGCCAGGAGGTTGCATGACTGATGACAGACATAATTAGACCGCTAATCTCTTTTAATTCACTGCAAGAAAAACTTAGTGTTTGAATATGCGTAAGGATAATTTACATTTTCTAAATTGAAAGAAACAGGACTTTATTAACCACTAAGGTGTATTTCCCCAAGCTGTTTTTCAAGTGGATATATATATTTCCTCAGTGCATGTGGCCTCAAGCCCATGTATATTTATATGTACATTAAACCATGTTACTATGAGTAATGAAGTCAAACCACTGCATCAGCATGAGAATTAACCCCAAAGAAGACAAATCTGCTTTTATGCGTAGAGGTAATTCACAGGAAAATCAATAGTGTTGATACAAAAAGTAGATGAAGACAACAATAATAATGTTGCTTCTGAATTGTTTCAAATGATACACTTGGAAAAGGGGCAAAAACATTACAATTAAAAATGTAAAGTTAAAATTCTGATAGCTGTTACTGTCTTATTGGCTTCCTAAAGCATCTAAGCTTTTCATCTAAATGTAAAAAACATAGGAAACTTCTTGCAATCAGAAAAGAATGTTCAGTGGGTTGGAAACACTATTCCATAAAGAGATGCCTTGAGAAATCTCCAAATATTAAGCTAAAATGTTAATATAAATTGTCTTTTGGTGAACTTTCTTTCTTTTTTAATTAATAGTCCTGCCTTTACCTTTATATCTTTAAAATTATAATTTCATAGCGTTTATAAAGATGTGTAAGTGAAAAGTTGGAAAACACAAGTGCTCTTTCTCAAGTTGTATTGAAACCTGAATCCAGTTGTTAATGTTGTGTAAATTACTCATTTCTGATCATCCTCCATCCCCTGGGAATGCAGAACCAGTTCAAGGTCTGTATGAAGACGACTCCCAAAACAATGCCTTTGCACTGTGACAAGAGTTTACTATCCTTAGATGTATATCTATATATTTTTTAAAAAAATGCGTAGTACAGAAAAAAAGTCTGCAGATATATCTATAAATATAGTAATAAAACATATACATTATGTAGACACACACATTATAATGTAATATATAATAATAATTAATTATTTATTTATATATGTATTTTTATATGTATAAAGTGTACAAGCAGTGCAGAGGTCTAGCAAAGTCCACACATGGGAACAGATGATTTGAGGAATAAGGCACTACTTCCCTCATTGTTAATAGCCTGTCAGATGGCTTTTGCAGCCAGACTCAGGGCCTGACTATACACCTTTCACTCCATTTGCAGCCATTACCCTCATACTGAACGTGAGCCCTGGTTTTCACCGGCGGTGGCACGGATGTGACTGGCACAGGGTTTGTGACTGGTGAAGTGACCTTTGGGGCACTGTGTGGAATAGCTAGAGGTTTTTTTTGTCTCAGTCTGACACTTTCTACAGGTTTAACTTTGTCTTTTGCCAAAATGGAATTCCCTTTGGTCACAGTATGAACTTAGTTCTACTAGGGAGCACTATGATTTATGCTGAATTCCTGCTCTGTTTCTTCAGTCTTTCAACAAGTTTGAGCATTGTTTGATCATAAAAAGAGAAGAATGACTGTTTTGATGTTGAGGTTGAATAAAGTCTAAGTATTCTGGCAGAGAGGATTTTCAGCTTTGACAATGCTCGAGGCGAAGCAGAAGCTTGATTCGTGTCCATACAGAAAAAGTTGTATTTACAATTATTATGTATTGCTTGTAATCTCCTGTAAAGAGAGCTGGTTTATGGGAAGCTTGATCTCATATTTAATGAGACAGTCTGAGTGGAAAACTGAAGTGCATCTGAGGTCAGATCTGAGAGAAGAAACAAAACATTTCAAGATTCCCTCTCTCAAACATGAACTTTTAACACAAGAGAGAGAAGAAAGAGAGATTAGGGAAGGAAGAAATCAAGTTAAATCTTTAAAAGCTTATAAACTTGATCGAATTTCACAGTAATGTTAATTGCAACTAACACCAATCAATTTTTCAAGGTCATTTCTTCACGAGATAAAGTTTACCCCAGCACTACAGTCTCACAGTCCTACTACGCTAATCTAAATTCCCAGTGAAGTTAAAACTCCTGAAGTTAATGAGTCACGCACTTGGAGAAAGAGTACAGGGAAACTCAGCGTCTACACTGATTATATGCAGACTTGCGTAAGAAACATGGCCAAAAGGAAAGTACTCTCAGGACTGTTTTGAAGCCCTACCCAGTGATCCGGAGGTTTTGCTGTCCTCAAACCAGGCTGTCCTCTGGGACAACACTGGAGGCAGATCAGTGATGAGAAGGGCAGATGGGAAGGAAATGCTGAAATGAGTGGAGGAGAAGGCAAAGGCTGAAGGGACGAAACAAGGGCACCGCGATGGCTGCTGCTTGGGACTTGAAATAATCCTCCGTCTAAAACAAATAAACCTGAGAGATAGGCAAGGGCTGGAACAACTGCTCCACTCTGCCCGTGATACTGTTGGAGCACCGTGCGCCTCCACACACAGAGGTGGGACCACACCGGCAATGTCATTTCAAAGGCACCTTTGCCCTCGAGCCCAGTGCCCTGCTGCCTCCCCAGCTGCTCGGCTGGCCAGGAGCTGGGGCACAGCACTGAGCCCGCGGCCTCAATGCATGGCTGCAGGCAGGAATCACAGCCTTCCCTGCTTCCCAGCAGTAAAAACTCACGCTCGCTTCTTGGGATCTATGGGCTCGGTCACATTCCCCTTCAGGAGATAAAACCTTCTGCTCGTTCTCAGTCTCCTGTGGTGCTTACACAACAGGGATACAGTGGTTTTATTCATGCCCTGTTCTGCTGCGTTACCATCAGCAGCTTCTGATCACAGACATGCCCATCCATATGAACGTACCTGTCCATACAGATGCACCTATCCATATGGATATAGCTACCTGTACAGATATGCCCATCCATATCCACTGGTGAGACCGCTCCTGGAATACTGTGTTCAGTTCTGGGTCCCTCACCACAAGAAGGATGTTGAGGCTCTGGAGCGAGTCCAGAGAAGAGCAAAGAAGCTGGTGAAGGGGCTGAAGAACAGGCCTTATGAGGAGCGGCTGAGAGAGCTGGGGTTGTTTAGCCTGGAGAAGAGGAGGCTGAGGGGAGACCTGATTGCTCTCTATAACTACCTGAGGGGAAGTTGTGGAGAGGAGGGTAATGGCCTCTCAAGTGACAGGGGACAGGACAAGAGGGAATGGCCTCAAGCTCCACCAGGGAAGGTTTAGGGTGAACATTAGGAAAAAAATTTCATGGAAAGAGTCACTGGGCACTGGAACAGACTGCCCAGGGAGGTGGTTGAGTCACAGGTGGATGAGGTACTTAGGGGTATGGTTTAGAGATTGGTGGGAATGGTTGGACTCGATGATCCAGTGGGTCTTTTCCAACCTGGTGATTCTATGATATGGATACACCCATCCATACGAACATCCCCGTCCATAAGGACACACCTGCCCATCTCAACCCGGACACACCCCCCCCTGCCGCCCCCGCCCATCCGCCCCCCCCCCGCCCCGCCCGCAGGAAGCGGCGCGCGCTGGCAGCCGTAGCAGCCAATGGGCGCCCGTGGGGGCGGGAGCGGCGCGCTCCGCCCTGTCCCGGCGCGGCGCGAGAGGCTCTCGGCGCGGAGCGGAGCGATACCTCCCGGCTCCTCGGACCCTCCGCCCGGCTCTCAGGTGAGGGCGGCGCCGCTGCCGTCCGGGGCCGCGGCCTCGCCAGGAGCAGGCGGGGAGGCCGCGATTTCGACCCCGGCCGTAGCTTTTGCGGGGACGCGGCTGGTTCTGCCCAGGCGGGGCTGGGGGGGGCGCTAGTCTGGGCCGGGGGTGCCGGGGCTGGGAGGGGGTAACAGTGACACGGAGGTGCAGTGACAGTAGGGGTGGCAGTGACAGTGTTGGGGGGGCAGTGACAGTGGGGGGGCAGTGACAGTGAGGAGGCAGTAACAGTCGGGGGGCGGGAGGGGCAGTGACAGTAGGTGGGGGGCAGTGACAGTGTTGGGGGGGCAGTGGTGGTGGGGAAGTGACAGTTGGAAGGGGCTCGGGGGGGCAGTGACGGAGGTGAGAGACTGAGGGAGCAGTGACAGCGACAGGGGCGCTGGGGGGCAGTGCTGAATGCGGGGTGCTGGGAGGAGGCCAGCGGCAGCGCCCGGGGGGCAGTGCCTGGGCCGGGGCGCCGTGGGGAGGAGGAGCCGGGGGCGGCCGGGGCCGCGCTCCCCACGGGCTCGGGAAGGTGAATCTCTCCTTGCGCGGCGGGGAAGGGCGGGCAGGGCGGGGGGAGGGATGGCGGCGCTGGCGGTGGTTCCTGTAGGAGGGAAGAGCTCGCTGCCGGGGGAAGTTTAGTGACCCGCGTGTGGGGTGGGGGCGGCGTGGGGACGGGAAAATGGGCGAGGAGGGATACCTGAAACCGTGCCCTTGGGATTTTTTCCTCCCGAGTTTGGAATCCCGGCGTCCTGGGTGGTCATAGAACCTCAGAGCCCATCCAGTTCCACCCCCACGGCCAAGGACGCTTCCCGCTGGATCCGGCTGCCCAAGGCCCCATCCAACCTGGCCTTGAACACCTCCAGGGATGGGGCAGCCACAGCTTCCCTGGGAAACCTGTGCCAGTACCTCATCGTAAAGAATTTCTTTCTTTTATCGAATCTAAATCTTCCCCCTTTCAATTTAAAGCTATTCTGTGATGATGTCAGGTACTGACGTTAATTTGCTGGGATGAGGTGTTCGTACTGGGGTGAGTGAGGTTTTAAACGGCTCACAGCCTCCTGGTAGTCTTGTGATTGTCTTACTTGACTTTCCCTTTTTTGGCTTGCGGAGAAAATCTCATCTCGCAGAGTGAAATGTCTGTGAGACACAGAAGTCTCTTTATGTAGACGCTACCTGGTTAGAGAAAGGCCGTGTATCTACAGTGTCTGCCTGGTTTGCTGTACCCATCTTTCCCAGCTGCTTGGCTGTCTGTGGTTGGAGTGACTCAGAAGCTGATAGACTCAGTCTTCTGAGGCTTCAGCGTTTTGCTGTAGCACTGTGGGAAGCCAGAAGGGTGCCTGTGGCATATGCTGTCCTTTGTGAACCGAACATTGGAAAACTAGATGTTTGAAATCTAAATGTAATCTTGCAGTTTTAAGTGTTTGGTTTCCCTGATAGCCATTCTTGATTTAAACTGTAGGTTAGTTACAGTAATTTAAAACAAATATACCACTGCTCGTGTTTCCTGTACCTGTTTCATTAAGTTTGATCATTTGTACATGATTCAGACTGGGCTAAAAAATGAGCCTGATGACACTTCCTTTTTTCTTCTGTTGCACACCATGACCTCACAACAAGACTGCTTGAGACGTTGCCGTAAGATTCTTCTCTTGCTACAGGGGGGTGCTTTTTCCCTTCTGCTAATTTGGATTTAATTCCTGTGTTTGTTCAGCTGATCTCTGAAGACTGAGCCTTTTTGCAACTTGGAAAATATGAAGTGCTTTATTATAATACTCATAGTGGAGACCGCATTATGTAAGCAACTGAGTTTTCATTCTGGTTTTAGTGCAACAGAATAATCATTCTCATGTCTGTGATGAGACATAAAAACATTGCTTTCTTGGGATGTCAGAGAAGAGAAGACTTGTATTTCTGCTTAAGGGAGAGATGTAACTAAAACAGTTTGCCAGCTGTATTTCAGGTGGGCAAAACTCCTTAATTCTATTAAGGTTATTAGCACCAAGGGCTAACATGCTTGCTGTTTCATACCTGTACCTGCCTGAAATTGTGTTTTGTCACGCTTGCAGTTTGCTTTCAAAGGTAATAGTTATATTCTGCCAATTATGACTGAATCAGTTTAAACAGTAATATGTATTAGTGCATAGGGCATGTCTAATTAGCACAATGCAGCATCATGTTAGAAATCTCTGATCATACTATACCACAGCTTAGGTATGCTGAGCAGGAGAGGAATGCGGGTGCTACGTTGTCCTCTGTAGCATTAACCTTGGCATGGCTGTTTAGTGCTCAGATGCTCCAAACTGTCATTGGTGCATAGTTTACAGATCTAGAGTCAGTTTTTTTGGCTCAAGGGCTGTGTGTTGTGCAGTGCAATACTAGAATAAACACTAAAAACTGCCCTGGGGGGTTAAACTGCATACCACATGTTAGCATTAAAAGGAAGATACATGGCACCATTGTAGTTAGCAATGAAATAGTTTATTAATGATTGTTAGGCAAAACGGGTTAGGGTTGTTATTTTTTTACTGAACATTTTTTCTTTCCTTTTGAAGAGGGTGTGCTACAAGTCGATGTGGTAGCTGATATTGAACTGACAGATGGCATTTGTGATTGCCTGGCTTGATGCATGTATGCATCTTTGTGGATAGTTTTAAGTATTCTTTACCTTTTTTTTAAACTGTTAGAAGTTTTTGAGAGTTTCTACGTTCCATGAGTCATGTCTATAACAGAAACTTTATTTTACTTCGTAGTGTATATTTAATTGCATTCTTCTAATTTTCTTCTTAACTCCTTTATAGTATATAAAGGTATAGTATATACCATTATCATAACATGGCTTTCAGACTGCAGTGATATTGTGGGCAACATTCTGATCTATGAATGTTTGTAAGTAATACTTTCAGAAAATACATAAATTATATATAATACCTAAATAATAGAATGGGTAGATGTCTGCTTTCTTTTGTTGCATTAGAGCACTTGAATGTTAGTCTGCAAATCAGTATTGTGAACCTAGTATTTTTGCCAGGTGATGTGTTTGGATGATTTAATGTTAGGCATGAGAAGTTTTTTCTCCCAGTCTGTTCATGCAGACCAGCTCTGTAGAGCTGAGCGATCTAGTCAGTTAAAGGTATCTTTCTGTCAATTCTGTGCCTCCCCGATCAGGGTTAAAATGAGCCTAAAGGTTACTGTAACTTGAATTGGTAGCCCATAAATTAGACTTATATACTTGTCACAGCAATTGAAAAGCATAAATCACTTAGCTAGTCAAGTGCTGCTAGTCAAGAATTGCCTGTGCTGTACTGTATGAGTCTGGGGGAGTAATACAGATTAGCTAAAAGGTAGCTTTCTATAGTGTAACAGCGCTAGGAAAATCATAGTATCATAGAATAACCAGGTTGGAAGAGACCCAACGGATCGTCAAGTCCAACCATTCCCACCATTCTCTAAACCATGCCCCTAAGCACCTCATCCACCCTCACCTTAAACACCTCCAGGGAAGGCGAGTCAACCACCTCCCTGGGCAGACTGTTCCAATGCCTAACAACCTTTTCTGTGAAGAATTTTTTCCTTATCTCAAGCCTGAATCTCCTCTGTAGGAGCTTGAGGCCATTCCCTCTCATCCTGTCCCCTGTCACTTGGGAGAAGAGGCCAGCTCCCTCCTCTCCACAACCTCCCTTCAGATAGTTGTAGAGAGTAATAAGGTCTCCCCTCAGCCTCCTCTTCTCCAGGCTGAACAACCCCAACTCCTTGTAAAACTTGTTGCAATAAGCCAGGAGAATGGTAGGTGCAGATTAAAGCTTTATTGAACGGGTTTGTTTAATGTACGCTAATACTTGGGAGTAGTGTTTTGTTGGTTCTTGGCATATCTGCTTCTAAAAAGAAATTGTAAGACTTAATTCTTTACTTGTTGCCTGAGACCTGGAATGAAGTCTCTAATGCTTAAATTGAAGACTAGTCTGTGAGATTAACAACTTTTTTGTAACCCAGGTTTTAATTCACATTCTGTCTTAATCCATAAAACTTCAAGAAATGGCATTGTTCCTTTCAACTAAACCTAGTTACTGTTTTTTGGCTTGGCTTAATGTAATGATGAATTGTTTTCAGGACATGAAAAGGAAGAAAGCAGGAAATAACAGTGATGTAACTGTACTGAGATAAACCGAGCTAAGTATTCTGTGTCTGTGGTTAAATAGAATGATGTATTTAATACAAATGCTACCTGGCTAGTTGGTTTACTGGGACTGGGGAGAATAACCTGAAGCTGATAGTAAAAAAACTGTTGTATTGCAGAGTTGGTTCTCCATCTACAGTCATAGTCAAGTTTTTCACAAAGCTTGACTGTTATTCCTTTGCGGGCTGTCCTGCAAGATACGTTGCTTGGGGCAAGGGAACAGTCAACATTTCTCTAATGGTATTGGGCTAGAGTTTACCTTGATGTGTGCTCCTTAGTGTGAGTGATTCTGCCTGAGCCATTGTGAGCTGGTGTGCATTGATAGAGTCCTGTGAATCTTGGTGGACAGGATGTGTCAATATTTGAGAAGGTACCCAGCCCTAATTAGTAAATAGGGACAGAACTAGCACAGATATTGTAACTCTGCATAGCAGCGAGCTCTGAAGCAAAACCAAAATGTGACTAAGGCTTTAAGAGTTGTGGTTTGGTTCAGCTTTTTACAAAATGCAAATATTTAAGAACTGTTCTGGCTTACATAATATGTTGTAAATATTTTGACAGTGTTGGAAACCTGTATCTTGCAGTGCTTGCTCTTGAGCCAATGCAGGCCACGTTAACCCCCTTTGCTTCTGTAGGACTCTGCTTAAATTTAAGAATTCATTTCAAGGCATCAACAGACCAAAAATTTTGATCAAGCTTCTTTGCCTTTTATCATACACTCTAGGCCAGTGAATAACGAACAAGACTACAATATAACAGCAAAAATTGTGAGGATCAGAACAGTCTGGCAAATCATATGATTAATTATTTGCTTCAGACAGTTTTGCTGAAACCAAAAAGGCTACTTTTTATGTAATATCTTAACATAAACTTATAGATGTGACATAGTAGTCACCCTGAGAATTTGTGCCACACGGGTTTTAAGTGATGCGTATCAGCTTGATGCATTGCCAGCTGGTGACTGTAACAACCAAAGGTATTTGTTGACTGAGCTCTGAAAGGGCTGACAGAGTTCTCATACCTGCCTTTTCAAACTCTGCTTTCTGGGTACTGGGTTCCAAAACCAACTTGCACCGCATAGCAATGTCAGGCGACTATTTAAATAAGAATTTTATTTGTTCTAAATAGCAGATGCACTTCACTATTCTTCTAAATATGTGTTTGAATTTCTGACTTACTAGGTCAACTAAAGAGTGTGAAGTGGATATGCTTAATGGGCCCTTCTTAAAAGGTAGAAGTACAGATTTCAATAAATTATCTGCCATGAGTCATAGGACAAATGGGACATCTTTTTTGGTTTGATTATGTCTCTCCCTGGCAAATTGACAGATAACTGGCTCACTGTGGAGTGGAACAATGAATGCTGCTTTCTCATCAGGAGAAATGATAAACCTTTAGCACACAGGTCTCAGAAGGTTGAAGCAACTCTGTATTTAGTGGAACCACACGTATGCAACATCGACTTGTAGGCATACTTACTTCCACACTCCGTGAATAACATTTTTAAAAGCTTTTTTTCCCCAAAGTCTTCAGGTTCTACTTGTACCTTAATAGTTACAGGTAAAAGCTTCAAAACTCTGTCATTTACCTGAAATAATCTAGCTAATCTAAGTAATCTAATATCTGGTCAGTGTGCAGTTATGCTTAATTTGAAGGAGCCATTGAGCAGCTTGGTGAAGCTCTTAAGGATGTTGTCACAAAGGCGCTAGAACCATTGCTGATGGGCTTGGCCTTGGCCAGCAGCAGGTCCATCATAGAGCTGGCTGGCATTGACTCTATCTGGCATCTCTCAGAAGCCGTCCTTGTAGCCTTTCCCTGTTTCCAAAAATCTTGTCACACAAACTCATCATTAGGCCTTGTATTTGGTTTGATTGCAGTTGTATTACACCTGAGGTTATGCCCTTTGCCTTAATACATTTGATGATTTGATGCAGGTGTGTGTTTTTTAAGATGTTGTAGATAACATGTCCCACACTTGTGTTGTCTGCAAGATAGGTAAATTTATTTGGAAATTTGGAATTAACTTCCTAGTCTTCTGTTTCTTCCTTATCTCCTTTTCTGGCAATTTTGGATATATCCTCAGGAGCATATTTTGCGGGTGGCTTTAATGAATAGGCACTGTGGATCATGCTTTGACATTCTATAGAAATCTAAAGAGATGTTAATTGCTGCTGCTTATAAAACATTAAAGTAGTTTGAGTATCCAGTTGCTAATAGCACACAGTACAAATGCAAAAGCATGTTCATTAGATGTTAATCCAGGCAGGAACCATTTGTAATTTTCTGGTCTTACCTGAAACAGACAAACCATAGGACTTCTGTGAATGAATTGCTTTTGGAATTAGATATAGCTGCAATGAAAACTTAACCATTTGGAAAGCATGAATGTAGAGTTCACCACAACCATATTAATTTCCCAGTTTACTAATTAGTCCTGCTTTCTGAAACAGGGTATTCTCTCTGATGTATAGTCAGATAATACATCCTTCTAACTACCTACCTCACGCATTTTGTTTGCATCCTACAATTCATTGAGCACATTTAACTGAGCATTCCTCTCGGTTTCCGAATTCTGCTTAAAATATTAGGCCATCTTTATGAGTCAGGAAAATTAAACTTTTTCTCAGTACGTCCCAATGTGGATTCCAAATTAACGTCTAGCTGGTGCTCATTTTGGCAAACAGTCCAAATAGGACTGTATTTTCTGTTTTCAGTTATTTCCTCAAGCTTTTACTTAAATCAGCGGTGCAGTAAAGAATTCCTGGTCTCTTTTTGAGGTCACTGGTAATGACAGTAAATAGCGTAGCAGTAGCTTGGTGGAAGCATCCTGCTTTGTAAAATTTCTTGACTGTGTATTTTGAGAGCTTAAAATAAATGTAATATCGATTTGAGTTTGTATTATTCTGTATCTTAATCTGAATACCTTGTGATAGCAAGTTGAATGCTGTGCTGGAACTTAAATCCTCAGCATAGTAGTTATCACTCAGGCTGGTGATCTCTCTCATAAAAAGAGGATGCTATTAAGAAGTTGAGTGTATTAGTTTTTTTTTTATTTGACTAATAATAATTATCAACTTTTTATGCTTGAGTGGCATCTGTTCCATTTTAATTGATTTGTCTTAAATGTATTTACCATGTCCTTCTTAAAATGCTTACATGACATGATTTTTTTCTCTAGTCTTCTGGAGCATCCCCACTTCTTAGAAGTTCATGACTTAAAGCCTCCCAGATGGTAGTTTGAATTTTTTGAACAAAAGCTAATTTGGACATGCTTGTTTGGACTCTTGAGGTCTTTTGATTTCTGATTTGAGGGCTAACAATCATATCAATCACATGCAATTATTTTTTGGCGTTGATAGATCTTCTGCCTCTGATACTACATTAAAATGTTGCTGCATTATGAATGGTAACATTGTTGCTAAGGTTGATATTTAAACCTCCTTTACTGACCTTTTTATATATTTGAGGTCTTCCACTCCAAACTATTTCTGTGTTCTGTCCTAACTTTTGTTACATTTGTTACCATGAACTTCCCCTCTTTTCCACTTCACCTATAGTTTCTTCAGCTACTTTGCTTTCTTTTTTCAAAAGTGGCTTGGGAAACAGCTCTTTAAAAATCTTGTGCGATTCCCTGTGATCTTTGTGTGACAGTAATATTATTTTATCAGATTGCTATATCTGAGTCTTTTCAGTTGAAGCTAGAAATAGTCGAAATCAACGCAAGACTGTTATACAAGTAGTCCCTTATTTTAGTTCTGCCATCCCATCTCTTTTGAGGTACAGTACACATGGAGTTCCATAGTACTGGGTGCAAAGTGCTCTTTGAGTATTGTCACCTATAAATATATGTGAAATTCCATGCCAGTTTTAGAATTGAGAAAGTGACAGATGGAACACATGTCAGTGGGACTGAAGGGCTCTGCAGTAAAGCCGCATTGTCTTCCACACAGCAGCTCGTTGCAGAAGAGCTCACTGCTCTGAATTGTTCAGTGTGCTTTACAGGCCTGGGGTAGACACTGCTTAGTGCCTATGTGGAGTGTGAGCTGTCAGAAGATGTTGCACAATATCTGTGGAGTGCCCGTGTTCTTTAAAGATAAGAATTGAAGTGAGTAATAAATATTATTGCAGAAGTGTCACCGCTCTTTCTTGACCACTTCATCCTCTCTACCTACATTATAATCACTTACAAACTGCTCAGTCATGTGACTTCTACAGGGAGCTTTCAGTGATATTAAATGGGCTCGATTTTTGTTCTCGAATGCAAAAATCTTGTCTTACTTGTGTGCCTACCACTTGCACATAACAATGAAAGTATCTTTTTGGCTGTATTTTAGGTTCTCAGACTTTCTGAAAAGTGTCTTTTGTGTTGTATGTCTACTTGTTTATTCCTTTTGTTAGTGTTAGATCTTCCAACTCATTAAACTAGCTCAGAAGCTTGCTGCTGCTTCTGCTCACAGTGATAAGGCAAGTAACTTCAAAACCAGGGACACTGTGTTGCTGTTAGTATGAGGAAATTGGGTTCTGTCCTTGGTGCACAGCTGTTTGTTCTTGCTCTGTGTTGTATGTTCTGTGACTGGAGTTGCTTCCTTGGTCCAGCAAGAGACTTCTTATGGCAGAATAATTTTCAGCTGGATAAAGCTTAGCACCTGGCTTCCTGATTGGAGTCAATCATATAGGGATAGATCAGGATGAGTGACTGGGGACGTGGGAGAAGATAAGGTTGATATTTGTCAGCAGAATAAATGTATACCGTAATAGAGTGATCAGGCCTATTGAGATGAGTAGTATGGTGAATAATTTCTATAAAGTTAAGCTGTAAAGTAAATGTTAGATGTAACCAAGTCTTTGTATAAACGCTTTTATAGTCCCAGGTATGCCAAAGAAGGTCAGGATGTAATAAAGTAAGGAAAGCATGTTGTGTATATATATGTATATAAATGCAAACATGTTGCTCATTCTAGCAGCTGAAGCTGTGCTCTGTGAGCTACTGAAATACAACTGAGTAAGATTCAACACTTGCTGCCTAGAGATTGTGCCCTTTTTTTATTTATAGTTAAGGGAATTGAAGATGTGCTTAAACTTATGTTTCTTGATTATTGTTTTTTTACCAATTTAAATGCATGGCTGAATAGACAAGTTTCAAATGATCTTGAAGTCATAGATTTTAAAGATTTGAATTTGGCCAAGAAATCCTTTGTCTAAAGTAACATTTAAACAGCTGATTCTGCTTTGGATTGTGGTATCCCTGTATCAGAGAACAATATGTGGGTTGAGTCTGTATATAATTACTGTATTTTTAGCACATGGTTTAGATGAGGCTGTTACATAGTTTCTGTTAGAATGTAAGTCGTATGAGTTGTATGGGTATGAAAGAAAGTTGTGCTGTGCAGTTTCAATCATTGTCAAGTTGGTAGCAGTTCACTAGCTGATACATGCAAATAGATAAAACAAATACATCAATTCTGGACTTATTTTAGTGTTATGCAAGGCAATCTGTGGCTTCTCTACTTTAGACTTTGATCAGTCTAATAAAATATGATCTTTCTCCAAAGAACCAGTTAGCTGGGTTTTTTCAATTTCTGTAGAGAAACTGAAACTGCAGTTTGAGATCTTTGATATTTCTGCCCCTTTTACTCTCCTTCTCTTTCTTGCAAAACAAGCTAGATAGGAAGCATCTTTGCTTCTACATGTTACTAGCTATTGCAGCAACACTTTCCTTTGTGTAATTAAGGACAAATTGTGCTAAATTTAGTATGTGCAATGCCTACCAATTTATTGCTGAACAAAATTCCTATTTTTATGGTAATAATTTTAGCATTTTATGCCATTTCCAAGAGATCTTGTGGCATAGCAAGGAGATATGGAAAGCGTTAAACAGGTTTTAGTGTTTTCAAGTAGATCTGAAGTTATTGTCATTGTGCACTTTTTATTTATTATTTGTATTCACAGTGTTTATTTCACATTTCATACACATGGATAAAATAGTTTTTTAATTAATGCTGCACTGATACTACATATTTCAAGGTTATTTGTCTGAGATGTGAATTGTTAGCAGTTCAACTGTGAAGTTTATAAAGTTTCGATGAGATTATTAATATTCAGGGATGTGTAAACTATCTGATTTGGCTAGAATACTCACTGAAATGCAATTTATTAGGTAGCGAAAAATACCATGAAATGCTGTTGTACAAATTGGCTCCTTAAAGCTGAAGATCTTGTAAACATGGTTCTCTATAAATGTGGTTTGAATTTGTCAAGGCAAAAAGTATCGCATGAATCTTTGAATTGAATTTGAGCTACTTTCCTTAGTTATGCAGCTATGCTGGCTCATGCAAATTACTGGAATATGCAAAGAATAGCATGTTCCACCTAGACATTTACTGCAGAGTCAGTGTGTATGTTTATATTTCGAGTACTGTGAAAGATCTCAATCTGGCTGTAGTATCTGCCATGAAAGAGGAAGGAATGCAAGTCGCGTCTTCGATGTATTTCACCTTCACCCAGTTTCAAGTGCTTAACTGCTTTATGGAGCTATGAATACTAAAAGGGATGTTGGAAATCTAACTACATAAGCTTAAAAAGACATTGAAATCTTCCTTCTTGGTTGCTAACTTTCTTTATGAATGTTTTTGTTTTAAGTAAAAAAAAAAAACCCAAAACATCATTTTGGGTGAAAGACAAGTACAGGCAGGGATTTGGCATGCATATGACAATACATAAAATGGAAATGGAGCAGCTTTATAGTTTTGTCTTGAACTAGCCTACTGGGCTGAGACCAACGGCATGAGGTTTAACAAGGCCAAATGCCGGGTCCTGCACTTGGGGCACAACAACCCTAAGCAGAGGCACAAACTAGGAGAAGCCTGGCTGGAAAGCTGCCAGGAGGAGAAGGACCTGGGGGTGCTGGTTGACAGCCGACTGAGCATGAGCCAGCAGTGTGCCCAGGTGGCCAAAAAGGCCAATGGCATCTTGGCTTGTATCAGAAATGGCATGACCAGCAGGTCCAGGGAGGTTCTTCTCCCTCTGTACTTGGCACTAGTGAGACCGCTCCTTGAGTACTGTGTTCAGTTCTGGATCCCTCACCACAAGAGGGATGTTGTGGCTCTGGAGCGAGTCCAGAGAAGAGCAACAAAGCTGGTGAAGGGGCTGGAGAACAAATCTTATGAGGAGCGACTGAGGAGCTGGGGTTATTTAGCCTGGAGAAGAGAAGGCTGAGGGGAGACCTTATTACTCTCTACAACTACCTGAAGGGAGGTTGTGGAGAGGAGGGTGCTGGCCTCTTCTCCCAAGTGACGGGGGACAGGACGAGAGGGAATGGGCTCAAGCTCCAACAAGTGAGATTCAGGCTTGAGATAATTAAAAACTTCTTCACGGAAAGGGTCATTAGGCATTGGAACAGTCTGCCCAGGGAGGTGGTTGACTCACCTTCCCTGGAGGTGTTTAAGGTGAGGGTGGATGAGGTACTTAGGGGCATGGTTTAGAGATTGGTGGGAATGGTTGGACCCGGACGATCCGATGGGTCTCTTCCAACCTGGTTATTCTATGATTCTATGAAACTTAAATATTAAAGTGAGTGAGAAGTTACCTACTTGAAAATCCACTTGATTTCTTATTGGATTTTTTCTGGTTTTGTCTAGAATTTAAAAGTTGATATAGAATTACTGATTATCTCTGTTAAGGTTAATTAATTCAGATTAATTTGAATTTTGTCAAGATCCTGAAACTTTTGAATACTTCTTGGAGTATCACTATTGAAATACCCTAACTAGAGGGCTGTAAGAGACGAGTTTAGAGAGTTTTCAGAATTTGGATAAGCTTTCAATGCTTCTATCTTATTGGCAAACATGCTGGATTTGTGCCTGCATATCTTGAACCCTGAGCCCTGAGTTTTTCATGTAGCTAAAAGAACCCTTTCTATAGCATTGTATTCTAATTATTTTGTGTCAGTGTCATTAGTTTGACTTTTATTTTCTCCTTTCTACCTATCCTACTTATATCACTTGATGCTAGCTTCTATTGACTTTTACCTTTCTCAGACATTAGAATGTGGACAGTGGTGTTGCATTTTGATTTACATTTTTCAATTGGAACAATGCAGTGTTAGCCAAACTAATTTCAATGTTACTTTTGCTAGGACTTAGTCAAGGCTAAACCCAGTCAAATGGCCTTTGCTGCACTACTTTTGAGTTGAAAAGGTTGTCTTTAGAAACTTCTGTATCTGATGACTACTATAGGGATATATTTTATATATTCTCATACAAACAACCAGCGAGAACTTAGGAGAACCTGTAGAACTCTTGTGGTATAACACTACTTATGTTGCAACTCTGAATTGCTCCAGTTAGTACCAGGCATTGTTATCTGGAGCCTCAGAATGAAGACAACCAGAAGATTTTTGTGTCAACTACTGTAATTGCTTCTACAAAAAGCTCTCAAAACTGAACCAGAGGTGGCATTAGAATTCTTCAATTTGTGTAAAAGTAAGAATAAATATGTAAACATTTCTGAAAGAGTAGTTGCCTTCCTTTGAAAGGAGTTTTAGGTGCCAGTGGTAGAAATGCAAGACTGAAATATTTTGAGGTTTGAGTTTAGAGCTTTATCTATTTTGTGGAATGTAGTTTAGCGTTGATCATTAATTCTTTTCACATTCTTGTGATTTGCCTTGTGAATTGTAATACTGGGTTGCCTGTGCTCTCAGGGCAGCATTTAGCAGAAGATCAGATAGCTGAATGTTTAATAATTGTGTAAAGGTAGGAGGAGATAACAGTGCAAGTACCAAGAGGGGAAGGCTAGTAAAGAAAACAAACCTTATGCCAGTGGATGTTGCAGTAAAAGTGTATTCACAGCATAAAAAATAGTTACACCAGGGTGTAACAAACTCAGGACAAGGACTTTTTTTGTTGAGTATGTGTGTACCAAATGACTGTTCTTTCAAACTATTAGGTTACTTGTGTATTTTCAATTTATGTTATGCAAATGGACTGTAGAAGAAACCCTGTATCTTTACACGAATTAATTTATAACTTAAATTTTCTGTGTTATACCAGAAGAATGTTACGTTACTGTGAATTTTTTCTTCAGATTCATAGTTAAAGGATTAGGTAATGGCTTTGGCTGCAAGATGCAGCTGTGTAGCCTTCTGCTTTAGCGTAAGTAAAAAATAAAAATGGACCGCAACTGTGTGCATGTGTGTGTGCAGAGGTAAAGAAGCAAATGAAGGGTAACTAGCAGTGAGAATGATGCTCTTGGGATTGTGATCTGGTTCTTGTCTTCTGGAAGTTGAATGATTGAAAGTCTCTTGTGAATTAATAGATACCAACTGTAGAGTCCCCATCGCTGGAGATTTTCAAGATATGACTGGACAGGGTGCTAGAAAATATCATTTAGGCTCCCTTTCCTGGGAAAGATTGGACTAGATGATCTTTCGAGGTCTCTTCCAACCTGGCCTGTTATATGATTCTGTGATAATTATAATTTACAAATACTCAGCTGAAGTATTTTTCATGGGGTCTGATTACTGTAGGAAAATGTGTCTATTGAACACTCTTTGAAGACCTACTTGACACATTGGGTAGTCTGGCTTCATCAACTCCTAGGACTTCACCTTGTTTCCAAGGTGGCTACGACGCTAACTATAATCCTCATCTTTTGCCAATCTAATCAAATATTGCATTGACTTCTCATAACACCTAGTGTTAAAAATGTGCATAGATCTTAATTTTATTTTCTGTGAAGCTAAAAGGACAGGGATTTCTTTCCTGTTGAACACGAGGTCTGTTAGACTGCCCTCCGTCACATTTAATTAGCACATTGCTCCATCTGACTCAGACAAGCAAAGCATTTCCAGTTCTGAAGTGTTACCAGTTCATGAAGTGATAAATAAATATTAGCCATCCTTGTTTTCACATTGTCATTTTGGTTTGGAATTATGGCTCCAGGCTTTTTAAAATGATGAGGAAAATATAAAGTAGGTAATAAAACTGTTTCTCTTCCTATGAAACATACTGAATATTCAAATCCCTTGTAGCAGTTATGAGGGGAAAAAAGTAGGTGATTTGTTGGAAGATGTTAGACATAGATTTATTTTCAGTTTCATAAATTGCAAGGTACAGAATAAATGCTTATTGTCTAAGGAATCAGCCTAAGGTTATTAAGCTCTTGTGTACTCTATATAGCACATTCTTTAGTAATGCTGGTTTTTTCAGATGTGGTAAAATACAATTATCATTTAAGAGTAATGCCTGTTTTTTAGGTAGCTCTGGTGCATCAAATATACAGATGTTTTGCTGCAGTGAAGCAGCTATTATTTTATCTTTCAGATGTGGGCAGTTGTACAAGTTCTTTCAGTACAAACAGAATTTTAAGTTAAACAGAAGTATTAGTATTCCTACTTCTGCTGTGAGGATAGCTACCTTGTTACAAAACAGAAGAACGAACTTTGGTTACAGGCGTGTGTGTGGAGCCTTTGGGTAGTTGTACGCCAGAGTGATAATACTCAATGGCAAGTAAAACCATACAGCTAGACTTGGCATGTTTTCAATGCTTTTAGTGTTCTTTAATTATACATGTGTCCAAAACACTTCTTTGCATGTTGTGAAATAACCTTAGTAAATCAAAATATACAACCTCTGAAGTACTTTTTAAAAATATGTTTGAAAATATTTTGTTCTTTGAGTGCTTTGTACCTGTAAGCTTCAGGAGTAAGGATAGCTGAGCGCTATTTAAAACAACAGCATCTGAAACCTAGCTTGGTTATGTGAAGGTTACTTGTGATGATGGCTGTAACTATTGAGCTGCCTATGTTAAGAACCTAAAAGTCTTAATTAAGGTCATAGCTGTAGTTAATGGAGGGGTTCTGTTAGTGTGTTAGTGAAACTTCTGGCCTTCGCAAGAAAGTTTACATTGAATGTATGAATGAAGAGTTTCTCTGTGCAGCGTTTGTTGGCAGAGCTGTTGTTGGCTTTGTGGGTCTAGTTTGGCTTCTGTCAACCAAAAGCCTGCTGGACTTGGTATGCTTTGCTGTTTGGGCAGATCAGTTTGTCTCTGATTTATCCTAGGAACTAAAGGGAGAATGTTTGCCCCTCCAATAAAGCCATTGTATTTTGAAACAAGAAATGAAGAAGTTTTAGGGTGTTTTCTAGATGCAGACTTACATTTTCTAACGTTATTTATATTGGAGGATTACCTTAAGGCTTCAAGCCTTCAGAACCTGAAGCAGAAAATGTCAGTACTTGAGTTTCACAGGTGTTCTCAGCTATGATGTTCCTAACCTGACCTGTGACGTTAACAAGTATGATTATGAAAAAGATAATTGTAGGTTACTTGTAAATATTGTAACTAATATATTTTGTATATAGTTTTTTTATTATGCTTTCTTCATAATCTTTATTTGTCTAAGCTTTTTTTCTGCAGTATTTTAAAATCCCATGTACCTCTTTTAGTCTTCCCACTACCGTATAGTAAAGACAGTTAAACACAGGGTGTATTATTCATGGCTTAGTTTTTTTTCTTGCAGAATATTTGATCAATTTAAAATCTTATTTTCAGTGACATCTTTAAGGCATTTCTGCATAGTCAAAGTTTTCAACTTGCAGCTGCTTCAGCTGTTGAACCATTCAGTCTGTTTCTTTTTTGATTCCTTTCCTGCTTGACCTCTTAACTGACAAGCCATATGGCAATATGGCTTTGTAACTGTAGTCATATGAAGACAGGTGACTCATTTCAGTAACCACAAAGTGTTCTAGAACATTGGCTGAGTTGTTAGCGTGACCGGTGACAGAGAGCCCTGCCATTACAGTGCTGTTGCAGCTCTGTCTATATGTCATTGTTGCCTCACCTCCTTGCTTGGAAGTGAGTATGGTGAGACCATCTCAGCTGTCAGCTCTATAAGCTGCATTCAAGTCCTGGAGGACAAATTTAGCACTTTGCAGGGAAATACAGTGTGTAATATATTCAGATGTTAAAGCTGAATTCATAAGCACGAGATAACTAAGTAGTGAGTAAAACCTTGAGTTGGAGGTGGGGCATTGCAGCACATTTTATAAGATTGATGAAAATTCCCAATGTATGAAATATTGCTTTAGGCTAAAGGCACGAAAACTGTGTAGTACTTAGGAGAATTATTTTCCAGTCCTGGCTGGTTTTATATGTGTGTTTGTGCATCTACACTGTATATATATGGTTTATGCATAAAGTACATTTTAGAAATCTGACATAAGCTATTCCTCTTGAGTGTGTGCAAATTTGGTGTTTTAATTCTAGAATGATTTTATTCCATGATATTAATCTTTTATATTCTGATTACTTCATGTTACTATGCACCATGTGAAACCACCAATTGAATTATATTTTAACTTGAAATAGGGTGTTGCATTTGAATGTAATGACTGCAGACTTCCTGGAGTCTAATGCTATGCAGTTGTTCAGTTTGATTACAATGTGTAAAATGATTTGCAGTAAACTAAATAGCTTATGAAATTTGATCGTTTTATTCTGAAGCTATTTGCGTCCGCTTTTCTCAGCTGTTCTGACTATCAAACTGCTAGTTTGTGAATGTAAAGATTACTGACGCATGAATTTAGATTAAGTTTATTCATAGAGCAAAACCACTGTATATGTAATTCTACCTTTAGTAGCAATTCTTAAGAATCGTTGTGGAACCATTTGAAATGCTGACATTACTCAGCAGCATGCATGATGAACAAAGGGAGTGCATTTACTGATACTTGCTTCAACACTTCTACCCACCTTGGATCTGGACCATGTGTATTTTAAATGTAGTCTTGCATACTCAAATTTGCAACACTAAAGTTTCTCAGACTCAAATCTTGATAGAGCACTAGCTTGAACTTTGTATTATTTACCTCTTTTCTTTCTTTTGTTTAATTGTTGCTGAGATACACGTTGAAGGCTGCTGTTTAAATGCTCCATATTCAGTGATAACACAGCCTCATTAAATGAAAATACACAATGATAACTGCAAGTGCAAGAGCTGGTAGCTATTTGGGCCTCTTGTCTCAGTTTCCTTCAACTTCAGTTCAATTTAGGTTGTAGGGTAGATGGCTGACCTACTTGTACTTCAGTCAAGCATTAATTGAAAATGGCAATAAAAGGTTTCGTTTTCCTGAAAAGCAGGAGAAGGGCAGAAGGACTAGTCTTTTGAGATTATTAGGCCAAACTAGGCATTCATTGTTGCACTTGGGGATTTTGCATTTGAGTGATTTGTGGGTGTTAGAGCTGTATAAGGACAAATAAATATGTATGCAGATCTCTGAAAATCATAAGGAAGATTGGCTACTCTTTTTTTTTCTCCCCTAAAGCCCTAATAAGATTAGTGAAACCTTGAGAACCAAATTAAAAATTCCACCACCTTTGTCTCCTATGCCTGGTTTAATGCAGCACCTTGTTTTGTACATTGAAAACTTTAGATTTATATTTGCCTTAGAGTTAAAATAGATTTAAGTGTATTATATGTGATTAAAATCCAAACCAACAGACTGAAAACAACAAACCACCACACACAAAAACCTGAATTTACTTCTATTTTACCTTGTCAAATTATGTGTATGAGGCAGGCCATAAAATGAGATCTGTGACCTTAATAATTGAGAGTGACTCTTCCAGGTAGCTTAGACCAATGAGTTTGTTATGTGGTAAGGAGCTAGGTTGTTATATATATTCTAAAAAAGTGTGTTTGTAGGGGATATTTAATTCTGCCAGGTCAGCAGCCCATGTTGTGTAGATTACTACATGGTAAGTAAAGATTGTCTTGTTGTAGGAATTACCGTTTCAGGACCAGAAAACTAAATTGCCTAGAAACATGAGGAGTCTTGGCTAAAGTTTACCTCGGATTCACTGAGCTGAAAATCTCTTTAATCAGGATTCAAGAGTTTCTTTTTCCAGTGGCCATTTTAATGAACCTAAGTATTAAGCAACCTTCTCCTCCACCTTAAGACAAGCAAACAATTTAAATGCTCCTAACTGTTCTTTAGAAGCAGGATTCAGTTTGCTTTAAAATCTGAATTAATCTTATTTAATGTGAAATATGAAACACTGTCACATGTTCATTTGTACTGTTACAGTATAGCATTGATTTTGAAACACTCAAACAGATCTTTTATTGTTCCTAAAAGAATAATTGGTTATTTAACTTACAGGAAAGAAGGAGAGTTGAAGCTATGTGCTCCTGTTGTTGTTTTCTTTCTGTGTTTACAAACTGCACTGGAGATTGATAAATTCTGTATCAGTTTCAGAAATAACATTGCTGAAGTGATATATAAAGTTTATCTGACAGTGATCACAATGTTGCTTTTAAGTTGTAAAGTTATCTTCATTAGTAGTTTTTATATTGACAGTGTTTTCCCCGAATACTAAACTGCCCCTGAACGTATTTTGAGAGCTGAGAAATGCTGCATGATGATTTGACCTGCTTTTTGTCAATGGGGCTATGACAGTGAGGGGATAAATGGCTGCATAAAAAATTGGTAATAACAGAATCATGGAATCATAGAATAACCAGGTTGGAAGAGACCCACTGGATCATTGAGTCCAACCATTCCTATCACACACTAAACCATGCCCCTCAGCGCCTCGTCCTTCCGTGCCTTAAACACCTCCAGGGAAGGTGAATCAACCACCTCCCTGGGCAGCCTGTTCCAGTGTCCAATGACCCCTTCTGTGAAAATTTTTTTCCTAATGTTCAGCCTAAACCTCCCCTGGCAGAGCTTGTGGCCACTCCCTCTGGTCCCCTGTCACTTGGGAGAAGAGGCCATTACCCTCCTCTCCACAACCTCCCCTCAGGGAGTTGTAGAGAGCAATGAGGTCTCCCCTCAGCCTCCTCTTCTCCAGGCTAAACAACCCCAGCTCTCTCAGCCACCCCTCATAAGACTTGTTCTCCAGCTAATTCACCAGCTTCATTGCTCTTCTCTGGACTCGCTCCAGAGCCTCAACATCCTTCTTGTGGTGAGGGGCCCAGAACTGAACACAGGATTCGAGGAGAGGTCTCACCAGTGCCAAGTACAGAGGGAGAATAACCTCCCTGGACCTGCTGGTCACACCATTTCTGATACAAGCCAGGATGCCATTGGCCTTCTTGGCCATCTGGGCACACTGCTGGCTCATGTTCAGTCACTGTCAACCAACACCCCCAGGTCCCTCTCCTCCTGGCAGCTTTCAAGCCAGACTTCTAGTCTGTAGCTCTGCACAGGGTTGTTGTGCCCCAAGTGCAGGACCCGGCATTTGGCCTTGTTAAACCTCATGCCATTGGACTCTGTCCAGCAGTCCAGCCTATTCAGATCCCTTTGCAGAGCCTCCCTACCCTCCAGCAGATCCACATTTCCACCCAGCTTAGTGTCATCCACAAACGTGCTAAGGGTGCACTCGATGCCTTCATCCAGGCCATTGATAAAGACATTGAACAGGGCTGGACCCAGCACTGAGCCCTGGGGAACCCCACTTGTAACTGGCCTCCAGCTGGAGTTAACACCATTTCCCACCACTCTCTGGGCCCGGCCCTCCAACCAGTTTTCCACCCAGGAGAGTGTGCGCCTGTCCAGGCCAGAGGCTGACAGTTTCCGTAGCAGAATGCTGTGAGAAACTGTGTCAAAGGCTTTCCTGAAGTCCAGGAAGACACATCCACAGCCTTTCCTTCATCCAACAGCTGAGTCACTTTGTCGTAGAAGGAGATCAGGTTAGTTTGGCAAGACCTGCCTTTTGTAAACCCGTGTTGACTGGGCCTGATCACCCGGTTCTCTTGCATGTGCTTCATGATAGCACTTAAGATCACCTGTTCCATGACTTTCCCTGGCACTGAAGTCAGACTGACAGGCCTGTAGTTCCCTGGATCCTCCCTGCGACCCTTCTTGTAGATGAGCACAACATCAGCCAGTCTCCAGTCCAGTGGAACTTCCCCAGTCTTCGAGGACTGAAGCTACTGTTTAGAGCTGTTTCTCAGCTCTGAACAAAGCCAGCAATTATGGGGTGGTTATTTTATTTTTGCTTTACCATGTGCTCTAGCATACAGGTCTGTACTACCTTATTCTGGTTCTTGGCACACCACCAAAACATTTCTCATGTTATAGGATATTTTTGTTACTGTGTGTGTAACACTCCTAGAAGGCCGATGTTTTTGTATATTACAGAGAATAATCTGTTCAGCCTGAAAGAGTTCTGCATGAAAAAGTGATGCATCTGTACTGGTTTAAGTATAATATGAGCACATTATGGTCTGAGAAACTGAGTTATTTTACCAGGTCTTGAAATCTTTTCCTCTATCATTTTCAGTAATGTCCTTCTGAGACACTATTATATAGGATGGCCTCTTTTTGTTTGTGCTTTCTCTGTGGTAAGAAAACCATCACTTCCCAGTTTCCTTTTTTCTTTATTTACATCTCAAAAACGTGATAGAGGAATTAATTAATACTTGAATTAATGTATAGGTTGTCTGGGTCCACCTGTGCACTTAGCTTCCTCAGCCCCAGTCAGCCTTACTAGTTTCTGCCAAGCTTTAATCATCCATATCTCTCTAAGAATAATAGAAGGCAGAGTATGCTGCCTTGTTGTTAATGCACATATTTACAGTTTCTAACAGTGCTTTAGTCTTTGGAAACTAGTGTCTGTTAGATAGTCTCAGGGTTAGATTCGGTTCAAATGACATCTTTGAATTGGTTCTCTTCTGAAATAAAGAACGGTAGTTCCTCAATGTAACCCTCAGAGTCAGGAAGACTGGCTTGTTTCACTCTAATTTAAAGGTTTAGAGATGCCTCTATTCAGTGCATGATGGTATTTCGTTAATATTACAACTCCATATTTCCTGAGATGGAAAAATACAGCTTTTGACTGTGGAACACCAGAACAACACAGCTGCTTCCCAAGTGACGCATCTGCAAAATGTGTGCCCACATTTCACTGTAGTGTTTAAAAACACTGTTCTCCACCAAATCCAGTTGTACAATAGAAGTACCCTCTTTTAATATGGGGTACCTCTGGTCTTTCTTGAAAGATTATGCTAAACATGAATCTCCAACTTTATAGCTATACAGAACCATTTGAAATGCATGTGACTGGAAATCCTGTGTATGTTTGAGTGCTGCAGTGTGGAGGAAAAAAACCCATGACCTTAGCTTGAGCTACAAGGTTTTCATCAGCCCACAGGAAATGATGAAGTACTCTCTGATGAGAGAATTCTGTTTGTGGAAACGGAGGTCAGGCAAAGCTGTGCAGGTGCTGCAGCTCTCCATGTGGTTAGGTTGCTGAACATCCATATTTGGAAGAAGTGCAAATGAATTAAGGCATATCTTTTAAGGTAACTATTTTGCAAACAGTATATGGAATGACTTGCCAAATGACTCTTATGGTTGCTTTTTTCCTAGAAATAATTTACTATACTGTGTCGTAGCTGATAGGAAAGTACTTTTGGCTAAGTGAGCGTGCTATTTTGCAATGTTTATTTGATTGTAAGAGAATGCATTTGGTTGTGTTTGAAATGATGGTTCTGGGCTCAAGCAGCCTGCTATCTGAAATACACATGTCTTTCTAGAATAGATATTGTTTTACTTTTTATTTATATTTGTACTTCTGTGGGGTTTTCTATTTTCAGGTACAGCAATGTTCATGTTTTGTGGTACGTATGTGGTCAGATAAGTACCGTGGCACCTTTTATCTTCAGAATGTCTTGATGTATGAGGCAGTGCTTCCTGTAATGTTCTATTTTGCTTCTTAATTATATGCCATTTTAGAATAGTTGTATACATGTCACCTTCCTCTGCAGTTACTTTGTCAGTGCAGCTGTAAATGCTGTTTCATGTTTTCTCTGCTGTAGAATGCATCACTATTATTCCTCTGCACTATCCTTCTTCTTGCATCCTTGTAAAATTCTACTGAAACTAAATATTAAGTGTATATGCTTTAGGTATTTTCCTTAGGATTTTTGCTAAAGTAGGTTTTCACTGTGAGTCTGTGTAACTAGCCATCTAATTCCACTAAGTAAAGGATTATTTACTCTAAAATAAATAAATATCTGGACAGCCTAAAGATTTCTTGCTAACTAAATGCTTAACAAGTCTAATTTGCAAGTTGAAGGCATGTGGTCTTGTGCCCCTCTTCTTGATTCTTTGAAACAAGCCTAAAGGCCTGTTTATCTCCATTTTATGTATTTGGGGAGGATGCCAAAATACGAAGTTTAATTTTGTTTTGGGAGACTTTGATGGGACATGTGAATTCATGGGTGCTGTCAAAGGAACCAAAGAAGCGAACATCAGAAAAGAATGAACGTTTCTAATTAAATTGGAAGTTTTCCTGCATTTTAAAATTTTAATCACTTAAACCTCAATAATATAACTCTCTGATTTAAAAAAAACAAACTCTTTGATCTTTCAAGTTAATTTAATTGCCAGTCATGAGTTTTTCAGGTGGGTTTCTGACAAAATATACTCCAGGCCAATTTTGCTGTGTTTTTTTTTCCTGCAGTGAAGAAAATGTTAATGTGGATTTCTCCTTGATCAGAAAGACCTGAGGCTCTTAAAGAAACTACTTTTAATGATTCTTTATTTAGAGGATGATCACTTAATACGATCACTAGATAGCATGATGCCTAGGTCTTACAGCTCTACATACCTTACAATCCTTTTTTGGATCTAAAATTCAAGGAGTCTGTCTTAAGAGTTGGAAATTTCTTCTATACTAAAACAATGTTGTGGGGTTTAAAACGCAAGTGTTTTGTGACCAAAAAGTCAACTGTGAAATTGTTCTTATGTTGCTTTTATTTTCTGCATCTCAACAGAAGCAGGAGGATGTTTTACTTACTTCACTGTCTGATGGTTAGATTCTGTACCTGATCTCAGGAGGGAGAATCAAGTGTACTTTGTCCTGTATTTTCCTGTGTTACCTGAAGAATCTGCAGGGAGCACTTGGTGCTTGGAGCACACCTCCCAAGTTTGTTTTAACTATTAAATGTTGATTAAAGCCAAGTTCTGTTAAGCTGTGTACAAAACAATTTAATACAGTCTTAATCTTATTCATTATGAAACAATCTGACGTGCTTTATAAAAATAGGATTTTTAGCCAAATTACAGTGCTTTAATTTAAAAATCTGTTATTTTCCAATGTCTCCTTTTATGTTTATAAGAGGAGTCAACATAGAAATCAGTCTGAAAATTTGGAGAGGGAATTTGAGGAGCCTTTGTTTCCAATGTTTATGGATTAATATCCAATGAGCTTGTGATAAGATACGTACTCTACAGCTTACAGAGGTAATGACTTAATGCTTATGGTGTGGGGGTTTTCATGTGACTTAGCAACTACTTTTTTTTTTCTTGTGCCAAGGTCACCTTGATTTCAGCTTCAGATGTGTTGCTAATTTTGACTCTTTCTTCTACAGAAGAATCCTGAAGGAAATGTTGCAAATAATGATTTCAGTAGGGAGAATTGACTTGCCAAGAGTGCTGTTGATCCCGGAAACAAGATGCAACTCTATGTAGTGTATCAAAACTATGCTAAATTAAAGATATGAATTTTTAGAGTGAAATGTACAAACAAATGAGGTTTTATCCTTCAGTGGGATGAAATGAAATAGTTGAACCTTTTGCCTCCAGCTAATTGTTGTAGTGAATTCAGATTTCTCCTAATCTTTAGTATTTTTAAGGTAAGAGTTTAAAAGCCTGTGTTCAATACTTTAGTCTATAAAATAAGTGCTAAATAGGGGTCAAATCAAATCCTTTATCAAAAAAATTGTAATTTGTTTAATACATATAAATTGGACAGTTTATTTTACGCTGTATATGCATCACATAGACTATTGAGGGAAATTATGGAAGAAAATTAAGCTTTTTAGCTGTTAGGCGTTCTAGATAAGTTTGCTTAGATCCCTTCATGGCTGTCATGCAGATTAATTTAAGTGTATGTCGTAGCTGTCATCAGTGTCTGGTAATTTAAGAGATGTATTCCCTGCTTAGGGATACAGTAAGTATGACTTTTGTGTTCAGACAGTATGTTGCATTTGAAATTTAGAGCTCTGTCTTCCAAAAAAATTAAAGAAAATTCACTGGTTTTAATTAAGAATACATACAAAAGTGTGTCATAGAATCACTAGTTTGGAAGAGACCTTATCTCAAGGCTGAATCTCCCCTGGTGGAGCTTGAGGCCATTCCCTCTCTTCCTGTCCTCCCCCCCACCCCACCCCACCCCGTCACGCCAGCTCCCTCCTCCCCACAACCTCCCTTCAGGTAGTTATAGAGAGCAATAAGGTCTCCCCTCAGCCTCCTCTTCTCCAGGCTAAACAACCCCAGCTCTCTCAGTCGCTCCTCATAAGATTTGTTCTCCAGCCCCTTCACCAGCTTTGTTGCTCTTCTCTGGACTCGCTCCAGAGCCACAACATCCTTCTTGTGGTGAGGGGCCCAGAACTAAACACAGTATCTGAGGAGCAGTCTCACTAGTGCCGAGTACAGAGGGAGAATAACCTCCCTGGACCTGCTGGTCACGCTGTTTCTGATACAAGCCAAGATACCACTGGCCTTCTTGGCCACCTGGGCACATTGCTGGCTCATGTTCAGTCGGTTGTCAACCAGCACCCCCAGGTCTTTCTCCTCCTGGCAACTTTCCAGCCAGTGTCCTTGTTGAAGCACCTAGAATAGTAACATACTTTCTGTTTAATGACAGTTAAATTCATGGAGCTATTCTTTAGCAACAAGCGTGACTTCAGTAACAGCTTGGAAAGGCCAAAGATGACTCCTTGCCTATGCTTAGCAATCCATGTAATTTTTACAAGTATCTTTTTGTAACTTACATCATGGTCAAGACTGCATAACCCGAAGTTCATTGGTCATTACAGAGAAGGGATGCAGGAAAAAAACCCAGAACATTACTTCAGAAATTCTGGCATGGTAAAATTTTGTCTTAAAGAAATTAAAGTGTTTATTGTTTTTAAAGGCTTATACTGTTGAGTCTGTAGTTCGAAGTCTCTTCTGCAGTACTGAGCCACTTCTGGATCCAAATTACCCAAGCTGGAGGTTTTGCTTGGTAGTAGGCTGATGAAGTTGAAAGCTGGTTTTAATGTAAAAAGAAGAGAATAGCGCATGCATTTTTGTCACCAAAATAATTATTTTAAGGCCTCTGAACTTAATCTTTGCAGATCTGCATGAATAAAGCTGAAGATAACTATTTGCATTTTTTTGTAATTGCGTAAACTTCCCTGTAATATTTTTTCCTTTCCTGACTTCCAAGGCACAGAAAAAATTGTATTGCAATACTTTTATAAGAATCAACCTCAAATTTGACCACTTAACATTGTGTAGAGGTGGTCATTTTAAAAAATAATGAAACTTGTTTAAATACAACAGATTAAACAATGAAATCTTTTATCAGCTTTGGATATTTTAAAACTAAAAGCAAGTGATGAGGTAATTTTCATGTGGGTTGATATTAGGTATTCAAAGTAAAAACTTTCAATGTTGACATGCTTTAGGTCATACTGGCATACAGCAAAGCAGAGACATTTTAATGATACTATACAGCTTTAAGCAGAGTGTTGTAAATGCAGCTGCAGTTTGTATCTGCAGACCTGGAACTTTTTTCCCTTACATGGTTTATTTTGGTTACTGTGTCATCCCTCATACCTCCAGTAAGCAAAAAGTATATTCCGAGTATGTTAAGGTTTGTTTTAAGTACATCCAACTATTTCAAAGTTCCTTGAGAGCTATGTATCAACTTTATGTTCTTAGCTGGTACAGCGATGCTGTTTAAAGCTTATAGTTTGCAGTGTTAAATGGACACTGACTGCAGTAAATTATTAACTTAAAATCAGAAACCTCTGAAAAGCCATTGAAGGTGATTAATAACTTTACTGCAGTTAAAATAATGCAGGTACACAGAGTGGCTTGTCAGGCAGAGAACAGAAAATTATTTTTCCACAAAGTATTTGCTTTTTAAGGCATCTCCTGATTAGTTGTAAAAATGTAGAGGGAGGTTGTGCTGGCAGCATGTAGGAGCTCATAAGGACAGCTAGGTCTTCAGTCTGCAAAGAAACCCAGCACGTCTAATAGCAGATTAAGGGAAAGAAGGGTAGATGAGAGCTACTTCTCTAGCGGCTACATCACTGTGCTAATTGCTGCTCGTGCCTGCAGTGAAGCCATGTGAGAGAGAATTCCTTGAGAGGCTTGAAGGGTTCAGTTACGTTGTCTTTGATTGTAACACCAGACAGAAACAGTGGCTCATAACATGGGCCTGTCCTCTCTGGAGTGTGAGAGTGAGATAATACTTGTACATATATGAAACATAACGTGGAGGCTGAGTCTGTTTGATAGTGTTTGGGTCATTGCCTCACACTTCAGAGATGCATTTCTGTGCTGTGTATGTTATTCAAAGATGATCAAGCTTAATCAGTAATTTTATATTTAATTTAATAAAATATTCCAACTGTGCTTAATAAAATGTAGTTACTAAAATAGGTGTTCTTATTCCTTATATTATGCATTGTGGAATTTATATGTTCTAAAATTTCAGTCATGTAGTGTTGAAGTGCCTGGAGAGTTGAATTTGAGATACTATCTTCTCACGATAGTTGTGGGGTTTTTTTTTACATGTGGTAAACAGGAAGGAAATTTTAACTGCTTTAGTGATCTTCTGACGCGTGCTAGAACTGTGGCTTGAATGTGTGCTTACTGCTTCCGTATTTAGACAGTGAATTAATGCTACTTTCAGTGGTTTTCTATTGCGTGTTACACGTAGCATTTAAGAAACACAGGAATGGGTGAATATAATCTAGTACTAGCAAGGAGATTGTGGGAACAGTCAGCCTCATCTCCGGGGGGTTTACTTCCTTGGCACCAAGCACCAGCTTCTGTTTGCTGATTTGGAATATAGAGAGTGGGGCTGACACAGAAGCAGTGGCCCACCTGCAGAAGCCCCTTAGCTCTGATGTCATCTGGCTGGGCTGAAGCCAGGCAGCTCTCCCTCCTTCCACTGCTGTCCCTCTTGCACTGGCAGCTTGCAGCCTGCCCTCCTCCATGTTACTACCAGCTTCTGGTGACTTCTTGCTCCTTTTCCTACCACCTGTGAACCACAGAAGTCCAAGGTATCTCTTGTTACTTAGTTATTCATAATTAGTATAAACTAGTAGCTTCTGTGCCATTTAATGTCAATTTATGCTATTTGGTAACTGAAAAATGTCTAGGTGGCAAAATACTCAGGTATTCAAACCTGAGTAATAGTTACACAATTTGTAACAGCGTGCATTGCCTACATTCCTTCTTTCAGTGCTCAGGATATAGGGTACACCAACTGAGTTGCTGTCAGATTCTTTCAGATAAATCGTTTGGGTGTGTGGCTCTGCTAACTTTAATGTAGAGGCTGAATTCCCCAGGAAGCAGCGATACAATCTCCTTTTACAGACTTTTCTCTTTTTGTTGCTGTAATTGTTTCTTGGTGGAGACTGAGAGATTTTCTTACATCTCTGTGCAAGAGGGTGCTAGCCTTCCTATTTTATAGATTGAAGAAAAAGAATTAGGCCAAAGTAATTAATTTGAGACCCCAACTTTTATAATGTAAGGCCTGACTTCTAATAATAACATTAATTGATGTATATTGATTGCGATTAGAAGAGTTCACAGCACTGAGTAGTAGTGAATAATCATGATTTGATGCATTCGTTCCCTGCACCCAGGGCCTAGAATTCCTTGATGCCACTTGAAGGTGTAAACCAAAGCAGCCTTTTTTTCCTATAGCTACTTGGCCTATTCATTTATGGACTTGTAAGTGTCAGTAGCTGTGCTTTTTAACAGGTTTTAGTCCATGACTTCACAGTATTGCTAAAGCAGTTATGGCACTTTTTTTCTTTCTATGTAAACAGTAAGCGATTTGCAACCCTGAAGAACTTGGAACTCTGATAGAGCAAGTTATTTAGACAGAATAGAAAAGGAAACCATTTCTAAACGGCTTTATTTAACCAGGGAATACGAGATACAGCACATTCTTGGTAGCTGCACTGGGTAGCAAACCACAATTGTTTACACTTAAAGCATAGGACGTGTTTGTTTCCGTACAATGAAGTCCCATTTCCTTGCTATTCTGTGTGGAACAAAACCTGAGACTCTCTGAGTAACGAGGAAAAATACTATAGATGAAAGTTTTTATGAAAAGCTAATCCAAGTTGAGTGGTGTCTTTACACGTAAGTATTTTACTCCCTAGTCATGAAACTTGGACATCCTGCCGAGTCAGATCCGTAGTGATAATTCCTGTTATTCCAAAAATAAATTTAACAAATAATGTGACTGGGTGCTTTTCTCTTCTGGAAGCTGGTAGGCTGTCTGCTTGCTTCTGTAGAGTCTTTTAGAGACAACAGGAAGATAGTATTAATAGCTGAACAGACCATTTGAGTTCCTAGATATGGGTTGATTAATTTTCTTCTGCCTCATTTTGAGGACAGTTAAGCACTGATTGCACAAAGATGTTGTGCAAGCTCTGTCCCTGGAGGTTTTCCAAACCTGACTGTACAAAGTCCTGGGCAACACGGGCTGATGTTGCTTGAAGGGTTCTGTCATTTTATGATTCTGAGGTTTTCCTCTGTTGTGGATCAGTTTGTCATCTAGAGCCGCAGTCCTAGTGAAGTCCTAGGCCTTGCTTTAAAGCAGCATATTGAACAGGAGACACTAATAGGAAAAGCTAAGTATTATGTCGTGTTGGCACTGACGACTTCTGTCAGTTCCAGTGAAGTTCTGGAAATAAGGCAGGAGGAGTCATGTCTCCTGTTTGTCATCTGGATTGTACGTAGTGGGAAATGGTGGTTGGACTCGATGATCCGGTGGGTTTCTTCCAACCTGGTTATTCTGTGATCTGCAGGACAAGGCAGTGGGGCACTGTCTTCAGGTTTTAAGTATTTGAAGTAGTGTTTTGTCTGCAGGCATTCTTTGATAATCAGACTCAGAATGTATTCTTCTCATCACAGGATTCAGTAAGCAGCACTGACACCTTAATTGAATTATTTTCATTTTAGGTACTGTCTTTTTGAATTAGTGAATTATGTAATCAAAATAAACATCATCTTCCAGGGAGGTTCAGAATGTTCAATCTATCTTTCAACAAACAACCTTACTTGTTTCCCAGCAAGAGTTCATCAAACAAATTAGTCTGTTATTGGGGGGCGGGGGCGATAAACTGAAGAGTTTCTTTAAAAGTTTCTTTCCCTTCTTCCTGTTGGAAAACACCTTTAGAGAAGCTTTGAGGTTCATGGAGTTATTTTAACATCTTAGTAGTCTGCATTTGTTGCACAGATTTTTGCAAGTTGTGCATTGTGCTTATCTCTGTCACCTGACACAAGAAGTAAAAGGGAGTAAAAAAAATTAAGCATTTCAGCATGAATAAAGCAAGGATTTTTGTAAATTGTTTTCAAGGTTACAGCATCAAAACCAACTTCTTGAGAGCAGAGGAAGCATATTCTAGTCAAGTGGTTTTGTGTGCAGTATCTGAAGGTTCGCTTTTAATATTGGTTAATATTTTCTAAAATCCTCATGTGTTAAGCCTTCAGGATATTTATAGCACTGCTTTTTACATTGTAGGGCATTAGCAGTAGAGAAGAAATTCAAGGTCTTTAGCAGATGGCACTACTAGAGTATTCTCCAAGAGGAATCTTTAAAAAAATGTATTGTTCAGTTTACTTGTGTCCAAGATCAATGCATCCTAATTTACAATAATTGTTTAAAAATCTCTAAGTCAAGAAATTTGAGCCTTGCTTGTTTGCACCACATCCGTAGCTATTACAGGACGTGCTGTTGAGTATAAAGTTATTTTTCTCAGCTGGACTTTGTGGTTTATTTTTAGCATAGATGAGTTCTCAGCTAATATGTGCTGGGACTTTTTATGACAAAAGGCAACAAGGGCTCTGAACTGGTAAGGCTTTATCTGTGCTGCTTCACACTTGGTGGTTTATGTGCTTGTCGTGACACAGGTTAAGACTAGTTTTAAGACCTTGGGCTTGATGATTAGTAAAATATTGTTTTTAAGAGAAATTCCAAAGTTTTTTGACACGGGAGAAGAAAATATCCTCAGAAGAGTGAAAGTTATGCTGGCCAAGAGCTTGCTGAGGAAAAGGCACAGAGCAAAATCCAGTGGTAGTTTCTGTTCAGTGAAGATCTTTAATCTGCCTTCTGAGGAAAACAAGGCTTATACCTTTGCCTTGTCTAACTTCCTGCATCCATAATTTTTTAATCAATTGGTCAGGTTCAGACAAATGTGAAAGAAGAACAGAGATTGATATACATTCCCTATCACTTTTGTAAAAATTGGCAGCTGGATGGGAAAAACCTAAACTGATACATCTGCTCAAGAGAATCTTAATGTGAGCTTGGTAATAATCTGTCCCGTTTGGGGAGCTGGTTTGCCAGTTGGTGTGAAGGTGGGTGGAAGCTGCTAGAGTGCTGTGTTACTGCTTGCTCAGCAAGTGGTTGAGGGACAAGGAAAAGGCAGTATAGGCACTCCTAAGGAGCTGGGTGTGAGTCGTGGAATGGGAAGATAAAGGCCAGGGTGGACAAAGCCAGACTTGTGGGAAAATAGGAGTGTTTGCCCTGTGCTTTCCTATGGATTTCCTGATTCTGTTGCAATCTAGCTGACCAAAGAACCCCAACCTTTGTGAGATGCAGGTGATCATTTGTGGGGATTGTTGCAGAACTCTTTTCTTTTGTTTTCTTGAACTAGATTTCCCAGATTTTATACGAACAGCCTTAGTTGTTCATAAGTTTATTTTTCATAGTGAAATGAAAGACCCTGCATATCAAAGTGCAATGAACTTTCATTGTGAAACCTCTGCAAATTCACTTGAAGGATGGGAGAACCAAACCCTTACAAAAAATGTGTTAAAGGACTGGCTGCTGTAATAATTCTATTTCATCAGGGTAGCATGAGTCATACTGCTTAATGTTCCTATCTTAGTATTCAGTTTATTTTTAAGTGGTGCTGTACAAATAATGTTTTTGTGTGCCAGTTGTTGCTATGACTTCACAATATTTCCCTAAATACGCTTGCTCATACTTTCTCACAGCATAGCATTTGGCATATAAAAACCCTAAAAACATCAGAATTTCCTGAGTGTTGGTAATTTTCATACTTTTATGGAAAAAAAAAGAATAGCTGTGTGTACTATGTAGTTTTAGCTGAGGAGGAGTAAAAGTTTCAAAAATGAAATCCTCACAACCTGTTTCCTCATTGAAGAAAATGTTCCTCTGTTTCAGCTTTTCTATATTTTTCCGTGTAACTTTTCAGATGACATTTCCAGCACTGGTATAGTTTAGGCTATTTTGTTAAAGGTAAGCAGGCACTGTATTATTGCTTCAGAAAACCTTCACTGGCTTTTCTTTTTGAAATAGGAGGGGGGAAAAACAGTACTTGTGTAATTCGGGGGGTGGGATGGGTGTCCTGTTGAAGCTTTACTTTGGATTTATACTTTGGCATAAGGGTTTTTTTTCCCCAAGATGCTGAACTCTACAGTTGCCTGCCTCTCTTCTAAATGCCAGTAAATGCTTTGGTTGAAAGATCTTGGTGTGCTATAGAAAAACAACTATAACTCTTCCTGAGAACCTTTGGAATCTTGTTCCTTCCCTTGTTCTGCATGGCATGCCTGGGTCACACGCTTGCTTCCATCGCTTGCTTGGTTTCAGCGTAATGTGAGTGTTAGTGCTGCTTACTGGGAAAAAGGCACAAACAGTTAACAGAATCCAGCTAGCAATGTTTACTGATCTAACAGTAGTATGGGAATTTCAGCTTCTCAGGAAAGTAGTGGTCAGCTTCAAAGAGACCTTCTGTCAGGGAACATGCTTATAACCTCTTACTTGGTACACTTAGAGCAGCAGATAACATGCATCGTACCATCATTTAGAATCTATTACCTGCTCTAAAACACACAAGAGTGACGTCTCTAAACTCTTTAAGTCTACCTTTGATCAGATTAAATAATACTAGAAGTTATGGTTAAAAATACTACTGCATAATCTTGTATTTTTGTGAAAACATCAAAACAAACACTTAGGAAAAAACTGTTTAATATCAAACTAATCTTTCAATTTTTTCCAACTAGTTGCAAGTTCATAGCACTTTCGTCTTCTCCTTGTGCTGCTTATGACTATTTAAGAAAGACTATCAGAAAACAAATGATTACATGGCATTTTTAAATGCGATCTTTGCTTACCTTTATTTATTGTAGAATCGCAAGGACCAAAATTTAACTGGAAAGAACACATTCTGTGTAAGATGTGCTACTAAGAAACTGACAGTCAAGTCATGGTTTATGGTAATTTTCTCTGTTGGTTCAATAGAAGTTTCCCCTCTTGGTTCAATAAAAGCACAGGTGGAAAAGTAGGCTTTTTGGTAATTACTAATAACAAGTTGAAAATTATTACCCTAACATGTAAAAATACTTCCATCTCAATATATCATCTTTCTTTCTAATTGTAGCCGTTTTGCAGAATCCTTCCTGTATTTTTAGATATCTTTTCAAAATAAAAATCTAACAATTGATGTTCCTGTTGTAGTTTTCAGTTCTGTATTCAGTATTAATTTTATTTAAGTGATCTTTGTATTGGATTATGGAAATGAATTATATGAAAAACTGTTCAGGAGAAATGGCTTGTCTTCCCAGACAGAGCAATTCTTTGTTCTCTGTGTGCTGTAGCTGTAACTGTTCAAACCAATTGTGTTTCTGTAGCTAGATTTTGTTACGAACAAGTGGTATATGCCTGCCTTTATAGCAGTTATTCTCAAGAGTATCCCAGAAATGCAAAACTAGTGTTGAATTCTCCTCAGCCTTGGAGGCTTTCAGTTTAATTTGTCTCAGCAGCTTGTCGTAACCACAAGGTTGCAGGACAGGCCAGGTTTGTGGGCATTTTCTGCTCACTCTTATGAAGTCTCCCTATGGCATTAAGGGAAGCAAGATTCATGGGGTGAAGGAGGAAGGGAGCTTCACCTTGTATTCTATTGATAAGGGTATTCATCCCACATGGGGTAGTCAGGTCTGTTTACCCCATCTAGCCGTGGCAGTAGTTGTAGGCAAACTTGATAACGGAAATTTAAACAGGAGAACTTAATGAAGTGTCTGTAGAGACTAGGCAGGGATTTGCATGCATGTGTTGTAGGAGAGAGCTGTTTCCTTCCTCTCCTACCTCTTGGTCTCCACCCTGCAAACCACATTTGTGGATGTAGGTGCACGAATTTTTACCTCAGTACTGTTTTTGATACTGATCTTAAATGTTAGCTCAGGACAGTCCTCACTTTTTTTTTTATACACAGTGCTTTATAAATAGTCATGTCCTTCGATGAGGTTCGATCGTGTGTTTCTTCTGTGCAGCTGAGTCTATATAAGTGAGAATTGTTAAAGTAATGATCGATTTGTAACAAAGATTAGGGTTTGGAGCTGATTTTTTTTTCCATTTTTTTTTGTTTGTTTTACTGAAAGAAAAATGTAGTAGTATGGTAACATGTCACAAAATGCACTAAATCCTAGGTGTGGGAGTTTCAGCTTCTAGCGATAGAGAAAGTAATTGTCGGATTCAAGGAGACCTGTCATGGAGAGTCTCTATAACCTTTTGTTTGGTACATATGGAACAGTAGATACAGGCATCACACCATCATTTAGAATAATCTGCTTTAAAACGCACGAGAGTGAGGGCAAGAAAATGAGTAGCTCAAGTAGTTAGTAGCCCTGCAAGAGATCTAGTCCCAGCTGGCTGGGAGAGGAAAGTGGGTCTATCTGAACATCAAGCCGCCCTGAGACTTTCGGAAAGGAGGCTGTGTGTGTTTGGCTTAACGTAGCTGCAATGCTCTTCATGTTGTTTCTGCTTTATATTGTACCTGAGCAAGCTCTGCTTTGTGTTTATGGATGCCTTTATCTTTCAAGTAGATGACTTGAATCTAAAATTCTTACAGAAGTAAAACTTTTTCCTTCTGAAAAGATTTATTCATTTTTCTTTAAATCAGCAAGTGGTTTTGGCTTCAAATATTGCCAGTGAGTTTCATTATAGCAGCCTTCCATTACTTAAAGGGGGCCTACAGGAAAGCTGGGGCTCTTTATCAGGGAGTGCAGGGATAGAAGGAGGGGTGACAGTTTTAAGCTGAAAGAGGGGACATTCAGTTAGATACTAGGAAGAAGTTGTTTACTGTGAGGCTGCTGAGGTCCTGGCACAGGTTGCCCAGGAAAGTCGTGGCTACCCCCTCCCTGGAGGTGTTGAAAGCCAAGCTGGATGGGGCTTTGAGCAGCCTGATCCAGTGGCAGGTGCCTCGGCCTTTGGCAGAGGGGTGGAACTGGATGATCTTTAAGGTCCCTTCCAACCCAACACATTCTGTGATTATGTAACATAGATTTAAATGAAAAAAGGAGTAGAAAGCAGCACAGGTTATTGTATCAGTAGCAAAAGTCAGTTAATTGTCTCTTATGAAACGCTTTGAAGTGGAATACTTAGTATGTAAGCATCACGCTGCTCAGTCTTTTCTTTTGATCATAATAGGAAGTTTTATGATAAAATAAATTTAACTGTGGTGCATTTTCATATAGGTAGATGGACTGAGTGTTTTCTGGCCAACAAATGTCGTAATAAGAGCCAAGAACTTTGTGTGGTACAACAGTGTTCGGTTGTGAACTGTGCTTCTTTCTAGGCCCTGCGTGGTTACCTCTTGTTTTTATTTCATATTGCTAAGTATCGAAAAATTGAAGGATGTTACCTAATTTCATTTATTTTTTGATAACTGGTTTTCATTCATGATACTTATAACTTTTTTTTTTTATGTTTTTACAGATTCTGAAGGTGTTTAAGCTCTGAATACTTTCAAGTTCTTCATACATAGAAATGTCTGGCTCATATGATGATTCCGTTGGAGTAGAAGTTTCTAGTGATAGCTTCTGGGAGGTAACCAGAATGTTTTATCACAATGTTTTGATTTTATTTTTTGCTCTTATTATAGAAAATCTCATTTTTGTACATTGTAGGAAAGAGCTGCAATACAAGTCACCTTTGGTTACTGTGATCTGCAGAAATTGCCTTCAGGGTAGAAATAACCTTTTCGACTTTGGCCTAGTTCTGTCAAGGGTTTATAACTGGCACAAACTCAAGTTTCATCCATTTGGGTAGATATGCAATTCAGAACTGAACCTTTGTCAATTTTAATTGCCAAAAAGGGGTGTGAGTGCGTTCTGCGCATTCAGAATTCTAGAGACCTTCTTCACACTCACTCTTCAGGGAATGAAGCAAAGGTTTAACTGCAGTAAAAAATGAATCCCAATTACACGTCAGTGGCTTTGTTCCTGAAGTGACTTTAAGGATTCTCAAAGTAGTAACAGTTTTTCTGAAAGCAAAATTGGACTTTCCATGCAGTTGATGACCATATTAAAAAAAAAGTAATTCCTCTTTTTCCTTGTACTAAGCTTTTCACAGTTTAGCAATATGAAAGGGAATATTTCACTGAATTTTGGAGTTTTGAGTATTGCATTATGTAGGAAAATACTGCTTGTTTTGCTGTTCCTCTTTGTGCTGTTTTGTTCTTAGGGCAAACAGATAAGTTTGGGGATTTTGTGGCTGAAAATGCTGATTCTATAACTGTTAATAGAGGCAGTTTTGTTCTTGCAATGGATGTAAAGATTCTGTCATTATTTTGGCAAAGTGACTAAAGGCGTGACATTTCAACATGTTGAAACTATGTCATGTTTGAAACAGAAGGGAGGCTGTGGAACTGTTATAGTTGGTTAGTGAATCATAGAATCATGGAATAGTTAGGGTTGGAAGGGACCTTAAAGTTCATCTAGTTTCAACCCCCCTGCCGTAGGCAGAGACATCTCACTAGATAAGGCTGCCCAAGGTCCCATCCAACCTGGCCCTGAACACCTCCAGGAATGGGGCAGCCACAACTTCCCTTCACTGTCATGGTGAAGAAGTTCTTCCTAATGCCTAGTTTAAATCTGCTGCTCTCCAGTTTATACCCATTCTCCCTTGTCCTGTCACCACAGACCTTTATGAATAGTCCCTCCCCAGCTTTCCTGTAGGCCCCTTTCAGGTACTGGAAGGTCGCTATGAGATCTCCTTGGAGCCTTCTCTTCTCCAGGATGAACAAGCCCAACTCTCTCAGCCTGTCCTCATATGGAAATTGATCTGGCCCTCTGATCATCTATGTAGCCCTCCTCTGGATGCCTGAAATATCACCACTAACATTTGTGTTGTGGTTAAAGAAAAGCAAAACCCAACAACAGATAGGTTAGAGAGTTCAAAAGATATAGCAGGTTGTCGTTAAGTGATGTATGTATAGCTGAAAGGCGGTAGTTGGGATGCCTACATGTTTATGTAACTTCACAGACAGTTGAAAAATGTGAGGTGTGACTTCTCTGGCATTCTGCAAAGATGAATCTTTTATGGATACTCTAAGATAATTTGCACTAACCATGAAAAAGAGTACTCTGATATAGGTGATAAATGATTTTATACTAATGCTGAGCTACTAACGGGAAGGATTGACACTGGTGAACTTCTACCTTAATGCATGCTGTGCTCTGTAAATTTACAGAGTCCATGTAGTTTGAGAGAATAAATGTATTTGCAAAGCTCTCTTATAACCATATATATACTTTTCTCCTCATGGAAATAGCTGAGGGAATATATTAAGTGTTTCTTTGCACTCTGATATGTATTAAACTATTTGGAAGGCCAGTAGTCTTGGCAATACACTATTATAGCAAAAAATGTGAATATTGTGGAATTCCTGTTTTGGTGACAGTATTTATGGTTGTCTGTAGTATTGAGTGGCAGCAAAATCTTGTCCCAACATTGAACAAAATGCATGAACTAAAGCATACCATAAGGGAAAGTGATAAAGTACCTAGCTGTAGGTCGTTATACCATCCATTGCAGTGTAGCCTTTATACAGGATATTTTGAGTGATTGCTTTTGTCCAGGAAGAGTTTTCTTGTGGCCCCTGTACTGTAGTTCTCTGCATCTCTGTGAAGGTAATTGCATTGACATGCATACCCGATACTGGCCTCGAATGTATTTTGGTCTGTATATGCTTCTGATTATACTTGAGTGAATGATGAGGCCAAAAAATGCCTTGGCAGGATGTACCATTTGACTTCAAACCTTGGCTTTCTACAGAGAAGTTTGACAAACAATAGGACAGGAATTATCCTTGAGATAAAGGGTTAAGAGGGGAGAAGAGGTTTGCTGGGCTTCTGCTGTTGGTAGAACCTGAACCTAAAATAAAGGAAGTTCTGTGCAAGGCTCAATAAACTTGATTTACAAATAACTCTTCAGTAAATGACATGGAGAAATGAGCAGCAAGCCTGTCAAACTTAATTACCAAACTCTTCTTTAAGTACTTTTAGTTTGGAGTCATCTTTCCAAACTAAATTTGACTGAATTCTCTAAAACTTGTCCCTTTTCCATGTGTACTGAATTAGTTATTTTATTTATGAAGATTGCAAATCTGAATTCTAGTCTTAATCTTTCTCAAAATGAAACTCAAACTCTCAAACTGCTTTGATCAATGCTTTTTGTCTGGCTGGAGTAGAAAAGATGCAGTGTCTCTGGTATGCCAACCTTGGTAGTTCGTGCCTCTGGTAACAAGAAGTAAAGAACTTGTATCAGTTTGAAAGTTGTGTTACTGCAGATTTGTTATTTGCACCCTTTTGTTAGAGGTTCTAAAGATATTTTACACTATATGTTTTTTCTTTGTTAAAGAAGCAGCCTGCAGTTTGTTAAAAGCCACCTTGCTGTGCTTTGCTGCCACAGCTGAAAGCAGTAAATGCATTTAAACGTGGCCATGGCACAGAGAGAGCCTGGCAGTGTGAGCTTTTGAGTTTGTTCCATCACACTCCAAAATAGCTCAAATTTATTTACCTTTGGAGTGTGCTGCAAAGCCAATCTTTTTCTTGAAAGACATTTAGGAAAGAGTGAGGTGGCTGGGCGTGGGACCAATCTGAAGAACTTTCTGTGAAAACTGTTTCTTGGTCTCTGTGTGTCTTTGAAACTGAACTGTGTTTATTTTTTGAGTGTTGATGTTTGGTTGAGCTGATAATAAGTAGTGCACTTAATAAAAAGCTGATAAACCAGCTTCTAAGTTTTTGCCATTGCTGTTGACAATAATTTCTTAAAATGTTGTCTTTAGGAAATAAAACATTTCGTTCATAATAATTTTTCTGGCTCTGGAAGTGTTTGCTTTCTTTTAGAGTTGTCACTGCCTTTGCTAGAGTTTCTTATTACAATGGTGATTATTAGCAGTTTGGTCATATCTGAAAATGTGAATCTGTAGTATGTGGTTGCATGGTACTAAACTGACTGCTCTAAGCTTGTCTGGTTGCATATGCTTAGACTGTCTATGGATGAATTCGATGCATGCTACTTCCTCTATGAATGTTGTTTTACTAGGTTACTACTTAATCACTCTTTATGGAAACTTCCAGGTCTGGCATTGAGAGACAAGCTCAGTGTTTGAAATCCAATAGGAATAGTAACTTGTTTCAATTGAAGACCTGTATTTTTTATTACTACCTAGGTATTGTTACCGGGTTCAGATTTGTGGTTGGGAAGTGGCTGCCTTGTGAAAGGGAACTGGAGAAATTGCTGTGTGGACTTCTATTCTTGGTGTTGACTTACTGTAGATGTACCAGTCAAAAAATATGGATAGGACAAGGCTTAGGCATAGGTAGTATCTTGTATCAGAACAGCTGATATAACTGAAAAGAATTAGGCTTTTGGAAATATAGATCTTTAGCATGAAATAGAAATAGTCTCAGCTTTCACAATTAAATTAAGGGGTTTTTTTCAGTATTTAGGTAACGCAAGCTACAACTAAAAGTTTTTTGTCTTCTAGTAGAATAAGTCCTTTTCAGGTGAACAAATATTTTATTTTCCTCTAATTTGGTCAGGTATTTACCAGTTAAAAGTACTTTAGGAGACAGAATTCTGTACATATTTTCATGTAAACTTGCTTAGAGAATAAGCAAAACAATTAGGCATTCTGAAAGATAATGGCCACAGGAACAGTGGAGGTTTTCATCAAAGTTTCAGTTGTAGTGATGTCTGCATTTACTTAAGAAGTGGAAGCTACTTTTTCATTCTTTATCTTTCTAATAAGCCTCAGTGTACCTTGATGTATGTGGTTAAGCTCACGGGTCTGTCTGAGTGCAGAAGTTTAAAACTGAGGAATCTTGTTATTATGCTCCAAGAAGAAATTCCTTCGTCTGTTACTTGCCTGACAAGGGTGTTGTCCTTTGAGTAATCAAAGGTTATTGCTGATACTCTGGAGCAGGATGCCAATAACTCTTCCAAGGGAAAGTTGAAAAATTGGAAAAGTTTGAAACCCTTTGTATTTCTTTCTCATCTGTCAAATGGACTCTCAGCACCTGCATGACGGTTGTAAATACATTTCTATTTGTCATAATCATTCATGCCACTTCTTTGCATCCAAAATAGACTGTAGTGAATCTGGTTGTTTCCGACAGCACACTGCTTTAATAAAACAGAAAAAATGGACAATCCTATTGGCCTTTTTGTACTGAAGTAGTTTTGAAATGCATGGAAAAGAATTTGGTATATTTATAATAAATAGAAGGGCAATTTTTGTGATATGCTTTGTTAATTAAACTCTGGCTTTATGCTTGGTAATGACTGTTTTGGTCATATTAAAAGGAAAATGCTCTGAGCGAGCTGAGGCCAGTGCTATTGTTCGCTTAGATACCTGTGGAGGCAAGAAAGGTGTTGAGTAAGCATTCCTAGTAGGATTGTATGCATATCTTGCAAGGTAAGACATCAAAGGAAACAACAGCTACCTGGCCTGTGGAAGCAGTTATTTTTGAGCCATGGATCCCTCGCATGTGTCTTTTATACTCTATGTGAGCCCTCACTCTCCCCTATTTTCTGGTAGCATCAGCAATACAGAACCATCTCCGCTTACTGCGGGAGTGTTTGCTGCCCTGTGAAAACACTTATCCAAACAAAAACAGTCTTTCTGAACTAGCACCTGGCTTTAGCTCTATTGAAATTAGGGCTGTGACTGGATTCCTTGGAGGACAGCATCTGGTGTGCATTTTGAGGTGCTCTGCACGCGGCTTTCATTTTATTCTGAAGGTGTTTGAGATTCACTGGTAAGATAAAATTTTCAGCTTACTCAGAAAGGGCAACTTGATACTCAGTGTAGTATGGGTGAATCAAATCTGGCCACCATATGCACTCCCTTTCTCCCCAAAGCCAGGTCAAACTCAACACTCTGGATTGCAGAGGCAACTGATCTGGGACAGGCCTCCCACAAACTGCATTATAATTTATCAGCACCAATGGTCTTGATCCTCCCCATTTGATCCTCCTCATACCTTTCATAGCTTCATGCCTGCTGATGTCAGCCAGCATCGATGTGAGCTGCCTGTTGAGGGGGGGTGGTGTTAGATGCAGAGGGAAGCTCCCAAAACTCACTTTTGACTATTGAAAACAATGTAACTATGTTGAAGGATTTCAGGTATTTCTTAATGAATGCCTTTTGCTGGTGAAACAGACTTCTGTTTTGCTTATTCATTTAAAAAATATTTGGACTCTGCAATAGTAGATTCCTGTAATATCTCCTATATGCTTTTTTTTCTCCATCTGACATTTAACAGCATTAATGTTCTCCATTTACATTGCCAGGCATTTGGATACTGGTATGTTTGGATTTAGATTTTGTGGGTTTAAGAGCTTGCTTAGGATTTTTCCTGTAACCAGCAGTGAATTTATGTAAGTAAACTTAGAAAATTTAAATACACAGAGCTAGTGCTCATAGGTGTTTGGACTGTGTGTTAATTATGCGCCAAGATACTTCTATTTATTTGCATCCTCCCCCTCTTCCACCTCCGTTATTACAGTTGGTAAAGCTGGTTCAAATGTTTGGAAACTTAGTGTTTGATATAGCTGGAAAGAAGTTGTATTCATGATTAAATGGAATGCTGGAAATAGTAAGCGTGTCCCCATAATGGCCATCAGTATGCGTGGGTTTGACTACGAGCCTTCAAAGCTCTTTATTGTGTTATGAAATATTTGTCCATAGGAAAAAAAACCAAACCCTTGTTGCATGCTGCAGCGACTGACTTTCAGATGGTTCCAGTTCATAAATGCTCACTAGTTATGAATAAGCCAGGCAAGCTTAGAAAAGGAGTTGACACAAAATCTTACTTCAGGCATTTGAAACTCCTGAAATGCTTGTGGTTACAGCAATTATCATGAAGTATGAGAATTAACTGACTGGAGTTTAGCAATAGCTGAACGTTTGCCACCTTCTGGGCTGCTAACAAATTAAAATCCCCTTCTTTTTCATGCAGTGTACCAGAAAAACCTGCAGAACACGTTTAACTCTTCATAGGCTTTTATCCTGCTTTATGAATATGCTTTAAAAAAGTCTGTTACTTGAGGTAAAGTAGCCTAGATAACTTGACTCCTTTTGTGTTTAGTGCTGTGAAATTGTAAAATAATGAGGTTATAAGCTCTTAAAATATTCCCACTATAGATCATATCAGTGACAGTGCTTGGCTGCATTAGTACACTGGTGGTCATGAAGGATTGATAACTGAGCTGTGAACTATGTGATGCTAAAAGCCTCATCACTGTGTACTTGTGTGTTTTTCTCTGATTATTATAGATTCTCTAAATCTTAGATTTGACAGAGGTTTTGAGGTGACTGTGTTCATTCATAAGAGGAAATATCAAAATGAGAAGGAATGTTTTCTTGACTCAGCAAAACGGAGATCTGAAGAGATGCCTGTGAGATATAAATGGGGCAAAACAGGATCAAGGAAGCTTATTAGCAGCAAAACCTGGTACTTTTTTGTAGTGACAAAGAAGAAACTGGTGCTTAACTCGATTTAGAAAAGAAGGGAGTAACAAAACTCAATGACAATTTTCAAATAATTAACTGATTGCATCAAGAAAATGACCATCAAGAGTGGTATTTTGAAGGAATAAACTCTTGGGGCTATCTCCTTTTGAAGTGTTTTTGGCATCTAAGGGTAAACAACAACAGAATTTGATATAATATAATAAAATGTCTCTTTCTAATGAGTGAAGTGTCAGTGCTAAAATGAAAACAGGGTGTAGTTTTAAATATCTCTCATTCTTCTTGAAACTCTAAGAATGTTTATAATCTTACCTCCCCCCAATGTTTCATTTATAGGACAAGAAAACTAATTACTTCATGTCTTAGTTGTCTGCCCAGTACTCAGAATCATTGGAAAGTTGTTCTAACTAGCAAAGTCATCTATTACTGTACTGAACACAGTGCTAATTGAGAAAACTGAAAATTGCAAGGCGTTATGTAAAGGTGGCTCTGAAACAAAGCAGCACAGGATTTATTTTGTTTTCCTGGTCAGTTGCTACAAATAACAGGATTAGTCAGTTTTGGTTTAGCTCAAATGCTGTTTGGGAAGGGGAGTGGGGAGGTCTCCAGAATGCAGGCTGCCTCCGGAGTTGCAGAAAATAGTCTTGAATAAAACAATGTATTAGGTCATGTTTTGCTTCTCCAGAATTCGGGATGCCTTTAGTGTGTTTGTGAGATTTTAATAGAATTGTTTTAACTTATCTACGGTTAAACTAGTAGTTCGTTGGCTGCATGAAGAGTAGAGTTCTTTTCCATTTACTTGGCTCTGTGGCCTAAATACCTTATGCCTTTGTACCTCCAAGTCTGCCTCCTGCGGTGTCAGGCTGCACGTTCCACTTCTTGAAAAAAAATCAATCATTGTATGGTCTATAACTTAAAATACTTTTTTTTTTTAAATAAAGCACAGGTTTTTAAAATCGTAAATGCGCAAAACTTATGTTCTGTGTGTCATGAAACACAGAAAAATGATGTATTTCCAAAATTCTAATGTGATGTCTAATGTACTTTAAACCACTGCTTGTAAATCAAGTAAGCTTGCTTTTTTTTTTTTTTTTTCCTTGAAAATATTAGTATAAAAGTCTCCCTTTGGAATACAGAGTTGTTATTTTGTAGTATTGTAGGCCTGGTTCTAAACTATGCTACTAGTTCCTATAGTCCTGCTAGGGAGAAGGAGGTGGTATGGGTGAATGATCTGTGGTTTGCACGCAGCTCTTCAAAAGTGGCTTTGCAGGATAATAGCAAGTGGACCATAATAGGGAAGCTAAATTCAATTCTGAATACGTGCCTGAGATTTGGCAACTGCTAGCTATGACAGGGAAGTTAGAATTTGCTCAGACAATACACAAACACAGCATTAAAAATACCATGAGGCAGCCAGCTCCCGTTCAACATTACCATTTAAAATGCTAATTTAATAGTGAAAAATTTATGAAAGGAAATGTTCTTGCTAGAGACATAAATCCCTGGGCATATGACTGGAGACGCAAATTGATGGTAATATAAGACTTCAGGAGTGGTGCCAAGCTAGCATAACCTGTTCTAACAGTCTGCTTGGCTATGAATCTATGGCTGGAGTAATTTTGAGCAGATGAATGATTTGTCCTCCATTACAAAGGCTTTAACAAGTATTCTTTTAGCTACTTAATTTTCTTAATGTTTTGATTATATGTATATGTCATATTTATTCGTGTACAGTGTTAGTTTGAAACCGCCTACTGCTCAATTTCTATTTCTCCTTAAAATAAGAGGTCATTTTTTATACTTTGTTGTCAATAGATGTTTTGGCATGGATATGTTGTCTGTCTTGATTTTCAATGTCAGTTTCTTGGTGATGCTGCTAGCTTCTTCAGTTATATTGTGACTTATGTTTAAAAGTGGACTGTGCATGTGTACTTCATCTTAGATGAGTTAGACGCATCGGTGACTGCTAACTAATGCTTTCCTTAGATGCTTCCTAAATTTCTTTGATCTCTTGAAATGGATCTAGTCCAAAACAAAAAACATGGCCAAATAAATGCTTTGAGGGCACTGATTAAAGAAATTTATTTTGTCCTGCCATTGATGGTTTTGATTTTCCTCCTCCTCCAGATTTTAGGAGTTTCAACGTATGTCTCTATCTATCAGCATAATGACTTATTTTTACAGCACTTAACACAGGTTTTTCCCATTTCGAGAGTATTTCCGTATATACTTTGAGGAGTTTTTCCTCACGCAGGTATATCTGCTGCCAAAATTATAACTAAATGTGAACATAAAAGTTGGGTGTTTTCCTGTATTTTAAGATGTGAGTCAGATATGGTTCAAATGTAAAAATGCTTTATGTATTTGAATATTCAATCTACTGATTTGGTGCTAATCTTTACTTTTTCAGTCAGGTGGTTAGGGAAGATAATATCACCATCAGTTAGTTTCTTTAATAGGCTGTGCAAATTCTGTTAACTGAGCTCTTATGTCCTGTTTAATGTTTACAAAGGCCAGTTTGAGTGACCTTGAAATCAGAGGAACTATTACTGTAGGAACAAAACCAGGCTTTTTTTTTCCTTCAGTATCTAGATTTGTGATTTCATGTTGGTGTGTAAACAAAAATAAAAGGGCGGTGTTATATAATGGATTTTCATGTGTATTTTTCTCCACGTCCTCATCCTCTTGTAGATTTTACATTGAGTGACAGTATTTTTTCTTTAGAATTCACAAGTTAATTCTAGATATGGAAACTCCATGTCACTGCTGCCAGTATCTTCCCACATTAAGTTCTGCAGCATACTTGTGAAATAGTTGCTATCTAGTTTGTCAGCAGTGAAGGACAGATATTAACAAAAGGCATATCCAGTCTCGGCTGTATAGTGGTTGTGCTTTTTCCATACTGCATTCTTAAACAAAAACTGTTGTTATACTTGATTGAAATGTTGCAATACTCCTTTGCATGTCTTTGCAGTTTTATTAATCCTCACAGATTAAAAGAGCATAAAATTAATGCATTAGGTACTTAATAATAAGCATGGAAATGCTGTATTTGTGCAAAATGTCGTGATTATCGACAACATTGCCAAGCAATAATAATGCAGAACAGTTGTGATGACTGCCCATAATTATCTTGCAGGACTAATAAAATATAGTAAAACTTTAATTTTTAAAATGAATACCTTTTTTACAGGAGAACTTGTGGCCTTTGTAGTGGTTTTGCAGTTAGGCGTTAAGATTAATTGAAAAATACCTTATGCTGTAATTAATTTCTGCTAGTGACTTATCTTGCTCCTGTGTAACAGTATTTGTATTAGAGTTTTATCTTGTTTTCAGAGCTTTCGAGTAGGAATTGTTATGTATTTGTCTTGTTATAGGTTGGAAATTACAAGCGGACAGTAAAACGAATTGATGATGGTCACAGACTTTGCAATGATCTTATGAACTGTATTCATGAACGGGCGCGAATAGAGAAGGTCTATGCTCAGCAGCTTACAGAATGGGCAAAAAGGTGGAAACAGCTTGTGGAAAAAGGTAATACAGTCTATTTTTGAACTCTGAAAACTTTCTCAAATGGAAAAAGAAAATTGTTTCAGAATGTCTTTGCTTTGGTATGTACAACATAGAAATTGTGTACTTTTTAGCCTATAATGGAGTCTTTGCGAAAGGCTCAGTAGTGTAACAAATGATCAAGCTTTTTTTGATTAAAAACAAACAAAGCCTTGCTGCTTTGCTAGTCTGCTTGTTTCTTACTGAAGCAGATGAACTTTCAGTGTTGAGGTATTGAAATAGATTCTTGAGAACTCGCTGTTTCTATGTAACTAATGGTATTAAATGCAACTTGATAAGCCTGTCTGAACAATAAGGGGGGCAGTGGTTATGGGGGGAAAAACTACTAATGAGAGCTAGATATTGCTTTAATGGAAGGCTAATTGATACCATTTTAATATATTCTGAAATGGTTTGTCCTTGGTTGCATTTATGCTTCAAAAAGTATGCTGAGAAATGGAAGGCAGTTCAAAGTGAAGGTAAAAGAGGAATACTGAGAATCATGGTACAAGGAGGAGGAGGCCAGACTAAATGAACGTTATTTTTTCTGGTGTAAAATTTTTTGATATTATAAATTTATCTGAAAAGAAACTGTTCACTTTTTAGACTTGCATCAGTATTTCTGTTTACAAGTGAATGAAAGTCAATAGCTTCAGGTAGTTACTTGGGAATATAAGTTCCATGTGGGTGGTGGTTACTGAGAATGACACTTTCTGTTGTGTTTAGGCCCACAGTATGGAACAGTAGAAAGGGCTTGGTGTGCTTTTATGTCAGAAGCTGAAAAAGTGAGTGAACTACATCTAGAAGTAAAAAGTTCACTGATGAATGAAGACTTTGAAAAAATCAAGAACTGGCAGAAGGAAGCCTTTCATAAGCAAATGATGGGAGGATTTAAGGAAACCAAAGAAGCAGAAGATGGATTTAGGAAAGCTCAGAAACCCTGGGCAAAAAAGCTGAAAGAGGTACAGCAGTAGATTATGTATTAGATATCCTGTGTTACAATATAATACTGTCTCAAATCTCTATAAGGGAGTAAACTCCCTATTCTCTCTGCTGGACCCTCCTTTCTTGAAATTATCTCTTGCTTTCTGTCATCTTCTGAAAATAAGTATTTTTTTTCTTGGTCTCTCCTTATCTTGGTGACTTTGGTGAAAATATGGAAAAAGCGGAATTTAAGCCTTCATTTTAACAGTATCTGATTTCATGCATTTGAAAGTTATGAATTTCTCAAAGAAATGAGCAGGAGAAAAGTGTTTGTGTTTTTTTTTCCCTGCCATGCAATATTATTCTATGCTAACAGATTTATAGAAGAAAGGAAGGAGGAGAACATGGACATGAGGAACAATTGTTGTACTGGGAACTCTCTGTAAACCTTTTCTTGAGTCTGTTCCACACTTCTCTAAGCTCTATGAGTGACATTTCTTGTGTGGTGAAAGAATGCTGATTTGTAAGTTTTACGGTCATTTCCTTATGTTGATCCTAGTGTATTGTTCATTCCTTGGAATAATTGAAAAAAAATTCCAAGAAAAAGAAGGAATATCTGAAACAAAACCTGACACTTTTTTCATTGTGACATGATTGTAAGGCTAATAAATTAGGTTGCTGGTTGTTTCAGACGCTCTCCCAAATGCAAATATTCAAATCTACTTTGTAGGTGGAAGCTGCAAAGAAAGCATACCATGCGGCCTGCAAAGAGGAGAAGTTGGCTATATCTAGAGAAACAAACAGCAAAGCTGATCCAGCACTGAATCCTGAACAGCTTAAGAAATTACAAGACAAAGTGGAGAGAAGCAAACAAGATGTACTAAAGGTATACTCTGTGTTAACATACTGCTCATATCCAGTCTTTTTGACATATAGTCGTGCACATTTAAGCTTTTTTTTCTCTTCCTGAATGTTCTGTGGGCTGCAGTGCAGCTCACTTTCATTTAGGGTCCTATACCAAAATTTAGAGTTTTCTTCGAAGCGCTCTTGTACGTTATTGTCAAGGTCTTCTGTGAAGAATGGATAATTTGTTACCTCTGTTTCACATAAGTACTTTCTGCAGAGAATGAAGCCGAATAAGACTATGAACTTCTAGGACACAGTTCTGTTCATTTAGTAGTGAGGGTTGAATTATTTTGCTTGAGATGCTGTAAGATAAGTGCTTAAAACTTGCTGGCAACGTCTAAACTTGTAGTCGTTCTTCACTGCAGAACGCAGAATTTAAAGTAAGCTATTATAATCTATTTAAATAAAAGCAGATAGACTTGTGGAAATGCCATTCTGTTGTCCAGTTTATCTCTTTAGTGGGCTGCTACCAAAAGGCTTTTCTTCTGTGATTTTTTTCAAAGGTATCTTTTCCCTCTGAGAAAGTTGTTCTGTGATTTAGAAGGCTAATGTTAAATTGAGTGGGATCTTTTAATACCTGTCTGTGGACTGCTTCTCTGAATTAGTGTATGGTGAGGTTCTGTCTGTTAGCTGAGCTCAGAGCATATACAGTTTATATTAACAGGGATGCATACAATGTTTGGGGTTCTGGTCATAACTCAGTGAACTGTGTAAATTACTGACAGGGAAAAGACAACACTTTGAAATTACTTGGACATCTTTAAGAGACCTGTAACATGAAAGACTGCCTGCTTTGATTTATTCTGTGGCTCCTTTGATTTTTAATCTTTAGTATTACGTTAACATTTGTCATAGATTCTGTCAAAAAGCCAGAGAAGAGGTTTAGAATTTTATCGTAACTATACTGCAGTTTTGTTAGATGACTCTCATTGTGACCTACCATGGGTACAGTGTTTGTGAAAAGAGAAAGCAGATAGGGAACCTCTAGTCTAAATCTTGGCCATTGCTACATTGATAAGCTTGTTATGTAGAGTAGTAATAAAATATATTGCTAATGGTTTGTTTTTCCATCCCCAGACAAAAGAAAAGTATGAAAAATCACTGAAAGAATTAGATAATGCCACTCCTCAATATATGGAAAACATGGAGCAAGTATTTGAACAGTGCCAACAGTTTGAGGAAAAACGCTTACGTTTCTTTCGAGAAGTGTTACTAGAAGTTCAGAAACACCTTGACTTGTCTAATGCTGCAAGGTAAAACTGTGTAAGACTTAAATTAATGCTTTTTGGCGAAAAGTAAGCCATACTTTGAGTAGATTGGAGTTTGGAATCTGATTTGTTTCTAATGTTGCTTCAGTTTGTTTGAAGTATAAGTGGAAGAGCCTAATTATTTATTTTGTCTAAGATCAGCTTAGCATTATCCCTAGCATTTGATAGTGCTGTTTAACACGGTGTTAAATGAACCAAGAAACCCTCATTCTTGTTGTATTTTTACAGTCAAATGTGTGTCAATTAGAAAGGATTCAGAGCTTACAATTAAAGAATGCTGGATTAAAGACTGGGAAAGAAGAGGTTTGGTGTATTGTCTTGCACGTTTATTGGAGAACAAGCTAGAATTTATCAGTGAACAGCATGAACTTCGTAACATAAACATGTATATTGTTAAAATATAAGAGCTCAGTCTCTTAACTATTAACCTTAACCAGGGCATAAATGTTAAAGACCCTTTGGGTAACTATGGGTAAACTCTTGTCCATCTTAATTTTAAAGTCTGCTTTCTATGCTGTGAATATATATGTATGTGTATAAAGCATGTCTTGTACATTATTTTTGCTGCCTTAAAAGGAGAGAAGTGTGCTCCTGGCTGGCTGCTCATTTCTTCCCTCTTCTGCCAGTGACAAAACTCTTACAGTTGTCCAACCAGTAGAATTAAGGAGCTGATCAAAGGAAAGAAGTAGTTTGGTTTTAACCCTGATCAGCGTTTCAAATGGACTTGCTCTGCAGTCTTACAGATGTTAGTGCTGGCATTAAGCAAAGAGGGTGATGTAGGGGCAAGAGCAAATATAGAGCAAGCAGTAGGTAAGGGCAAGATCACTTATTTTAGCATCATTATCACTCTGCGTTGCTTCAGAGTTCTTTTTGCTTTGAGTAGATAGATAATTAGGATTGTTGCTCATTTGAATTCAGCTTAATCAGATTGAAAGAAACTACAGAACAGAAATAAATGATAAATATTGACTTAAAGGGCAAGGTTGGAGGAACACTACAGAAGATGACCAAATGGAGTGACAATGATTTACTTCCAAGATACTTAGGAGGTTCAGGAGTCATGTCTTATTGTTTGTTAATAAGGTGCAAACAAAGAAAAGAACTGTTAGGATAAAACCAGGGATAAAGCAACTGTAACTGTTTATCTGTTTCCTTATCTCTGCCTCTTTGAATACACAGAGATGATAAATGTAGAATAAGCCCTTGAAAGAAAGTCTGATTTTTAATGCTGTTAAGACTAATAATGCTGAAGAGCACAGTCCAGAAAAAAACATACCCTATTTTCTACAGATGCAAGCTTCCAGTTTATTGTTGAGTTAATCGATGGCTACTGAGTCAGTCAAAATTATTTATTTCCTTTCTCAAAATACACACCTTTCTGTTGCTTTAATACATTCAAAGAACCACCGATATAGAAGAAACTCCATACTGCATACATGTTAAAGCAGTCAAGTCATATATGGAAACTGAGAACTTTGGGAGTATATTTTAAGAAAATTTTAGTCATTGACCATATAGCGTTAATGAGTTCTAATCCTAAATTTTGTGTGGCTTGGTCTGGAAGGATTTCCCCTTGAATACAGACTAGCATTTCTTTGTCTCTTATTTTAAGCTTTGTGTCTGTTGTGTTAAGATCTTTTTATACTCAGAGTTCCATATTGCGCCTTATTGGTTTTTTTGGTATAAAACAATTGTATTTGTCGTCACAGTCTATAGAGTGCATGGTCTAGGATCAGGGGATGAAGGTTTTATCTGCAACATGACTTCTATTATGTAAAATACCTTATACTTACAAGAACTCAACTTTAATGGAAAACAATTAGAGTAAGATAAATCAAATTAGTAAGGTTCTTGTTATTGTATTTGAGATTTTGTATAAATAGTGCAGTTAGTAAAATCAGAGAGTGCCCAAAACAGTAAAAGCAGTTAGCAGATATTATTATACCTGAATAGGAAAATTCCATTTCAGGTTTGAGATTTTTATTTTTATAATGCCTTATAATTCTCATTGGATTAAGACAGGAGTTCTCACAGAATGCTGTGGACTTATCACAAAACCAGTTTCTGCTGTCTTGTAGACTAGCTTTTCAATTCAAGAAACTTCAAGATTGGCATTCAGTAATTTAAATACACCCCTATGTAAATTCTACATTTAATGACAATCATTAAGTTTTACACAAGTCATAAATCTAAAATCTGGCGTATAAAGATTTTGTGGTTTTGTGAACTTTCAGCAAGTTTACTTGTTGGACTTCCTTTTTTACAGGCAGTTAATACGTCTCTCACGGATTTTTAAAGTGTGTCTTGCTGTAGGTTTTTTCAATACTATTGTGAACTTTGAAATATTCAGTTTTTAAAAAACAGCTGACTAGGGGATTTACCGTGTTTCTAAATGTTAGACTAAATGTGAAGACAAATTCTTTTTTGCAGTTACAAAAATATCTACCGCGAACTGGAGCAGAATATAAAAACAGCAGATGCTGTTGAAGATTTGCGATGGTTCAGAGCTAATCAAGGTCCAGGGATGTCAATGAATTGGCCTCAGTTTGAGGTAAGATCAGGCTACTTTAAAACTCGGGTGTATTTTTGTCTATTTTTTCTTTTTTGCCTTCTGTTGTATTCCTTCCTGGTGTAACTCTTAAATTCAGGATTCCAGCAGTGGAATTTTTTTTTGTTTTTACAAGTCATAGTAGTTTTCTTTCCTGTTTTCCATTGGACTGTCCTCAATCCCCAGCTTTTGGAGGTGGTTATATTGCGCATCTATTTAAGGAGAAAAGGAGAAAACTCTACAGTGATTTTTTTTTTTCTCTTAAGCTAAAGTCATCGCTGAATTCATGCTGATACATGTATATGTTTTACTTCTTCCCTTTGATGTCAGACTTCAATTTGAATCTCCTTACTGATAGTAGGTAATTATGATATAGGCAGCAAAGACTTTGAAAACACTTCAGCTAAGCACTTCAATCAGTCCTGAAAATTGGTATTTATAAGTCTTAAGTATTTTTTCAACACTGTTGTATTTTAAAACTTCCACTTTTAAGCAGCTGGTAATTTTTTTTATTTGCTAAGTAAAAGAAAGATACTTTCAAATTCTCCAAAGTAAGGAATTTTTTTAAGTAGTGTTTTGCTAATGTGGCCTTAAGAAATGAGCACCAAAATGTGTATCAGTGCAGATCATGCTACCAGAGTATCAAACACTTGGAATTATCTGGTATTTTCTCACCAGAATCATGGGTTTAGTTGAAATAATTTTAAGACATTAAATTGGTGGAATGGGAACATTAATTCTGGAGTGTTCACTTAATTAACCATAATGGAAAATATCACCTGATTTTAAAATATTGCACAATTCTACATTAGGTTTGAAGAAGAAGAATCATAATAGTACTGCAGAATTTCTTTGCCTGAAACACTGAAATTCTGTGTGTGGAAATTACCATCCTTTTTAATAAACATTATAACTAACAGATGCAATATTGTTGTTACTTTTTTTCTAATTAAGTTTTTTCTCATTTACATGCTACAAGGATGACGTAAGTAAAAAAAAAAGTCATGATCAAATGAGTATGAAATTACATAATAATCTGCAAATATGCTTAGGTCAGTGGTCTTTTAGCTATGGTAACTGAGAAATCCAATATGTATTTGTACAAATATAAAATAATGAGGTATTTCTGAAAAGTTGGCCAGAAATCACTTGCCTGACTGTTAGATGTATAAACCAGCAGTAATAGCAACTTGCAAAATCTGGTTTTCCTGTTAAAAATACTTTTCTCACATGCTTATCTCTTGTATAGCAAACTATTTCCTGCCTTTTTTTACTTTTAAGGCTTCCAAAATTAAGCATGTCACAGCACAAGATATATGCTTGCAGACAGTTTGTTCTCTGTTGGTTCCTCTTTTATATTAGTATGCAGCTTAATTTGACTTGATAGGTAGAAGTTGCATTTAGGTCTCATTATGCCTGTCCATCTGCCTTCTGAAATATCTGAATGGTTCAAAACATCAAGGAGGGGACACTTTACAAATGACATCATGAGTCTTGTCAACAGTTAATTTGATTTGAGCCTTAACTTTTATGGAGCACTATTAAGAACAATAAGTTTCACTAGATCAAGAGAGAAGTACCTTAAGGACTCAAATCTTAGGGGCAAAAGAAGTGATATACAAGGAGTTTAAAAACGAGCTCCTCTTGGAGCACTTATTGAGAAGTAAGCCCTGTCTTAAATTAGATTATAATACACTTCTTCATTAAATGTTAATTAGTTGAAATAGTGAGCTCTCTCAATACAACTTTTGAAGAAGTCTACTGCCGAGCTCTTTTGATTTCTGCAGTTGTCTTGTCAGGTATCTGGTATTTTAAGTCTTTTCAAGAACTGAGAACACTAATCAGGGAAGAGGTACAGGTAACCTTCGGGTTTTGCAAGTAGCAATGCAAATGGATATCTGTGCTAGGATAGGAACTAGGTGAGAACTGTAGAGGAAACATTTAGAGTAACTTGCCTTTTTAATAATTCTGTGTACTGCTGTATGTGTAGATGTACGTTCTATAACTCAGTCTGAAAATTATATGTGGTAATTGTTCAATTTAATTTCTCAATCATGTTTTGTGTTCATTGAAAGGAGTGGTCTGCAGATCTGAATCGCACTCTCAGTAGAAGAGAAAAGAAGAAGGCTTCTGATGGAGTGACTCTGACTGGTATTAATCAGACAGGAGATCAAGTTTCACAGCCTAACAAACATAGCAGGTATTTTTTTTTCATGCCTAAAAAGACTAATTGGAAAGGATTGTTATGTTCAAGTACGCTAAGCTCTATGGGATCAAAAAGTCACTGTCCAACCAAATGTTAATTATCTGTGAGCATTTTTAGTGAAGTTTTTCTGCAGCTCACAAAATATTTTAGGAATTATTCTCCATTTCACAATTCTTTACACTGAGAATTAAACCAAACTTAATGAGAAACTATACTTTCTGCAGCTAATCTGGCAGTTAGTCTGTTGCTATCTTCCCATATCTAGAAATGACAATTATACTTGGAAATCTTAGGTTGCAAAACTGCTGGATGTGATTAATACAAAACATCAACTTCTTTAGAAAAGAATTAAACTGGCTAGAAAAATTGCACTGCCTTTTATTGCAGGCAGTAAGAGAGAGAAATTCTGGAGGAATTTCTCTTATATGAGACTTCCTGAACTTTCTTGGGTCTTTCACTACACATTACAGATGTCTGGGTTATTGTTTGGTGGTTGCTGGTTTTTTTTTGTCTGGAGAAGGGGTCTGCTAAGAAACTGCTTAGTGGGACACCAATGACAGTGTTCTACTCTAAACAGATAGGGTCGCCATAATGCTCTTTCTTTTCCAAATTAGCAGTCTTAGTGTCCAGAGTAACACAGTGCAGTCAGTACAATCAAGTTACAATCCCTTTGAAGATGAAGAAGAAACTGGGAGTACTGTCAGTGAAAAGGAGGACAATAAGATCAAAAAGTTGGTGAAATGTTGTTTTCTAATTGTTTGCACACTTTCACTTTCTCTATCCAGGGTTTTCTGGTTTTGGTTTCTGTTACTCCACTGTGCTGCTGGTCAGTGCATGAAGTCCTTTTAAGTGGTTATGTAAGCAACGCTAACGTATCTCGTCTTTCTTAACAGATGCCATATCTGTTGCTTTGATCTTTGGCTGAAACTCCTGGGGCTGTTGGCAGTTCCTATCAGAACTGCTGTTGCTTTTTTTCCTTCCTTTAGCAGCCCTATCAAGTGTTAAAACTGACGGGTTTTTCTAGTGAAACTGCTTCTGGAGCTTTTCTGTGTGTTATCACTAAATAAATCTGCTTTTAAGATTGCTTTCATTTTATTTAGGACCTTCTCAAACAGCTGCCTGTTACTTCAGTATACACACTGAGGATGTCACACCACTCTTAAACGGCATGTGCATGCTCACCAGTGAATTTCTCTTTAAATGATGTTGTTGCAGTATAAAAAAGTTTCTTTTATTGGTGGATTGCAACTTACAAAAAGTGTTGAAAGCTACTGTAGAGGTGCACTGAAATTTGGGAGGAAAGCTCTGCAAAGCAATTTAAATGTCTTAGTCCTAAACAAGATAATTCCTCTCATCTACTGCCTGCCTACCTTTTACCTTTCCTAGAGTAAACAAACCTACGGGTTATATAGATTTCTTGATAGAGAAGGTTTTGCAGTTTGTAGAGGGGCTGTCTTTAACTTTTTTCTTTTGCCATTTTCTAACTTTGTAAATGTACTGCAGGAATAACTTTTTTTTTCTCATATGAGACATTGTCAGCTAAAGATAGGTGAGAAGATACCAGTAATAAAGGCTCATAACTGGGTCTTAAAGTGGAGTTTAAGCTTAAGGGAACTGGTGTCTTAGTGGTATTTCTAGTTTTAATTTTTTAAGAGCAGAAAAGAATAATTTAAAAATTGTTTCCAGTGTTAGCAGCTATGAAAAAAACCAAAGCTACCCTACAGACTGGTCTGATGAAGAGTCCAACAATCCCTTCTCTTCCACTGATGCAAATGGAGACACCAATCCATTTGATGAAGACACCTCTCCTGCGATGGAAGTGAGAGTACGTGCACTCTATGACTATGAGGGCCAAGAGCAAGATGAACTCAGCTTTAAAGCTGGTAAGTTTACAGCATTTACTTAAAATACTTATCAAAAGGAGAAAGGGGAGGGAGTTATATTCAGCTTTTACTTTCTGAAGTCACCTTTTCCACTGAGCGTGCAACTTCACTCACCAGATCATATCTAACCCTCACCTTTCCTGATAGTGCTTCTTATTATTCCCTTTTTGGAAGCACTGATTTCTAATCTATTCGGAATGTGCTGGGATGCATCTGTTCAGGATATTCCTTTCTTACCATCTTGTGTTAAACAAAATGAGCTGCGGAACTGAAAATCCTAAGTCCTCCTTTTCTTAGTTGGTGACAGTAACAGCTGCTGCTTTAGCTGTCTAGAAATGCCAGCCCTACAGAGTTGTTTCTTTAATGGAAAAGTCTACAGCAGCTTAACCTTAAAAAAATATCTAATCAACTAATATTTTTTCTGTTTAAAATGGAAAAATTACATTTTTGGCCTCCAGCTTCCTACAACGCCAACTTTTTAATTTTGAAAACCTGGCCATGACAGATAATTTTTTTTCCTTTCTCTTTCACACCCTTAAGTGTATGTTAAGGACAGTAACTGTCTTTACTTCGTGGGGTTTTTTGGTCTTGCATTATATTAGGGTACACTTACTGTACACCTCCCTTTTTAAGATGTTGTATTTCCCTTGAGCCATAGTCCTGTTGTTTTTTTTTTTTTTACCTCATCGCTGTTGGAGTTGAGAGAACAGAATAGAAGCAACTGACAGGAGAGACCCATGCCACGATATGGTTCCACACATACGAAGTTGGAAGTTGGCCTAAGGGTATGATGGCTGCACGCCATAGGTGCTGCTGCCTCCCGTTTGTCCGGGCTGGTTCTGCCAGCCGAGTGCCTGGGCTTCCTACTTGGCTCCAGAAGGAGAGACTTCCAGTTTTCCATAGTCTGGCCAGCACGGTGGCAGCACCCTCTAGTGATGTAAGGTGAAATCTACGCCCTGCCGCTTTCGAACTCTATTTCTTCCAGTTGTTCTACTGCCTTGTCCAGAATTGCTCATGAAATGTTTACCGACCAGGAATTCCAGAACAAGATTGCATGAGTAGTTTAGCAAAAGTAAACAGAACTTCAGTTTGTGAAAGCTGATCTCGTTGATCTTGTCTCTTTTCCCGTTTGCCTGTCGTTTACTCCCTTCTCCCATAGTGACTGAGTTAGTTGTAGAGGAAAAACAGGACTTGAAGTCATGAAAGATTGAGAAAACCTTTGGTTCTACTTCCCTTTCAGCTGGTGTTCATAAGAAGTGTGCTTGTGGGACTTAGATGGATGTTACAGCTTAAAGTTAATATAGTAAAAGAATTCAATGGTGTAGCTAATTGGTGAACTGCTAGACTTCCATTCTGCATATGGAGGAAAGTGATGCCCAGATGCAGTTTGTTTTTTAAACCAAAAGCCCCACAACTCAGGTGGTTGTGCTCCCACCTTTTGCTCACCTGCCTCTTTTTTCAGTAGTGACATCTCCCTATGTCTATGCTCCTCTTCTTTGTTGGGAAGTATTGTAGGCTTCCAGAGAGGAGGAATGGGTTGATTTGTCCAGCAACTTTAACACATCTGGAGCTTTCTCTGGAATGCACAGCAGCTACAATTATTCTTCATTCTGTGGACTTTAACTGGTCCATTTTTCTCAGCAGGGGACTAATTCTCATGAAATATATTTATTCTACCTGTCAAGCAACAGGGTGGCATTCCGAGGGTTTAAGTTAATGAGCCCTTCAGTGGCAAAACTATGCAGAGTTTACAGAAACAGATGTAATGGTTAAATACTTGGGTGTTCTGTGTGTCAGTACCAGATGTGTGACTTCAGATTAAACTATTTGAACCAAGTGGTTCTTAGTGTGAGGTGTGTATAAATGAAGTGTAGTATGGGAGCTGTAAAAGATGTGTGCAGGCGTAACTTAAAAATAGATTAATACTTGTGGAGGAAGAGCATTAAAGTACATTTTAACACCAAACTAGATGAGTGTATCAATTGTAGACAAGAGATCACATGCTGAACTATGAATTCCCTTACAGAAGCCGAGTTACAGAATGGCTACTGTCAAACTTGCTTAGGTTTGAGGCAAAAGTATTGGTGTGCCTGGGTTTACAAGGAACATGCAAAATAAGGAAAAAAAATTCACTAGGTCATGGAGGAGCTTCTATCTTCCTGTGTAGACTATGCCTAGACTCCTAAGCAGCTGTCAGCAGAGAATTAATGTATTTTAGGGATCTGTTTAAATGTACAGAGATATTCAGATGGGATTTCCTTAGATATTCAAGGAATTTGCCTGCAAAGCTTTTCTTATCACTTCTAGGTACATATGCTCTGCATAGGGTCCATTATGTACTTTAATACATGAAACTCCTTTTTATATTGTTGGAATACTTTATACATCTGTTGTTTTTTCTTGGCAAGCAACTGTGGGAGGCTTCCAAAGAGGAGGGATAACATTGTTTATTTGTATCTTATGAGTGGTTTTATAATCATGTAACAGGATGGGGCACAACCATCTACCATAGGTTTAGCTCACCCTATTGTGCCTCTGCTCTGGCTGGGAGTAAATATCTACAGTAAATGTAGACCATACAGTGTTGTCAAAATGTGTTATTGTAGACACTATCACAGCTGTTAAAGACTGTTTTTGATGTAAAAGTTGTGCAGATGGCACTTAAAAGTGGTAATATTTTCATACACCTCTGTTTAATGCAGTGTGGCTTTGTTTTCACTCTATACTAAAATGCCCTTTGTAGAAGTGGCAGGAAAGCTTGAAATTGTCACTCATTCTGCAGCGCTAGAAATGATGGGGAAAATTGTAAAATGTTTCCAGAAGCCAAGGACAGTCTATGGTGCCAGAAGTGTTCATAACATTCTTTTATTAGTTATCTGGTAAACCTACAAACCAGAGGAGATGAGGCTTTAACCTTTTTAAGCTAACAGTGCAGCTGTAGTAGGTATATATCCTAGAAGATTTAATATGAAGCTTGTCCATTTCTACCAGGGAATTGATAATCCATAGGTTAGGTTTTGTTCTCCTAAATGATAGCTAGATTGTATGTTTATAGCCATTTGGGACTGTGTTAAGTGGTTAATATCTTAATCCTGATTGCCTGTTGCTAACTAAAATGAAACAAATCAGTTTTATCTTGGAAAATAATTTGACACAACTAAGTTGTACAGGAGGAAATAATTGTTATTTGGCCTTTTTTACCTGGCTGAGGTGGACATTCATTTGCTTATGTACAGCATCTCAGAGGCTGCAGACTCTCTCTCTCTGATGCTAGAGTATTTTCTGTGAATATAGAAGATTAGATGTGAAAGGTAGTCAAAATGAGGTTATGTTATAGTTCATGAACATCTAAATGGATAATCAGTGTCAAGCTTTTGCTGTGTAAGTTAGCAAGCAAATTCTTAGTTATTTTTCCTAGAGTTATACCACCAGCTACCAGCAGTATAAAGCTAGAGGAATAAAAGGGAAAGTTAAATCTCAGTCCTTATTTCTTAAAAAGATGAGGAAAGTAGAAAGAGATGGAACAAAGTGTAATGTATAGGTTCTTTGTATTTTTTCTGTGTCACAGCTTAGTAGTGGTGTACTGAAAAGCTGCAGGTATAATTCAAGAGAATTTTACTGCTGTGTGTTAACATTTGTAGTGTTTCCTCCTTATGTTCCATGAACTCTTAGAGAATATATTGACAGCAAGCCTAATGAAACATTTATTTCACTTGCACTAGCATTTTGTTCAAGAAGGCCAAAAATGTAGAATTATCGTGCTTTTTTAGAGGCAGTTTTACTATCCACAACTATTTCTGTTCAAATCCTTTTCATATAAGGGAGTCTTTGATCTTACATTGAAATAACACTAACTTCAAAAGTTTACATTCTTTATAGTGGATTAAAAAATGAGACAACCTTTTTGAAATGCCATCAATGTAATATTTTAGTTTCAAAGTAGCTTGCTTCTTCCTGTTATCTTGAAATTGGGGACCTTTCATCCCATATTTTAAATCTGGAAGTGGTATTCTTAGTGCCAAAAGCATGAAGAGCAAAGAGGGGAGGCTTTCTACTGGGGCCTGGGGTGGGCAGGAGAAGAAAAGCAGACACATAAATAACTGTCCTGTTATGTTTATGTTGTTACTTAAAAGGTTACAGCTTGTTAATGATGTTCCTTCTTGTTGCAGGAGATGAGTTAACTAAAATGGAGAATGAAGATGAGCAGGGTTGGTGCAAAGGACGTCTGGACAATGGACAAGTCGGCTTGTACCCAGCAAACTATGTAGAACCAATCCAGTGACAAAAGCCAAAGTTAATACAGAAGTGTTACAAAAGCTCTGTCTGCCTGTACAATATATATTTAAAGCACGAGGAAACTGAATGGTGTATAGAATGTATATATTTTAATGAAAAGTTGAGAGCTTGAAACTGAAATCAAGGTGATTTAAAGACAGAAGTTTGAAGTAATAACTTGACGTTGTTTTCACAACTTGTGCACAATGCAAATGAAAGGGGTTAGGTTAAAAAAATAGTATGATAGGAAAAATATTTTTTGAGCTTTTTCTTTCCATGTGGTCTGTTATTGCAACTCCTAAACACTTTTGCATTTTCTAGGCTTGTGCCTCATCCTACCCTAGGTATGTGGCTTACACTCACTTTTGTTTAATCAGTTATTTTAAGTGACCTTCAGTAACTTGCAACTTGAATTTTAAAGATTATTATCGTTAATTTTCTATTTGTTTTTAGCAATGTCTGAAAGATGCAGTATTTTTTTATTTAAATGCTATGTAGTTAAGCACCTTTTTGTATGCTTGGATGTATCAATTAATACTTAAATTATGATATAGATTTAGTCACCAGCTGAATGAATGAAAACTCTTTCCATGTTGTAGTAATCCTTCTATGTTGTCAGCATGGCTTGAAGTTGTACAACAAATACTGTATTTAATAAATATCTGTTACAGAAGGTTATTTGTAGCAGAGGTATCTGCAGGTGCCATGGGTTGGGATTCGATTATGAATGTTGCGTACATGGTTTGACACTTAAACTGAGAGTTTTCCGTCTAGATCTAAAATGGCACTCGAAAGATAAATTATGCATAAGCCCTAGAATAGTAGCTATGTCCAGCAAACATTTGCAGGGAAAAATATAATCCCCTTTAAACTGCTAATGATTTTTAGGTGATTTGAAATGTTAAATTTGTGAAGACTAATTTTTTGAACAGAGAAGACTGTAAAATAGACTAAATGCTTTTTATTAAGAGCCTATGTTGTGTATATGTACATATAATTTGATATTTCAAAATTTAAAGAGCATGGCTATTAGTTATCAAGCCTTTTGATGTCAATAAGATTTTAGACTGTTTTAAGAGTTTAAATTATAGGTGTATTTAAATCTGCTTTCCTGCCATGTTCATTACTGTACCATAAACAAAGTATTCTGTGATTAGTTTTTCAGAAGTACAGAAAATACACTAACATGCTCAAAATCAGTATTTGTGGATAAAGTTGTGGGTCAAAATATAAACTAGCTTTAGTTTTTACACGGATTATTGTAGCAGAACACTGTAAAATCTGCGTTTGTTTGCAGTTGCAACTCAGTCATCTGTAATCCAGTCAAACAGTATGCATTTGTGACACTTAAAGCTCAGTCATAAAGTTAGAGCAGATTTGTGTTTTGAAAAAAACCCTGAGTATCAGGTAAGTTGATACGCTATGTTAGGAAGCTACACTTTAATGAAGCTAACAAATTTATAGAACACTGTTGGTAGTCTTGGACTTATCGTTTGCTTTTTGAGCTTATAGGTATATGTAGTCATCATTTTCAGTGAATCAAATGTGCAAGCTTAGAAAGTGGATGTATGTATGTGTCTGTCAAGGAAAACTTAACTTAATTGTTCATCCTCAAGGTGGTTACTGAAATTGTCAGGAATTACTGATTTGGGTCTCTGTATTGTAAAATATTTTAGAAAACAATAAAATCTGTTAATCTCCTAAATACACAGAATGCACCTCTTACTATTTCAATGTATGTGAAAATAGTCTTATGAAGCGAATAATCTGTGCATTTCATTGCAATTCAAGGTGACATTGTCTAAAAGAGCCATAGAGTGAATACAGTTGAGAATTTTCCCTTAAGAACGTAGAACTTACTTCACTATCAAGTATCTAGAGTTTGAATATACGCACCATAGCCAAATTTGGAATGAGACTGCAAGGGGACTTCTGGAGGCTGCCTAGCTCAATCAAGGGAACTCAAAGCAGGTCCAGTTAGAGCAGGCTGTTCAGGGATTGTCCAGCTGAGACTTGCATGTATCTAGGGATGAAACATCCACGACCTCTGTGAGCAGTCTCTTTTAGCGGTTCATCACTTTCACCATGAGGAATTTTTTTTTCCTTACGTTCCTTATCAGAATTTCTTATGTATCCTCTTGCACTTCTCTTGTGCATGTTTAAGAGTCTGGCACCATCTTCTCTATGCTTTTCCATTAAGTAGTTTTACCCTGGTAGCCACGCTTTTGCTCATACAGACTGATGTTCTGTGGGCTGCCTCTGCTGCAAGGATATGTTGCTGATTCATTTTCACTCAGCTACCCAGGTCTTTTTCTGCATAGCTTCTTTTTATCCTGTCAGCATCCAATCTGTCCTGCTGAGATGCAGTAACTGTGCAGGTGCAGGACACTGCATTTGCCTTTGGTGTTCATGAGGTTCCCGTCAGCCTGTTTCTCAAGAGCTGAGCTCCCTCTGAGCAGAAGCCCTCTAATCTCTCTTATTTGGTATCATCTGCAGGCCTGTCGAAAGTGCATTCTGTCCCATCATAGAGGTTATAAAGACTTTAAGTTAATATTAGCCCCTACTACGCATCCATCGGGATGTCAGATGGGTTTTGCATGCCCAATCACAACCTGCTGAGCCTGACAGTCCAGGCAATTTCCCAGTCTATTTAGCTGCGAGTTTAGCTCTAACGATACTGTGGGAAGCTGTGTGAAAAGTCTTGCTAAAGTTTGTGGAAGTAAGTAGTGAAGCCTGTTGAGCAACAGTAGAGGTGTTTTCCTTTTAAATTTATCCTGGATTTAAGCAACTATAATTCACTTTCACTGGATTAAAGTTAAAAGGTATAAAAGGAGATTATGATGCTCAGAATGTAATTTCTCCCCATGGAATCATAGAATGGGTGGGCTGGAGGGGACCTTAAAGATCATCCAGTTCCAACTCCCCTGCCATGGTCAGGGACACCTTCCACTGGGCCAGGCTGCCCAAAGTCCCCATCCAGCGGACCTCAAACACCTCCAGGGATGGGGCAGCCACAGGTTCCCTGGGCAACCTGTGCCAGTGCTTCACCACCCTCATTGTGAATAATTTCTTCCTAGTGTCTAATCTAAATCTTTCCTGTTCCAATTTAAAGCTGCTCCCCCTCATCCTGTCACTCCATGCCTTTGTAAAATGTCCTTCCTCAGTTTTCTTGTAGCCCCGCTTCAGATACTGTCCCTTCTATTGCCTTTAAAATTCTGAAGGGAAATGGTACATTTCAAAACTTCCCAGTGAATATTTCCATGTACTGATGGAGCTGCCTGAACATGGCTGTAACCTTAGGCACGTTTCAGTCTTACAGCGTGAAAATACTTGTCATTTGCATAGTATTTCTCGAATGCTTTGAAAACACTTGTACCTCCTTTCACAGAATCTGTTGACTCTTTAATCTGGGTATTTGCAGCAATTACTTAACAAATTAAGTGCTTTTTCTCTTTTTAGTGAAATATTGGCAATTATTTCCAGTAATAGGTAGCACTGAATTTGTGTAGTTAGAATGGCGAGTCTTTTCAGGCAAATAGCAGGCTAGTTTGCTAAAGAAGGTGCAGAGCTTAGCAGTTCCTGCTGCACAGTCCAAAGGAATATTAAAATTCCTCTCAATTCATTGTTTCTCATGCTGAAAGCTTGACAGTAAATATTTGAACAGTTTCCCCAAACTGCTTCTTAATTTATTTGTAAGCTATAATATGAAAATATATAATATTACTATATATAATATACTATAATATTACTACATGCATACAAGATGCCCAAAGCAGAGATATGCCCTTAGCATAATAAATTGTTCTAATGTCTTTCTTCCAATTATGTCTTTATTCATAACACTTGCCAAGCAAAAATGAAGGCAGACTTCATGATTGGAGAGAAATAGAAATACTGAGTCTTCTTGTATTGCAGACAATAAATGAGATGCTTTTGTACTAATTGATTTGGATAATTTTTAAAATAAAATTTGTGTTAGCTGTATATTCTTGCAAAGTAAAGAAGAAAAGGGAGATAATAGAGAATGCTATACTGAATGTTGAACACCCTGCAGCAATTCTTCCCGTCCTTCAGGAGTTGCAGCTGTTTTTTTAAAAATAACATTAAGGTTATGTAATCATTTTCTTAACCTTTCTCCAACCTTTCTGGTTTGGCAGAAAGTTTTTTATTCACCTCCCACCAAGGAGGAGTTTGCTGCTTGGGGCTGAAACCACACCTAGTGGTCACTTTGAAAAGCTGCAGATTCTCTTCCTGAAATGAGAGAATACAAGATAATCCTGGTGTTGCTGGAATACTTTTACTTCCTCATTTGAACTAAAAGATAGACAGCAATTTCAGAATGTATGAAGGGTCGTGTGGTAATTACTGCCATAGACAGCACCTTTGGCATGTTCCACACCTAGCAGTTTACCTGCTAATGCTCAGTGTGTATCATTATCAGCCGGATTTACTTGTTTTCTCCTGTTAGAAACTGATTCCTGTGGGGTATCATATGAATCCTTTAGCACAAAGTTTCAAAAATACTCTAGGTGCTTCTTGAACCTTCCATACAGGGGAGAGCCCCTATGCACACCTGAAAGCTTTACTGATCACCTGTCTGCATTTCAGAAGGTGCACCCTCTCCTCTAAGAATGGCCATGGTGGGTTAGATGAGGCCTGTGCCAGAGGTTGCAGTGGGTGCATTGGGAAGAGTGTAGTAACAGGACAACATCTAATGATATTTCAGCTGTATTCTTTTGGGCTTTCAATGATCTGTGTCTTGGTCCTATGAAATAAGAAAAATGTAACTCTTCCGTTGTCACTTTAAAAATTCAGTTCACTGCTATGGTGACACTACGCAATTGCTTATGCAGATCTAAATGAAGTAGTTCTCATTTCTGAAAAAGAACCAGCAGTGTTCTTTCTCACTAGCAGCTAGTTCTGACCCTATTGGAGAGGTTCAGATGGTATTTTTATTTTGCATTTGACTTTGAAATTCCTTTATTGCTTTATCTGGTCAGTCAGTACCGTACAAAATCCTCTTGCAGCTGTTTCCAATTCTGTGATCATAAGGAATTTAATACAATAAACTGCCACCTTTTTGTACTCATCCTTTTTGTAGATAAATACTCAAATCTACAAGTTCAAGTGTGAATCCCTCTAGGAGGCACACACTTAACACCCCACTTTTTATTATTGTAGTCAATAACCAATTGACTGAACTCATCATTTCATTGCAGTTTACTTTGGCATTTATGAGAGGCATTAGCAAGAACCTTTTGAAAACCCAAGTGACCTACTACCTCAGCTATTATAGATCACCCTTCTGCATGACTCATGAAATCTGCTCCATGAAGTAAACAACACCATCAGTTCTGAAGTATAATGATAAAAATTTCTAGAACCCCTGTGCAGAAATCACTGAAACTTCACGGCTTTAGCATAGTTGAAATGCCATCAGGTGGTAAATGTCAGTGGGTTTTGCAGTAAGATGCTGCTTCTGGCTGTAGCTTTGAAGTCCTTTGCATTCCTCGTACAAACAGGCCTACCTAAGCACAACTGAGGAGTGAGTGTGCAGAGGGGCTGTCTCTAACTGCCAGTGTCATACCTTTTTGGCTGTGTACTGGGCAATGTTGCTGAGATGTAGACCACTTTATAGAGTGGAAAACTCCAAGAAACCTCACCTGCTTGAAGTGGCTATGCTTCTTGATGTTATCAGTACAAACAATGCATTAGTAATAAATAAAAATGTTTTATTCATGTGTTTAACTGATTTCAACTGGTTTTTACTGTAGTTACTAAACTTCCTTTCCAAAGGGTGGGAGTCAGCATTTGAATGCTTGATCTTTCTATTCTAGAGAAGAGATTTTCTGTGTGGATTATTTGTACTGGAATGGGACTATGCTGTGCCTTTGAGGATATAATTTGCAGAGGGAGGCTGGTCTAAAACTTCTTGAGCTGCAGCTGTCATGAGGCAACACTTTCATTATGCTCAAATATAGCTGGGAGCAGTGACAAATTTTGCTCAGCATGACCAAGTTTTCAAAAGGACATCAAACAATTCATACATATTCTCTGTTTCTAAGGGAACCTTTGCCATGGGGAGGGTAATGAAGATCTAGCTCGCATGACCTGGAATTACACCAACAATCTGTTATTTCTCAGGACCAACGTGAAGAGAAAGCAAACCATGAGAGGCTTGATAATAACAGGAGAACAGCACTAACAGAATTTTACAGAACTAAAAGCTTTGAAGGTTGGCAATAGCAGCAAGTATTTTAGAGCTGTGAGACAGTGAGTGGCCACTGAGACTGTGATTCCACACAACTCCATGCAGATGCAAGTGCCTGTCTCTGGTTATCAAGTCATCACAGAATCATAGAATGGTTTGGGTTGGAAGGGACACCTCTCGCTAGATCAGGCTGCCCGAGGCCCTATTCAGCCTGGCCTTGAACACTTCCAGGGATGGGGCATCCACAACTTCCCTGGGCAATCTGTGCCAGGGCCTCGCCACTCTCATGATAAAGAAGTTCTTCCTCATGTTGTCCAGTCTAAATGTGCCCCTCCCTAGTTTAAAGCCATTGCCCCTAGTCCCATCACTACAAACCTTTATAAAAAATCCCTCTCCAGTTTTCCTGTAGCCCCTTCAGATACTGGAAGGTCGCTAAAGGTCTCCTTGGAGCCTTCTCTTCTCCAGGCTGAACAACCCACGCTCTCTCAGCCTGTCCTCATCTGGGAGGTGCTCCAGCCCTCTGATCATCTTTGCAGCCCTCCTCTGGACCTGTTCCAACAGCTCCATATCTTTCTTATGTTGACAATTCCAGGACTGGACACAATACTCCAGGTGGGGTCTCACAAGAGAGGAATAGAGGGGCAGAATCACTTTCCTTGACCTGCTGCCCACACTTATTTTGATGCAGCCCAGGTCACATTTGGCCTTCTGGGCTGCGGGCACACATTGCTGGCTCATTTTAAGCTTCTCATCAATCCACACCCCCAAGTCCTTCTGTTCAGGGCTGCTCTCAGTCCCATCATCCTCCATCCTATATTGAAACCATGGATTGCCCTGATCCAGCTTGTCCATGTCCCTCGGGATGACATCCCATCCTTCTGGTGTGACAACTGCACCACTCACCTTGGTGTCCTCTGCAAACTTGCTGAGGGTGCACTCAATCTCACTGTCTGCATCATTGATGAAGATATTAAACAGCTTGACGATATTAAACTTGTCACGGATCTCCATCTGGACATTGAGCTGTTGACCACTACTCTGAATATGACCATCCAACCAGTTTCTTATCCACTGAACATTCCACCCTTCAAAGCCATATCTCTCCAATTTAGAGAGAAGGATATTGTGTGAGACCGTGTCAAAGGCTTTACAGAAGTCCATGTATATCTCTGTCAAACCAGCTGGCATGGAAGAAATTTTTAGATGGTTATGTGCACCAGAAATGAAAATATGTGTATTTTGGATAGTTGTGGAAAGCAAGCACTAGCAAGACATGTCAGTACTATACTGAGGTATAGCTGGCAAAGCATTGTGGTCCACTTTCCCAGCACTTCTGCTATTCCTTCTGCGTGCTTTTCCTCAATCCACTCAAACTACATATTTGCCGAAGAACAGGAGGGCTGTCTCTGCTTGCTGGAAACATTCATCACCTTTCAGGGTGCATTCTGATGGTTTCCATTATTTAAAATCTAGTTTGCTTCTCCTGTGGGATTGGGCAAGACCACCATTAGGGGAAGCATAGATAGAAAGCCGCCTTGAAGGGAAGGACTTCATGGTGCTGGTGGATGAGAAGCTCAGTCAGGCAGGCAATGTGCTCTTTGCAGCCCAGAAAGCCAATCGTATCCTGGGCTGCGTCAGAAAAAATGTCACCAGCATGTCGAGGGGGGTGATTCTGCCTATCTACTTTGCTCCTGTGAGGCTTATTTGCAGTGCTGTGTTCAGCCCTGGAGTCCCCACTGCAGAAAAAAACAGATCTGTTGGAATGAATACAGAGGAGGCCACGAAGATTATCAGAGGGCTGGAGAACCTTTCCTGTAAGAATAGGCTGAGAGAGTTGGGCTGGCTTAGCCTGGTGAAGAGAAGGCTTTAGGGAGAGCTTATAGCAGCCTTCCAGTATGTAAAGGGGGATACAGGAAAGTTGGGGAAGGGCTCTTTATCAGGGAGTGCAGGGATAGGATGAGGGGTAATGGTTTGAAGCTGAAAGAGGGGAGATTTGGATTAGAAAGAAATGTTTTATGGTGAGGGTGGTGAGGCGCTGGAACAGGCTGCTGAGAGAAGTTGTGGCTGCTCCATCCTTGGAGGTGTGCAAGGCCAGGTTGGATGGGGCCTTGGGCAGCCTGGTCTGGTGGGAGGTGTCCCTGCCCATGGCAGGGGGGTTGGAACTGGATGGTCTTTAAGGTCCCTTCCAACCCAAACCATTCTATGGTGATTCTAACCAAGGATATGAAAAGGAAACAAGCAGTTTTGTGTTTAAGTGGAACTGTGTAACCTAATGAATATATGTCTTAGATAGGTTTAAGAGCTGTATTAGCCATGTGGGATTCTGAGCACTGCTTTTGTATAAATAGGCTTTTGGGGTTTTCATTAGCTGTGCTAGTTTTGTGGAAGACCTTTCACCTAGCACCCTGTGCAGGATAAAAGCAATGTCTCCTCTCTAAACAAAATACTTTGTTTTGGAAGTTTGTTTTTCATTGATTTCAGGTAACGCTGGTTCGATGCTGCCTCGCTTGTCCCTGGCTGTGCACTTTAATGCTGGTGACAAGAGGGAATGATGCTTTTAACTAGTACTTTCACAGGGCGCTTTCAACTGATCTCTTGAGTCAAAGAACAGAAACAATTCTCCACCATAGTGATGTGCGTTACCACCTGTCTTAAGGTGAATGCGGGTACTTAATTTTTTTTCGCCTTTTTTCCCCTCTAATTTTTTGCCTTTTTTTACTTTTGCCCTTCACCCTCTTTGTCTTGGGTTTTGTCGGGTTTTTTTTTTCCTTTTGTTCTTTTTTTCAACTTTTGGGTTTTATTCCTTTTCCCTGCTCTTGGACCTTTTCCCATTTTTTTCTTTTTCCCCTTAACTTTTTCCCTTTTCCTTTTTTTATTTGCCTGTTTTTTGCCCTTTTTTTGCCTTTTTGCTTGCCCTGTTTTGCCTGCTTTTCACCCTTTTTAACTTGCTTTTGCCCTTTTTTGCCTGCTTTTGCCTGCTTTTTGCCCCTTTTTTTTTGCCCTTGTTGCCTGCTTTTCACCATTTTCTGCCTGCTTTTTGCCCTTTTTTTATTTTTGCCTGTTTTTCACCCTCCTTCGGCCTCTTTGTGCCCCGTTGCTGCCCCCCAGGGGCTCACTCTCCCCCGTTTCTGGCTCCCCCTCTCCCCTCTTCCCCCCCCAGCGGGCGCTGACGCGGCGGGGCGGGGGGCGGTTCCCCTCCCGGCGCCGCGCGCCCCTCGCGCGCCCCGCCCCCGCCACGCCGCAGCCGCCGCCGGGTCGGGGAGGGAGGGCGCGCGCGCGCCGCGTGGCCGCCACCGCCTCCCGGGCGGAGCCTCCGTCGCGGCCCGCGATCTCCGGGCGCCATGGGCGACCCCGGCAAGCAGGACATCGCCGCCGTCTTCAAGCGGCTCCGCTCCGTCCCAACCAACAAGGTAGGGGCCGGCGCCACGTGTCGGGGGAGGAGCGGCGGCTCCCGCTGGGACGGAGCGCCCCGGGGAGCCGTGGCTGCCCCCTCCCCGCGGGGGCTCGGGGCCGGGCGGGATGGGGCTCGGGGCAGCCTGATCCGGCGGGGAGGGGCCCTTGCCCGCCGCAGCGGGGTGGAACTGGGTGGGCTTCGGGGTCCCCTCTCACCCAAACCATTCCATGGTTCTGTGAAGCGCCGCTCCTCTCGGGACCTGGTGTCTCAGGGTCTCTGGGAGCAGGGTCAGCTCAGCTGAAAACAAAAAGCGAGTTTCAAAACAGTGACAGCTTAGAGTCTGGTTTCTTCCCCTTCCCTTCTCCTCCTTTCCCCCTTCCCTTCTCCTCCTTTCCCCCTTCCCTTCTCCTCCTTTCCCCCTTCCCTTCTCCTCCTTTCCCCCTTCCCTTCTCCTCCTTTCCCCCTTCCCTTCTCCTCCTTTCCCCCTTCCCTTCTCCTCCTTTCCCCCTTCCCTTCTCCTCCTTTCCCCCTTCCCTTCTCCTCCTTTCCCCCTTCCCTTCTCCTCCTTTCCCCCTTCCCTTCTCCTCCTTTCCCCCTTCCCTTCTCCTCCTTTCCCCCTTCCCTTCTCCTCCTTTCCCCCTTCCCTTCTCCTCCTTTCCCCCTTCCCTTCTCCTCCTTTCCCCCTTCCCTTCTCCTCCTTTCCCCCTTCCCTTCTCCTCCTTTCCCCCGTGGTGGCCTTGCCACTTCTGTGATGGTAAAAGTTTGATATTTGCCCCGTCCTGTGCCAACTTCAATTTTTTAATGCTGTAAAGCCCTGTCGTGTCCTTATCTACACAGGGGCGCAGTGGCTGCTGTGAACTGGGCATGCTATGAGGTGGCGTGGCAGAAGCTTTGGGTGTCAGAACTACCCGTAGCAGCTGTGTGTCTCCGTGCTGCTTTTAGTGCCATCTGCTCCACTGTGTTTGTATCACGATGTGCGCTCGGATGAAAAATATGAAACATGAAAAATACACTAGGAAACAATTAAGAAGAAACGCTGTTGTTTTGTTTTCTGAGAATATGAGTCATCATTAAGACTATATAGGCAATGTACATGTCTGGCTTCTCAGAATTCTTACCTCAAGGATTTACACTTCCTAAATAGTTTCTATCACAAGTATTCTAGAACTTGCCTTTGCAATGGGGTAAAAGGTTCGTCGAGGAAAGTTTTTAGTCCAAACAGGGAGAGTCAGAGATAAAATCCTTTGCAGGTTCCTGAAATTCACTGGCACAGTGTCTTAGAGATTGAGTAGTTCTGGGATGCTGTTGTGATGCTTGTTCTGTGTTGGGATCACAAGAGAATCAGAAGGCACTGTCCATAGCTGGTGAGGGTGGAAGACAGGATGGAAGATGTGGGGATGGAGTACCTTGAGCAGTTCTGCCCTCATTGTTACTGTGCTAGACTTAGTAAGGTGGTTGTGGTACTTGTGGTTGCTCAGGCGTATCTGTTTCCTTGCAGTCTTGTCAGGTTCTATATAGAAATTTGGTGCCAATGTTGACAAAGCAATATTGGCACAGAGTCTGCTGCCTTTCACACCAGGTCGGTTTGAAAGAAGTAGCTCAGGTGCAGAGAACTCACAGGAGCACTGCTACGACGTCCGGTCTTGTTGACCTGTAAAGATGGCAAGTGGGAAACATCGACAGCTTAGATCTCACTGCTCTCCTGTGCCTGAGTATCTGACCAGTGGTTTTAAGAAAAACTTTATCCTTTCATGTTTGGTTACATCTTGTTTTGTTTCCTTGTGTTCTTTTTTATGCAGCCTGCCCCTTTTATTTGTAGGTCTTTTCTGCAGGGAAAGACACAGATGGGAAAGTGCACATATTGGAAAGGTTCTGTATTAAAAGCTTAGTAATATGCTTTAACTGTGTTGTTTATGTGTACAGCTTGGGAAGATCCAATGTCTTTTGTGCAGCATCTGGGCTTACTGATCACCTACTGTAAGCTTGCATGTGCATTTACACTGTGCCAGGTGCTCTGCAGTAGCTCTTGGTGCATGAGCTTAGGAAGATAATTCTCATTTAAATAAACGTGCAGTTTAATTTATGCTTTATTATGTGTTAAAACTGATATTTGAATTTTACATTGCATTACATGAAATTTACATATGCACCATTTGATCTTAGTATCCTTCTCTATGTATGAGAAATAGCTTTCTTTGAGTTCTTGGTGAGTCTGTGGGTATTAGATAATACAGACCTGCCTAACGACACTTAACAAAAATATTAAATAGGGTGTATTTTGCACATATAAAAGTGTTCATAGCCCTTAAGCTACCTGGTATTGTTAACTTGAGTGTCTGTAAAGCTCATCTGTTTGAAAACTTGCACCCTGAGACTGTGCTGTATAGTCTTTTTTAATCTGGCACAGCTCTGTTCTTCTGAAATGGTTAGCTTTTCATTCCCTTCTTGCTGGTTCGTTTTTTTCATTTGTTGATGATGGTATTCGTGTCCCTGCTTGGACAGCCAGATCAAGGACCTGAACCGTCTGAAAACAAAGTATGCATGTTGTGGTTTACCAGCTATCAGCTCTGTTATTGCGATGTGTTGTGTGGGGTGTGGTGTGTGTGTGTGGTGGAGGGTGGGTCTTTTTGCCCCAGAGTGGAGTGCAATCTCTCATGTCTCACTTGAGTCTCTTTTAGACCATAGCACTTCCACAATGGGCAGTTCTGCCTCCGTCCTGTGGCGAGCGCTCCTGTTCCCTCCCTCATGTTGGCTTTGCTGGTCATGTGGCCGTGGTGTGAGCTGGAGCTACCTTTGCACTGAGTCAGAGCAGCGCAGTGCTGGTTGCCAGTGTGATTATTATTGCTGATGCAAGAGAAAGACGAGAGCATACCTTGGTACGCTGGCTGGTAAATAAGAGAGTAGCTGCTTGGATTTTGATCACCTTTCTCCCAAGTGACAGGGGACAGGACAAGACGGAATGACCTCAAGCTCCACCAGGGGAGATTTAGGCTGAACATTAGGAAAAAAATTTTCACAGAAAGGGTCATTGGGCATTGGAACAGGCTGCCCGGGGAGGTGGTTGATTCACCTTCCCTGGAGGTGTTTAAGGTACAGGTGGACAAGGTGCTGAGGGGCATGGTTAGTGTTTGATAGGAATGGTTGGACTCGATGATCCGGTGGGTCTCTTCCAACCTGGTGATTCTATGATTCTAAGTGTGGAATGATCTGAGTTTTAGCCGGTTTAGTGTTGGTGCAGCTGTAGGGTAGCCTTGCTTGCTAGGAACAAGGAGAAGCGAAGTTGCCTTGTGGCAGTAACCCTGCTACATAGGAGGTTGAAAGTGTGTGTGTAACTGTGACCTCAGGGATAAGTGTGCTGAACCTGCTTATCTCTTATGACTTGTCTAAACTAACATCCCTATACGCTATGTATTATTACATTTCCATACCCAATAACAATATATGTTGTGTATTTATTTATCGACATAGGTAACTTCTGCAAGATGGATGCTGTATGATTTAGTGACTGCTTGCTGTGGATTATACCTGTTTCCTCTGGTTCAAAGATATCAATTGGGGCTTTTGCTCTTTTTTTTTCTTCAAAGTGACTGCTACTGAATCTAGGCTGTCCTGAAAGGCTTTAACACAAAATAGGCAAAAAGAATGCAAGTGTATTTTAAAAGCAATAGGTGATTTAAGCATATCCTTCAAATTGATATATTTGTTATTATTTTGATATTTTAGTCAGACTTAAATCAGTAGAGAAAATACACTTGATCTGTTTTTAAAATGAAAACGGTTTTATAGGTTGGCCCTGAAAAAGATTTTATTCCTCCCCCAAGTTCTTGTTAACATTTATTTGGTGGAAACTTCAAAAGCTGAGAAAACTAAGCAAAATGAGTCTAGATGTTAATGAGACATACTTTTATTTCTGTTGCATAACATGATGGAAATGGCAGTTCTTACATTCCTTTTGGAAGATAATTAGATATTCCTATTTGCATCACAGTCCTAAGAGCTGTAGTTTTGTTGCAGATAAATAATTCTCACAGATGTCTGGTGAGTAATTGATAGAGTCCCGCATGAGTGAAGATACCGAGCTGTACGGCTACGTGGCAGCTAGCTTCCAAGGTGATGCAACAGACTTCAAAGATGTTGAAATTAAGAAGTGCTTATAATTGTACTGGGAGGGCAGGAGGATCTTAAGGGATGTTTATAACAACTTTATTAAAGCTTGAGATGTTTTGCTTAACCACCCACAATACTCAACATTTTCGTTTACCATTTGTACTGGAGGGAAATTTCCACAAGAGTTAAAACTGAAAGTCTGCTTTGCTCTGCTGTATTAGAAGTGTGCCCTGGTGGCGTTGGTGTCAAGCAGAATCTTCTGTTTTGTTTTACCCATCCTACTTCTGGCCTTCCAAGAAAAAGCCTGAAAATAGCCAATTTAAAGTGAAGAACGAGACTCATTGGTTTTTAAGGAACTACTTCAAAGAATGGAGAGAATTGGAAAAAAATAATGACTGCTAAGGCTGTGTGTTTTCCTGGGGTATGGCATACATGAAGAGTTACTCATTCTTCTTTTTCCCTGTCTATCATTCTTCCACCTGTGCTTTTTTCAGGGCCTCCCTCTAATTCATCCTCTTGTCAGTCATTCTATGTAGCTTTTATCTTATTTCTTCTTTCTGCTATATGTCAGTGAATGATCCCATTTCCACATATGATATGGGATACGTAAATGAATTAACATTAATAAATATTAAATCTCTGTTTAGCAAGGCAAAGTGGACTTGCACAGGTGGAAACTATTTCCTCTGTGCTTTCTGTTTGTGTTATTGATCATTAGCCTAACTGAAGCTCACCCTTAAAATCTTAATGTGTTGAAAGAGCTAATACTGGATCTACTTATGAACCTTGCTTGTGCCTGATGAATTTGGACAAGGTTAAACAGAACCACACTGAAACATGGAGTCTAGGTTCAAGCTGTTTCTGGGCACGTACTTGGTGAGCTGACTTCAGTGCAGACTGGGGTCTTGTTTCTCTGGGAATGTAAAAAAAAAAAAAACCAGAGATAAAACCACCTGTCCAGTTGTATGAATGGAGTTTCTAGCAAGAAGACTTTTTAATTTTTTACTTTTCCAGCTGGAAGTGTTGTGGCCTGTGTCTAGGGTGTAGCGTACATCCCCAGCTGGCTTGGAAGAAACTTTATTCCTTCTGCCTATAGCTAGAATTTCCCTTGCTCTTTGAGCATGCGTTATAGGAGGATGTTAAAGGATAAAATTGCAGATTGGAACTCCATCTATTTGTATGTAAAAACTTGTCTCTCTCTGGAGTTATTTCTTAGTAGATGCCACTGATTGTAGCTATAGATGGATGCTTTTACTGTCAAAGTACTTCTCTGCAGCCTTTATCAATACCACTGAAAAAGCATTGATCAGATAATTAAATGCTTTCACAGTGGAATAGATGTGTGTACATGGCATTAACTAGGAATAGTGGTTTGTGTTTAAATCTGTGTTCTTCCTTGCTGTTGAAAATTGATCTGTAGCAGATAATGCTTTTGTTCTTGCTTTTCTTGGTCAAAAAAATACTAAATTTAGGATAGTCGAAACAGGACTTGAAAGTGGTGGTCTGCAGACCTGCAAAGTATATGAGGTGTAGACACAGATAACTCTTGTAGTTCTGTCTGAATGTTAGGAATCTAACGTGATGACAGAGGATAAGAAACTCTTGGTTTTGTCTATGCAGTAATTATGGGCATATTTGCTTTTCAGCATGTCTATGTTATGGACAGTTAAAAGGTTGCTACAGCAATACGTGTGATGCATCATACAAGTAGTCGTGTCTGGCAGAGAGCATTAGGCTAGGCAGTACGCAGTGTGGACAAGGGTTCTGTATGGGAAAGCAAGCGATGATTAGTGCTGCTGCTAACTGCAGTCATGAGCCTTCCGAGGGAAGAGTAGACTCAGTGGTACATCATGAGAAAAGCCTGCCCTTGGGAAAACATTTCTTAAATGCTTTCGTATTTCAGTAGTGTTGGAAGTACTGTGTTAAATGTGTGTTTGAACTACACTGATGTGCGTTCTCAACCTGCAGTCCCTGTGTACACTTGTAGTTGGAAACTGGGAAAGCACGTGGTCCTGGGTAGTAAGGGCAAAGATATACAGGTGTGGGCAGATTGTGTAACTCCTCTTTATGTTTATAAAACTGGATGATATGAAGTTGTCACGTCAACAGTTGCTGTAAGGATCTATCAATTAAGTTTGATCACTGCAAAGGTGTTAGCATGACTTGTAACACAACTGTAAGACAATGTTAGGCTCAAATTCTGTTGCTCATTTTTATTTTCTTTAAGGTGTGTTTTGACTGTGGGGCGAAGAATCCTAGCTGGGCAAGCATAACCTATGGAGTTTTTCTCTGTATTGATTGTTCAGGAACCCATCGGTCACTTGGTGTTCACTTGAGTTTCATCCGGTAAGTTGTTTTTATATTTTTATAGTAAAAATTGCCTCTTTTAATGTTTGTTTGTTCAGATACCTGCTCAGAGAAGAAAAGCCGTTGTTCTCTCAACCTCTAATTCAGACCATTTTGACGTTTGTATTGGCTTTTTGACTGATAGTTGCTTGGAAATTAGGTAAATAGGTAGGATTTGGCAGAATTTGTATGCACCCATTCCCATTACCTGCTTATTGTACAAGTAGTGTGCATTTGTTGGCAGTTCTGTTTCTACATTGAAGATGATGACAATGAAGAACAGGGTAAGCCTGTCGAAATGTTTTTATCATCCCTTCAAATCAAGACTGAGGCAAATAGTAGATTATCATCTTCAGCAGTGTCACAGTGTATTGCTTGTACAGATAATCTGACCCACTAGCAAGCCAGTACAGAGTGCTAAATAGCATTTGCCAACTCTGCTTGCTGAAGTATTTCATTATGGCATCACCTTAGTGATGGTACTGGGGTAGTGTAAAGGGCCACCCTTTTGGCAGCTATTTAGCTCAGTCAGTTAGTGTAGTAAATACGCGCCCTGAGCTTGTCACATTTCTGGTGGATATCCCAACTGATGGCCTGTTTGCTTTTTGGCTTAATAAATTATTGTGTTTGAAATGGTTCTTGAAATGAGTGAGAGTTTTGCATACAAAAATGGATTGCAGATGAAAGCAGCTTTTTTCCATTGACAGTTCCTCCTTTGCTGCCTTTTCCCTGTATAAGAGTGTTACAAGAAGGCCTCTCAAGAGTCCATTCCTGATAATCATGGTATTAATTCTCCTTATACTCTGAGCTCCACATTTTTGTTGCAATAAAGCATTCAAATTGTCACTTAGTACGTTATTTATGATTGTCATCTGCTGCTGATAGAATTCAAATGTGGTTCCTGAAAATGTTTCATTGACGCTTTTTAAAGGGAAAACTTGTAGGCCAGAGGGTGCATTTTTTTCACACTTTTACATTTTGAAAAACTGTGGCAGATCTACATACATACATACACACATTCATTTGTGTTGCACACTGTGATTGTTGCAGGTATTTTTTTTCGATAGGTGCATGTTTTTGACATTACAAAAAAAGGGGGGGAGAAACAATTTACAAAAAAAATAAAAGAGAAGGCAGAGAGATTTTAAAAGGCTTTGAAGATAACACGGAAAATGTTTCCTTCTGTTTAGATCTACAGAACTGGATTCTAATTGGTCTTGGTTTCAGCTGAGATGCATGCAAGTTGGAGGAAATGCAAATGCTGTATGTACTCCTGAGTATTTGCTTTGCACATTGAAGCTTGTTAGTTTTGGTAGCTATTGTCTGTCCTTTCTGGCTCATATCTTGGGGATATTTTTCTTCATCCCCGACCATTTCTCTTTTTCTCTTCCTCCTGCCTCCCTCTTGTGTTTAAGAATCCCTTTGTACGTTGATTTCATCTGCCATACTTCTTGCAATGTTTCCATCTTGGTATAATCTGCAAATGTTTTATTTTTTCTTACAAGTTATTAATAAAAATTGCTGAAAATGCCAGATCAGATTCTTTATAAATGCATGTCTAATTAATGGGGAAGCCCTGACAGCTGCTGAAAGATGGCTTTCCAACAGTCTGTAAACCTAGTTATGGGCATCTTTCTCTGACCATGTTTACCTGCATGGTTTATGAAAATGTCATGCCAAAAATCATGTCTCTGTCAAAAGTCACACTAAGGTCAAGATCTGACTTACACCGAAGTCAAGATAAGACATGCTACACTATCAGAGAGGGAGTAGCAGTGTTTTGGTTTAGGGCAATTCATATTGGCTGTTACTTTCAACTTGATTTTTATGTAGTTATTAATAAGTTTATTACACAGTATTTTTATAACTTGAAGTTACATCGATGGCTGTATGGTTCTCATCCTCCTTTTAAAAAAAGGATGTTTTCCTTTGTTACCTCTTTTGGAATCTTGCCTGTTTTCCCATGTTTTTTCAGAGACTCACCACCAGTAAATGAGACTGCTTCCCTAAGTTGACCTACCCTGTGTGGAAATAAGGAACTTATCTAAACAATTTCTATTTTCTTCTAATTCCCTGGATGCTTACTCCATGTCTTTCTTCATTTGTGCTTTGTCCTTAATGTTATTTCTTTAGGAAACTTCACTCAGACTTGCCTTCTGTAGACTTGTTCTTAACATTTTTCTTAATGATCACTTCAAGATTCTGCACTTTTTTCTATTTTTCTCCCACTTCCATGTAAAAAGTGATGAATTTGTGCTCATTATTATTTATTTTCTACTTCTGCATTTTCCAATCAAACCTATTCCTTTAAATTAGGCATTAAGTAGGCCACTGTCTCTGGCTTACAGATCTGAGCAGGTCCATGGTGTCTTCTCTTTCTTTTTCTTCTTCTGCCTGTCCTTCCTGAGTTACACCTTTTTTGTGTTAATAATAATACTGTTATATGAATTTACTCATTGAGTTACTGTTCTGCTACTTAGTACATAAAAATTACACTTTTAACTACTCAGAAGAGGGAGATATTTAATGAAAAATATGTTCTTTTTTTCAGCCAGAGGAATAGAAACTATATAAACTTTGTTATACAGAGGGTTTAAGGCACTTGGAAAGAAGAGAAGGCAAAGCTTGGAAGATACTTCAGTTAATCTTAGAAAGCATTTTACCAGAACAATAGCAGTAAACCTTTATTATTTAATTTTGAGTCTTTCTGCTTGGTTGTCACTGTTTCCTATCATACTTTGTACCAAGAAGTGTATGTACACACAGCCACCCCTCGAATACCTCAAATTCACAAAACATTGGCTTACCTAAGAAGATTAATAACTGAAATTTTAAAGACCAGTTTAGTAAACTATCTGGACATTTTTAAAAGTAAAATTAACATTTTTTTTCTCCTAATTATATTTTTTTAAAATTCTGGTTTTGTTCCTGCTCAATGTCAAACTCTGTTTTTATTAACTACTATTTAGAAGCACTGTCAGAATAACGTTAATAATTTGTATTCTGTAATTGCCTGATGATGCTGAATCTCAGATAACAATAGTCCCAAACTAGGTAGCTATGTATCAGCTTACTAGAAAATCTGAAGTGTTCTTAGCTGCTTTTGTTTTCAGAATAAATCTCTAGAATTATTGGAATTAGGGTTTACAAATAAAAAGCACTGAATATCAAATTCATAGGTGTGTATTTATTTAAATGCAAAATGCACAATCTTTTTAGCATCAGTGATGTTCATGACTGTTTCTGTTGTAATTACAGAAGCTGACTGTCGTTATCTCTCTCCTACATGGTTATTGCTTAATTTTAATACAAAATCTGGTACTTGTATACTAGTTTTTTGGTTTGCAGTTTCAGCATGTGAGGTCATAATTTCAGGTTATCTTGCCTTGCTGATCTTATCAGAAGCTTGTTTGTTGTATTTTACTGTAATAGTCTGACATGTTCTTCCACGTAATAAAGATTTGCTTCAGTTCTAGGTACTGGGAAAATGATTATTTTCAATCTTTCAAACAGCTTGTGGTATTGTTTTAAATGTATTGATTTACTTTTGCTTTAATATCCTAAATCAGAATAAAATTCTTCATTTATGTATTTATATTTTGATATAAACACACAAATATATACAGGTATGAATCTATATGTGTGCATACACATGCTTTACTTTTGAAGGAAGACTGGTTTCATACAGTAATTTTGATGCTATTGAACACACATTGTTCTTTCCGGCATGCTAGAGATGAAGGCAAGCGGTGCCTTTTAGAATGTCAGGAATGTCATTTGAAGCATGGGTATTGGCAATCAGTTTTACCTCTTCCTTTCTAAACTTAATTTCAGAACTAGGATTCTTTGTATATGATGGCAAGCTTGCGTTTGTATATGCTTTTAAAACATCCCACTAATGTATTTGGTTTTTTCTGTTGTGTTATTTGTACATAGAGGTTGGTGGAATAGAATTTTCTTTTTATTTTGGAGATCTTCATAAACTTCATAGTTAAAAAGATTAGATTTAGGTAGAGCAGCAGAGTATTTTGCTGCATTGTGGCGTATTTGTTATGTTAAATAGCATTAGCTTTTGAAACCTGTTTCTCACAGTGTTTCCTGTGTTCTGCTTCATAGTCTGCTTTTTTCCATCAACATGGATGCACAACAAATGACACCAATGCAAAGTATAACAGTCGTGCTGCTCAGCTTTACAAGGAGAAGATTAAATCTCTTGCAACGCAGGCAACAAGAAAGCATGGTACTGATGTGAGTAGCGTGTGTCATGTGTCATTAAGATTTCTGAAAAACTTTATCTTTCCCCCAGAGTAATTTTAAGTTTTTAACTTGTGATGCAAAAGATTATCTGACTTCGAGAGGTATTGATACACACTACAGTGAATAGGCAGGCAGTTCAGGGAGTAAGCTATTTGTAGCCATGAATTTTAATATTTTCATTAATTTATAGGAGTTCTAGGCAGAATCTTTAGATATTCTTCAGAATGGGAACTTCATTCTTTGCAGATGTGCTCCAAAATTACCTTAGTGGTACTACATAATGAAGATGTCAGCGCTTCACCGTGAACTATATAGTGCTTTTATTTTTGCTTATATGGGCTGAATTATTATTGAAAAGTACAGTGTGCAAAAATGGTAATAGAATTAACAACAATTTTTTTTTTATTTAAGTGTAATTTTATTTGAACAGGTGAATGTCTGTTTTTGCTTTTTTCCCTACAAAAATAATATTTGAAAAAAACCAGGCATTTATATATATATATATATATATATATATATATATATATATATCCTGAACTTGCTGTTCTCTATTAAAAATGCTAAAACGGTTCATGCTGTCAAAATAGCAAGTTAGATTGCTGACAGGAAGAAGTTGATCACATGAGTGGGAATTAAAAGAAAAGCAAGAAAGCTCGGGGTTTTTCTTCCAATTTATGCATCAAATAGTGTGAAATTTAATGAACTATAATAATTCTGTATTATAAATATTGTAGACAATATAGTTTGTAACACTAATTTTAGAAAATATTGCTTTTGACTTATTAAACAGCTTTACATGTAAAACACATTGAAGTAAATAAAATATACCATATGTATTTCACTCACTGGTTAGTTCCCCAAATGACACTTTTGGGAACTGTGATTGTTTTACTTCAATTACAGATTCCATCCAATTGCTTGATAGTAATTATGTATTTCTTATTTAAAACATTTCAGTAAATATATTCTTGAATTATGTACTGTCTAAATTGCTGAAGTAAATTATTCAGATAATTAAATTTAGAGCCAACTATACCTTTCTTTTAAAATTCTTCTCTAACTTATGGATTCGGTTGACTGTTGAATGAAGAAGTTTGCTGCACACTCACTAACCTTTCTGGCAGAGGTCATTTGGTCATCAATCTTTTGCACATAGTAGAAAGAACCCTAAAACAGGTTGTAGTCCTGTCCTGCATGATGCTAAAAGTTTTGTGGCACTGTGGGCCCTCAGCCCACCTGGACATCAGGCATTGCTCAAAGCTGTAAGCATCTTGCAAAATCCCACTTTAACTTTAGCAGAGGTTTTAGGGCTCTGAGGCGAGGTGGGGAAATTCATCAGGGGTACCAGACCACACTGGTACAATTTTGAAAAAGGTTTCCAGTGACTGCTAGTGTTATGTTTTAATTTTTTTAGCTTTCTGCAAAGTAAGAATACTAGGGAGAAAATGCGTTACGTGAGAATATGAAAAAAGATACTTATTCTAAAGCTCTAATGGTACTAAATATTGCAATATTACTGTAGCAGACCTTATACTGACCATTTATTAGGAAGGAAGTGAGCAATGTGAAGGAACACATCAAAGATGTATGAAATTAAAAAAAAAAAAGGAATGTCGTATACTGAAGCTGAAAAAAAATTACCGAAGAAAAAAAATGTACTAAGAAAACACAAATCAATACATTTTAAACCTGAAAAAAGAATTGTTTTAAGATTAGTATATTTGAAAGAATATATTCATGCAATTGTCCTGTAAAATTTTCTCTCGCTGCTTTAATTCTAGCTGTGGATAGACGGATGTGGAATGCCACCTATATCACCTCAAAACAAAGAGGAAGACTTTTTTGCATCCCATGTTTCTCCCAAGGTATAGATTTGCCTTTATTTAATTCTTGTTAACTTTCTGCACACTTGCATTAACTGTGTGCTCTATGATGAAGATTAAACCCTGAAAGAAAAACTTGCAGAGAAAGGGTATACCAAGGAGTTAATGTTCATCTGCTTTTCCTTCTGTGGGTCTCAAAATTCTTCCTGGATGTGAACCACTTTCTAACCTGATAATTTAGAATGACCTAAATTGTAGCTAAATGTGGAATGAGAGTGGTTTTTTTGTAGGCATACAATTCTGCTTGGACTTGTGATTCCTTGCTTGGCAGTGCCCCTATTTAAATATGTGATAATTTTGAGTTTTAATCAGTAAAGTTCTTAAAACATTTGCTAAGCAGAAGCTTCTTTTTTTGCTCCAAAATACTTACCTCCTCTTTGAAGCACTTAAAGTAACTTTCTAAAGGCTATTGCTACTGTTGATTTTCGCTTATTTGATACTACCTCGTTAAGGTGATAGGCACTGTGTTTATTTCACACAGTAATGTCACAGACCTCTTGAGACTGGTATTTGAAAAATACCAGTGAAAACAACTTCAGCAACTGTAATCTTAAACTTGGAGCAATTAAGTTAGTACTACACATAGTATTCCTAAATATTGCAACAGTATTAAATGTTTTAGAATAATTGCTTTCTAGTACAGTTGGAGTCTGTGAATACCGAAAACAGGTATGATCATGAGGCATATTTTGGGATAGAGAAGAATTCAGACAGTTTGGGTCTATCAGATTAGCCCTTGCTGTGGGAAGTCTGCACCAGTTCGTATGCATGTTAATTCCCCTGTCATGACCTCATGGTTGTGGATGTGTGCTAGCAGCAATTAATAAAAACCGATGCAAGTTCCTCAAATCTGCATCTAGGTAAAGAACGCAGAAAAAAAGAAACAGGTTTTTACTGACTTTCTAGCATATGTGGGATTCTTAAGGATGAAAAAATAAGCTGTAATTTAAATGGAAAAAAAAATTTTCCTTTGGATTATTCAGTTGTGACATTTCAAAATGTCTTTTCTTGTATTTGTGAGGTTTCAAAAATGGTGCACTTTAAAGGGAAACTCAGCCTTTTAACTATTTGCGTTTTATTTTAGGAACTTCTGTGGCAGCCAGTGTTTGAATGTTTCATAAAAATACATTTCAGCATCTTTGAAACAGTATTTACATTTCACAGACTGTGAGGATTGCTGTATTACTCATAAGTGCTCATGGCAAAGACTAAAAAAAACCAGTTACTTTGAATTCCAGGTGTACTGTCTTCACCATATCATCTGGCCTGGTAGTAGAAAAATAAACGGAGTAATTCTGTTTGCAAAAGGCGAGAGAATGGGAGAATATTTGCAGTTGAATGGCAAAAGCATAAACTGAGGCAAACCAAAGAAAAAAGTCTAAGCAGAAGAATGTTTAAAATATTTTTAAGGTTGAGGACAGGAAATAGGAACTTGATACAAGCCCTCTTAAGAGAATGTATGGGTAAGATAAAGCAAATTTTCACAGCAAACTTTTTGAGTAGCTACAAAGGCAGAAGGTTAGAGACATGCAATCTATGTACTTCAGGGCAAGAGATTGTTTGTGGGTGGATGTTTTGAGAGATGTCAAGAATTTTGAGATTGAGGTTTTAGGGAAGAATAACTATGAACTGTGGCACAGCATTGGTGGAAAAGATAATACTCAATCAATATTGTTGTGACCAGGTCACAAGCCTGCCTGGTGAGGAGAATGTGTCTGAGGGAAGTGGGAGGACTCATCAGGAGGACTCAGGAGGACCTCACACAATCAAAAAATAATTGTTAGAAGATTGGAAATGCAAGGACTTAGTGCGGGAAGAAAGTCTGGTGGTCATCTGTAAATAAATGGTCCAGATTTCCTGTACTGTATTATTGTTATGAGTAAGAACAATTAATAGCCAACATACAGTCAATAAATGTAAAGCACAATTAAAAATACATATTAGTTTTTTGGATAGTAAACATATTGAAAGTCCTGACAGGAAAATACAGGTGCGCAGGAGTAATTTGAAACTGGCTCGCTTTTAATAAAGCCAGGCGTTTCTTGTCACTTTAAGAACTGCCCTTCTGAGAACAGGTTTTGAACCTGGAAGCTGTAATCCTAAGAATCCAGTATTAACTAATCAGTGAAGCTTAGGCAGTCTTTGAACCCAGTGCTCATATTTATTTGCTGTTTTCTGTTTCGTGCGCACTTTTGATTTTGTGATTTTTTTTCAAGGTAAAGAATACAGAGTGGGTGTTAGCAGAACCAGAGCCGGTTTCTCTACAGCAGAAAACTTCAGAAAATGTTCCAGAATGCAGTGAAGGTAGGACTGATTCTTTGTTAACAGTAACCTGCACTTTTCTGATAGTCTGTTTGTCTAGGCTCTTTTTACCCTCTTTTAGTAGTTAAATAACCTAACCATGCTAATAACATAAGAATTTTGGAGAGGAAGGCCTTTTTAGAAGGGTCACACTAAAATGTGTGGGACTGCATGTTCCTTTAATAATGTTTAATAGAAATCCAAATTAAAAATTTATTGAAAATGCTTCAGCTGGATCTAACTTATTATGCAATATGTATCAAAGAGTACCCTTAGTACAGTGAATTGTGTTTTGGTATTTTAAGCATTCTAAAGAACCTTCTGATATTCTTACCCATGTTATTCATTATGTTTTAGGACCAGAACATGGACCAAGTGTTGATTGCCTTAGTACATCACCAAAAGCTGCATTAGGTAATGAGCATAAGCAGAAGAGGAGAGCAGCCAGTGTAGTGAACTTAAATATTCATTTTAACAGAGAATGTTTGACTCGGAGGAGATGTGGAATTATTACTTTAATGTCAGCATCCATGAAACATCTGAATTTGCACTACTATTACTTTTGTTAAACAGTGTACCCCTAAGAAATTAATTTTAGTTAGTGTTGTTCTGGTTTTATCTATCCCATCGTTGCTAACTGAGTGAATTTAAATGCTACAGGTATCACATCTTATAAAGGTGACCATTAATATTTAGCACCTGTCAGACTGCTTTAAGTTCTGCATTTAAAGCACACAGGTGGAACAGGGCATTGTGCTATGATTGATGGCCTGTAATTTATGTTAAACAAACACATCTTATACTGATAGGTTAGTCTTTCTACTCAGATGTAGTTTTTGTTCCCTTTTCAGAAAACTGAACATAAAACTTTAAACTGGAAAAATCTAGTATTTGTAATACAATATCTTCCATGTCCAGTCCTAATTTACTTGAAACTGAAGAATGTATCGTACTACAAGTAAGTTTAAAAAAAAAAAAAAAGAGTTGAGGAAAATAGAATGGAATAAAATACATCAGTGATACATAATTTTGAGGATCATCCTGCAGGAGCAGGTTTCTGAGAATAAAGACCATTGATACTCAGCAGCGAACAGCTACTAAAGAAGTGGTGGCTGGATCTAACTCAGTCCTTTGAGAAGGCATGCTCTTTATCGTTGTCCTTATATTCAGTTGATTGGGTTTGTTGTTTGGGGTTTTTTTTAAGAGCTGGAGGTGAGGAAGAATAGTTAACCATGTAAACTTTCTGGTTTTGTCATTTGTATCTTTACCGCATGGTCTCATAAAACAAGTGCTTTTCTTGTTTGTTTTGGTCATCACAAGTTCTATGTTACGTGAACAATCTCTGTTGGGTATATGCCTATTTCCAACCAAGATTCAGCTCGAACCAGTTTTTCCATATGTTCAAGCTTTCAGCAGGAGATGTTGGTTGAAAGCTTGTGTTTGTGGGAGATTTATTCTGGCTCAGGGGAGCTATCAAGAAGGCACAATGCAGTGCCTTGTGGAACATAGTGCTTCCTGTTAGAATCTCATTAAATATATCAGGATTAGGAGTTGTGTCAAACTTCATGCAGAGCAAAATGACAAGTTCATGTCTTTCTGTTTTAAGATTTAAAAAAGCATTAATGCTGTAACTTTCAAACTACCTAGGCAGTTGAACTAAGCAGTTAAATTTAGTGATTGGATATGGTGTCACCTCTGATAATGTATGTTTTATCTGTTTCATTGTTGGTTTTAAACATAGTCGATACCTTTCTATCCAGGAAACTATTACCCTTGGAAATGGTAAGGTATCAGGTGGGCCTTGTGTCTAATTCAGAATAGCAATTCCAGCATTCTTCTTCTGTTTAGTTGCAGGTATCTACAACTGAAAACTGAGCTGTAATTTTATTCCTATTATATACTTGCAAGAGATAACATATCCTCAGTCAGAGGCATTTACAGCTCTAGATCCTGTAACTCAGTTTAATATCTCAGTTTCTGTGTAGAAAGAGTAATGCTTCAAGGCATTAAAATAAATTCAAAAAAACTGTTTTGAGGTTTATATTGTGGAAATAATCTTCTGCAGTTCTGGAATTAATGGGATTGTAATATAATTCAATCCTTGCAGAGAACACCACCTTTATAAAAAAGAAGCCAAATCAAGCTAAGAAGGGGGTAAGTATACATAAATAATACATATTTTTATCTGGATTACATTATGTGAAAATATGTAAATTGCAGTATGGAAATGTTTATCAATAATCAGTACTTGTGTCAGTAATGATTTGTGAAACTAAAATAGAATTGAAAGCTGTTTCTATATCAATACAGCCAGTAGTCTGTGCCTGTTTGAAAAATGGATTATTGTTAAGATAAATGTCTCACAGGTTATTGTTTTTTATGTAGTAGAGTGCTTCAGATCTGTGGGGTATTTTCTGACCTCAGATAAGTTCTACATCTGTTACACGTGTGTGTACCTCACTGAACTTTCTAGACTTCCACATGTATATCACATGTATCATGTATGTACCATAAATCAGTAAATACCTAAGTACACATTTATTGAAAATGTGAATAAATCAATATTACAGAATTACAGAATGACCTGAGTTGGAAGGGACCCACAAGGATCATCAAGTCAACTCCTATCCTTGCATAGGGCAGCCCCCAAAATTTATACCTTATGTCAGAGGGTGTTGGCCAAATGCTTCTTGAATATTGTCAGGCTTGGCACCTTGACTGCTTCCCTGGGGAACTGTTCCAGTGCTTCACCACCCTCTGAGTGAAGAACCTTTTCTGACTATCCAGCTTACCCCTCCCCTGGCACATCTTCCTGCTATTCCCTCAGGTCCTATCATTGGTCCCTTGTGAGGAAGCAGTAAACTGCTCTGAGGTCTGCCCTCAGTCTCCTCCAGGCTGAACAACTTCACCTCTAGACCTTTCACCAACTTTGTGGCCCTCCTCTGGACACTCTCCAGTATTAATCGTAAGATGACACACTAGCAGTGGCCAGTGAAAACTAATGGAAGAATCTTTGCCACTTCAAAATGTAAATTGTGAATTAAGTGAATGATCACCAAATGGTTCGATTGTATCAAATTTTATTATGTTACTCTGATGCAACAAACTATTACTAATAAACTAAAGTTAAGCTATATATTATAACATTTATTTCAGTGTGCCAGCTTCTTAACAATTAAAGCTATAATAGTTTCATTACCCTGTGACAGTTCACTGCAGAGCTAACTAAATTTGTAAGAGTTAGTAGAGGAAGCACGTAGATGGTAAAAACTTTAAAATTTGCTTCAAGTATTCATTACTGTTTGCATATGCTCCTGAACAGTGTGTAGTGTTTGCTGTTGCTTTCAAAGGTGACTGCTAAATTAGTTGTGGTGATTCTCTGTTATGAAGTTGTGACTTTTTTTTCTGTTTTTCAATAAATCAAGCTTGGTGCCAAAAAAGGTGGTTTGGGGGCACAAAAAGTGAGCAGTCAAAGCTTTAATGAGATTGAAAAACAAGCACAAGCTGTAGATAAAATGAAGGAACAAGAGGAACTTCATAGTGGAAGGAAACCTGAGAAGGAAGAGCAACTGTAAGTATGAATTATAAATACAGTGATAAAGCATGAAGCCTAATTTCATGTTACTAAACCAATTGTCAGCATTTTAAATGCCATAAGAGATTAGCTCATGCAAATAATACTTGCTTTGAAAAGAAAAAAATCCCAAATATTGATGAGTAGGCCAAACAATAATTCCCCCATTGCCCTTTTTTTGCCATTAAGTATGTTTCTACAGTTGATGATTTACTTCAGAAATAGAGTCATAGAATGCTTTGGGTTGGAAGGGACCCTAAAGATCATCCAGTTCCAACCCCCTGTCATGGGCAGGGACACCTCCCGCTAAACCAAGCTGCCCAAGGCCCCATCCAGCCTGGGCTTCAACACTTCCAGGGAGGGGGCAGCCACTACTTCCCTGGGCAACCTGTGCCAGTGCCTTACAACTCTCATAGTGAAGTGTTTCTTCCTTATGTCTAATATAAATCTTTCCCTCCAATTTAAAGCCATTCCCCCTTATCCTGTCACTCCATGCCCTTGTAAAAAGACCTTCCTGAGCTTTCCTGTAGCCCCTTAACTGGAAGGTCACTTTAAGGTCTTCTCAGAGCCTTCTTTTCTCCAGGCTGAACAACCTCAACACTCCAGCCTGTTCTTGTAGCAGAGGTACTTCAGCCCTCTCATAATCTTTGTAGCCCTCCTCTGGACCCATTCCAACAGTTCCATATCCTTCTTATGTTGGGGGTTCCAGATGGACACAATACTCCAGGTCAGGTCTCGCCAGAGCAGAATAGCGAGGAGAACCACCCTCACCCTGCTGGCCGTGCTTCTTTTGATGCAGCCAGGATATGGTTGGCCTTCTGGGCTGTGAGCATACATTGCCAGCTCATGTTGAGCTTCTCATAAATGAGCACCCCAAAGCCTTTCTCTGCAGGGAGAGTCCAGTGATGTCTTTAAAAATAACCTTTGTGTTATTCATTTTTGATACAGGAAATAAGGAGACGTTCTACAGATACATAGGAAGAAAATGTGAAATAGATCTAGAATATGTTAGATTTAAGTATTACTGCAGAAGACACTTGCCTCTTGAACTTTCTTTACCCCACCTAGTTTATTTTGTTTTGTCTAGTGAACTGAATACAATTTTAAACAGTCTAAGAGCATAGGGAACATAGAAATATTCAGCTTTGTTTGTGTTTATTTGGTAAGAGTTTCTATGATGAAGGCATAGGATAGTTTAAGTATGACTAGAATTGCCTACTTAAATTCCAGCTATTTTTTGCTGAAGTGCCTTAATTTTCACCAGAAGCTTTTGAATGTTTTTGTCTGAGGCCTCTAATCTGTTACTCTGTCTTAATTAAGCTTAAGGGCTGAGTATTTATTAAGAGGCTGCCGTTCCTGATTCCCTCTACTACGTTTCTTTGCTACAAGTTTCCAGGTTTCCACATTTTGTAGTCATCAAAATTAGACTATTACAGAGTTGGTTAATGTACTCTTACTGTTGTACAGATTAACATCCTTTCTGGAGTGTGAAGATGCATCATTTTTATAACCTATTGAGAAATTTTCTGAATTATTACATAATTAGGGGTTCACTTGGAGCTTATGGTACCAAGCTTTTTGGTCTATAGTCTCCTTTCTGCTCCTCTGGCTCACTTCTTATAGGCTCCACAGAAATGGATATTTTGTGTGCATAAGAAATATTAATCACAAGGGGATCACTCATTTTTACTGAAGTATTTTTACCATAAAGTCATGTTCTTGGTCACTGATAAAAACTACCAGTAGCGTGACAAGAGGAACAGAATAACAAGAAAAATTATTGTTCATTACTATTTATTATTATTCTTGAATGATACTACCTTTAATGATATAAGTCAGTTTGGAAGGAAGTCCCACGTAGTCATTCAGGTTTTGTGTTGGAAAGGTGTAAATCCATAATAGATGCAGGGCAAGCTGTAGTATAAGTTCGCTTCAACCTCTCTGCAGTGCCCAGAACCCACCCTCTAAAAATATCTGCAAAAACGAGAGGTGCATATGCACTTCAGTTTATGGGTACAGTCCCTGTAGAGACCAGGTAATTGCATTTCCCTTGAGATTAACCTTCTTGATATTTAACTGTAGGTGGCAGTATATACCAAAGTTAAAGAAGAGGGAAAACTTAAAGTTGCAGTTGCTTCCAGCTAATTTGTGTGGTAGTTTTAATTTTAAAAGCTTGAGAAATGGGCTTCGGTAAGCTAAGTCAGTGTGACTGGGTTATGAGGCAGAAATGGTAGCCTGGCACTTAAAACAAGGAAGAATCCTGAGACTTAAAATGTAATTTTATAATTGGTACAGAATTTCTTTACTTTCTGGCAAGAGAGTAGATGACAAAATAAATTTACGTGGCATTTCTACAATTCTGTAATCAAGATTAAAAATCTGTCTCTTTTACACGGGTATTAGTGGCAAATACTTTAGATCGTTTTGAGGTATATGAAGGTTCATGACATAGCAGAAAAAGTGCTTACTGTATCTGAGCTGTGAGGATGTTTCAGATGGCAAAATGTGTTGCCAGCTGCGCAGAAAATAAGTTTTGGATGCTTCAGAGTTTCCATAATATACAATATATTTCATTTTGAGAGTACAGAGACTCTTTCCTCCCCTCTTCTGAAACACCTTTTTGGCCACAGGGGGAGTGGCAGCATCAATAAAGAAGTGTGGTCTGCCTCTAGCATTAGTCTCAAGAGTGCATTTATAGCAAGTGTTAAAACCACTGGGAGCATGAAGGGGTGAAGGGAGGGAGACATAGCAGGTCTAAGCTGCGCATTAGGGAGAACATTACTGCTACTATGTCACAAGTGCCGCAGTACTGTAGTACCTCAGATTTTAATAATTTGACAGTTGTTTCGTATCACATAGAATAAGGGCTGTGGAGAAAAGACTTTTTGAGGTTGAATTAATGATGCTGCTAAACCGGATCCTGAACTTAGCAGTGGCACGTTTCACATTTGTTTTGAAAAAGACTACCTGGTCATACACAGACTGAGGTACTGCTTAGACAGTCCTCTCTACTAGCTTTCTGCCATCTTTACAGTTGAAATTTAATCCAATGAGTAATGAATATTTTCAGTAAACACAGAACATATAAATTACAGTGCAATATGTATTGTTAATTTTCTATCAATATTCTTGATCTGTGCATTCAGTATAGCATTTTACAGGAATATGATAACTGTATGTTTTATTGTAGTGTATCATCTTTACGGTTGGCCTACAGAGATCTTGATATTAAAACAAAAGAAGAAAAATTAAATCTGTCTGGTAAGAAGAAAAATGAATTGGAGAGACTTGGCATGGGATTTGGCAGTAACAGGAGGTATGTGACATTCTATAAACTGGCTTTATGCAGTTATTCTTCGTTTTACTTTAGGAAAGGAAAAAAATATACTGAAGTGTGTTATGGAAACTTAAACAATATCATTAAAGGATCTAATATTTGTCAAGTGGAAGGGGTAAGATTGCTTCTGATAGATATAATTTCTAACCTGACAGACAGATGTTAACCTAGGTGTTGGATGTCTGTAGGGGTGCTTGTCTCCATTAGCTTACTGAGAGAAAGGTAGCCAGGATGTTTTCAGTGAACAGTACTACTCTAATTTTAGTGTCTTTTACAAGTGTTACATAACTGTGTTTCCCAGCTGTTGGAATGGTCTGTGTATTCAGAAGTCCTGTCACTACCTCAGGGAGCTATGGTTGAGTTTTCCAGGTTTTGCGTTTGTTTTTTAATTCCTCCTTTCTTAAATGTGTGTGTATCTTGGGCTGTATCAACAAGCCTCAGAAACTAGATTTGGGCTCGAATTTCTTTTTGTAGGATGTGAGTTGTGTCATCTCTTTACATATTTTCTCCCTGTCCTCAGTGGGATTTCGCACTCAGTCACCTCAGATATGCAAACAATAGAGCAGGAAACACCAGCAATTGCAAAACCAAAGAAAAAGTACACTGATGATGTAGAAGACTCATATTTCTCTTCTAGTTCAAGGTAATGTATAAGCATTTTGTTTTGCCTGTAGGTGGAAGTATGTACAAGTTACTTGTTCAAATATACATAATATATTTGAAACTTAAGATCTAAACAGAAGACTACTGGAAATACCTACATACCTACAACACTTTTGGGAAACATCTGAATCAGAAAAGCTGTGAAATAGTTGGCCTTACTTTGACAGGTGTATTTATATAGATGAAGTGTTACTTTTTCTGAGGAAAAGGTAGTTTGAATTATGTGTTTACAGGTTTTGTTTTGTTTAGGGTATAGTTACTACTTCCATAGACCATTGCTGTGTAAGTTTTTATTTACTGTACCAAATCAACTGAATTTTTTTGTCTGAATGGCTTGTGTTCATTTTTTTCCCCTCTTTTTTTTTTTTTGTTGTGGTACTGTCTTCAACTTTCAATTTAAAATGTATTGAAGCCTGATACTCTATGTACTACAGCTATATTGGTTGTTTTAACTGGATGCATACCAGATACAAAATGTATAAATATTTTTGAGGTATTATGTGTTGGATGTATTGTAGATGTTTGCAGTCTTACTTCATGGACTTCATGTATTTGAACTTAAAATGTAAGCAAAAAATAATGGATGAATTTTTAATCAGAGCATGAATTCAGTTCAAATTATACAATACTGCTGTTTGGATGAAGAAGAAAAAGCTTTAGTGCTGCAGGCTGTAGTTGACATGAAACGAATGTTTCCGGACTGATAGATGAAAAATGTTGCTTTTATAAACTGCCTTGGTTGGATTGGTACCACAGAAACATGAAAAAGTGTACCTAATTACATATAGACAGGCGAATAAAAACAAAAAAGTGTTTGTGTCGTTACTTTGTAGTGTAATCACTAGAGTCAGAAATGCAAATGTGCTACCAAGTAAACTGGCAGCAGCTTTGTAAAAACATATAATTTCAGTGCTTTTCTGTTTGTTCCTTGAAAAGCAGTGTTACTGCTTTCAAATTATTCATAAGCTTACTAGCAGGCAAAGAATGAATTATGGAAGAGGCTTTTAAATGTGTTTTGGTTCAGTAATTAGAAGATAAATTGTAACCTAGCTGTTCCTGGCTGTTGTTCTTCTAGTTACAGCAATAGTAGAGTCTAATTGGAATTGGTATACAAATTCATTCTCTTTAAAGAAAGTATAAAGCCACATTGTTGGATTTGGTAAGATTTGTAAGGCAGTTATTATCCTTTATTCCAGGCTGTGTCTTTGTAAAGTAATTTAATATCATCTTAGTACGTGCCCAAAAGCAAAATTATAATCCTGGATATTAGAGTGCTGATAAGAATCTGTAAATTAAGCAGGCTAAATTGTGCAAGGGTTAGATATATAGTTGAATCCTCTCAAAATCCTTGAATTTTAATGTTTCTTTTTGCTATGACTAATAAAGCATTATATTAATATAACAATAGAAAATTTTGTTTTCTGTTAAATGAACTTTTTCTTTCTCCTTCTTCCCCACCCAAATACTGAAGAAATAGTTTGCGAAGTTATAAAAATCTGAAAGGGAAGGATGGAGAACATAAGGAATTTTATTCAAAACAACTCTTGTAGCCCCTGCCCCATAGTGGGTAGGAATAAGAGCGTTTCCGTGTAACGGTTCCCTTGGAGGTTGTGAACTTCCTGTGTAGCTTCTACAGTCTGCTACTATGGGAACATAAGACACAGAAACTGAGAGGTCAGGCCAAAAGAAAATTACCCTGGTTGTAGGAAAGCATGTAGTGCCTTACCACAGTTGACAGTTAGGGAGCAATTTGGAATACCAACTACTTTCTGGTGCTGTACCACTCTTGTCTGTTTGTTTCTGCTTTCCTTTTACTTATTTTACACATGATTTTGCATGGAAAACAACATAAGCTCACAGGAACAATGAAAGATTGAATTGGTATAGTGCCCCCAAAAGTAGATTCTGTGATTTTCCTTTCTTTCCAGCTTTCATCTATGACTATTATTTTGGATTTCCCACCTGTATCCAAAGGTTGAGGAGGTGAAAAGCGTCATTTAGTAGGAAAAAATGTCTTCAGGAATATGCTGGGTGTAACATCCACTCGGTGGGCTGATACAGTGAAGACAAAGGTTGCATTGCAGTCAGTCCTTTACTCAGAGTGCTAAATGTTTTTCCCTTTGTCTGTCAATAGAGAAGGGGAGAGACTCCTGCTTTTTGTAGTTCCTTCCAGTTCTCTCTCTGCTGTTTCACATGTGCAGAGTTAGGAGAATTTACAGCTGAAGGTGTCACATTTGTTATAAACTGTAGAAACAGTGTTCTGACTATTCATAACACAAACATAGAGAACGTTTTCTTTAAAGGTGCTTTTCACAAAATACAGGTGCAGATTTCAGTATCCCTTGCTTGTTCTATTGGGTGATACCAGTCTGCTAGCCTCTAGTTGTCTTGATCATCTTGCTACCCTGATCTTAATCAAACTTTAAGAAGGTTTATTTAACTAGGAACGGAAATTCTTAATCTTAGGCACTTAAGTAGGTTGTGGGGTTTTTTGGGGTTTTTTTTTCAGATATTTTCCATGTAAGTTTAGATATGTGTAGATAATTAAAGGGAAAATGTCAAGATAAGGTACCACTGGAACTGATAAACATGCTTCATTTCTTTTTTTCCTTTTGTTTCTGTTATGTTTTCCTTACAGTTTTCACATGCAGGAGAAGATTGTCTTATTAAATTAAGACTCACTTTTAAAAATATGATATTATAGCATTGTTTTAATAAGACATGTTGCAAAGGTCAGAGATATTAATACTAATATATACAGAACCAGAAACAAGGGCTTTCCTTACTGCTCTGAACTGTTTGTTGATGCCTTAGAAAACAGGAGCAGATTTTCTCTTTGTGTAGCCTACAGAGTGACTCGTATGGAACTCTGAGATGTGCCACAGTCAGCCCCTTAGAAAACTTTGCCCCATGTGAAAATACAGCACGATTGAATAACAAGGTTTAGGTGCTCTTGGGTCTCTGGAGTGTTCCAAATGCCTTGAAGATTGTGGTGGCATTTTTCATAGCTGGTTTCTTAGCATGGAGCATCCAGATCACCAAGCCTTGTAGAATCATCATGATGCCTTGCTCGCAGGGTCCATCCTGAAGTTTTCTCAGCTTCTGAAGGTCTTAAACCAGCCAAGTATCTTGACAATGTTCTTCCTAGTGCTTTGTCTGATGCTAAAGAAGAAATAATACTTTGATTTGCTGGTTTTGATGGGACGAGCTCTTTTGGGCAGTCCGTGGCATTTTCATGACCATATCCAGCCTACGAAAGGCTGAACTTTTCATCCAGTTACCTATGTGTGCAAAAACCAAAAAATCCACTGATTTCAACTGCACAAAGCTTCTAACCAATATTATATAATCCAAATAATTCACTGACAACTACCATTGTGCTGAAAATGTAATTGCTAGTGAGCACTTATTAAAGCAGTCTTTATTTAAATATATAAACTTCCTACTTTTTAAGTACTTGTTTTTCTTTCTTTTATTTTAGGTACTATGATTGTTCAGATTTGAGGAGCAGTACTTTGTCTAAATGGGATGACAGTACCGAATCTTTTTGGAAGAAAGAAAACAACAGTAGAGATGTTGATGTAATGTTAACTTCAAAAAGTACAGGATTTTCAGACAGGTATACAAAGAAAACCTAACTGATTATTGTATGACAAGCGCAAGTATGTTAATGCAATTTGAGTCATGGTCATAGGAGTGGGACTTTTTTCATCTAGAGGGAAAATTTTGCTACAGCTTTAATCAGTAAAGGCACTTTCTGGCTGAATTTCTTCAGTAAGCTGAATTTCCTGTTTAGTTATTTACATTTTAAGCACTGTTTTGTTTAGTGCTTTAGAATATATGTACTGGAGGTAGTTTCCAAAGTGTTTCAGAAAAAAAAAAGTAGACAAAAGATGTGGGGAGAAACTCAAATATTTGCACTGTTCTTAAGAACATACTTGCTTTGTTTTAATGCCTAATGAATCAGAACCCAGTTCCCAGTTGGATGAAACTGTAGGGTACTTGGCTTTCAACAGATCTAATTGTTGTGATAATAAAAATGAAAGAATTTCTTCTCTGAAAAGTGTGTTTTTATCTCTGTAATCAAGTGGAAAATAGAAGAATGAAGGGTTTTGTCCTTGATGGGTGTTATGTGCTTCTGTTCTCATTACCTGTATATTCATTTACCTGTCCAGAGCAGTTTCTGCACTAAGTACAACTTCTTTTTTACACACAAATGTGTTCTAGCTTTTCCTAAAGGCTGGACCAGTGATATGTATTGCACAAGGTAGGCGTTCATGTCCGTAACGCTAATACTTCCTTATTTGAATACATTTATTTAAAAAGAAAACAAAAAACAAATTAGCAAAAAAAAAAAAGCAGGGATTAAAAAAAGGCAAATGTTGAATATGTCTTTGAGGTGGAATGCAGTGACGATTCAAAGGAAGTTGAACCATTTTATATTATTATGTTTAAATCTGAATTTTACTGACGTGTTTTGTTTTTATTGAGGTTTGTGGAACTATTCTGTGTTTGATGCAATTTTGACTTGCTTTTTAATTGAAATCAAGATACAGGAAATTAATTTGAAATACTGTATGTTCACTGTCTTGTAAACATATCACTGGAATTTTATTTGCTGTTATATCAACTTAGTTACCTGAATTTCTGGCTTCAAACTGATATAGTTTTTATTGGGAAAAAAAAATCACAGTTATGCTTCTAGACTTCACGAAACCAAGATAATAGTACATTTTGCTTGATCTGTTGCATTCTGCCTCAATATAAATAAAAGTTATGCTCACTAATGCAGTTTATTTTTCTCTCAGGCCAATGTCTCGTCGTAAGCCTGAATATGAACCATCTTTAAACACAGATGAGGCACAAAAAAAATTTGGCAATGTAAAAGCAATTTCATCAGACATGTATTTTGGAAGGCAAGATCATGCTGATGTAAGTAGAAAACGGTGATAAATATTTTTGAACGTTAAAATATTCTTTGACTATAAACATGATGCTCTAGCATAAAAGGAAGGCAGTATTAAAACTGGTAGAATTAGCGAGCTTATAGGGTTATGTCCACTTGAATATTTGTGTGATAGAAATGTACAAGTGTCTGAAGACTCTGATAGCTTAATACTTCCTAAGGCGTTGCAGCTCAAGTAGGACCTTACCTCCAGCATCATTCTGCTCTGGTAGAAGTGGTAGACTATGATTCAGCAGTCTTTATTTTAGGAAGAATCAGCCTGATGCTGGGTGAAGGCTTACTTCTTTTGGTCTAAGTACCCAAACTGATGCTAACAAACTATTGTTAAAACCTCTGTCCTGTATGTATTTATTACATGGAAACATTATTGCTACTGGAAGTCTAAGCAAGCAGATAAATGGTTCAACAAAAGACATGTAATGGAATCAGCCTAAGAATGAAAGCCAGATTAATATTAAGTTACGTGTTGGAGGTGGGGCATAATTTAAAAAAAAGCCATTTGTAATGAAAAATTAACAATGTAAAGAGTAATGTAAAAAAGTATAGTCAATGTATTGCCATTCTGAAGGAACTCTGATAACGTTGGATTACAACACCGTGTGATTAGAAGCGCTAACATGATGTTAACTACAGTGCTTTTTCCTTACCGTACCAAACCATTTCACATTTTTCAGTTGTTCTTTTTAATGGTTGTGTCATTCATTCATGTCATTGCCTTTTGAGCAATCTGCTTTTTTACAGTAGCTAGCAGTGGGTAGGCATCTTGGTGTTGCAGTGGTAAATGTCACTCTTTGATGAACTCAGAAATGAGTTAAGATAATGACAAACTCGCACTATATAAATCACGTGAAAATGATGAAATGGGAACAGCTTTCAGAATGGTCAACTTCAGCTGGATTTGTATGTTCTTAAACTGTATCTGTAATCTCAGGAATTACCTGACATCACCTCAAAAGATGACAGCATGCTATGACAATACTTTTCTTCTTAATTTTTTCCTAGTATGAAGCAAGGGCTCGACTAGAAAGGCTTTCTGGAAGCTCCTCTATAAGTTCAGCTGACTTGTTTGAAGATCAGAAAAAACAGCCAGCAGGTACTTATTGAACAGAGTGAGAAACTGTAGTATGTAAGGGGAAATGCTCTGGTGCTCTGCTTCTAGTTTCACTATCAGCAAGCTGTCGCTGTATTCTCCAAGAAGGATGCTAAATGCAGTATGCAATAGTATTGCTAATAGGTCAAACAAATATGACAGGTATAGTCACAGTTTCTTTAAAAAAATAATCTATTAAATGTCAAGGTCTGTATTTTCAGTTTAGTATGTTCAGTATTTTAGGGTTTTTTTTATTTAACTAGCTGCAAATTATAGACTGTGTTGTAAATAATTTTTATCAAAGGAAGACTGTAATATTTTGTTATAAAAACAAATGAGTTAACACCTAAATTCACAGGTAGGTGTTCTTATAAGTTATGGTAAGTAACTTAAATATTTATATATGTGAAAATATCCATCATAATAATATTGACTGTAAAGAGAATCTTTAATAAAATGCTAGTGGCCATGAAATTCCCATATAATGTGTTGCATGGGATATCAGTTCATCAGGATATCTGCTTCTAACGCTGGGCTTGCCAAATTGGTTTGTCTGTTTAAAACGTTTGTTGGAACACCTTACACTGGAACATTCATCAAATTAAAAAGGAAGAAGTATTATATTAGATTGTCTCTAAAGTAGCCCCTTTAGGCTACTGAAAATCTCATGTTTTCTTGCCAACACTCTTTTTGGATAGTGTGATAATGTGAAATAGGAAAGGTAAAAAATACTGGAAAATTTGATCAGCTGGCTTTTGTTCTGTACTTTGTGAAGTAATTAAAAAAAAGAATTATTGAAGAACTTGAAATCTGTGAATAATGATATAAATAGGCTGGAAAAGCAAACAGTATGTAGCACCTGATTTTACTTCAAAGAACTTGGGAACATAAACAAATTGTATTTCTGAATTTGAAAACTACAATGTTTTTAATAGTATATGGGATTGTGATAACAAATATTTTTCATCTGTTCTTGAATAGTACTTTATTTGTCCTTTTTCATTTTAATTGTCTTGTATATGAATTATTCTGCATGGAATTAATTTTTACTTTGTGTCATGTGTGGGATTTTTTACACAGTAATGAATAAGAGAATGAACTAGGAAATGGTAAATATAAGAGGTGGAGCAAATTGTGTGATGTGAGATATGTATATGTGTGTGTATGAATATACCTTTCTATGTACACATACATATATATGCGAAAAAAATCTCATTCTCTTCTGAATAAGGATATTTACAGGCAATTATTTAATGTTAACTATGCATATACAAGTTGTGCACACATAGTTATTTATCACTGACCACATAAAAAGGTTCTTGGGGCTTGCGGGGCAATGCAGAGTTTCTTAATAATGGGATGAAAAATATCTGCCTGGGACTCAGGGTTGATTTCTCTCTCTGACTAATTTGTAACCCAACAGTAAATGTGAAGTTATATTAGAAAGACTAAACTGCTGCTAAATTTTGTGGGTTATTATCTGTTCTAAAATAATAATGAGGAAAAAATGCACCAGGAATTATGAGTTTGTACATTATAAATTCACACTATATTCGGTCTACAAAATCTACCTTTCCAGCATGTTTTTCTGTTACACTCCCACCCAAAGACTATCTTTTGACAACAGCCCTACTTGAAAAAGTTTTACTGCACTGATAACTTGTCTGGTGTTGAATTAATGCCAAGGCCATCATTAGTTCCACAAAGGTAATCAGGAGACCAGAGGGTAGCAACATAAATGCTGTAATTCTGGGATCCTTGCCAGAATAAAATGTCCTTAGAATCTAAAGTTGTTTTTATGAGCTGAGATTTTGGGGAGAACAGTTTTGGGATTCATGCTTTTGTGCAGAATGCTGCAGCAGCTGCTTACAAAAAAAGGCTGTTGTAAGGAAATACTTTTACTTTGCGTTATTTCAAACCTGTTGTTTATGAAAAATGAGGACTGACTTGCAGATACTGATTTTGAAGGAAATCACAAGAAAAAGAGTTATTTTTATTTCTCATTTACAAGATATTTCTCAGACAGCCTTACATAACCATAAAAATGGGAGAATATTCATATGACTGAGAAGTTGTTAGAGCTTTTCTCAGGTTATTTATATCTGCAATTTTTTTTTCCATGACTGTTTTTAAAAACAAAAAAGTGCTGGAGCATTTGGTAAGTGGAACAGATTGTAAGGAAGTAAAATTTACAGTTCAGAAATAAGGCTGTCTCAGTGACAGTGAATTTTTGAAAATACTCTGAAGAGGTGTGCCCGTACATTGTACAGCTACTAGTCAGTTTTAAATAATGGAGTGGGAAGCTCTTGGAATGCGGCTATGCATCTACCACTATGGACCTGCCACTTAGTCGAGGTAAATCAAATTATCTACAGCAATGTTTGTTTCAGCCAGCTAACAAGATAGGTGCCTTTAATTTCCCATGAAAACAGAAGCTGCAGGTTCTCTCTCTAATCCTCCTCCACCCTTGTTCAAAAGAAAAAAAAAACTGAGAAGAAAGGGCTGTCATAATAGGTTAAAGGTGTGCAGGTCATGGAATCTGTGGCTGGAAGAGCTTGTCGGAGGTTCAGTAACTGCTCACAAGTTACCAGCTGTGTCCCGAATGGTCATAATTATCAGTTGGCTACGTGACTAAATTAAGGCTACAGATTGCAGTCTGCATTTTGAAACAGTCTATTTTGAGATACTTCCTCTTAGGAACCCCACCTGAGATTCTTGAGATTCTGTAAAGCTGGTTTACTGCCATTCGTGACTTTTGTGGTATCAGGTACTTTATATTAAGGCATGCCAGTAATTCTTCTCACAAATGAGTGGGTGATTGTAATTGTTAGCATGTTAATACTTACGCAGTTAGTTTGAAACATTTTGATTTCTTGCACATTTTGTCACTTCAGCCACCGCTGAAGTGCATTCATCTTTAAATTGCAAGGTAGTAACAGTTGTTTAGGATACAAAACAAATAACATTGCAGCAGATGGAAAGTGCAGAATAAATCATATAGTATTCAAACATTAATTGCTCAGCTGGGAATACAAAGCGTAGAAGATGACACTCTGGGTGGAATTCTGAACAACTGAAAAAAAATTAAAAGGAAAATTAAGATAAAAAATTGAGTTTTATGCCTGGTGTCTTCTACAGTATCCATCAGACATAGGTATCTATTTCTCCTGGTAGTATGTTGTACTTTAGAGGGGAAAAAAAACATGCTTTTAATAGCAAATTCTGTATTCTTCTTGTGAGTGTTTGTGTTCTCCTTTCAGGAAGCTACAATATTACAAACGTCTTGCCTTCAGCTCCTGATATAGCTCAGTTTAAACAAGGAGTGAAATCAGTGGCTGGAAAACTTTCTGTACTTGCTAATGGGGTCATGACATCTATACAGGTTAGTTAAAATATTACAAAACATTAACCGGCAGTTAAAGTCTTTCTGTAGGGATGTTAAATGATTCTCAGGGAGAAAAGAATGAATTTGGTTTGGGGCTTAGTAGACATGTTAAACAGTAGATCTTTTTATCTTTTTAAAAATAAATGTGTAGCCGATAGCTCACTTTCCTTAGCATATCTTTTTTTTGCCTTTTCCCTTACATAGTTTATTTCTTGTTCAATTTTGGTCGTAAGGTTGAAACAAAAATTCCATCATGGAAGTTATTTGCTGTCACTTTAAAAATAAAGTTACAGCTTATAACTCAGTATAGAATAGTTTAGTGGGAAGGGACCTACAATGATCATCTAGCCCAACTCTTGTTTTGACTCTTCAATTGACTTGTCAGTAACTTTGATCCATGATTGCACATGAAATTAAGACATCCTGGTTTCAGTAGTGTAAAGCATGCTTCATGCTCCAGTTAGTTTGCATTTCCTGTATGAGGTTGGTGGGAGCTCTTGGTTGTTTGAAAATCAGACTAATTATCATAGAATTGTTTGAGTTGGAAGGGACCTTAAATATCATCTGGTTCCATCCCCCTGCCATGGGCAGGGACACCTCCCACCAGATCAGGATGCTTAAGGCTCCATCCAACCTGTCCTTGAACGCTTCCAGGGATGAGACATCCTAGAGATTAACCATAAGGTTATTGGACATGCTGGTCAATTTTCTTTAAGTCTTTAAGAGTTAAACTGCCATTTATTTTGCAAATGTAAGCAGAACTGATTTCTTTGAATGGAGCGCATACTCATGTCTCTTGTTTTTACTTTTCTAGGATCGATATGGTTCATAACATCTTTTGTATCAACGTAATTAAGTACACTAAAGAAGGATTTCTCTTCAGATATACAAGAAATCACACTGCTGATTCAAGTGATGGTTGCCTTAAAAGACTGTTGATGGTTTTACCTGTTCCAGCATATTTGTTTCTTAGTGCAATTCTGTCTCAGCCTCTTCTTACTGCTCTCCCACCTTTACAGAGCAGAAATCTAGCAACTCGTTACATTTCATCTGCTTTTTCCACCCTCTCCCCCCCCTCCTTTAGAGTCTTGTATTTCTTAATGATGTTAATGTTAGATATTGGAAGCTTTATTTTATTACTGGTTTTGGCTGTTGGACAGGAAGGAGAAATAAGTATGAACATGTACATCGGAAATGAGACTTCTTAGTAGGAACCTCAGTGCAGTTGCATCCTTACTCACCAGACATAACTTGTCTTCTGGCTGTCTTACAAGCTGTGGAGAAGAAAATGTAAATTAAGCATATGCTGAGGTAGTAGTTAGTGGACTGTAGCAAAATGTTGAATTAAGTTAAACCTGCACTTATCAGGAAGTAGAAGCTCTTGCAGTCATAAATTTTTGTGCATTAAAATGATGGAGGATTAGTGTTTTAAAACAGTATTCCTGCTTGAAAGTGGCATGCTTAGATGTGAGGTATGGGCAAAGACAAGGCAGGTGGTATATTGAGCAGTGGATTTCATCTTCTTGTGGGAACAATCTATTTATTCCTAGTTTTGAAAGTTACAAAAAATCGCAATATAGAATCCTCAAGTGCTTTTTAAAAATCTGTATTGTGTACAAATTGAAAAAAAAAGAAATATATAAAGGGCCTAACAGAGTAGTTCATTAATTTGTTAATAATGTTTAGAACAGTCTTACTAGTTTTTTTTAGAAATTATGAACTATTGAATGATAAAATAGTGGGGCTGTGTTTTAGACAGTCTGGAATTTATTGCTGATGACATCCTGTGTAAAAATTATTCTGACCTTAAAGAAAAAAACTTCACAACCAAGAATGAGCTGAAGCTGCTAATTCTGTTCTGTAACTTCATTTCTTAATTTCAAATTTGTAAATTCCTGATATCTAATAAAAACAATTGATATAAACTAATGTTTTGATGAAATTTCCATGTGCAGACACTTGTCTGCAGCTTTCTAATACTGCCATCTGTATTCTGTCTGTATGACTGTGCTAAAATTAGTCTTCAATTTCAGTTAGTGAAACTAACTTTCTTTCTAAATTGCTATAGTTATAGTGATTTAGAGGTCACAACATGAAGGCTGGGGTAGAAAATAAGATACTGTATTGAAATATTGCATTGGAATACAGTTTTACAGTATAGCTTTATTTGTTTCTTTAATTTCTAGCTGCCTTTTATATTTAAACCAGTTCTGGTAACTTTGACTTGTGATTGTTGCATTTAGATTTATTAATTAAAAATTATCTTTCTTTTGTGAGAATAGTACAAGGTAAGCATTTGTTCTGTTTAACTGTAGAGCTTTACAATAAAAAGAATTGCTTTGTTTTCTCCATTCCCACCCTGTACAAATGATTTTGCTAAGATAAGAAGAATTTGTACTGGTCAGGGTTTGCTTTGGTTTTCTCTAATTACAGGTAATGACTCTCAGTTTTCAAGCTACTCTTTCAATTAAATGCACATACAGTAGTACATTTATTACAAGTAATAAGTGGTCTCATTTTCAGAGTTGCGATATACCAACAGCATCTAGTGACCTACAGAACAGCTGCTCCTCCAGTAACTAGACGGCATATTTAGACATTTGTATATGGGTGGAGTTGCTTGAATTGGGACAGTGGAGTATAACAAAATGTAGCTCTGTCACCTCACATGGTTTCTCATATATAACTACCTACCCTGAAATAACTGCATTTTTTCATGTATTCTTGCAGTAGAGTAAACCACCGCCAGATGCAAAAAATAAAAAAAAAAATTAGTAGAGAAAAAAAGAAGAACTTCTAGGAGGAAGCAGTCATGGGGTCATTTTAAATGCCTTAAAACATGTGCAGCTCTCTAGCAGACGTATAAACATTTTCCTCTTAGCTGCAGTCTGACAATTACACCACAGAATTAACAATTCAGTGTTTTCAAGAAATAGTAAACACATAAAGCAGTATGATCTCATGGTTCTTTTTCAACTTTGAGTTCTGTGAGACCTTTCCTTCCCTTTACATGGTAAGCAACACTGCTTTCTTCCCAAGAAGATGTGAATATAGAGATATATAGCCCTTTTGAAGGAGTCCAGAGAGCTTTGTGCTTGGACGATAAGTAGAGGGTTGTGTCCATCCTGTTTGCAACTATGTGAGAACAGTTTGGCCTCTGGTTTTCAAACCTCTAATGGTGCACCTTCAACAACCACCCTGTTTTTAGAGAGAAAAGAAGGAAAGGAACAATAGAGGACTGGGAACTTCCCTCCACCTTCAGCTTGGCTTGCAGCTCTGTAGTGAAGCTTTACAGTACTTAATTCTTGTAGCTTTGGATTTTGTGTGATTAGCTTGACCTTTCTGTTATCTTCAGTTGTCTTTAAGAGCTGGTTTTGATCTTAAAGGTAGCTGTTTCTAAGTATCAGCTGTTTCTAAGTATCAGTATTTCTAAGGGTTCAAATCAGTCATCTACTTATGGACATGTGTTGCTGTTAGAAAAGTGCAAGTCTCCTGTAGGCTGCTTCATCAGTCATGAACACAAAGGCATCTAAAACACCTACAAGTGAGCCCCATGTAGCTGCTTTACACTGCGCAAGATCAGTACCTGCTCCCCACCATTTCTACTGCTGCTCTGTATGCTTACAGCATACAGTCTCCTACCTTTACTTTTAACTGGGAAGTTGGAATGGAAAAGCTGTGGCTTTCCTAGGTTAAGGGTAGAGAAAATAATTATGTTGTTGACAGACCGATTTGGGAAGGCATATGACAGAAGTGTCTGTGAGGCAATGTGCAGAAGGCAGATTTGGTAATGGGAATATGGAGATGTTCCCAGTCCTGTGACTGCAGGATCCTGTAGCATAAGAGCATGGGATTTTCCCCTTGGTACAAGAAGCACATTGAGTTGTTGGACCGTGTCCAGAGAACAGCAACGAAGTTGGTGAGGGGGCTGGAGAACAAGTCCTGTGAGGATTGTTTGAGGGAAGTGGGGTTGTTTTTTTCTGGAGGAGCCTGAGGGGAAACCTTATCACTGTCTACAACTACCTGAAAGGGGGTTGTGGTGAGTTGGATGTTGGTGTCTTCTCCCTGCTGTGCCAGGGACGTTTAGTTTGGATATTAGGAAAAAATTCTTTACTGAAAGAGTGGTGAAGCACTGGAACAGGCTTCCCAGGGAAGTGGTGGAGTCGCCATCCCTAGGGGTGTTCAAAAAATGTATAGATGTAGCACTTTGTGACATGGTTTAGTAGACACAGTGGTGTTGGGCTGATGGTTGGACTTGGTGATCTTAGAGGTCATTTCCAACCTTTTTGATTCTATGATCCTTAAGTTTGTAAGTTAAATGCTTTATTAATTCCTCAACTCTTGATTCAGTCAATGTAAAGTAGCATTTGTATTTATAAATTGATGTGGTTTTATCTTGGTTCCTGTTACTGTAATGATTAAGGGGACAAAATCCCTAGGGAGATGACCATGGTGCAGTGCTTTGTGGATGTGAGGTTCGCCAACAGAACAGCTTGATAAGAAATTATATATTCCAGAATTAAATTATAGTGATGAATGAGTTGCCATTCCATTACTTGCCACCCAGTGCTTCAGAGGTTTGATGCAGAGAGAGGGAAGGTGCTGATGCAGTAAGGTCGCTAAGAGAAGTTCCTATGTCGTGGTCTGTAAACACCAGCTGTATGACAAAATGTCTGCCTGTAGAAGGGAAGACCTAGGACCTATTACTGAAAATGATTAAAGGAGAAGGAAATGCATATTGCCAGTGTTTCCTCAGATAGTTTTCATTTGTAATTGTAACATATTCCTCACCCATGTTGTGACCGAGCAGTGCCTGCACTGAAAGCGGCCTGCAAAGCTCACAGTGCTTGGGCATGAGATAACGTATCTCTGCATAGGAATCCCTTTCAAAAGCTGATGTAGAGCAGAATTTCTGAAGTAGAGCAACCAGCCTCTGAAGAGGCACCCACTCTCTTTTTCAGTTTTCTCATTATTTTGATATGAGGTTCTGCATTCCTTTCTGGTAATACACAATGTGCTCATAATGTCTCCTTTTTGTCTCACAGTTCTTTCCTGTTTATACCAAAATTACTTGACACAGTCACAATTCGTTATCAATGCAATTACAAATGTGAGCAATGCCGTGAGATCCATAATTATTAATAAGATACTTTGGAGATGCAGAGTTCACAAGAAGCTTGACCAATTGGAAATGAATGGGCAGTATTGTAGCAATAATGAGCTGGACTTGCATGTATTTTCACATTTGCAGCTCCTTGTTTTCGATATCTGAAGATGACTGTTATATTCTGTAATACGAAATACCACCCTCTTTTTCTCAGAATCAACAACATCAGGAAACAGGGGAAAGGCAAACCTGTAAGTGAATTTTCTATCTAGCATCTTAATTAACATCAAACATCCACCGAAGAAGAGAGCATTTTTAATACCTGATTGTAACAGGGAATAACTGATGTGGGACGGAGTGCTATTATAAGGCAGATGCTGCTGCTTGTGTAATAGCAATCTAATGATGGATTTAGCAGTGAGTGGGTTTTTTTGCATAGGCCTCTTTGCTACTCTGTGGCTATGCTCTGTCACTCTCTTTCCTGCCCTCTTGTTCAAGGTTAGAACAAGCTGCAGAAGAAAATCCAAGCTGAGAGACAGCACCGCTTCAGGGATGGCTTTGGTTTGGATGCTTTGAAGATCATTTAGGTGAACCAGTTTTTAAAAACTGTATAACTGCAGTGGAGGGTGGTGAACTGAGGTGGGGACTACTGGAGGGGGCTTTCCCAGCTAGAAAAAGTCATGGAATCAGAATGGTTTAGGTTGGAAGATCATCCAGTTCCAACCTCCCTGCTATGGGCCGTGACACCTTCTACTTGATCGGGATGCTCAAAGCTTCATCCAACCTGGCTTTGAACAAAATTAAATCATGGCTGTGCTCAGTGAGAATTTTCCCAAGATTCTGAGAGTTGACCCTTCACAAAGGGAAAGAAGGTGATGGCAGCAACCTGGCTTCAGCCCCAGGGGAGCGCTCATCAAAGCTGGGTTTCTCCTGAGGGAAAAGATCTCTTCCTCTCTTCTCCAGTTTGGCTGAATTGAGAAATAAATAATTTCCTTTTCTTCTGATTCTGATTAACACAAAGTTGTCTTCGTTTTAAAAGTAAGATGATGTTTGTTTCCATATTTTTTTGCTATCTGAAACCCTTTGCTAAATTCAGTGAGGGGAAAATGAGACCACTGACAGCCCCAGCTGTTTCAGCTTCTTTACAAACTCAGGACAGCTTTGTTCCGAGTTGTATTTTAAAGGTGCTGTTTCCCCAAAAGTTGCATCTTATTTTTCTTTCATCCTACTGGCATTTCTATGAGATGAATGCCAAGAAGCTCAGCTGACTGGGACAGGACAGTGCTTGATTAAATGGTGTGCATGATAGCTTGTCCAGACTTTGGCATCCTTTTTTTTTATTGATGAACATCATCCGCTTGCACAATGTTTTTCCTGCCTGAGGGATCTTCTCTATGTTTTTCTTGCCTGAGGGATCTTCTCTGTCACCAAGTGACATTACCAGCACCCACCTCATGTTCTTTCCTTGGGAGCAGCAAGTTTTGTGACGCCTCTTGGTTTGGCTGGATTTTGGCAGCTGCTTGTTTTCTAACTCCAAGTGCCAGGAAGCAGTGGCTGTGGTGGGAGGGGGCTGCACTACTGAGGGTGGCTGGGATGGTTCTGGGCTGCCAGGGCTGGAGGGAAGAAAACTGCTCTTAGAAGGATGTACCTTGTCCTCCCTGCACCTGGCTGGGGAGCGGCTGGGTATGTCTGTCTTGGGTGCTCCCCAGAGGAGTTTTCAGCTTGGTGCCAGGTGATGGGAGGACCTTGGAGGTAAGGACTCTGTGCTCCGGCAGCCCTTTAGAGCCTTTCTGGCAGCTCTTGCCCAGCCACCCTGGGCTTGTGTCCTCCTGCCTCCCTGCCCTGGGCTTCTTGTCACAGCACGACAGGCTGTGGCTGGAAACCCAGGACAAGGGTATCAAGGTAGAGAAGGACTGATGGCTCACTGTCCTGAGAAACAGTAGATAAAAGCTTGAGAGCCTCTGGGCTTGAATCGATTTCTGTCAGAAGTTTCTGGAGGGGTGACTGAGCAGAAACCTCGGAGGTGCACAGATGGGCAGAAATGAATGGAGAGCATCAACTCTCCATACTGGACCCTCAACTCCTGAAGCAGAAGGTTCAGAAACAGTGTCATGGGCAAGAATTGTCTTTCACAAACTTCCCTGCTCACCCTCTTGACTTTACAAGCTCTTTATTGTTCCTAACAGGACAGTAATAACCATATCCCATGTCCCTTAGAAATTTTACCTTCTCTGTTGTGTTTGCTCACATCGCCTTCTCCTCTCCTCCCATGTCTTTTTTAGTGTTTAGAGCTATTTATGCTCATCTCTCAGCCATCATTTTTTCCAGTTAGGCGATGCTAGCGTTTTTAGCCTCTGACCTCCTGTTCTCAGAACTTTTATCACTTGTTTTTTTCTGCTTTGTTTTTTTTTCCCCTCAAGTGATTTGCCTTGCAGCTATTTTTAACATTATGAAGCCAACTCTTTAAGGCACTGAGTGTATTCATAATGGTTTGATTTTTCTCAGTCTGCTGACATTAATAGCACATACCAATTCCAGTTTCAGCTCTCTGTTCAATTTCTCGTCGTTTTCTGAGAACTCGTAGACAATGCAAAATTTCTTTATGAAAATTGTTGCCTATGAGTTTTCACAAACCCCCGGGCAGTTTCCACAGTGGCAGCAGGAGGCCTCCAGCACATATTAGTCATTGTAACTTCCCTCCCTCCTCCGTGTTCTTGAAGTGTTGGCAGTGTGCTCCTGTCACTCACATGGCTGGGGTGGAATGAGATCCCAGCTGAAGCTGGTACCTCGTCTGGTGGCATGAATGTGAGACTTGATGCAGAACATCAGCTCCTCCCTCACCTACACACTTTAATGTTACAGTGCTAGTCCTGCTGGCAGCACTAATTCAAATTTATGCTCCCAGATGACCAGTTCCAGCTCCTCCATGTGCTGGGGGTGGAAGGTTAATAAGCAGGTGCATAGAATCATAGAATCACCAGGTTGTAAGAGACCCACCGGATCATCAAGTCATAGAATCATAGAATAACCAGGTTGGAAGAGACCCACCAGACCAAGTCCAACCATTCCTATCAAACACTAAACCATGCCCCTCAGTGCCTCATCCACCCGTGCCTTATACACCTCCCTGGGCAGCTTCTTCCAGTGTCCAATGACCCTTTCCATGAAAAATTTTTTCCTAATGTCCAGCCTGAACCTCCCCTGGCGCAGCTTGAGGCCATTCCCTCTTGTCCTGTCCCCTGTCACTTGGGAGAAGAGGCCAGCACCCTCCTCTCTACAACCTCATTTCAGGTAGTTGTAGAGAGCAATGAGGTCTCCCCTCAGCCTCCTCTTTTCCAGCCTAAACAACCCCAGCTCTCTCAGCCGTTCCTCAAGAGCCAAGGCTCTTGGACGCTGGCTGTAGGCATCATTCATGCTGATGTGCACCATGGACTTGACCTTACTGTTGAGATTTGGTTTGAGATCAATGTTTGAGGTCAGTATCTGACCTCCCTTCACAGCTGCCAGGGACCTGGGCACTGGGCCCGTGGGGCGAGCCGGCTGGTGAGCCATGGGGCGTTTGCTTTTGGTCAATGTCACCTGCGTCTCCTCCAGCTGGAGAAGGAGCTCAGGCACTGCTGGCCCAAGCCCCACTCCCCACATTCCTTAGTTTCTTCATGCACAGCCATGAACTTGTGCTGCTTTGAACAGCAAACATTTCCATGAGGAAATAATAATATGGGGTGCCTGGCAAAGATGTGGGTTTGGCCATGGTAAGACTGAGTGTCAGTCTGTGAGCAGCTAAGGCATCTCGTGGCTCCCCAAACTGCTGCTTGCTGCACCCCATCTCCCCAAGCCAGCCTCTCCCTGCTGCTCCTGGCTTCCTCCTGCCTGTATTTCTTCTACCCCACTGGTAATTGCTTTTACAGTATGTACAATGGCACTCGCTTCTGTCTGAGGCTCTCTGAGCTTTGCTTTATGGCTCCTGCAATATGCAGGAACAAAGCCACGGCATTAAGCGTGAAAGCTTTCTTGGCTAAGCAGGGTGGGGAAGAAGCCACTCAACCTTGGAATCGTGTTCCCTCAGCTTTGATGGAAAACAATGGTTGTTTCTGGAAGCTATTACAAACTCAGTCTGCAGGCTTTGAAAGCAAATAAAATGTGCTTGCTTGAAATGAGGCACTGAACGGTGTGATGGGCTAAGGAGGAGGGAGGGCATGAACCCAAGGCTTGAGAAAATGGGAAGTGGGCAGAAATGTTAAGGCAGGTATTACTGAAGTGTATAACTCAGATATAACTGCATAAGTGAGGTAGAACTTATATATAACCTCTGATCCAACGTGGCTAATGGGGGAGAGATGATGCAACAAATCAACAGCAAGTATTTACAGTTCCTTTTTGCCTCATCTCAAACATCATCCTCTCTGGCTTTTTTCTTCTTGTTTTCTAGGTTCTAAGTATCTATGGAAATTCATTTAATACTTTAATCTCCCCGTTCTCTCAGTGAAAGCTGTGGCATTCTACCTTTGGCAGGATCTGGCCGTGGGCAGGATCTGTGAGCATCTCCTTGGGTTGCAGTGGGTCTCTGCAGCCTGGGAGGGGGATTTCAGCAGCAGTGAAGGCAGCAAGTGTGCCAGAGTGTGGAGCTGCTAGTCTTTGCCAGGCAAAGCAAGCAGGCCTGGGTTGCAGTCTCGTTTTCTTCAGTCTTGGCTCCTGCACCACTCTAAATTAATGCACTTTTTGTTCCTTGCAAATGAAAAGGTTGATAGGAAGTCCAGCTACCTTGGGGAGTGAAAGAATTGCCTCTGCTCTGATTCAACCCCTGGATACACTGGCCTGTCTTCATTAATAACAGAAGAAAATCTACCTCACTAATTTCAGAGACTCCATTAGATGCAATAAGTGTGTGAGAGAAGAGCCTCATGCCCCATTGCCCCACGGGAGATAGAATGAGGTCACAAGCTATAGGGAAGCCCCATTCCAGTGAGAGGACACATGCAGGTGGTTTCACTCCAGCTGCAGCCTTTCCTCTGGCAGACTTAATACCAGAAATTCAGTGGGAACGGGGGAGGATTTTCCAAAACCATATAAAATTTAAAGAAAAACAGTGCATAGTTTTTGGGAAGCATCAAAACGATGATATAAATGCTGATAAAAATGAGTGAGTAAAGGCTTTTGTGCAGAACAGTGAATATGGAGCCATGTGATTCCCTTTTAAAATTAGTTTTGAAAAGAAAATGGAGAAGTTCTGTTCTGACTCAAAGCAATTAAAAAATACCAGGTGAAAAACAAGTAAATACAATGTTCTGGATTAAACTAAATATATTGTTGAACATGAAATGCAATGCTTTCTTTCAATCCTGAGATCTAACAGTTGAAGGACATTTCAAATGCACTTAAAACCCCAAAACACTGATCAAAAACACTAGAAAGAAATTCTCTTTTCTCTGACTCTTTCCTTTTATTTCCTGATTTGTTTTTTTGGCATGAACAGTCTGGAATCCACAAAATGTTTTTTGTTGGCATCAAATCTGTACTTTGTGTTGGAAAATCTTCCTCTGGGTTTGGTGGGGTTTTTTTTCTTGTTATTTTTTGTTGGTTTTTTTCTTTCCTGGCCTCTCCCTCACCATGTTTGCAGTTGTAAGTTACAGCCAGTTCCCCAAATTGTTTCCAATCTTCCTCCTTCTCCGGCTCTGGAGAGAAAAGATCCCTTCACTGGGGATGCGTAGGGTGTCACGGGGGGCATAACCCTGATGCTTGGAGGGGAAGAAAGCCCTGTATCCCCACACAGAAACATGGAGCCATAGCTAAAATACGTCTAGACCGAGATCCCACGCTCAGTTCCTGCCCACTTGGGTCAGGATGGAAACCCAAACCCTGGTCCAAAAAAATCTTTTACTCAATTAAAAAGGAGCCTCAGAGATGGGTGTGGGAGAAAAGGGAGGGGATACCTCAGCCGTGCGCTCAGCACCCAAGAGAGGAATCAGCTGGTGTGAGGTCAGGTGCCCAAGCAGGTCTACATCCTTGGAGGTGGCCTTGGCGGAGCCATGATAACGGCCTGGGGTCTGTGCGCCCAGGTGTGGCCGGTCTGTGTGTGCACACCTGTGCGCTCTGGCACCTCACAGCCAGCCTTTATTTGCACCGCTTAACAGTGCTTGCAGTTTCTGCTTGTTTGCAGCACAGGTCAAATGGTGTCTGCGGTCTGCTTGGCTAAACTGTGGATGTAAAGAGCTCGCCGTGCTCGGACCTGGAAGGGCTGCGCTGGCCCCAGTTCCAGCAACATCTCCATGCATTGCCCACGGTTGGCCCTAAGGCTTTTTTTTAATGTTTTGTGTTTTACTTGCTGGAAAATTCAGTAGTGTATTTGGAGAGTGGAGGGTAATGAAAAGCTGGCTCGTTGAGTATATTAATGGATGATAATATCGCTTCCTAAACTCTTTCCTAAGGCTACGTTTTTGAAAGCAAAACTAATGTTTGAGACATTTAAATTAGGGGAATATAAGGAAGCTACACAAAAAAGCATCCAATGCAGTATCTGGAGGGAGATTGCCATTTGCAGAAAAGTATTCACATTATGCAATATTTAAGTTTTTACTAAAACTTATTTTTTTTTTAAAAATCCCACACTCATAGTTAACAAAATAACTTAAAATGAATGTCACTACGGGTTACTTCTGCCTGAGTCTCTGCAAAGCTTGCAGTAGTGAAGTTAATGTCTCAGTTCCCTATTCTTGCTGTTCAGGTGGTTTGTTTTCCCCCAGGAAAGCTGCACCATGGAGTGTGGCCAGCCCAAGGGGTCCCAGGTGACAAAAGAGAAGCTACTGCCACAGCAAGTTCCTGGCTAGATTTCTTCCTTTTTTTCCTTTCTTTTTTTACATCAGCAGGGTGGCTGGATGGAGCACAATTTTAAGCTCCTTCCTCATCTTCCTGGAGCAAGGGTCTCCAAGTAAGTAGACAGCCATCTCTGGCCTCTTGTCCCTGACTGCAGGGACATAGACTCCACAGCTCATCCTGACAGAAAAAGAGTGTCCTGTAACGGAGTTCCATCGGTGATTCCTGGTGATTTGCTTGGCAGATTCCATCCACAGTGTGCAGAATTGTGTCTGTAGGCAGCAAGGTGGGTCACACCTCCACCAAGGGTGAGATGGGCATTTTGGAACACCTCCGGGCAAATGGTGGTGGCATATGGCTAAAGCGATGCAGGCTGATAAAGCTGTGCATGAGCTCAGGTGCCCACAGGGAAGGATTCCTGGAGCCAAGCAGGGTTGGAACAGCCACGCACCCCCAGCCATGGCCATGGAGGCACCTACGCCTAACAACAGGGTCAGGCTGTGTGTGGGAAGCAAATGCTGTGTCTTGGACTGCTGGGATGGGCAGGAGCCTCTCAGAGGCCTGCCCTGCTCCAAAAATTGGCTGTCAGTGACAGGCAGGGTCTACTGAGGCAAATTTTGCATTTGCTTGATTTTCAGGAGCATGCTTGGAAAGTTTCTTGGGCTTGTTGGGTTAATTGCAAGTCTACTGGGATGAGCACAACAGCATTGTAGTGCCCTGTATAAAATGACTTGCTCTTTTAGTTCTATGTGGGTTCTTTTAGGTTTTAAAATATTTCTACAAAGCCTTTTCTCACAGCTGCAGCTTTTCTGTTTCCTTCCCTTGATAATTGAAACTGCTGAGACTTTGCAGAGAAAGTGCATGCAGTAACACAGATGCAGAGAGGAGCAAAACTCTGCAGAACTTGGAAAAGCAGCAGCTTCCTCCAAAACTGAGGGAAATTGCTGTCCACTGAACAGATGGATAATGTTCCCCTGTCCAGCATAGAGTTCATCACTGCTCCTCTGTAATTGCCGAAGTGCTGTGTCCCTAGGACTATCTTTTCTTCCTCAAATGCTCAAAAATGTTATGTTGATATTTTCATGTAATTCCTGTTTTGCACGTCTTGGAAACAAGATGTCTATGTTTCCTGGAAACAGGGACAGATTTCATTTTGATTTGGCTGTCTGTTCAATGCGAGTCCTATTTAGCTGGAGTACCCCTTGGCTCCTTTGCCGAATTGCTCTGTTTTCCCTCCTCCCTTCACTTTCCCCAGGCCACGGAGCGGTTTGACATCAAATCTCCCTGACTGTGAGCTGAGAGTGACCTGACCTGAGGCCACCCATGCGTTGCTGTGGCTTGACAAGGCTGTGCCTCTGGCCAAGGTGGAAGCTGGGGAAGGTGCAGCGCCACTCAAGTGCCATGGCTTCTACTCCCATGGGCTTTTAATCGTTAAGCTCCCAGGGGCTGCACTTGCTGGAGGCTTGCTGAGAGGCCTCGGTCCCACAGGGTCAGTGTCGCTGGCACATCTGCGATTTCCTGCACCGTCTCAGCTGTTTGAGTTACCAAGTCCCAGCTTGCTGCGGCTAGCGTAACCCATCACTGCACCACGTCCTCAAAATGTCCCTGGGGAACCTCCTTCTCTCACACTTCCTTGGCCTTCATGGTCATGAAGGATGCTTGTTTTTGCAGCACTCCTTCCTGCTGCTCATTTTGGCCTCCTTGCGCAGTGGCATCCCTGCTCCGAAACAGATGTGGCTGCTTAATGGCTTGCAGCTCATCACTGCATGGCTGGGGTGCTGTGAGTTGGACGCATCACTGGAGCTGCCACGTTGGCTGTAGGTGCCTGTGCCAGGATGGCAAAGGAAGCAGGACTGTGCTGTACAAGCAGCTAGTGGGGGCAGGCATTTGGGGCTTTCTTAGACTTAGTTTGGGCAGGTTTCAAGTAAAACCTCTAGAGGGATGAGTCACCGTGTCACTTTAAAAAAGTGTCATGTGTTTCTGTTAGTTTTGCCGGGGTGGGTGATCGGTTAAGGCACTCACCAGGTCATCGTGGCATCGATGGCCCCACCATCACAGCACCTGCTTAGTGTCACTGCCTGACTTTCCCTCTGGGCCTCCCCCCAAAACCCAGTGCTGCCTGCCCTACCTCCAGCACGGGGTCTTTGGGCAGCAACGTTTCCTACGCTCCTGGAAATTCATTTAAGGTAAACCTTAAATGGGAGGAAATATAGGATAAAACACATGGTGATTCCCAGCCAGAGGCATCTGGGAGGACAGAGCTGAGCTGTGGAGGGTTAGCTGTATGCTTTTTATTTCTCTTCTGTGACTATAATATCACATCGTGGAGCTACTCCAGGTAGCATGGCAAAGTAAATGACAACAGTTTTACAAGTGAAGGACCATTTTGGAGATGTAGATGTATAAATATCTTCCTATCTAAATTGAAAATTTAATTTTCCATTAATAAATCCAGGAAGCCTGTAACAAAACCTGGCCTGAACTCAACGCATTCATAGAATCATAGAATGGTTTGGGTTGGAAGGCACCTTAAAGCCCATCCAGTTCCAGTCTTTGGGACACCTCCCACTGGATCAGGCTGCCCAAGACCCCATCCAACCTGGCCTTGAACATTTACAGGCATGGGGCATCCACAGCTTCCCTAGGCAACCTGTGCCAGTGCCTCACCACTCTCATAGTGAAGAAATTCCTTCTTATGCCTACTCCAAATCTGCCCCTCTCCAGTTTATACCCATTGCCCCTAGTCCTGTCACTACAAGCCTTTGTAAACAATCCCTTCCCAGCTTTCCTGTAGGCCCTTCAGGTACTGGAAGGTCACTATAAGGCCTTCCCAGAGCCTTCTCTTCTCCAGGCTGAAAAAGCCCAACTCTCTCAGCCTCTCCTTGTATGGGAGGTGCTCCAGCCCTCTCATCATCCTTGTAGCCCTGCTCTGGACCCATTCCAACAGTTCCATATCCTTCTTATGCTGAGGATTCCAGAACAGGACACAATAATCCAGATGAAGTCTCACAAGAGAGGAATAGAGGGGCAGAATCTCCTCCCTTGCCCTGCTGACCACGCTTCTTTTGATGCAGCCCAGGACATGGTTGGCCTTCTGGGCTGTGAGCAGACATTGCCCACTTGTGTCAAGCTTCTTATCAATGCACTGTGCGTTCCTGATGGCAAAGGCAGTATTTTGTGAAGTGGGTTACATTCAATTAGTTAATACTCTGAGCTGCTCAGCTGTGGGGAAGAATTTACCTTCTTGTGAGAAAATCCTTTGAAATGAACTTATTTTGTATACACTCCTTCAAGCTGTCCTTGGTTTTGAGACTCTGACATTGGCTATGGAGCTGATACAAAGAGCATTGAAATGCAGCACACTTGGGCAAGGTGCCTTGGGAGGTCACGTCTACTGGACCAACTGCTTCACGAAGACAAGGCTGAAGTGCTCAATGCCTACTTTGCCTCAGTCTTTAACAGTAAGGAAAATTGTTCCCTCTGTGCACAACCCCAAGGGTTGGAAGAGAAGTATGAGATTCCCAAGGTCCAAGAGGAGGTGGTTAGAGACTTGCTTGCCCAGCTAGATGCCCACAAGTCTATGGGGCCGGATGGAGTCCACCCAAGAGTTTTGAGGGAACTGGCGGATGTGCTGGCCAAACCCCTTTCCATCATCTTCCAACAGTCCTGGATGACTGGGGAGGTCCCGCTGGACTGGAGGCTGGCTGATGTCGTGCCCATCTATAAGAAGGGGTGCAGGGAGGATCCGGGGAACTACAGGCCTGTCAGTCTGACCTCGGTACCGGGGAAAGTCATGGAGCGGGTGATCTTGAGTGCTATCAAGAAGCACTTGCAAGAGAACCAGATGATCAGGCCCAGTCAACACGGGTTCATGAAAGGCAGGTCTTGCCAGACTAATCTGATCACCTTCTATGACCAAGTGTCTAAACTCTTGGACGAGGGAAAGGCTGTGGATGTGGTCTTCCTGGACTTCAGTAAAGCCTTTGATACAGTTTCTCACAGCATTCTGCTTCGGAAATTGTCGGCCTCTGGCCTGGACGGGCGCACACTCTCCTGGGTGAAAAACTGGTTGAATGACCGGGCCCAGAGGGTGGTGGTAAATGGAGTTAAATCCAGCTGGAGGCCAGTGACAAGTGGGGTTCCCCAGGGCTCAGTCCTGGGTCCAGTCCTGTTTAATGTCTTTATCAACAACCTGGATGAAGGCATCGAGTCCTCCCTTAGCAAGTTTGCAGATGACACCAAGCTGGGTGGAAGTGTCGATCTGCTAGAGGGTCGGGAGGCTCTGCAAAGGGACCTGAACAGACTGGGCTGCTGGGCTGAGACCAACGGCATGAGGTTTAACAAGGCCAGATGCCGAGTCCTGCACTTGGGGCACAACAACCCTAAGCAGAGGTACAAACTAGGAGAAACCTGGCTGGAAAGCTGCAGGAGGAGAAGGACCTGGGGGTGTTGGTTGACAACTGACTGAACATGAGCCAGCAGTGTGCCCAGGTGGCCAAGAAGGCCAGTGGCAACTTGGCTTGTATCAGAAACGGCGTAACCAGCAGGTCCAGGGAGGTTATTCTCCCCCTGTACTTGGCACTGGTGAGACCGCACCTCGAGTACTGTGTTCAGTTCTGGGCCCCTCACCACAAGAGGGATGTTGTGGCTCTGGAGCGAGTCCAGAGAAGAGCAACAAAGCTGGTGAAGGGGCTGGAGAACAAATCTTATGAGGAGCGGCTGAGAGAGCTGGGGTTGTTTAGCCTGGAGAAGAGGAGGCTGAGGGGAGACCTTATTACTCTCTACAACTACCTGAAGGGAGGTTGTGAGGAGGAGGGTGCTGGCCTCTTCTCCCAAGTGACAGGGGACAGGACGAGAGGGAATGGCCTCAAGCTCCACCAGGGGAGATTTAGGCTTGAGATTAAGAAAAAATTCTTCACGGAGAGGGTGGTTAGGCATTGGAATGGTCTGCCAAGGGAGGTGGTTGAGTCGCCATCCCTGGAGGTGTTTAAGGTTAGGGTAGACGAGTTGCTTAGGAGCATGATTTAGGGATTGGTGGGAATGGTTGGACTCGACGATCCAGTGGGTCTCTTCCAACCTGGTTATTCTGTGATTCTGTGATTCTGTGAAGTGCTCCTGTCTGCTCTTCAAAACTAACTGTCTTTGAAGATGAAAACATTCAGCTCCTCAGTTTGCTGTATCAAAACAGGGTTTTGGAGGATGGGTGTGAAGATCAAGTGAAGCCTCTGGGTTTCTGTTATTGACACGCAGATCACCGAAGGAGAGGAAGTGTGGCGGTTGTGTTGGTGTGCTCAAAGATGTTATCACAATGTGAGAATGTGCTGATTGTGTATGGTGATGGAGCTGCACCTGAGCTGGTGAGGCATTTCAGCCTGTTTTGGACATGGGTGGGAGTGAGAGGCTGGGCCACCCGAACTGCCTCAGGAGAACAAATGTCTCACTTGCCCTTTGGACCAGGGCAGGCTTCACGCCACAGCTTGCTCAAAAAATAGGGATACCTCAGCACGCATGGTCTTGTATGAGCCACTCGAGCACTGCGATGGGGCACACATGTCTGGCTGGTCTTGCACTGGTCCCCCGTGGTGCAGCAGGGACACTCAGTTTCTGGGGTGGTGATGGTACTCCATGGGCATGGGGGTCACCAGGCATTGGTGTTCCCTTGCAAGGCAAAGCCATGCATAGAGATGAAAGCAGAGGCACTCCATTCTCTGGGGGCCTTTCCTTATTTGTTTCAATCATGACAACATGATTTACTTAATCTATAAATATCCCTCTGGCACAAGAAACAACATGCCAGATGATATTTTCCAGATGGCCTCATGTTCCTGGGCGAGGCAATACCCTGGTTTCTTTTGAAAAGGGAGGAAAATGTGACCTGCCAACCCCACCCATCATTTCAAAAACAACTTTAAAATAATTTCATGTCCATCCCTGCTCTCAGGATAGAGCAGAAAGAGCCCATTGCCCTTTTTTTTGACACATGTTGCAATCCCCTGGCTGAGACCCAACAGCCCTTGAAGACCATATACTGCAAAAAACCTGTTAGGCAGACTGGAGTCAGTGGCTTTTCTTCTGCCTTTTTTTCCCTCTGGCCCTTTTCTTCATTTTTAATTCAGAAGCTCCAAGGCTGTGCCTGCTTTGGTCTCTTAACCCAGAAAAACGTTTTTCCCAAGGCCAGGAGCCCAGTGGTCATAGTGATGTGAATAACTCCTAATCCTCTCCTGCTATTGTAAGCAATGATATTTTTCTTTCTTTCTCTGTTTTCATACCAAGGGCTTAAGGCAGACCTGCCTGCTGTTACTAGTGAATACATGAGCTACTCGCTGATCTGGAGTAAGAGCAGCATAATCCTGCCATGTTTACAGACTCCATGACTACTGCGAAGAACTGCTCCAGTTTTGACATCAGTTCCTTCTTCCTTATCAATTCAGAGGTGGCTAGGATGAATGATTAGGGGAAACAGCAAATATTACGCATGAGCTACCTATTCTGCTTTTCAAATTAAAACCAAACAAAATTAAGTGTGACACAATACTCAGGAAAGACATTGGGGTTGATGAAAGACCATTAAACTTCAAGTAGAGGATGAGTTGTGGAAAACATTACCTGATCAACATCAACTACCTATGGCCTGCTAGAGACCAGGAAAACTTTGGTAAACATCAGCAGTTCTGTATGTGAACAAAAGGACTCTGTTTCACTAGTTAAATACTTACTTTAAGCTTGATGGGTTCTGTGTGTTGGTGTGGGACACGGGCCTTGCCAGTGTTGTTTAAGCCTGCTTATGAACCACAGTGAGTACGCAGAAGACAGGGAGGAGGTCTGATTTGGGCAAGAACACAGAGTTTTGCAGCCTAAGGCTTGCAATTGCTGGACGACACGTGGGATGAGCCGGAGAGCACACAGACCTGTGTCTCTGAGCCAGAAAGGCCCCCCATCATTGGGTGATGTTTCCAGAAGGATCACAACATTTCTGTAACACTCCATTTCTCCTCCTACTCTCTTTTGGATTGGACAAATCTGTGTTGAGAAATCAATGGGCACATGATATTTGACTTAAGTCTCACCTCCACAATAGTTCACAAAGATATAAATGTGCCACTTGGCATCCTTAATTTTGAAGACAATGAGAAGGTGAGAACAAGGATGGGGGCTCCAACAGCCAAACAGATCAACAGCTCTGATCTCTCTCATCCTCAAGCAGGGATACCTTCTTGGTAAGAGTTGTGTCTCTGACTGTCTGTGGGACATTCTCCAGGAAAGTCACTCAAGCCCTTATCACTATCTCAAGCTTGTATTTTTTGTAGGGAGTGAATTTACCTGCCTACAATTAATCTTGAACTCATTAAGCCAGCCACTTCAATAAATTGTTTATTGGTTCAACTTTGTGAATCTGCTCAGTGAAAAGTCCTTTAACAGGCTCTGAGGGACAAATGCTGATCCCACCAAACTTGTGAAACTGCTCAGTGTAAGTCCTTTACAGACCCTGACAGGACTGGTAGATCCTGTCAGCTTCACAAAGCTGTTCAGTGAAAATCTATTTTCAGACTCTTGATGAGCGAGATGACTCCACAGTAACCTTTAGATGACCAAGTACTAAGACTGGACCTAAGGCTGCACTTGAACACCTCAAGGTCAGAAAGTTCTGACTCAACAGGAGGACATCCTTTTCCTTGGAGATGTGCTGGACCCTCTAACCTTTTAATGGGACAATTGACATTGCTTGTTTCAGAGGGAATGAAAATATTCTGTTACCATATTTTTTCCAGTCATTCTGTGAGTCAGTTAAACCTGCTGTCATGCCCCCTCCTAGAACCAGGTAGATTTCACTTAGGGCAAATAATAGCTGTTTTGTGTAGGTGTTGTGGGCTTTTTGGCTTTTACAACATCTCTAGTACATGGCTAGATCAGTGCTTAAGCACTTGCGAATCCTTTAGACTCAGCCTCTGGCCTCATGCAAGGAACCCTGGAGCTCTCCCTGTCTGGAGAAGCTGGAACTGAAGTGGGGCAGAGAAGAGGTGGGACTAACAGGAAAACCAGATGGATCTTCGGGGAATTAGACCAGACAAACGTCAAACTTTTTGAAGCACAAAAAGAAGCAGAAATGCCTCTATTATGCAATACTTCTCTGAGCTGGCTGATGAGTTTGAATGTATCTGCGTCTGCCCCTTTACTTAATTTTTTTGCCTGTCTCTTAAGTAAGCTTTGGTGGCTCAGAAATATCAATCAGGTTTTGTATCGAAATGGTACATCTACTTCAAGCCAACAGGAAACTTTTAAATTAAAGTGTCCAACTCTCCAAAGCCCCAGCATTCAGACTAGACCATCCTCTTTCTGGAAGGTGCACTGGGGCTTTGAGAGAGCAGCCCCAGATCAACAAGCCAGGCAGATCTGGTGAAAATGTACCTTCTGCATTTGCCTACGTCTGTAGTCTTAAATGTGTTTTACTTCCAAATGGCCTCAGAGTAAATAGGTCACATTTGAAGTGTAATATTTAACTTAACAAATATCCTTAAAGATCATGTTGAACAAAGGCGTAACAGAGGACTTAATGAATGACATTCATTCGTGCAGGAACGCAATGGTTAGTTGTTTTTAGGACCGTCTATATCTACACCCTGTGGTAGTTTAGGCCATGAAAAAACAGAATATTTTATTGTGTGCTGCACTTCAGCTGGGAAATGCTGCAACTGCTTTCCTTGTGCTGGAAAAACTCCACGTAATGCCCTTGGATAGTAACATAAGTCTGATAAGTGATAAATATTAACAAATATACGGAAACACAGGGAGAGGGGAAAGTCAAACACCAGGTATTTGTAACTCAGTCTTGGTGCCCAAATCAGAATCACCTGATTTAGGAGAACTGAAAACTCTTACTGACCCCAGTGACTCCCTCAGCATTACACAGCTTTATAGATGTCGATGCTTATTATTAGCTATGAACTTTGTCCTAGGAAATAATTGCTATGATCACTGGAATCAGTTTTGGGATTTTCAATTATTTTGGGTTTCTGATGTTTATTTCAAACTGGCCTTCTTGTAGGAAGGAGTCAAGTTTAGTGAATAACAAAATTAAATGAAAATGTGATGCTGGGAAATAAAGGTTGGCAAAAAATTCCAAATCTGACACATTCTGGGCAAACATTTTCCTTCCAACTCAAAACAATTATTCCTTTTAAATAATTATTTAAAATTTGAATTATTTAAATGTGATGGAAATTAAAAGTATTTGAGACAATTGGCACAAATATTTAAAATACAATCCAACCCTATTTGGTGGTGATTATTAATTCAATACTCTTTTACTTTGGACTTGGACCAGGGAAAGCTTTTGCAATCTCAGGCTTCTACAGAGAGGGAAAAAAAATCCTTGGTTTCCACATACCTAAATGTTTCCAGAGCTTCCTGCAGCCACCTACAGATACACATGGATGACCCTTACTGATTCCTGTCCTGAGTGAGCTTGGCCAGTTAGAAAGTTGAAGCAGAGATGTGCTTGGCCTGTGTTTGCGCAAAGCAGATGGCTCCTGGACCTTTGGTTTTAAATCACAGAGCAGCCATCCCACCTTCTATCTGATGGTACTGTGTTGTTCTGGTTTACCTCTTATCACATACTCATTTCTAATTTGCTTGCTGGACATCATGCTTATTGTCATGCTTGCTTCAACTGGCAAAATTTGTCAAGAGTGTATCCCTTGTTGGTGAATACTAATCAATAAATATGATACTGTCCTAACACTGAGCTAATGCTTCTAAAATGATTTATCTGTATTTGCCAGTTTAATTTTTTTAAAAAATGGTCTCTTGGTAGAGGCTTGGTGACTTCATTTCAAGAGGCAAGAGCCTGGTAGAAAAACAGGATCATGGAATCACAGAATCATGGATTTACATAATGGTTCAAGTTGGAAGAGATCTCTGGAGATCAACTCATCCATCCCCCTCTCTCCCCCCTCCTCCCCCCTTCTCCCCCCCCCAGCTAAAGGCTAAAGCAGGTTCACCTGCAGCTGGTTGTACAGGACCATGTCTAGGTGTGTTTTGGCTACCCCCAGAGAAGGAGATGCCACAATCTCCCTGGGCAGCCAGTGCCAGTGTTCTGTCACCCTCACAGTAGCAACATTTTTCCTCATTTCCAGGTGGAACCACCAGTGTTAAATTTTTGTGCCCATTGCCCTTTGTCCTGTTGCTGGATAATACTGAAAAGAGTTGGACTCCATCCTCCTGGCACCCGCCCTTTAGATATTTCATGGAATCATAGAATCATAAAATGGCTTGGGTTGGAAGGGACCTTAAAGCTCATCTAGATACAATCCCTCTTCCCTCCATGGGCAAGGACACCTTCAGTTTCCTCAAAGCCTCGTCCAACCTTGCCTCAACGCATTCACTTTTCTTTTTTTTTTTCTTTTTTCCTTCTTTTTTTTCTTCTCACAGAAATTATATGAAGAAAGCCTGGCGATGAGAACACGATCCAGTTTCAATCACATTATGGCTGATTGGGAATACCACCCCTTTGGCACCTTGGCACAAAAAAAGGCAGATGGTTTAAGGGGCTCGGTATTCAACCTCGTTCCTATCAAGAAAAGGCTAGACAAGTGCTTTTGGCTGCATCATGAGAGGGTTTGTTTGGCTTTTCTGAAGAGAACAGAATACCTCTTGTTTGATTAAAACCAAAGCCAAAAGAGATACCAGGAGCAAAGGCAACAACTAAGGTTGAAAAACAGTAGAAAGGAGAGCAGATGCAGGCATCTTTCAGCCCAACTGCTGAGTTGCTGCCTGCAGCCCCTTGGGATAAGCTGCTCCCCAGTGTGACCCCAGAAGGAGCTGCTGAACAGAAGGCAGGAGAAGCATTACCCCAGATGTCCTTGGTGACTGCAGGAAACATTCCTTGGGGCAGGATAAACAGCCACACGGGCAAGACCGTACCCTTGGTTATTATGCTTGTTTATCATTCTGGGCCTTTCAGCTCCAGGAACACCTAGGCTATGGTCTGTGCATCAAGGAAAATGCACGTATAATAACAGTAAAGCACGTGTAGTATCTGGGATAGTGATACCACAACGGCTTTATGACCTTACTGGAAATCTTCTCTCCCTCCCCACTGTATGCAAGCAGCCCAAAGCTGCTGGCACGTGCCTCCTCTGCCCCCTTCACAGAATCACAGAATCACAGAATCACAGAATAACCAGGTTGGAAGAGACCCACTGGATCGTCGAGTCCAACCATTCCCACCAATCCCTAAATCATGCTCCTAAGCAACTCGTCTACCCTAACCTTAAACACCTCCAGGGATGGCGACTCAACCACCTCCCTTGGCAGACCATTCCAATGCCTAACCACCCTCTCCGTGAAGAATTTTTTCTTAATCTCAAGCCTAAATCTCCCCTGGTGGAGCTTGAGGCCATTCCCTCTCGTCCTGTCCCCTGTCACTTGGGAGAAGAGGCCAGCACCCTCCTCCTCACAACCTCCCTTCAGGTAGTTGTAGAGAGTAATAAGGTCTCCCCTCAGCCTCCTCTTCTCCAGGCTAAACAACCCCAGCTCTCTCAGCCGCTCCTCATAAGATTTGTTCTCCAGCCCCTTCACCAGCTTTGTTGCTCTTCTCTGGACTCGCTCCAGAGCCACAACATCCTTCTTGTGGTGAGGGGCCCAGAACTGAACACAGTACTCGAGGTGCGGTCTCACCAGTGCCGAGTACAGGGGGAGAATAACCTCCCTGGACCTGCTGGTCACGCTGTTTCTGATACAGGCCAAGATACCATTGTCCTTCTTGGCCACCTGGGCACACTGCTGGCTCATGTTCAGTCGGTTGTCAACCAACACCCCCAGGTCCTTCTCCTCCTGGCAGCTTTCCAGCCAGGCTTCTCCTAGTCTGTACCTCTGCTTAGGGTTGTTGTGCCCCAAGTGCAGGACCCGGCATTTGGCCTTGTTAAACCTCATGCCACTGGTCTCAGCCCAGCAGTCCAGCCTGTTCAGGTCCCTTTGCAGAGCCTCCCGACCCTCTAGCAGATCGACACTTCCACCCAGCTTGGTGTCATCTGCAAACTTGCTAAGGGAGGACTCGATGCCTTCATCCAGGTCGTTGATAAAGACATTAAACAGGACTGGACCCAGGACTGAGCCCTGGGGAACCCCACTTGTCACTGGCCTCCAGCTGGATTTAACTCCATTTACCACCACCCTCTGGGCCCGGTCATTCAACCAGTTTTTCACCCAGGAGAGTGTGCGCCCGTCCAGGCCAGAGGCCGACAGTTTCCGAAGCAGAATGCTGTGAGAAACTGTATCAAAGGCTTTACTGAAGTCCAGGAAGACCACATCCACAGCCTTTCCCTCATCCAAGAGTTTAGACACTTGGTCATAGAAGGTGATCAGATTAGTCTGGCAAGACCTGCCTTTCATGAACCCATGTTGACTGGGCTTGATCACCCGGTTCTCTTGCAAGTGCTTCTTGATAGCACTCAAGATCACCCACTCCATGACTTTCCCCGGTACCGAGGTCAGACTGACAGGCCTGTAGTTCCCCGGATCCTCCCTGCGCCCCTTCTTATAGATCTTGAGTGGACACATATAGTCCCTTGAGTGGACACATATCCTCCTTTCTCCACCTCTTCATTCCACCTCATTCTCAAGGTAGGATATCACAATCTAATCACTAACTGCCAGCTGTGCCACACCTTTTTCTCTCCCAGCCTTTGGTAAGCTGAAGACTGAGAGATCAGCAGAAGTTTTATGCCTCCTTCACAGGAATAATTTTTACATAAATTCATTGCAGCACCAGTGCCTCAGCAGCAGCAGGATTCAGCTCTGGCCGGTAGGCTTATTTTGAAATAGGCATGAGGATGAAGCCACGTGTAGCATAGCAACCCTTTCCAGCAGCTCTCCCATCCCAGTTCAAACAAAAACCACCTCACTGACCAACCAGGTACGAAACTTCTCATCAAATCAAAACCAGGCTGAAAGCACTTAAAAACTGTTTACTGAAGTGATTTGCAGCTGTGAAATTAGCTTGCAGGTGATGCTGTCCTTGTTCTGCCAGGTGCTTTGGACAACGCTTTGCATTGTGCTGTGCTCTTTACAGTGGCTGGGGGTGGGTCATTTGTCTCCCACAGCCTGTCTCGGCTCGCTGAGACCCCGAGTACTCTGATCCTGATTTGTAAGCAGGGCCGGCATCCTTGGGGTACTTACCAGGTCATTGCCTCCTTCCAGCATGTGGGCAGCTGTGCCACTTGCACGTAAGCACTTTAAGGCAAATCCAAACCAGGGGTGGTTCATGCAGGGGCTGTAAACTGACAGTTCAGGAACTAAAGATAAAATGGCCCAGAGGCATGTGTGTGATCCAAATTCTACCTTTAGATACATTTCCATCTCCAGAGACTAAGACTTTAACATCTCTACTGTAGTAACCCCGTGGGAGCCAAGTCCTGCCTGTGGCAATCTTCTGGAGTTGTCTCCAGGATTCACGTCCTCCTTCACTGTTGCCACTACTGTTTCCCAGGGTGCCTGTGCATGGCAGTGCTGCAGACACTGTTCGCCCTACCAGCTGTTGTCATGTTGCCCCTGGATGCGCCCAAGTTCACAAACCCCATCTTACCTTCCCCTGTATACAATGCCTGCTTTCACCCACGGACCAGGTAAGGAATAGCATCCCTGGGCTCATTGCCACAGGCTGATGAAGATGCTGCTTGTGCAGCTCAGAAATGTGGGAAAACTGAGATGGGAGCGGATCTCAGGAAGTCATCTGGCCTGATCCCTTACTCCAAGCAGGCGAGTGACTTATGTCAGTGGTGACTCTGTCACATTAATTTAAATTCTGCTTGGAGGGGTAGACAAAAATATCTTGAAATCCACTTTAACTTTAAATTTGACTAAGGCCTGTTATTATAAAAGAAATAGCTTAACATTATTTAGGAGGAGGGAGCGGTTTCAGATTACTTAATTGTGGGGAAAATGCATTTTTTGTTTAAAGTAAATGCCAAAATTTCTTTCATGGAAATGTTCCTCATGGATACACTGTTTCAAAACATATAAATAACATGCTGTCTCTTGAGAATTGTGAAAACACAAGGCTGGAACATACCTCAAAAGAGCTTGTGTCCAACCCTTGCTTCAGGCAGGTTTACCTCCATTGAAACATTTCCTGATTATTATCTAGCCTGCTTCACAAAATCTCTCGTGATCTTCCCACAGAATTTACTCCACCCCATAATAGCCTTGCAGTCAAAAGTGCTTTTCTAAATGAAAGCCCAGATTTCTTTTCTTTATTCATGCTCATTAAGAACTTGTTCAGCAATCAATTGTCAGGAATAAAAAGCAAAACTTCCTCCTGCCCGAGGGTAGACATGAAACTCGCTATGAACTGTAAGCAGTTCATCTGTGAGCTGCTTTTTTTTGTTGTTGTTGTTTAACTAAAAATTTCAGTTTCTAATCTTTGTTTGCTTGCATTAGCTTTGTAATAATCTTCGCTTCCACCCTCCCCTGCCCCTTCTTCTGTCCATTGTTTACCAGCCTGCGAGGTCTCTGGTTAGAGTCGGTTTATACCCTACCAGATGCCCCACTGGCCAAGGACCGACTGATGCAAGAAATAATTACTACTGCAAAAGTGGAATATTCCGGTTTAAGCTAAAGTAAAATCAGTTTTCTAACTTCAGTTAAGTCTCATTTAAGTCTCTGTATTATTTTTTAAAGTTATAGACAGAATGTCCCTCTTCTAGGATGAGTAAGAATGGCTTTAAATTGGAAGGGGGAAGACTGGACATTAGGAAGAAATTCTTCATGATGAAGGTGGTGAGGCACTGGCACAGGTTGCCTGGGGAAGTTGTGGATGCCCCATCCCTGGAGGTGTTCAAGGTCAGGCTGGATGGAACTCTGAGTAGCCTGGTCTGGTAGGATGTCCCTGACCGTGGCAGGGGGGTTGGAACTGGATGATCTTTAAGGTCCCTTCCCACCTAAACCATTCTATGATAACATGGTTTGGTTTTTTTTTTCAAACTGTTTTTTCTAGACATTGCTCTAAAAAGAAATGATAACACCTTGTGTTAAGTATGATATGTACTCAACAGATGATTCTTCTGTAATTGTTTCTGTGTGGTTATAGTCTCTCTATGTAAAGAATGCAAGATCAGACAGTAATAAAGGATGCTGGCTTTCTGAAACTCCAAAACGAGTATTAGAGAATTTATTTGATTGTTTTTTTCGGTATCACAACACATACCGTGACTTGTGCTCCCCTTGATCTACCCCAGCCTGACAACACGTAAAACAGGGATGAAAAGAAGAGGAGGCTGAGGGGAGACTCATTGCTCTCTACAACTACCTGAAAGGAGTTTGTGGAGAGGAGGGGGCTGGCCTCTTCTCCCAAGTGACAGGGGACAGGACAAGGGGGAATGGCCTCAAGCTCCGCCAGGGGAGGTTCAGACTGAACATTAGGAAAAAAATTTTCATGGAAAGGGTCGTTGGGCACTGGAACAGGCTGCCCAGGGAGGTGGTTAAGGTGTTTAAGGCACGGGTGGACGATGTGCTAAGGGGCACGGTTTAGTGTTTGATAGGAATGGTTGGACTTGATGATCCAGTGGGTGTCTTCCAACCTGATGATTCTACGATTCTAAAAAGTGTGGATTGGATAACACGCTCCCATCGGCCGTGGGGTGTAGAGGAGAAATTCCTGGAGGTGAGAAATGAGGAGAGAACGAGGACGGGTTAAAAAGAAAAAAAAGGAAAAAAGGAAAAAAAAAAGACTTACAGCAGTTTAACATGGCATAGTACGGGTTAAAACAAACAAACAAACAAACAAACAAATCCAACGAAAACCCGCAAACTCAACCAAACCCACCAGAACCCGGTACGCTGCAGGTGGCAGCGGCCTCGCCCCTCCCGGCCCCGCCGGAGCGATGCTCCCGGCTCCCGGCGGGGCGGATCCGGGGGGCGACGGGAGGCGGGCCCGGGGGGGGCGGGCGCCGCCGGGGATGCCCGGGGCGGCGGGAGGGAACCGCGCTCGGCGAGCGGGACGCGGGTCTCCGGTCAGCGGGGACAGCGTGGATTCCTCCTCCCTCGCCGCTCCGGGAAAGGTGCGTTTGGTTTGGTTTGGTTTGGTTTGGTTTGGTTTTTTTTAATTCTTCCCCCAGGGAGGGTTTCCAGGAGCGCCTCGCGTCCCTGTCCTCGCGGGCTGGAGCCGGCTCGGGGCCCGGCCGGAGCTCCGCGGGGACGGGGCGGGGGGTCCGACCCGGTGGACCAAGGCGTTTGGGCCGAGGGTTGTGAGGGGAGCCGCTTCCCGATCCCTACGCGGCTCCGTGGGGGTCTCTGCGGCGCTGGAGAAGGTGAGGGGGGACCTAGAACCCCGGGGAAGGGAGCTGGAAAGCACCTACGAGAGGGACATAAGATCATAGGTAACCCTTGTAACTGGAGTTACCTAAAACTAGTGAAGCTTCCAAAAGAAGGCAAGTTTAGAAGATTTGGCTAAGGATGAGCTCTTCTGGTTGAACTGTCGTGTGGTTTCCTAATACACGAGAGGTTGTTCAGAATAGAGTGGAAGTTTCTTAACCCTGAAGAAACCATCTTTAGCTTCTGCTGAGCTCCGTAGTTTTGCACTATGATGCATGGGGTTTGTTGCTGCGGAAGTCAGGGTAGCAAATCTTACAGAACTCAAATTCCCCTTTTTTTGGTTCTTGTAGCGATTTCAGAAGCATCTTGAGGCACGGGCTCTCCAGAAGGAAGCACTGACTAGGAAGACAGATGTGAAGGCCCTTCTCTTGTTTGCATAAGACATTTGAAAAGACAAAAATGGCAGAAATCCTTGTGGGTTGGAGGGTGCGGTGTTGGGCCTGCCATCAGTTAGTTTTAGGTTTATAGTTCAGTTAGCAGCTAGTAGATATGCCCCAAGTTTTCCTTCCCACTGGATAGCAGTCTGCCATTGTTTTTTTTTTTTTTTTTTTTGTGTATGTGTGTTCAGTTCTGGGCCCCTCACCACAAGAAGGATGTTGAGGCTCTGGAGCGAGGCCAGAGAAGAGCAACAAAGCTGGTGAAGGGGCTGGAGAACAGGCCTTATGAGGAGAGGATGAGAGAGCTGGGGTTGTTTAGCCTGGAGAAGAGGAGGCTGAGGGGAGACCTCATTGCTCTCTACAACTACCTGAAAGGAGGTTGTGGAGAGGAGGGAGCTGGCCTCTTCTCCCAAGTGACAGGGGACAGGACAAGAGGGAATGGCCTCAAGCTGCACCAGGGGAGGTTCAGACTGAACATTAGGAAAAAATTTTTCATGGAAAAGGTCATTGGGCACTGGAACAGGCTACACAGGGAGGTGCTTGAGGAGCTTAAGGGATGGGTGGATGAGGCGCTGAGGGGCACGGTTTAGTGTTTGATAGGAATGGTTGGACTCGGTGATCCAGTGGGTCTCTTCCAACCTGGTGATTCTTTGATTCTGTGATTCAAATACTAAGGTCTATGAAAAAGAATTGGGAAACTTTTTTTGACAGGGTGCCGAGTAAGATGCTTCTGTACTGTTTTGGGTGGAAAGAGACTTAACAGTCTTGACTGTGCATCTTTTCTTGCTCCATCGCACTCGTCACATTGCTTGGTGCTCCCACCAGGACAAAACCTGTCACCTCCCCATCCCCCAGGGACTGTGGTTTGGCATACTGGAGCCCAGCACCCTGACTCTATACGGCGTTACCCCAGCAGTGCACTGGGAATGAGGGGGCCAGGCAGGCCCTCTGTGAGTCATGCCAGCCCCTGTGAGCTGAGTGGGGCAGCCCTGAAGCTTCACGTGAGGCCCAACCATGCGGGCGAGGCAGCTCTGGGGTCACTCAGAGGGGGCAGGGTCTGAATCGATGCGTTACAGGGCCAGATATAGGCATGGCGCCAATGTCAGGGGCAAGAACCTCAGCTTAAAAGCCCTCCCTATGATTTTCCATTTCAGTTCCGTGCCTGTAGCCTGGCTGCCTCATACAGTGCTTTCTCCCGTTTTGAGCAATTCCATCTTCTGTTTTGCCTCACAGCTCAGGGTTTCTGGGTTGGGTGATGCTTGCTGTTGCTATTTCTGATTCCTGAAGCCATGCTATGTATCTGCTTCTCCTTGGTGTCTCCTGTGCTGGGCTTGAGGGCTGTGGCAGAGTGGGGAGGCAGGTGTGGAGCAGAACAACATGGGGAAGGATGCACCTGTGATGAGGAACCAAAGGGGCTAGAACTCACTGTGATGGAGGGATGGAGGTTCAAAAAAAAAAGAAAATTAGGGATGTGCTTCGAATTACCACAGGACCTTTTTGAACTGAGAGGCAGGTTACAGCTCTCACATCACTCGGATGCTGTACTCTGCAGCTGGGAGCTTTGCAATATGTTTTGCTGTTGTGTTTGTCAAACATGAGCGAATCTTATCACTTTATTCCTGATATAGGCGTAGAAATCTCAGGAAGACACCAGCTGGAGTGTTTTACTCGTGCTTCACTAAGAAATACTTGAGATATTTGAGATTTTTGCAAGGACATGCAGAATCTTATATTTCAATAAATAGTCGAAAGACTTGTATAAAGTTAAGAAGAAAATGAATCTTCCTGAGGCTTTTTGGGTAACCTCGGGTGTCCACTAGCAGGTGAGGCGTGTAGGCTGAGGAGCAGCTAGCCAGAAGAGGGCTCTCCCTTCCCACGGCCCACACCTTGGTGGCCTCACTTCAGAAGTGCTGCTGACACCTCCATTGCTCCCTGCAAGGCTCTGGGAAAGCTGCAAGTCTGCTTCCACTTCAGCCCTGTATTCATCCGAGCAGTCAGGCACAGTTTAGTATTAGAAATCTCTGCTTTTGATCCAATAGTTAATTCTATGTGTGAATACTGCATGAAGAGTGTGTAGCATTGAATTTTAAAAGGAGCTCCTTCAGGGAGGTTATGTATGATCTCGATACACGGTGGTTTAGCTAAGTGCAAATAACACATTATGAGGTGTGCAGAAGGGAACAGAATCAAACACACTATCCCTTAGTGTACATATCCCTGATACATATAGTGTGAGCACTGAGGGAAGCCTTAACGAGCAGAAACTTCAACGTAGACTCGGGTTGTGTAAAAGAAAAAAGTCAAGGTGTTTTAAATGTGTTTACTATGGTATGTGGTTTACCCTTTGAAAAGGCCACCATGCTTCCCCCATAGGCACTGATCATGTGAAGGGGTTCGTACAAACTGACCTGCACCTGCTTCCATACAGTGAGGGCAGAACCAAAAAGCACGGCTTCAAACACAAGTCCTTTGTCCAGTTTTGTGCTGCAGACTGCCCTATTCCAAGTATTTCTAAAGACCACTCTTGGCCATAACTCTCCTCTCCACAGCACACATGAGCAATTCAGAGTATCACTTCTTATTTACTGTTCTTGACAAACCTGCTGAACTTGAAAGAGTAAAGGGATAAAAGAAGAGAGGTCAGTGCAGAGCAGTGTTGTGCATGGTCTTTGGACTGTATGGCATGGCACACATGCTTTGACAATGTGTGTAGTCTTTAAATCCGTATCTTTCCAAATTTGTTCTCGATGAAGCATTTCAGGCTGTAATTTTCAATTGAGTTTGAAAGGAAGGAAAAACTTTAGTTTTTATCTTTAGTGTCTCCGAAATAACAGTAACTAGGAATTGATTTATGTAAACTTTCAGCAGCTTTTTAAAATTTTTTTATTAAGGGCGCTTTAACACCAAATTTATTTGGGAGTTATGCCCACTGATTATTCTGCATTCCCTTAGCTCTAGATTCAAGCTGAATATATTTAATTTTGGTGCACAAAATGCTACTTAAAAGTCTACCCTGATAGTTCTCCTTTGATGCTAGTTTGAGATTTTAAGATTTTGTGTATTTTCCTGTGACTTATATTTCCAGAAGCTTTTAGAGAAAAAGCTATAGGTGCACCCCCCATGAAGCTTGTCATGACTTTCTGAGAAAATCAAAAGCAAGGCTAAAACCTGTTGGCATAGAGGAATGGAATTATGGATTGACCTTCTCCTTGAAGCAGTAATGAAAAGACTTCAGATCTTTTGCAGTGTTAATCTGGGAAAATATCCTGGACCCAATGTTAGGGAGCATACTTGACTAAATATTTAAAACCAGCACTTTACCTGACCTGTGTAGAAATGCGCTAGACTTCTATTATATCACCTACAGTGAACTGCAGCCTTGTCTGCTTTGTGGAAACTTGAATGGCATTCTCTGTGCCTTGCTGAGCCGACAGCATATTGCATCAGCCATGGTAAACTAACCATTGGGGCTGAAATAGAAGGAAGTATCTGGAAGCACACGAAGGCTGCTTTGTGGGGTGGATGTTGTGATTGGTGCTGGGATGTGGCGCACTGTCCTACACGTGAAGTAGTATACTAAAGATGATTTAAGGTAAAAAAATGTTTTTTCCTTGATGTGTGCATCACGGGAAATGCACGGATCTGTTCCTTGCCTCATGAGAAAGTGCAGCCTGGTTTCTGTGAGGGAGGACCTGGCTCTTGACTATCACTTCTGTAGTAACTGTTTGTGGTTAAGTCGTCTCTGTGTTGCCCCAACAAAGTCTCAAAGCATCTTTCTGATAGGATCACGAAATTTCCTTGATCAGAGCTTATTAATATTGCTGTGCTTTTTAGTCACAAAGCACATCTAAAGTAAAATATGAGTGAATTTTAAGGAAACGCAACTGCATGTTTGCATTGGTGTGGCAGTTATTTCTGTGCTTGTGATCATTTCCTCTTGTTTTGTTTCAGCAACTGAAATTATTAGATGAAACTTAAGTGGTGTATTGCCATTAGTCATCTTGTAGCTTCAAATAATACTTCAGCAGAAATGATATGGAGCTTTTGCTGTAGCCCTGCAGGTGTTGGCACTGCCGTGGAGGGGCCTTTGGCTTCCCTGGTGCTTTCACTGTTGCTGGAACAGCTTGTTGTAATTTGCTGCACCTATTTACTGCCTGAGATATTTCTCTCCTGCTTAGCTGCTGAGCATCTGCAGAAGAAATAAACTGGGACATTGCTATCTCCTCACTGCTTGGAAAGGAGAAATGTTAAGGGAGCAGTAGTGATCTCTTAACTACCTTCTCCCAGATTGTGCTTCAGTCAGACTGTTCTGTCAGAGCTAAAAGATCAGTAATACTTAATATTTATTTTGTAGGCAGAATTTTCTGACTCAGATACTTGAGGGAATCCCTCTTATGGTGAAAACTTTTCCTTGGGTTGGTTTAACTGCAACACAAACCTTGCTTCCTGAAGGATGTACAGGTGGGGTGACAGTGCTGGGACATCCTCCCCTTTCTTTAACTAACAGAGTAATTTGGCATGTGCTAAGGAGACAGATGTAGGGTAAGCTGTTGACAGGTTTAAGCAAGTTATGAGTTCTTGGGAACATGAAGCCATCAATAAATCGTTGTCAAGCCTTTTGCACTGGATGTAGGTAAATGAGGACATGTCATGGTTACTCATTTTCTTTGTTTAAAGAATTGTACAGGGAACATTTGGAAGCAGATGTTACCACAAATGAAAATAAATACATGAGTTGTTCAGGAAGTTGGTAACCTTGCTACCTAACGTATTGTATAACTAGTTTTGTTTGCACTAGGTAGTGCAGAACTGATCACCAGCTGGTAATCCAACATCCAAATCCAAATTTCACCGTTACAGGGAAAAGAAAAAGGCTTCTTTGCATTTAAGTATTACAAGGTCTTAGGTGTAACCAGCAGGGTTTCCGGAGCTGGAAGCTTGCAGGGGTGGCCTGTGTGATACTGGGCTAGGTTAATTAACCATTGATGAACAGGATAACCAGTGTTTAGCAGCTTGAGACAAACACAAAGAAAAGGACTAACACTTAAGGGTAAATAGAATAGTAATAATTGAGCCGAAGCAACTGACACTTAAAGAATAGTGGAATAGAAGCTGCTCACACTTAAAGAATACACAGGATGACAGTTGTTTAGCTAAAGCAACATATTTCTATAAGCCATTATGTAGGAAGGGGGCCTGTTGCTAGAAGATTTCTGATAAGCAGGACAAGTCATCTGGACCTGTGATAAGAGTGGAAAGCTAACACTGATAAGGATGGCAAGGATCTGGAGAACACGCGCACAGCTTGAAGTTTAAGGAAGTTAGGACAATCGTCTTCATCCCTGAGAAGACACTACACAGGCACAAACAAGAAGACGACTCTTCTCAAACTCATTATAGTAAGAAGCGGGGAAAGGTTATGGATATGTATAGGCGTTTTTGGAATATGTAACAGTTCACTGTATAAAGTCAAGACAAGTTGCCACGATGGGCACACACGTTGTTCTGGAGAAATAATTCTCCTGTGCATCTCAGCGCTGAATAAACATACCTACTTTATAACATTATAAGTTATAGAGTCTTAATTCCTCGTGTCATGTGTGGTAAGGGACCATCAGCTGCCTTGTGCTGGTTCCAGCCAGCTCCAAAACAGATAAAAACAGCCCATCACACACCGAAACTACAACTGATCAGCACAAAATGCCTCTGCCTGTGTTCATTTAAGAAAGGGTGGTAGTTGCTGGGGGCAGGAGTTACAGAAAGGAGACATGGGAGGAGGCACACAAGAAGGCACAAAAGGGCACACGTGAGAATGCAAAAGAAGAGACGTGAGTCACAGGAAAAGGAGAAATGGGGCAGGAGGCCCAAAAGCACATGTGTGAGGACAAATAAAAAGAGACATGAAAGCAAAGATGTGAGAAGACACAGGAAGAGATGTGAGTAGATAGAAGAGGATATGCTGGAGGAGATGTGAGGAGATATGTGAAGAGACATGTCTGAAGCAGAGGGAGGAAAAGGTGGAGACATATGGAAGGGGTTGTTGTTGGGTACTTGGCTGGAGATGATCTCTTAAAAGGAAGCTTTCTGTGCCAGAGGAGGTACCCTTGAGCAACTGTGACCTATGCTTGCGCAAGGACACCCCATAGCATCTGCAGGCTATGACGGACCTACTCTGGGACAGGGCTTCTCTTGAGAGACTGTGGCCCATGGAGAATCCATACCATGGCAGGTGTATGCCAAGGAACTATAGGCTGTGGAAGTCCCATGCTGGAGTGGAGGAACAGGGAGTAGTGGGAGAAAACTGAGGTGCAAGAAGCAGCCAAAAGAAACAGTTGTGTGCTGACCCATAGCCTCCTATGCCACCTGTTACCTCACTGAAAGAATTGAGACAGACTGAGTGTGGCCCACAGTGAAAATAAGGGAAGTTGAAGCTAGAGAAGTCCCTGAATCAGTAATTAGAAGTGTATATTAATTTGTAATAAATAAAATTAAGTGAAATTCCTGAAATCAAGAATGCTTTTCCTGTGGCAGTATATTCATTATGCTGGAGTGGAAAGCGGTGTAGCAATGACATGGCCAAACAATACAAATCCCCTGTGGATATAATCTGGGTCGAGTTTCCCATCTCCATGTGTGAAACTGGCATAACAGTGTATCGCTGTGTTGATGCTTTGGCGTTTCCCATGTACAGCTTTCTAGAGATAGGTCAGCACCAACCAACTGCTGGTGTTACCAGTGGTGATCTTTGAACAGGTTATGTGGGCAAAAGCCATAGAACAGATGCAGTTTTATTTGCAAACCTTTATACTGAGTCTGCAAAAGATTCATTGTGGGGGTAGTTACCTCTTTACCCACCCCCAGACTCTTTGCTGGTGCAGTATACCATGTACTATACCACATACTGCAGGTGTAATGTGGTTATAAAATCTCCCTCCTTTGCTCTTCTTCCTTCCAAACATGAGTGGAGCAGTAGAGGAAAGAGGGAGAGAACAGAGGAAAGGGAGATGGCAGGGTCTTGCCATTTCTTGCAACTGCAACTTGGAGCCTGAAATAAGGAAAAGAATATGGAGGGGAAGGGAAGTTCACTATGATATGGCCATTCCCAGGTCCACCAGAGCCCGGTGCTGCCCGCTGGACCATATGTCATTGTCTACACGTAGAGTAAAAACACTCCAAAGTAGCCTTTCTGAGATTGAGTTGAAAACTCACCAGATCATGAGGATGGCTTTTGTTCACATAAACAAAGATGAAAATCTCAGTGGAGTTTTTTCTGGTTTTCAACTGAAGAATGATTGATCTGAAATGGAAAATACTTTCCTGTTATGAAGCTGACCCATAGCTCTCTGTAGCAGGCATAATGTTCGCTTACTCTTATATTTTGTCTCACAAAACTTCTGGTTTTACATGGAATTGTATGGATTTTATTTCTTTTAAATTATGCAAACTTTTACCACAAAGGAAACACAAGGAGAGAAGACCCTAAAACGTTTTGCATCTTTCAGACAATTTAATATTATTTCTTTTTCCGTAAAGAGTGTATTCCTGGTGAAACCTCACTGTTTTTTTCATGTTTTTAATTAAGAGCCTGGGTCCACTTTAATTATGCAGGCTTTTGGGAAGGCATTGGCACATGGATGATGATGCCCTTTGGTTAGATTGCATTGCAGGAGCCTAACTGAAACAAAGAAACTTATGCTTAACTGTTTAATTATCATTAATTATCACTAATTATTATTAATTATTATTAATGCCATTAAGGCAGGTACACTTTTATTCAGTACTGAAGAAGACTGAGGATTTGTCCTCATAGTGCTTCTGCCAAGCAGTGATTTCACAGAAAATTTATACACAGAATTGTTTTCAAATTCATCTTTCCCAAAATAACAAGTATACCTTATTCCCAGAACCTCATTGCATATCCAGGGGGAATGAAATCAGATCAGCTCAGAGTCGTTAAGGTGTGGCCATATCTGAGTGGTCAATCTCAATGACTCTAGGCAAGAAGAAGATAAGAGTCGTTATAGTTATCTTAGTGGTTATCTTGTTTCTAACACATTATAGTTGATATTCCATCACCATTTACAAATCACCATTTCAGTTCCCCTTTTTTCAAGGCCTTTGCAAATTCTTTTGCAAAAGAGTCACAAGTTGTTTCAGTCTTATTGTTTAAGTTCTCTTAAAATATTTTCTTGATTCTACTGCATGTCTGATCTGATTTCTTTTCCATGTCTAATAACCAGTGTGCATTTTACTGACAACACTAAAATGCACACTGAAACACTGTACAGGTTAACAAAACTGATAGTCCCAATCTACAACACTGATAAAAGATTGTTTCAACCAGGGCAAGTTGATGAGCTAGGAATTTAAATAAGAAAATTCTATACCCTCCCACTCTTTTATGGAGCTAAGAAGGCCATACTAATTTTTTATAGAAGTTCCTACAGTCTGAGATTGATTGGTCAAATTGGAACAGCTCATGCCCTCAAAATCAGAGCATCCTTTATGGTGTCTTAATAACAGATAATCAATTGCAGCTTTGTTTTCTGAAACTGATGCTGAAGTTGTCTGGTTTCAAGATTTCAGGCCTCCAAGGCTCGGGACATAATTGAGGTTCCTTGCATACCCTACAAATAAATCTCTTTAAAGTATTGCAATTCATGGGCACGGCTACTCCTGGTGTTAAAAGGAAGCCAGCATAGTTTCAGCTTTATATGACAGTTTTGACAACCGCATATAGTTTCCAAAGGTTTGAATGCTTGCAGGGATTTCCAACATACATGGAATAAATATATGTTGTACTGAAAAAACAGCATTTAAACAAAAGGCCATACTATTGTATATTATACAAGCAAGTTTTTCCCAAATGTTTATAGAGGCATCCAACTTATGGGAAAATAAGGCTTCTCCTAATGGACACATTAACAATAATATTAACAATTTTCCATCTTTACAGTTCACTTTAGTTAGCCATAATTTTTAAAGGTGTTAAGCGTTCTGTTGTTCACTGGCTGGTAGATGATTTCTTCACTTGATCCAAGTTCTTTTATCTTGATTGCTGCAAAGGCTGTTAACAATACTTGGTATGGTCCATTCCACTGTTCTCCAAGTGATTTTCCTGTAAAATCTTTAACAGAAAACTCTTCCCCAGGTGTAAAAGGGTGTACAGGTTGATTTTAAACCTCTAGGCTGTGCAGCTTGCTTTTTACTTTGTTTGTTGTTTGTTTGTTTGTGTTTTTTTGTTGTTTTACTTTTTATTGGGTTTTTGTTTGTTTCTCAAGCAAGTTCAGCTGGTTTCGTTAGCTGATTGGACAAATTCTCACCTAATTCTGAGAGATCTTCTCCTGTATACTGCAATTGGTATACAGGGCTAATGCTTTTCCAGTTATAAACTCTTGGACTTTCTGGGAGATAAACTCAGAAATATACTCTTATACTCTTCCATCAGCTTCAACATATCTTTTTATGGTTAAATCTGCTCTTTGGACTTCTAACCCTGGGGGCTGGTCTGAACAGTCACACTAGGCTTGTAAAAGTAGAAATAGCACCAGTGTGTCCCAGCTCGACTGCCTGGCAGTTCCCTTTCACTGGAGAATTCTGCTAGAGAAGATCTGGCTCTGTGGGTAGAAGAGATGGGAAAAGAGGGGAACGTGTCTTTTCAAGATGGCTGCTGTACTGAAGGCTTAACAGTCTTAATGTTTGAGTCTCTTTTACAAAGTGTGGTTTTAAAATGGTGAAAGAAGGGGAAAATATTTTTTTTTTAGCGAAAAAAAGCGTTAAGTACTTAAAGTCTAGAGCCTTAAACATAAAGTTAAGAGCATGGTCAAAGCAGAGATGCTGTGTGAAGGAACATAGTAAACACTACTGTGTTGTGGAGCTTTGTAGCAAATATGGGACACAGGGTGGTTATCAAGGAAGGGAAACAAGTGCCATTCTGTGATTCTGGGAGCTGAGACCTCTTGACAGGGACAGATAATAACACTGGGGTTTTAGATGATTTAGTTTTGAGGAAAGATAGCAAGGTTCCCCTTTGGGGAAATGAAACACAGCATCAGAAGCTGTCCCACTGTCAGGTGTCAAGATTATTAGTCAGTCTTGGCTTATGATAAACAAAAGTAGAGGTCTGATCATATTTTGTTTTTGAAGAGGAGTAATTTTTGCTATAGGACAGTATATTGTCCCAGATTCACTGCCTGAGAGGGGTGAAACTGCTGCTGCTCTGCGTCCAGGCAGTAGTGAAGCTAAAGATACATTCAGCTGACACCTATACACTACATTTCACAGAATCATAGAATAACCAGGTTGGAAGAGACCCACCGGATCATCGAGTCCAACCGCTCCTATCAAACACTAAACCATGCTCCTTAACACCTCATCCACCCGTGCCTTAAACACCTCCAGGGAAGGTGACTCAACCACCTCCCTGGGCAGCCTGTGCCAGTGCCCAGTGACCCTTTCTGTGAAAATTTTTTTCCTAATGTCCAGCCTAAATCTCCCCTGGTGGAGCTTGAGGCCATTCCCCCTTGTCCTGTTCCCTGTCACTTGGGAGAAGAGGCCAGCTCCCTCCTTTCTACAACCTCCTTTCAGGCAGTTGTAGAGAGCAAATGAGGTCTCCTCTCAGCCTCCTCTTCTCAAGGATAAACAACCCCAGCTCTCTCAGCCGCTTCTCATAAGGCCTGTTCCCCAGCCCCTTCACCAGCTTCATTGCTCTTCTCTGGACTCGCTCCAGAGCCTCAACATCCCTCTTGTGGTGAGTGGCCCAGAACTGAACACAGTATTCGAGGTGCGGTCTCACCAGTGCTGAGCACAGAGGGAGAATAACCTCCCTGGACCTGCTGGTCATGCTGTTTCTGATACAAGCCAAGATGCCATTGGTCTTCTTGGCCACCTGGGCACACTGCTGGCTCATGTTCAGTCAGCTGTCAACCAGCACCCCTAGGTCCCTCTCCTCTAGGCAGCTTTCTAGACAGACTTCTCCTAGTCTGTAACACTGCATAGGGTTGTTGTGCCCCAAGTGCAGGACCCGGCATTTGGCCGTGTTAAACCAGCAGATCGACACTTCCACCCAGCTTAGTGTCATCTACAAACTTACTAAGGGTGCACTTGATGCCTTCATCCAGGTCATTGATAAAGACATTGAACAGGGCTGGACCCAGCACTGAGCCCTGGTATGTATGTATGTGTGTATTTATGTAGACAGTACCAACAGCCTCATCTTGCTCCTCTCTCTGGCTGGACAGGATGGAAAGGCACAAATGAGAATACACATAGACATATGTAGAAGGTGGTTCCCTCCAACAGCTGAGGTCAGACACTCACCCAGGTAGCTGCCCCTGGAAGCCAGTCTCCCTCGTTGCTGGCATTTGGACTTGTAAGCCCTACTCCAGTTGCTGGTACAAACTCTCACAGCTGGCTAGGACTTTCCGTGTCCCACAGCTGATCCCCTTGTGCTGTCACTCAGACACACACATGTGCTCTCACATCCAGAGCTGGCCCTTAGAGACCCACTCCTGGCTCCCAGGCCACCTTGTATACTCAGGCTGGTCCAACTGAGCTTTGCAAGCCCACTGCACATTTGCACACCCACACTCACTCCGTTGCTGGCACTACAGACACATGGGCCCACCTGCAGTCTAACCCCAGTTGCTGCATTCACAGCCTGATAATGTACGTGTGCACACAGATTAGAAAGCCCTCACTCAGGGAAAAGAGTGAGAATAAGAAGACAAGAGAGACTACGCTGATCAAGTGCAGATCATGGCCAGACAAGTGTCCTGACCAGCGAGCTGTTTACCTGCATGTGGCCCTTTTTCTCTCCTTACACCTCTATTTTTACCCTCTTGTTCCTCCCAAAATCACCTAAACCTCTCCCTTGCCCCACCTTTGGTTCCTTTTTAAAATATTTCATAATAAGTCCTATGCAATTCCAAGCTGTTCTTTCCATGCACCCCATAATATGTCTCACCCCTAGGCAGTGACTCCCTTAGTCTGAAGGGTGATGTGGATGGAGAGCTGCTTTTGTCGATTGTGGCAATGGGTTTTATGCCTGAACACTGGGACAGCCCTGGGAGGAGCCCAGACAAGTTGCTGGTTCCTTCAGTCCTTGATCTGAGATTCTGCCTGCCATTGTGCTCTTGTGCTCCTCTGGGTTTGGGCAGCCAGGCTTATGATGGGCTGATGGCCCTTGTGATGGGTCTGGAAGGAGCCTGGCAGAGTATATTTGGACTCCCCTTTTTGACATTGTCACTCTGAGCTTTTTGTGGGTGAAAGATGAGCTTTGTCACATAGCGTCACAACCTGAACATGGGCTGTGGTTTCTGATGGGGCCCTGTGGGCACTATGGCAGCATGGAGAAGCCAGGATGCTTTTTTAAAGATGACCTAAAAGCATAATTAAAGCATGCTTGCATGAAGGGGAGTTCAGCATGCGGCTCTGCTATAGTACTGTCCCGAGGTTTGTGGTCTGTTGCCTTCCTTGTCAATGTCTTTTTCTTCTTTCCTCCCCTTCAGATCACGACGATTATCTTGGGAGAGCCAAGATTATCTTGGGAGCGACAATGCTCAGGATGCCCCGCTGCCTGCTAAAACTGACCAGGGTGGTACTGAGCCACAAGCTTAGGGTTCTGTTTATCCTCGCCTTTAAGTTTGTGTCCTTTGTCTCCATCAAGTTATACTGGAGAATCACGGAGGACCCTATGGGCAGGGGCCAGTTCTACAGGTTGCCCGTTGAAATCCACTGTCCTCATTCTGTGCCGTCTCCTCCCAATGCTATTGCTGGTGAGTCCCCTCCTTCTCCAGGGAATGTGTTTTTTGTGGAGACCTCAGAGCGAATTAACCCAAGTTACCTGTTCACGTGCTCTGTGGAGTCAGCGGCTCGGACGCACCCAGAGACAAGGGTTGTGGTGCTCATGAAAGGCTTAGCAAATAGTAACACCTCATTACCCAACCACTGGGGCTTCTCATTGCTGAGCTGCTTCCCCAATGTGGAATTCCAGCCACTGAACCTGCCAGAGCTTTTTTCTGGAACACCTCTGGCAGAGTGGTATTTGCAGGCTCAGCAGCGCTGGGAACCTTATTTCTTACCCATCCTGTCTGATGCCTGCAGAATTGTGATCATGTGGAAATTTGGTGGCATCTACCTGGACACAGACTTCATTGTGCTTAAGAACTTGAAGAACCTTACCAATGTGCTTGGTACCCAGTCCAAGTATGTACTGAATGGGGCCTTTCTGTCCTTTAAACCCAAACATAAGTTTATAGAGCTTTGCATGCAGGATTTTGTGGAGAACTACAACAGCTGGATCTGGGGGCACCAGGGCCCACAGCTCCTAACGCGTGTCTTCAAGAAATGGTGCTCCATCAGGAGTCTTCGGAACAGTATGAGCTGCAAAGGAGTGAGTGCTCTGCCCCGTGAGGCTTTCTATCCCATTCGATGGCAGGACTGGAAGAAATACTTTGAAGTGATCAGCTCCTCAGAGCTTCACCATCTCTTTAATAACACCTATGCGGTGCATGTATGGAATAAGAAGAGCCAAGGGAAAAGGCTAAAGTTCACATCCCAGGCCTTGCTGGCTCAACTCCATTCTCGCTTCTGCCCTGCCACATATGACATCATAAGGACTTTGAATGACAGTGACTGATGGGTCAGTTAAGAGATGTTGCCTGAGAGCCTACAACTCTCCAGCTGTTCCATCACAAATGAACCTTCTTTGGAAGTGCAGTGATGGGAGTTGAAGGTAAAAGCCATTTGTAGACTATAGGTGGATCCTATAGCTTCAGCTGATGTCTGTGCAGCTCTTTGTCTTGACTTTAACTGCCTACCAGCTATATTTTGTTCCTCTGCAGGAATTTTCTTCTGCTCTGTTTGTTCAGGTAGATAAATCTCAGGAGGAGAGCAAGATTTGGGCCACTTGTGGCAGCCTCCATTGGCCTTTCAGAGGAGTAAGTCCTCTTCCTATGGCTGTAAACCTGGAAGAGGCCTTTGTAGAAATGCATACCTCATCACCTGATTCTCAGGACTTCTGAAGTGCTGTCCTCAAAGCAACAAAAGAGTGGGAGAGCAAAGAACAGGAACTCTGGATGTGACAGAGGAGTTGCCCTGAGAAAAATTTAGAGGAAAATAGAGAAAAAAGAGCTGAACTCATTCCCTTCTCTTCTGAAGCCCTTAGTGGAGGAGACTTTCTCATGTCTGTTTTGAGCAGGGAGCGGAATGTTGCAGTCTCTGTTCAATGCCATAGATCTAAAGACGTGGAAATTTGGTGTGATTTAGCACATAAGGGTCTGAGACTAGCTCATCATTTAGAAGGAGCTCTTGCGCAGTGATGTTTTATTTTATAGTGGCAAATTAACACACTGCAATGAGCAGGAGAGTTTATCCAAATCACACCTTAAATTGGAGGAAGAGCTGAATTATCTTTTACACCGAGTTTGTCTCTGTGAGCAAACATTCATTGCACCAGAACTTTCAGCACTTGGATAGATCCTGAAGGAAAGACATGGTATTTCCAAGTATTTCCAAGGTTGCAGACAGCATGGTAGGGAACCTGTATTATCTAATCCTAAGTCCATTTATCAGTCATTTATGGTGGACCTCTTCAAGTACTCTGCAGTACTCCTGCAATTTACTGTCCAGGATTATAGATCTCTCCTGGGAGATCTTAAAGAGGGCGGTGGAAAGATCTACTCTTCTCCCTGAGCATCTTCCTGAACTGCAGTGGAGAAAGTTAACATATCTACCACAAGGTGCTACTGTGCCTTTGAGGGTTCCCAACACCGAGGCAAGTTTGGTGGACAAACTGTGGGAGAAATCTTGTCCCATGCCTTGATGGCCAAAAGGATGTGTTGGTCCTGTTCTTGTTGGAAAATAATGGAGAAAGAGCAGTGAGAAACAAGAATAAGGTTGAGACCATTGGCTTCATTACATCTGGTCCCCACCATACTCTAAAGGGGATCACTGAGGCACATGAGCTTTGCACTATGATAAGGTTAATGCAGTCTTTTCTGTTTCCCAAGTCGACCATAAGCAATGTGAGGTTTGCTTGATTTAGCCAAAGCAAAATACATAAAAGGCCGTGCATGCAGCATTTCTCTGTCTCAGAATTATTTATCTCTTCTTTGTTGATAAAAATGAGAGAAATTGCCCATCGCTTTTACAAAACCATTCCGTGTCCCTCACAGGCAACACAACCATGGGAGCTTAAGGAGGGTGCTTACCTTTTGTTTCATTTTTTTAATGCTAAGGTGTCCAATGTTGATTGGAGGCCAGTGCTACTTAGATTGAAAGCTACCTGCCTGCACGTTGGGCAGGGTGTGAGGTCTGTGCACAAGTAGCTACTCTGACATGAAGAAGGTGCTGGAAACACCCCTCCAGTGCTGGCACCACGTGTGATGTATTTAGTGCTGCCCCTTTGTTCTGCCCACCTTTGTGGTAGATCCAGGAGACTTTCAGGATTTTGAATGTCTGCAGCTTTCCCAGCACTGAAGATCTTTAGGAATAAAGACTTTGTGGGGAAATAGCAGATCTTCATAGAATCATAGATTGGTTTGGGTCGGAAGGGGGACTCGATGATCTTAAAGGTCTTTTCCAACTGAAACCATTTTGTGATTCTGTGATCATCTAGTTCCTGACTGTATAAGCATGGCTCACCACACTAAGTGGTATAAATGGATACTGTTTTCACTCCCTGCTCTCACAGTCACTACTGTGGGGTTTTTTTCACTGCTTTCTTTATAAGCAACTGCAAAATAGTCAGCTCTGATCTAGTGTGTTGTCAGAGAGGGATAGTTTCTCCTTCTAGTGGTTCCTTCTGTTTTGGGCCCTTCAGGCTAAATCTTAGTGAGGTAGGAACCCTTACCAGAGATGGTAAAACAGTGTTGGTGATCATAAAGACATAACAGGGGACTCTACTGTGGCAATAACATGAACTGATTATGGGAGAATTTGGGACCCACTGCAATAAACATCTGGTTTGATGTACCACTGCTTATTCTAAGGAAGTGCCTTTTTGGATAAGTGTAATGTTCTTGTTGTTGTTGGTTTTGTTTGTTTGTTTGTTTGTTTTGTTTTCTCAGTAAAGTCAATGTTCCAAGGTTTGATAAGTTGTGAATCAAACCAAAGCAGCCTTTGGCCTTTTTCATTTTGTCTTGTGAAAGAAAAATAAATACATTTTTTACCATTACTTCTCTCTGTCAAGATGTTCCATTTTGTTCTGCGAGGTGTTGGTGGTAGGTCTGAGCTATCTGTTGTTATTTTTGCCAAAAAGTATTTTAAAGTTGTATCCTGAAGTGACTCACTAAAATTAGGAGTTTGGAATGAACACAAGACAAGTTGTGAGCATAAGCACACGTGGAAAGAAGGCTCTGCGGACCATGACTACGTGTTGATTTGAGCAGAGAGATAACAGAAAAAAGCACAGTGTGTGGTACAGATTCCTAATTCAACCAGGCATCATCCTGTCATTCATGACCTGCAATCTATTTGGAAGAAGGCATTCTAGACTTATTTTAAAGGTGTGGATATTATGGAATAGGAAACTCCATGAGAAATTGTGTTGCTTTTTCCCTTGGTGATGGGGTGAAACCTCCCTTAGTAGTGAGAGTGTCTGTGCTCTTGTAGACCTGAAAGTGGAAAGCTTGCACTGGAGTCATTCATTTTCCCACCTGCCTTTCAGAGCCTGGTCTAAAGACCCTGGCATTCAGGGTTGCATTTTGAGAGGCTGTGAAAGGATTGGTGAGGGCTAATGTGCAGAGCTTTATTGTGACTCTTCCTGTTAAGAACCAGGGAAACAGTTTTCCCTTGGGTTGTGAAATAGTTGCCTAGGCTTTCTTCAGTGCTGCTATGCAGTCAAGGATGATGGGAAGTGATGCGAAGGCACTAGGTTTTCTTGCCCTGTCGCCTTTGTCCTAGAGATCCTGGAGGCTAGCTGGTACACAGGTGTGCAGTACATCAAGGGGAAACCAGGGGTGGCGCTTGGAGATGGAATTGAACACTGCAATAGAAACAGATTAAGGAGGGGTCAGTAGGGTAGTCTGAACTCAGTTTCCTGGGAAGAAACTGAATGATAATTGTTTTCTCTGTGCTGGCTGAGAGCTCTTCTATGCCAGGAGCTCTTGTGTTGAGATGATCTAGGATGTACAGTAAGTAGCAATGCTCTGCAGGGCCTTTTTTACCCTTCTTCTCCTCCTTGTTTCCTCTCCTTCCTCCAAAAAATGTGTAGTCCAGGGAGGCTGTGGTGCAAAGTAGGTTAAAAGCACCTTCTTGGGGAAAGTGCAGTTACCTGGCTTAATCTAACGTATGTTGGGATCTGAGGTCTGCCTAGGGCTGGTTTGTCCTCAGCAGGAAAGAAGAGGAAAAACAAAGCTCTCCACATACGCTGTTTGGACATACCATCTGTGAACTCTAGTCTTGATGCTGCATCCTGATGTTACAGCTCAAGCTGAGATGTTGACCTTTAAATTTGTGTATGAAGATAGAGCCTAATAGCAGCTGCTGTGGTTCTGCAGTAGTTGGTAGGGGTGCAAGAAGTAACAAAGTAGTCTTCACAAAGTGGAATCTATAGCAGGGGGAAAATTAGGTAGTGCATAATGTCTGGCAAGTTAAATATGAAAAAACGGTAAGGTTATAGAAAACACTGTTTGAAAAACAATATTGAGGACAAGAAAGTGATTTGGAGTAGCTAGCATGGATTTACAAAGGGCCAAACTGATAGCTTTCTATGATGAAATAACCAGCTTAGTGGACAAAGAAGGAGCATTAGATATTGTTTATTGCGACTTTAGTTAAGGCTTTTGACATGTTCTCCATAACAGCCTTGTAAACCTACTGATTAAATATGTACTATATAAACACTGTGAGGTGGATCAAAAACTGGCTGAACGTCTGGACTTGAAGGATTGTGATGAGTGACACAAAGTCCAGGTGGAGAGCAGTAACTAGTGATGCACTCCAGGGATCTCTGCTGGCACCAGTACTGTTCAATGTCTTTATTAATGACTCTGAGGATGATGGGTTAGAGTGCAACCTCAATGAGTTTGCAGATTATGCAAAACAGGGAGGAGTGGTTGATAAAGAAAGTGGTTGATCTACCTCAACAAGCTGCAGAAAACAGCCAACAGGAATCTCAAGAACTTCAACAGAGACATGCAACTGGTGAGGGAAAACAGTATGTACCTCTGAACAAGAAGTTGGTCAGGAGCCAGGAATGTGCCTTTGTTGGCACTGGAGGTCAACAGTTTGCTGGGCTGCATTAGCTGCAAGGTCAAGGGAAGCAATACTTCCCCCATACTCAGCACAGGTGAGATACATGTGGAGTGCTGTGTCCTGTTCTTAACTCCTCTATTAAAAGTGGGACATGAAAACACTAGGACCAGTCCAGCAAAGAAGCAGACTGCAGCATGTGCCCTACAAAAAGAGGCTGACAGAGCTCTGATCACTTCTCTTGGAGAAGAGCAGGCTCAGGGAGTGTCTTGTCGGGTATAAATACCCAATGAAAGATGTGTGGGAAAATGAAGAAAATCTAGTAACAGGATGAAACACAACGGGCACAAACTGAAATACAGGAAACTACAATGAAAGAAATGGTGGTGAAACACTGGAACAGATTGCCCAGCGTTGTTATTGAGTCTCTGTTCTCAGACATGGTCAAAACTCAAGAGGACACAGTCCTGAGCAATGTAGTCTAGGTGATTCTGCCCTCAGCAGGGGAGTTGGACAAACTATCTCCAGAGGTGCCTTCCAACCTCAACCCTCCTATGATTCTGTGACTGCATGCAACGTGAACTGAGGCCTGGAGATCTCCAGTGGTGACAGGGCTGGGAATAGGTGCTTTCCAAAGAGCTTCCCCAGCATTGGCATCTTACAAGTCTGCCCGTGGTGCTGCAGTGCTTGGAAGGATATGGGGATGAGTGAGAAATTGGGGAAGCTACAGAGTGATAGGTCTGGTATTTGTTGCAGGCAAGTGAGTAGAAGCTGCACTAAACTCTAAACTTAGTGGCTGTATGGATGAAGGTGGTGATTTATGAATGTGTCCATGTGTCTTCTGTGAGGGAATGTCAGCATCCATTGAGGGACAAGGGGGAACTCTATCATAAAATGAGGGACGCCTGAATTTGGCAAAGCCATTCAATGGAGTATCCAGCCTAAGAGGGAGTATTGCCAAACGGATGAGTAAATTATTTGGTCAAAAGAGTGTGTGTGCAAAGGAGCATTCAGAACTAAAGTCTTGGAGAGGGAGGAGGTAGCTCTATGAAACTCCCATCTCAGTTCTTACGGCAGCCACCCAGGCATCGTGAGCACTAGGAATTCTTAGCGAAGAAGTAGAAATAAGAACAGCAATTGGTTTCCTGCTGCAGTGTAAAGCTTAAAGTGTAGTGATAATGGGGTTTCAATTTCCTTCTTCTTTTGTTTGTGTTTTTTTGTTCATCCTGATTATTTTCTAATTAAATGAGTTTTTTTCACAGCAGAGTCCAATGACCCATCAGCTGCGTGACCCTTGTTTCAGCCAATGCATTAGCTGAACATATGACATCACATCCTCCCTGATTTGCATGTTATCTCCATGTATCTAGACTCCATATTTCACCATTTATTTTCAGGAAAAGGAAGTGCCAGACCCTAGAGATACAGTTCCTCTCAGAGACCCCAACTTCTTATCCAGCGCAGCAGTGACTTCTGTGGTGTCTTGAAAGCAGGGAGAGGTGAGTAGTATTTGTTGTTTCTGTAAGTGGGACTTGCAGTTTCAACGGAAGGTAGAGAGCTAGATTTCCTGTGTTTGTTTTGTGAAATGAGTGGACTGCCTAATGCAATATCTAAAATGTCCTCTAATCTGCTACAAGGCAGAAATGTATTTCTAAATAAATTGAAATGTGATTCTAGTAGAACTTCCTCCTCTTACTCAAAATACACATGTAACCTTGAAGCGTGCTTACTGTTAGATTAGAGCTAGCTTTCCTGACTTCTCTTCAGCAAAGGCTGAAGCTTCTCCCTGTTTTCTATTCTCTAATTTACCAAGCTAAAATTGATTTACAGTATTCAACAGGATGCGGTGTGAAGGGAAGGGGAAACAGATACGTAAAAAGCAGAGTGATTTTTGCTGCCTGTTGCACACTGAGCACATGCTGGTACTTCTCTGCAAGAGAAGAAAATGTTCTGGGAGTCCAGAGCTGGTGATTTGTGTATCAGCTTCTCCTCTGTCTTCAGAGTCCCAGTGCCCAGTGCAGAGAGGTGATTCCATGCTGTTGCATTTGGAAATCTCTTGAGTGCGGCTGCCAAGTCATTTTCTGACTACACAGAAAGTTTAGTATGTGACTCAGTAACAATAACCAGGGATTAGAGACAAAAGGGATTGCACCCACTGAGTTCTCTGTGTTGTTCCAAGTCTGTATGTTTTGTTTACATCTGCTTGATTGAAGCTTTTGTTGTTTCCTGGAACAATGTGTTCTGGAGCACCGGGATTTGGATTTGGAGATAGAGCAGAGGGAGTGAGGGGAAACCCTAGGATCATAAAGTCATTTAGGTTGAAAAAGACCCTTAAGATCATCAAGTCCAACCCCTAATCTAACACTGCCATGTCCACCACTAAACCATGTCCCTAAGCACCATATCTACAGAACTTTTAACTCCAAGGATCAACCACTTCACTGGGCAGCCTGTTCCAATGCTAAATAACCCTTTCAGTGAATAATTTTTTCCTAATTTCCATTCTAAACTTCTCCTAGTGGAACTTGAGCTCATCCTAAATTCTTGTTGTCCTGAATGCCACAATCCCCCTTGCTGCTGCTTCACGTTCTTCAGTGCATTGACCTTTGGGGCCTCAGTAGTGGGCACAGAAGTTGCTGATTCTGCTGTCCTTCACTGTAAAGGGAAGCAAAGGCAGAAATGCTGCTGCTAGTGCTGAGAATATAGCTAAAATGGCTTGTCTTTTTGTTGCTTCCTTGCTAATAATATCTTCTTCTCCATCCATTCCTTAGGCAGGAGGGAGACAGGAAGTGAGGGTAAGGTGGAGGGGGAACTGCATATCCATCACCAAGTGATTCCACTTGCAGAACTTAGCAGGTCACAGCCAGCACGGCCTTTGCATCACAAGTTGGTGACGGTTGGGTTAGGCAGACTTATCTGCCAGAGGAGGTAGAAGTAATGCAGGAAGCAGGGTTGAAAAGCAGCCGTGAAACTCTCTTTACTTAGGCATTTCTTGTCCTGTTTGCATCTGCCTCCAAAGTTGCCTTGTATCAATTCCTCTCCCACTGTCCATCCATTCTGCTATGCTACTGCACCAGGAGAAATGAGCCAGCCTGTCTATAGGAGTGGATAGTTGACTTTGAAAAGCAGCAACTGCTGGTACAACAACCTGGGATACTTAGGCTTCCTGATAGGAATGGATGACAGCACTGGGGTTTCAGTATTGTGTTTGGTTTTGGGGAAAGACAGGTTATGTATCAGGAGAAAAAACTCTCGTCAGGGCAGCCATTCTGCATGATGTTTGCTGGCAGAGCTCCAGGAGTATTCATGAGAAGCATTCCTGTTTCCTTGTCTCAGGTTTTTTTGCATATGTCTTGTGTCCAGAATGACCTGAAATTCTAGAAGATGGTAGACAAGGTCTCAGAGTCTGTTCTCAGTTTGTTGTACACCACCACGAACATCTGCCATTTGTGAGTCAAATGCTGTATATACTTGCAAGTGCACAGCTTACATGGACAAGATACACGGACATAAAGGACAATCAGTTTTGGTATGTGATATACAGAAAGGAGATAAATGTCCTTGTTTAGTTTTTGAAAGGGAGGGATCCAAAGATGGGACGCAGTTCCTGATGTGGGACCTGAAGGCCCTGTGACAATACAGAAAAGCCAGGAAACTGTTTCAAAAATGACTAAAAGGCCCAATTTAAGCATGCTGCCATGACTGAGGTGAAGGAAGGAGAGTTCTGTCCTGCTGTGGCATTGTCTTGAGGCTCGTGGTCTCCTACTTTGCCTGTCAGTGTCTTTTTGTTCTTTCCTCCCCTTCAGATCACAACAGTTGTCTTGGGAGAGCAGGCTCCAACAGGAGTGAGGCTGTCCAGGATGTCCAGCTGCGTGCCAAAACTGACCACAACACTGCTGAGCCACAGGCTTGGGGCTCTGTTTATCCTTATCATTTCATCTGTGTTTTTTGCTTCTGTCATGTTCTACTGGAGACCTGGGGAAGATGCCGAGGGCCAGCTCTACAGTGCGCTTACACAACAAAGGTGTAAACAGCTATCGCCTCACCTTCCCCTGCCCATGGCTGCTGGGCCCCCTCCTCCTCCAGGGAACGTGTTTTTTGTGGAGACCTCAGAGCAAACTAACCCAAGTTACCTGTTCACGTGCTCTGTGGAGTCAGCAGCTCGAACACACCCAGGGACAAGGGTTGTGGTGCTCATGAAAGGCTTAGCAAATGGTAACACCTCGTTACCCAACCACTGGGGCTTCTCATTGCTGAGCTGCTTCCCCAATGTGGAATTCCAGCCCCTGGACTTGGCAGAGCTTTTCTCAGAGACACCTCTTGCAAAGTGGTACTCGCAGTCTGAGCACAGGAAGGAACCTTATTTCTTACCTGTCCTGTCTGACGCCTGCAGAATTACCATCCTGTGGAAATTTGGTGGCATCTACTTGGACACAGACTTCATTGTGCTTAAGAACTTGAAGAACCTTACCAACGCCCTTGGGTTGCAGTCTCAGGATGTGCTGAACGGGGCCTTTCTGTCCTTTAAATCCAAACATGAGTTCATAGAGCTTTGCATGCAGGACTTTGTGGAGAACTATGATGGCTGGACCTGGGCGCACCAGGGCCCACACCTCCTAACACGTGTCTTCAAGAAGTGGTGCTCCATAAGTAATATCCAGCAAAATATGAGCTGCAAAGGGGTGCATGCTCTTTCCCCAGAGGCCTTTTATCCTATTTGCTGGCAGGACTGGAATAAGTTATTTGAAGCAATCAGCTCGTCAGAGCTCCACAAGCTCCTTAAGAACACCTACGCAGTGCATGTATGGAACAAACTGAGCCATGGGAGAAAGCTAGAGATCACATCTCAGGCTTTGCTGTCTCAGCTGTATTCTCAGTCCTGCCCATCCACATATGAGAAAATGAAGAAGGACTCTGAAGAGTAATTAAGGCCTGTAATGTGACCTGTTGGCCCTTAGCTCCAGGGAAGTTCCACAACCCGAAGGCAAGGCAGTGCTTTTCAGCTTCCATGGAGCAGGTATTCTGTGTGACAGCTTTTGTACCGTTTCTGATATCTGCCTCAGATGGAATGTGCTTCAAATATAGACCAGACCTGAGTTTGGATTCTCTTGGTGTCCTCCAGTAGCCCTTGTTGCTGCAGGGAAGGGTGAACTGACAGGCACTTTTCAGCTGCTCCTCTGTTGCTGTTCTCTCAATTGTATCAGGCCTGAGAAGCCTCTCATGTAGTGTCAACAGCTGTAGGAACCCTTGGCTTGCTGTCTGTATCACCTCTAGGTGTGTAAATAAATGCCAGCCAGTGCTACAGGACAGGGTTTAGAGGAGCTTAATTTTCTGTGTGGTAAGGATTCTTATGGCTGGTTTCATACATGGGAGTACGTGAAAACTGCTTTAAGAAATTGAAAACGTGTTAAATCCCTGCTTGACTCAGTGTGAAGTTTTAGTTGTTTTCCAAAGTTACTTGATTTCAAATGATTTTTTTTTTCTTGTCTACTATTTTACATTCCACAGCAACAGGCTGAGTTTGCTTGGCCTCTTTGGGAAAAGAAATAGCCAAAAGCAGTTCTTTTACTACTGTGAGTAAAGATTCTTGCTTTGTTGAAGAAATTCTTGTGGGATGTGCATATCTAACCAGTCCTTGTCACACTCTCCAATGGTTTCTGTATTTGCCTGTTTCTGCATTGCTACGGTAAGGAAAAGCATTATATACTTTTCATTGCAGTATTGAATACATTGTGGAAGAACAGCAGCAGAAGGACCAGTGACCAGGTCCAGGACTAGAAGCAGTGTCTCCAGTGACATCATATTACTGTCACTGGGGATCTAGTCAATGGATAATTCATCTAACCTTAATGCAGATTACACAAGCAGATAAATGACTGCTGGCATCACTGCTTGTAATGGGAACACAGGTGCCTGTAGCCTGGACTTTCAAAATTAGGTGAGATAAAGTCGACCATGTTTCAAGAAATCCTGGGCAAAGCCAATGCAGTGATAGACCTGCTGTTGATCTGATGACCATTCTCATATTTGAATGCATTTCCTGTGTGCCTGGGGCACTAAAATTGTAAAAATGCTTTTGAATTTAATCTATGATACAACAAGAGGATTAAAAAATATGCCTCGATTCTGTTTCTGACAAATCAATATTCCTGTCTGGAAGTGAAAGTGTAAGCAATGTATTTTTATTGCTCTTTCAGATAAGCAGTATCTAAGAAATGAGAGAAATATGTGTATCAATTTTAGTATGTCATTTCCTAAACTCCATTATCAGCTGAAAAGGACAGTGTTGTCATGCAGTAAGGAAGACTTTAATATGAGCAGCAGTATGTTTCAAGGTTTGTCAGACACTGAGCCATGGTACACTATCAATTAAACACTGTTGCAGACCAAAAATGAGTGAGTTGTCAATTTTAACTCAAAACAAGTTATGTAGAACCTACATCAACCTACTCTGCTCTCTGGTTCCATATGCACCTCCCCTCTGCCCCCACCACCACCAAAAAAAGAAGTTGCCTGATCACTGTAACCGCTAGTCTTCACTACTGGTGCTGAGGAGTACTGGATATGCTGTTCCAATGTGGTGCCCATGGCAATAAACAACGATCTGTAGCTCATATTTCTCTATCTTCACTGTTTGACGTGTAACTTTTTCTTCAGACAGCAGGAAAATGATGGTATAAAGCGCAAATTCAAATTCTGGGCTGACACCAATAAAGGTGCTTCCAATTGGCTTGACTGAGTCCTTCCAGCTGAACTGGATGCTCAAAACTTGGTCATCTTTGTCAGGCTGAAAGCATAAATAAAAGAGAATAATCTCCATCACAGCTGTGACCAGATACAATTTCTGAGGGCATCACAAGATTCAGTTATCCTTGCTGTGCCAAAGTACTGTAGCTGGAGCACAGCTTTTTCCCCATCCTCTGGAGCATACATGATCATTTATCTCAAATAAACTTCAACAGTTTTGCGTTTCTTTAAAAGCCAGCAATACTTTCTAAAATAGTTTTTGCAAAAAGAGAAGCTGGACTTGGCGGCATGTTAATATTTCTTCTGCTTATATACACCTGGGCAAATTAGGTTCAAAGCAGTTGAGCCTATCATTGCACTGTTGTGCTTTGATTCATTGCCACAGCTTTCTCTGGATCTATTGGTCTTATTTGCAAAGGCACCCTGCTTGTTCTTACCTTGGTTTTCTTCTTCTGAGCAATGTATCCCTTGTAGTCAATTTGGTTGCGCTTTTCCTGAAGGTAAAATTGCACCCAGTTATGCAAACCTAAGATCTGTTTACCACGCCTTGTTTCTCCGACAAAAACATGTTCAAACCCACATGAATCAGGTCTGTAATAAACCAAAGAATAATATATAGGTCTTGTAAGTGTTTAAATATTTCAGATTGGTGAAGGTAAAAGGCAAGAAGAGGCACAAGCTTGCTGAGGTTGATTTATCATCAGGTTTTTTATTCATTTGAATTTGTTGGGTTTTCTTTCTTACTTTGCACAAATCTCACAATTAAATCTAGTCACAAAGTCTAAATTTGTATTTGATGTTGAAGGTTGCTAGGAAATGCCATAGATGCGTCACTGCTGCTTATCCAGATTTTAGCAAGGCCTCTGGCACTGTCTCCCTAAAAGCTTCATAGACAAACTGATGGAGTAGAGAATAGAAAAGTGGATGAACGTCTACAGTTGAAGGCTTGTGATTAGGGCACAAAGTGCAGCTGCAGGCAGTTCACCAGTCATGCACCCCAAGGGTCAATACTGCTGGTATCTGACCAGTAAGTCTCTAAATATGATCTGTGTGGGAGCAATGAACACCTAATTTAGGCCATATTCTGAGGCTGTTTCCCAGTTCTGTGTGACCAAAGTCAGAATAGTGTAGAGATTATCAGGGACCATATCCATCAAACATACCTGTTTCCTTCTTTCCTGGCATAGAGCTGGAACCAGATGTCATAGAGCTGACCTTTGAAATCGGCAAGGTTTGGCTTTGCTAGGTTTTTTTTAAGCAGATATTCATGGGCTAGCTGAAATATAGAAAACCAAGCTATATACACAACTTACTTTTTAATGTAGTGTTTTCAGTGACTAAAAAAGATCTGTGTTACTTACTTTCATGACTTCTGTTGCTAAAATGGCATCAAGAAAACAATTGTTTTCAACTATTTCTTCTGGAGTCACTACTTCTGCTATACCAGTTGATGTCTCGTAGTTGTCCAACAAGGAAATGAAGGCTGCAGAAAAAGACAAACTTTCAGCTTGTTCATCTTGATGAACAGGCTATACATCTAATCATACCCATGATCCAGTCATTAGAATATGCCATCATAAAAAGATGCCCTATATATGCCTTGACAGCCCTTAGAGAAAGACGTTCCTTTAGATGTGAAATTTCATTCTGAGGTACACTGGTGGGTGTAGGTCTAGATGTGACTCAAGGCCAGAACACCACTATACTTCGTTTTTAAGATAAACAGCTTGTTACTTAGCTTCCTTACAGAACCAAGTGCTGAAGCAATAATGACCTCCTACCAAAACAAATCATATCTGACCATCGAAATGACAAAAATAGGCTTATGAACTTGCGCTATGCTGGCAGAAGGCTTTGTGGGCATTTGTTCAGTAGAGGAATAAAATAGCATAAACCTACATGAAATGGCTTGAGCTTGAGCATGTGGCCACTGAGTAGATTTGCACATCTTTTGCCACCTGCTTCCTCCCATCACTTCATCTTCTTGTGCTCTGACATTCAGAGGACTCCGAGAGCTGATTCAGCACACGAAACTGATAGAAAAACACTTTAGGTCAAAAACCTAAGTAATATCCTGCCTAGTTAGTGAGCTGAAAGAAGTCAGTGTAGGGTTCAGTGAGTACCAGAGTTGCCTTCACTAAACACAGGACTGTGTGGCTCACAGAGGAGTGGAGGGAAACAGAGGAAAACAGTGCTCCCCATTATGCTGGCTGTTTGATCAATTTAATGTAACTCTGTCCAAGGAAAAGAAAAGTCAGGGAAGGAAACATACATTTATAGGCATGCTTGAAGTATGGCTCCCAAGTAAGACATGCAAGTAGCTATGGACCTACTGCAATCTGAAAGGGCTGTGAGCAAAAAAGGGAAGATGACTTTGCCATCTTTTTAAGTACATGAATAACATCAGAGCAATGACAAGAGTCTCATCCATTGCTTTTTGTAGTGGTAGAACCACAGAGAAATTCAGATGCTGGCTAAGGCACTCTTCTTGAGGCTGAAGCTACCAGCAACTTCCATGCAAATGTTGTGGAAACTACGTTCCAATGACATGCAGCCTAGTGATCCTCACCACCATCTGAATTATACATGAAGTTAAAATTTAGGCAAACACATAAAAACCAACACAGATTGTTGTCATTTCCACCATTAACAAAAGAACAGATCTCACTTGCAAAAGTTTTTATGCTCTTCAGGCGTTCTTCATTTACATTGTGAAACAGATGTCTGGCTGCATTGTCCTGGACAGCACTGTCACCTTGCTGTGCGGTACCTGCTTTTCCCTAGGAGAAACACCAGAGTAAAACAAAGAAAGAAGCAAGATATTCTTAGAGCCCTTTATAACAATCAACATAAAACCCATAATGCTTTCAGAATTCTTTGTTAGGAAAGGTCTTCCTACAAAACAAGAGAAGACATTACAGAAGAACTGACAGCTTAAAGAAAAAAGACATAATTTCTAACACTCTAAGAGCCTCAAATTTCTCAGTTAACTCATTTTCAGAGATGATTGTGATGACCCATGTGACAGCTCAGTTCTGATAAGAAACCACCTGTGCTACTATGCTATATACATCACAAATGATAAAGAGAAGTAATGTAGAGTGAAGGCTCCCTCCCACTACAAATAAGTAAAGATCTGGAGATTTAGGCACCTTCCTTCTCTGTTAATTTGTAACCCATAGACCCCCTGCATATAGTTTATGAGGCCACACAGAACAGCAGAGAAGATTCTCCCCTGAATCCCTACTTCCCAGGCTAGCCAGTCTAATTAGATAATGCCTAAGCAATCCAACTCCTGAGTAGGCTCCCTCAGGTGCAGCCTTTGTTTTCTCTTTCTGACTTCATGACCACAGCTCCAGTCATTGTCTCTGTGCCAGGGAGATACTGAGATAGTTCCATGCAGCTCCAGCAGCTTTGCACTGCTGCATCCTAGTGCTCTGAAGTTTTCCAAGGCTTCTCATTGGCCACTTTTAAGGGCATCAGTGGTACTAATAAGCACATCCAAAATGGAAGGGAGGCTTGTCTAGAGTGTAATGCATCAGTTTCCGTAGGGGGAGGCTGCTGGAAGCTGTATAAAAAAACTTATATCTTATTACATGTCTTATAATATAAGGCAATATTGAAATAGAGTGTTTGAGCACTTGTGTGAGTATAAAATTGAATATTGCATATTCAGTGGCTTGCAGCAATTTGTGGCCAAAACACATGGTCATGTTTTCACTACATGAGCTGGCACGGAATGAAATGGCTGCTCATCAAATCTGATACCCCCTTCTCTCTCAGAGTTCCCTCAGGCTGGTAGCAGCAACCCAGAAAACCTCCTCACCCCCACCTCTGTGATATTCCACACTCTCCAGGAATTACTCAAATTCCTCATTTATTTCTGCAAGAATGACTTAGAACTTGTCTCTCCTTTTCCATCACTGTAAGTCAACCAGACTATACACACAAGCAGTCATACACAACAGAGAAAACATCTTCAGTGGTGGGGATCTTAGGACATCTCTAGTTCTGCTCAGAGTATTGTCAACATGGAATTCAGACCATATTGCTCAGGGTGTCATCTTGTTTGGTCTTGGAAATATCTGGAGACGGAAATTTCACAGCTTCTCTGGGCATCTTGTTATGGTTGCATTTATCCTTGTTGAATTTCATATGTTCCTTCCTTAGCCTATTCCTCCAGCCTGCCTAGGTCCAGCTGAAGAGAAGCTTTGTGCTTGTGCATACCAACTTCATCACTGCAGTTTGCTGTCATCTGCAAAACTGGAAAGCTTGCACTCCATCTCTTCCTCCAGGCCATTGATAAAGATATTAAATGTTACATGACCTAAGACAGACACCTGAGAGAGTCCACTTGTTAACAACCTCCAGTCAGTGTGGACCATTATATAGTGTGTTCTCCTTATTATTCCCTCTCTTAAGTGATTCTTCATGATTAGGAAGTCCTGACTCTGCCATTAGTGGAAATGATGAAGCGTAGATAACTGTTTTGGAAAAAGGCAGTTTTGCAGACACCTTTTCTTACAGTACTAATACTGCCCTTAATCCTCATGTGACTTAGCAATTGGTTACCTGCAAATCAAGTGTATAGTCCTTCCCAGGCACAAGGCGGTTAACATCCATATTCCACATCTCACTGAAAAGTTTAGAAAGTTCATGACTGAAGGCCTTCCTGTCAAGAAATCCAGAGAAATACATGTTAAAAAAATACATATGCTGTTATTTCCGCAAGTCACTTCTAGAATCTTCTGATGTCACTCCATGTTCTGGATACTCGCTTGTCATCAGGAGAAATTTCTTCCCACACCTTGCTGCCAGTGCTGCTCTAAGAATGATAGAGCTTACAGTTCATGTTTATATCTACAGAATACGGGTAATCTGTAAGGAAACTTGAGCTTTCTCTGAAGTTATTTTAGAATATATTTTTACAATTTCTTGTTAAGACTTCCTGCAGTTTACCATGCACTGTGATAAATAAAAACAAAACGGTGTTTCATTCAGGTTCAGGCTCGACATAAGGAAAAAATTCTTCACTGAAAGGGTCATTAGGCAATGGAACGGTCTGCCCAGGGAGGTGGTTGACTCGCCTTCCCTGGAGGTGTTTAAGGTGCAGGTGGATGAGGTACTGAGGGGCGTGGTTTAGAGATTGGTGGGAATGGTTGGACTCAGTAATCCACTGGGTCTCTTCCAACTGGAAGCCTACACTAACACATAAGATCAAGGAAAAGAATAGAGTGAAAAAGAAAGAGAAGTGGAATAATCTTCACGTGACTGATAGCTGAATTAATCAGTTACAAATCAGCACAGGCATCAAAGCCCAGAGAGGAACCACTTGGTAATCGTGAATTTCTCCTCCAAAGCAGATGTTCTCAAGGAAAGAAAAAATTATGCAGAAATGTGTCAATTTGTCAATGGGGATTTCTTTCAAATAGCCATTTGAGCAGCTTGTCATGATTTTAAAAACTGGTTCTCCCAGACAGTACCGAGGCACCTTCAAGCCCAACTCTGAACATCCTGATTGGCAGAGAGGGAATAGAAGACATAGGAGAAAAGAGAGCCTTAATCAAGTAGTGGAAGAATAGTCTAGGAGAAGAACAGCAAAATTTTATGTGCCTTCTCCTGTCCTGTACTGCACTTCATGGCTGGCTCAGAAACTGCTGGTCTAAGCCCCATATTGAAAGAAACAGAAAGTTGTACCCTGTGCCTGGAGTAGTGGGACTTTTTTTTTCCCCCACATTATTGAACAATTCTTTTACTCCAGAACCGTCTGTCTGTGTAACTGTGGGATGGCATTCCTACAGCCTAAAATTAAAATAGTGAAAAGCATAAGCAATCTCTGCTTAACTCCTTGAGAACTTGTTGCCCAGAGGAATTCATATCTCTATGTTAAGAGTCAAAAGCAGCTAGTTCACATTAACATACCAGAGGATAAGCTACAACATCTGAGGAGCATAAAGAACATAAATGATATTCACATTATACTCAGCATTATTTTATTACAGAAGGGTAGGGCAGACAACTGTAACTACTTTGGCTGCCACACCTTGGTCTGCCTGCAGCTGGGAATCTGAGCCATCACATACCTCAGCTAGGCTGGAGGCACTCAGCCTGTTTTCACTGGGGCTCTGTGATTCTTAGAGATCATTGTTGATGGGAAATCTACAAGACCACTTGCATTATGAACTTGTATGGATCTTACAGTGGAGCAGAAGGAGGCTGTAACAGAGGAGCTATATTCAGCCCTTGTTCAAACCAAAGGCTTTGCTTACACAGCAGAAGAGCAGCTTGTGGCATCACATTATCAATACTGACTGTGGAGCCCAAATGAGGCACATGCTTAGCTTCTTGGGGAGTCAGCCTCACAGCATATCACAGAAGCCACCAACAGAACCATTTTTATTTCTTTTCAGCTGTACCTCCACATTCTTTCTAGAATCTTAAGAAGAGCAATTCCTTCTCAGAAGACCTTACACACCAACACTAAACAGAAAACTGATCCTGTCATCAGCTCAGCTGAATTCCCAAGAACAGGATCGGCAAGTTCACAGAACAGTATTGGAGATGTTTTCCAGAATTCAAACACCAACTACATTCATGTTACCTTGGACTGACCTAATTTTATTGGATCACTTTTCTCCTGGGTTCTGGACCATCCTACTGGCTACTCCTGCATCAGCTTATCCCATCTGCTTGAATACCACCAATGTTTAATACAGTTTTTACTTTGGAAGTAACTACCAGTGGTGGACAGGAGCCTGCTATTTGTTGAACATCAAGGTACGTGAACTATTAGGGGGATGTCAGGTGGTTTCTTAAAATCTTTTGTTCCGTATATGTAGTATTTCATACACATACATTTTAGTATGTATGTATTTTTGTAGTATTCCTCTATGCAGAAAATCTGTCATCCCTTCAATACCTACTGCTTCTTCTTGGCAGATTTGTCCTGGGTTTATAAAGAACTGTAGTGCTCTGTTTGGTCTCTCCTCCTATAGAAATGCTACGGAGTACTGCATGAGCTCATGGAGGCAAATTCAAGGTGTCTGCTCAGGAGAAGGTTACAGTAAAAGTGTACCTATAGATTTCAAACCTCATATTTATTTAATAAATATACTTCCACTAAATGTATTCCTGCATTCAGAGAACATGTCCCAAAACTCTAGTGTCACCTAATTTTATAAAATAGAAGCATTTTTCTCTCCTTTTTCTCTGCTAGGTTATACCATTACATCATGATGGACTTTTCCTCTCCTTTTGCTTGTCCCTTTATTTTCCAAACAGAGCACAGCACCTGTACACATTGTAAATGAAGATCAGAGTAAAGAAAAATATATTCCTGCCAAAGCAAAGAACTTGTTTAACAACTTACACAGCCATCTTGTAAAAACCCTTTCTGGACAGTATTTCTTTAAAAAACATCCATAGTCTCATAGTTTGCACATATGAGACAACTTCAAAGGGAAGCAGCCCAACACCTTCATGCAAATCCACAGTACACAGCATTCAGGTAAGTTTTCCCTGAAAAAGGGTATTGCATATTTACTCACTGGTTTTCAACATGACTGCATATATAACTCAAACCAGAGATTTTTATCATTAATCCTCAACCTCTCCCTATGGTGAAATCTCTCAGTTGTTAGAATAAATTATTTCTGTGCAAGAAGTCTAGGCAATTGGATTTTGTCCAGTTAGAGTCTTGCTGGGATGTGCTCATGTGTGCAAAGCAACACCCCAATTACAAGAACACTTAATCTGCATTTGCTAGAGCTGAGGCAACTTCTGGGGAAGACTCTTTGCAATTGTCACTCCAATGCACCAGCTGTTTAGCTAAAGCAAAAAAAAAAATCTAACATCTCCATTTTACAATAGGTTCTAAGTGAAACATTAACATAGTGTGCCAGTTTTTTCCAAGTGATTTTCTTGTATGAAATCTTCATTCTACCCAAAACAACGCCTTAATTTATTGCTATAAATCAGAAATTACTCAAGACATGAAGGGAATTAAAGGGTCAATAGTGAATCATGTGAGCAAGTCAACAGTGTCAAAGCAAGAAAAACATGCATTGCAAATGGGTCACATGGAGCCCTGCAAAGGAGGTTTTATTGAACACCTTCTAAAGTAAATTTACCTTCAGAGATCTTTTGAACAACATTCAGTTTTAAAAAAGCCTTTAATTTCCTGCCTATGGCAGATGAATTGGAGCTGGTTGATCTTTAGGGTCCCTTCCAACCCAAACCATTCTATAGTTCTATGAGTCTATGATTCTGCTCTAATCTTGGCATAGAGAAGTAAAGCATTTGGAAAGTCTGATGAGCAGTAATTTCCAAGGACTTTCCAATAGTTTAAAAAGAAAATGATTCCAATGTTGTGAAAGACAAGCATTGGCTTATATGGTTAATAGAAGATACAAGCAATTCTCTCAATTTTCCTCTTATGCCAGTACGCAAGTCTTTTACTTGAGTGCAGTGATGTTTTTTCTTAGTTTAAAATTTGAAATACTGAAGGATAAATAAGGCTTAGTAGGTGAAAAGGAAAATGCATTGTCAAGAGACAAACGTAAACTCGGAAACAGTGACAAGGTTCTGGATGGGCAGGTGATGTTTGGAGAACTCATTCTACATTATCAGCTCTGTTTAAGCAAAATCTGCGCTGTTCCAATCACCTTTTTTAGCTGAAAAACCCCTTGTGATTCTGTTGTCTCAACAACTTTCTATGCTGAGGCGAGTTAGTAGAACAGAACAGAAACAGGAAGCAGTTATTGCAGTGCTCCATTTCACACAACTTCCTTATATATGTCTCCTAGATGAATATATCCCATCCCCACTGCCATTCGTGTTAAAGAAAAATTAGTATGATTTCCTCTTACCCATTAGCCATGCCAGGAAGAAGTTTCTCGCTTAGCAAATACAGTGACCAGGTAAAATGCAACCTGAAGCTCAGAAATCCTTCTGGTAGTCCAAGGCATGGAGCTGTCTCCCTCTTATACTCTGCTTGCCCTCTGAGGGCTGTCACTCATATTGACAGGCAGCTCAGGAAGGCAAGGGAGAGACAGGAGGTGCCAAACACCACAAGAAGATGTAAAGTGTAAGGACAGTACCATATCTCACGCCTCCCTCAGCACAGGCACGCTCAGACCAGGAAGTCAGCACCACCTCTACGAGGCTCCTGCTTTGCCTTCTCACAGCAGACAATCAGTATGGCAGGGAATACAGAAGGTGACGGCAGAGAGATGTAGTGCGACTGCTGCCTTCTCACACCTGCGTTTTCAGATACAAACATGAGATCCTTGTACGAACTTCAGATATGAGTCACATCGTTGCTTCTGGAGCTATGTTGTATTATTTGTTAATGCTTTTAGATCTCTGCATGAATTTTGGGCTCCTCAAGTCTGAAAGCCCTGACTGAGACGGACAGGCCATTCAAGTCTTGCTGTTCTAGATGCAGTTATTACTTGACAATCGCAGGAAAGATGCTAATAGATCAGGGATCAAAAAAATTATAGGTGGAGAAGGAAAAAAAACCCAATGTGTGCTTCTCTATTGACAGCTGATATAGCTAGTTGCAACTTTGTAAATATTAGGAGGCATTATATCAAGGGAATGTTTTACAAAGGCTTCGCACACACCACTGGAAGTAAGTAGTGGCAGGTGCCAGTAAGTAGAAGTTCCCACTCCAGTGCCTGTCCTGGGAAGCATGCATTCATTATGCGGCTTCACCTTCAGATGGTTTAAAGCTTATTTTAGTTTGACTGATGCTTTTAAATTTTTCTTTATAATAATAATGAATTCCTGGAAAACATAGCTTTAGATTTAAACTGTATATATATAGAAGTCAAAATGGTTTGATGTTAGGCTTCTATTTATACAAAAGTTATTTTCCTCTGGTGCATGTACCCCTTCAGAGAATCGTATTAGAGGCACACAAGGCGACAGGTAATGAGGATATCTGCGCTTGGAGGTGTACAGGGGACAGGACATGCAGTTAGATCATGTAAAAGTGGAGCTTCTTTCTGCCACTGGTGGAGAACTCAACATATCTTAAAATTTAATATCCTTAACAGGATTTTTTTTCTATACCATTTCTTTGCTACTATTTATTTCAGTTCTGGGTAAGCAAGAAAAATGACAATAACACAGTGCCTCTGTTTATCAGCTGAATATAGGGAGTCTTTTCCTAGGCTTTCATTTAAAATACAAAAGCCAGTGGGTATATTCTGCTCATAACAAAGTTTCAGCTCTTTTATTCACTTCAGTGAAATACCCTGGGCTCCCAACTGAGCTTGTAATTTACATTTACAAGCACCATCATCACAGGAGGCAGCAGATTGAAGTTGATCTTTGATAAAATCACAGGTCAAATCTGTAGCATTGCTAGCTATTTCATAACCAAATGTGTACTTAAATCTGTTGTAAAACTTCTGTCCTATGATTAAGGTGCTGAGCTAAGAGAAACTTAAAGAGCCCAAACAATGTAGAAGAGTCCATTTTGCCAACAGAATTGTTATGAGCACTGCTCGAAGGCAAGTGAGATCAGCACAGAATCTGGGTTGTTCCCAGGTCTAATGCAGGCAGTAAGAAAACCTAAGTGTCCAGAGAGCAGTCTTGCTAACACTGTGGGGTTGTCTTTCTCTACTGGAGGGGTCAGGCAATGCTTTGTCAAACACCATTACAAAGGGCAGTGTATGTTTGTTGTGCAAGAGCTGTGGTCAGGCTCCCCCTCTTCTCTGTTCCTCTTTTCTGCACAAGGGAACAAAGAGAGTATTTGGCTCTGTCTCACTTGCATGTGAACATTTCCAAAGGAATGGGGCAACAGACTTGTGAAAGACGCTTGTGCCTGCCACCTCAAGCATCAGATGCTGCCAGTTCCCAAGATCAAAGGAATCCTAAAGATAAGACATGATTCTAAAGAACGTAGGCAGCTTTGTGTGTTTCTGGCCTCAGTATTTTCCTTTTCTAACCAAAGTGGCCAATGGATAAATGCTGGTTTGTCACCCCTTGTCAGGTGCCTAAATTTCCCTCAAGAGGGAAAGAGCACATGCAGAGCTAAATTAAACCTCTTTGGTGGATCTAGAAAGGGTGAGTGAAAACATTGTGTTTTAAAGACTCCTATACCAAAGCAGCCAGGGCTCACATGCACACGAAGAACTGGACAGGCTCACTCAAAAAAGCTGGCAGCAAGAACAAATACTGTGCAGAGCTACAGCAGGCTCAGTCCTTTCCCTGGAGAAGCCAGAACACGCTTTTGGTTCAACTTTTGTGCGTGGATAAAAAGAAGAGTAACGTTTCTGAGAAAATGAGTTTGCTGGACACTTCCAATTGTCTAATGCCACCATCTCTCCAGAAGCTGACCAACACTGAAAAGCAGTGGAGATACAGTCTGAGCTAGTCAGTGGGAACCTGTCCTGGTTAGGGTTCGCTGAGGGCAGATTGTGGGAACATTGAGGTCTCTACCTTTCTGTAAAGCATTAATTTTCAAGCTGGAGCTATACCTGGCAGATTGTTTCCCACCAGGTTCCATGGTCCCTGTACCTAGCCTGTCTCTTAGTTATCTTCCCAGTTTCCCAAGCCTCAGCTTCTCAGTCCTGAAGTCCTTCTTTGCTCCAGCCAACGATATTACAATCCCTCCAGGAGTTTCTGGGGTATCAGCAGTCCTCAGAAAGAAAAGTAAGAGTTACTCAGCCAGACATGGTTTTGCTATGGAAATGCCAGGTATAAATAATTTCGTTCTTGCAGTGACATGACCTGCTTTCCTTTAGTGTGGCCTGTTGACCTGCCTTTATTTAATAGTGCTAATTCCAGGCTTGATAGGTAAGCCATAGTTATGAATGTTCTCACAGCCAGGTGAGCAGCCTGCACAGAGAGCAAACCCAGAGGCTGGGAGAATGCAAGTGCTTAGGGACGCAGGTGGCTCAGTTCCCCTGTGTGAGATGAGGGGCTAAGAGAGGAAATTTCTTACTGGTTTTTTTTGCTTGGTTGGGTTTTTTTGCTTTTTAATGTTAATATTAGGACTGTCAAGCATACACCTTCCTTGATTTCGTAAGGAAAAACTGTGTCTAGGAATCACTAAGGCCTGCTTACTGCAAGTTAGGACATATTAATTCAAGCACCCTGCAGCATTTCATATTCATCACAGACACAAATATGCATGTGCTTGTGGTACGCACTGATGTAAACCAAGATTTTGGGCAGTCTGGCCAAAACATCCTTGCGGCATAGCGCAGTTCTTTGGCTTTTCAGATAGACATCACCATTAATGAATCAGGCTGTTTGCCATTACTGGCCTAGATGAGATGGAGTAGATTGACAGAAAGATTCAGAAGTGACAATGCTGAGCGTCCTGGCACCCTGACACCTTTCTACTTACTCTGGGCTGTGCACATAGAGAAGGCTCTGGGGAGCCCTTATAGCAGCCTCTCAGTACTGAAAGGAGGCCCCAGGAAAGTTGGGGAAGGGCTTTTTATCAGGGTGTGCAGGGACAGGATGAGGGGGAATGGTTTTAAGCTGAGAGAAAGGAGATTTAGATTAGATATTAGGAAAAAAATTTTTACTGTGAAGGTTGAGAAGCACTGAAGCAGGTTGCTTAGTGCACGCCCCATCCCTAGAGGTGTTCAAGGCCAAGTTGGATGAGGTTTGGAGCAACCTGATCAATTGAAACATGTCCCTGCTTCTGGCAAGGGGATCAGAACTGGATGATCTTTAAAGGTCCCTTCCATCCCAAACCATTCTATTATACTTTAAGTTTATTATATATAATAATCATAGAATCATAGAGTAGTTTGGGTTGGAAGGGACCTTAAAGATCATCCAGTTCCAGCCCCCCTGCCATGGGCAGGGACACCTCCCACTACATCAGGCTGCCCAACGCCCCATCCAGCCTGGCCCATTCCGGGGATGGGGCAGCCACAGCTTCCCTGGGCAACCTGTGCCACTCTCATTGTGAAGAAATTATTCCTTATGTCTAGTCTGAATTTACCCTTCTCCAGTTTATATCCATTGCCCTTAGTCTTATCACTACAAGCTTTTGTAAATAGTCCCTGCCCAGCTTTCCTGTAGCCCCTTCAGGTACTCAAATATTGCTGTAAGGTCTCCTCAGAGCCTTTTCTTCTCCAGGCTGAACAACCCCAACTCTCTCAGCCTGTCCTCGTATGGGAGGTGCTCCAGCCCTCTGATCATCCTTGTAGCCCTGCTCTGGACCCGTTCCAATAGTTCCATATCCTTCTTTATGTTGAGGATTCCAGAACTGGACACAATGCTCCAGGTGAGATCTCACAAGAGAGGAACAGAGGGACAGAATCCCCTCCCTCACCCTGCTGGCCACACTTGTTTTGATGCAGCCCAGGACACACTTGGCCTTCTGGCCTGTGAAGGCTCATTGCCTGCTCATGTCGAGCTGCTCATCAATCTGCACCCCAGAGTCCTTTTCTGAAGGGCTGCTCTCAATCACATCATCCCCTATCCTGTATTGACACCATGGATTGTCCCAGCCCAGCTGTAGGACCTCGCAGTTGGCCTTGTTGAACCTTTTGATAGCTCGTAACACTGTTAGTGTTTACATACAGAGGTTATCCTCTTATCTCGAAAAGACAGCGATTAGAAAAGGGAGACAGCGTCATTTTATGGTCCTCATACTCTCACCGTTCTCGGGCACAGTGCCCGCGGTGGGTGAGCTCGGGCTCGCTGACGCGCAGCAGCACAAACACGCCCGCAGGACGCGATTTACAGAGCGGCCTCGCTCCTCCCGTCCCCGGCAGCACCGCCCCCGCGCTCCGCGTCCCGCCCCGAGCGGGGGCCGCGCGCCCCCTGGCGGCACCGCTGAGCCCCGAGGGGCTCCGGCCGGGGCGGGACCGCGGCAGCTGATTGGCGGAAGCGGGAGCTGATTGGCGGAGACGGAAGTTGATTGGTGGGAGGCGGGAGTTGATTGGTGGGAGGCGGGAGCTGATTGGTGGGAGGCGGGAGCTGGCTGGCAGAGGCGGAAGCTGATTGGTGGAGGCGGGAGGTGATTGGCGGGGCGGGGCGGTGCCGGGCGGTGCCGTCGGTGCGGGCCGGGGGCAGCGATGGGGGCGCAGCTCAGCACGGTGAGTGCGCCCGTGCGGGGCCCGGTACCGGCAGCCGGGTCTCTGCGCTCTGCCTCGTCGCCCGGCGGTGCGAGTCGAGGCTCCGGGGCGGGGAGCGGCTCTGGATGCCCGGGCGGAGGGCGGCGTCCCCGCTGGGGGCAGCGGGGACCTTCCCCGGGGGGCTCTGTGCATCCTTCCTTACCCGCTTTCGGCAGCTGCTTCCCTCTAATCCAGCTGCTCTCTGGCACCGGGTTTGTGAGAGGAGCGGGACGGAGGAAGCGTTGCAGTTGAGTTTTTTTAGATAAAACCAGAGGAGTGTGACTTAATAGAGATCAGTGATAAGGTCGCGCTATTGCTTACTACGTGGAGGAAATATGTAACACGGTTTTCCCTCGGATGTGCTTATAGTCAAAGGATTGTGCACAGCTTGTTCCCCGTGTCCCTTCACCAAGATTTCAGAGCTTCATGATGCTTGTCCCCAATTCTCTTCCGTTCCCCTCCGGGCATCCAGTGCTCCACGGTTCAAATCTGAGGTTTTTGCTAAGCATCGTATTTTAGAAAATAAACATTTCAGCAGAGAGATGCAGCAAAGTGATCAGCTCCGGGGAGAGAGGCCAGCCCTGCAGAGAGGGGTTGTCATCAAATGAGAAATCCCTGTGTAATGATTCTCTGACAAACCATAAACCTGCCACCTCACACGATGGTTTGGTCTGGTAGTAATTTTGGATCTGGGATCTTCTCGTTCCTCACTGGATTTCTTTGCTGTCATTCAGACAGGTTGTTGTCTTGGTGCAGCTGGTGTTGATCTGTACTCTTGAAGCTTCTGTATTTTCCTGTTTTTCATGGATTCTGGAGGCCACGCTGTGGCTAAAAAAGTTGTGTCTTCTGGGGAAGTTTTTAACTAGAAATTCCCAACTTGTAGCCTAGTGCTTCAGGGCAAGTCGTGCTACTTATGCTAAGACAGCTCAGCGAATGGCATACATAATCACACAGTGTTATAACTCTAGAATCTTGCTTAAGCTAATGGCTTACTGAGTCACATAATATTATAACTCTAAATGATTTATTCTGCTTAAAATGTTACTTATTTAAGCTAAACAACTCACCCCTGTTCAAGAGGAGTGCTGCCGGGTCGTGTAGTCCAGCTGCCATCCAGGGAGCTGGAGAACAGGCCTTATGAGGAGAGGCTGAGAGAGCTGGGGTTGTTTAGCCTGGAGAAGAGGAGGCTGCGGGGAGACCTCATTGCTCTCTATAACTACCTGAAAGGAGGTCGTAGAGAGGAGGGTGCTGGCCTCTTCTCCCAAGTGACAGGGGACAGGACAAGAGGGAATGGCCTCAAGCTCCGCCAGGGGAGGTTTAGGCTGAACATTAGGAAAAATTTTTTCACAGAGAGGGTCATTGGGCACTGGAACAGGCTGCCCAGGGCGGTGGTTGAGTCACCTTCCCTGGAGGTGCTGAGGGGCATGGTTTAGCGATAGATAGGAATGGTTGGACTCAGTGATCTGGTGGGTCTCTTCCAACCTGGTGATTCTATGATTCTATAGAAAAAAAAAAGGGGGGGGGGTGTTTACCAGCAATCTGTCAGTAAAAGAACTTGTTGCTTCAAGGAGCACCCTTGAGATGCGTTCCAGTGCAAGGGGAGAGATGGTGGTCATGCAGCCACACTGCCCAACAAGCATAGTTTGAAGCAGCCTCTTAGGCTGTTATGTTTTTGGGATAAAAGTTGACTCACAGTCAAATTGCATATAATAGAGCTATGCACAAAGCTACGGTGTTCACTGTATCACTCTGCTTCTTGTGGGTTTCCTGGAGGAGTTCTTTGTCTGGCTGCAGGCAGGCCTTTACATCTTCTAGAGCCTGAACTAGACTTGTTGGTTTGCTTAAGGGGATGTAGGGGGCAGAATGCATCTGTTACAGGTGGATGCAATGTATGTGCGTTTGGGTACAGCTGCTTATCTGGTTACTTGAACAGCAGAGGATGAGGCAGAAGCTAAAGCTGCAGTAGTGAAGAAATGCATGTCCCTTAGGTCTCTCATAATTTTCTAAAATGAATGTTTAAATAAGATCCCTTAATAATAAGGTTTGAATGAGGAAGTGATGGTGATGGAGATTGGAGCTGCAGGTACAAGGTTTTTGTGGCCAAAGAAGCATTAGGTTTGTGTGTTTGTAGGGCAGTTCGATGATGGAGTGTCCTGCTGTAAGCTTAGGTGTTTAGCTGTGTTGTGCTCACCGTACCCTAGTGGGAAGGGCTGGCAATCTTGATGCTATGGATTATCTCTTTCTTGTGGCTTTTTTTTTGTTATCCCACAGAGGTCTGTTTCCATTAATAAAAATTCCTGCTCAAGTTACTTATTTTGTGATCTCTGTTAGCGAAGATCTGTGCAACTGGAAACTGTGAGTCACCAGATCGTCATTTAGTGATTCCTGGCCTTATGGTCAGCCAGTTGTTTCCTCTGTTGCTGTTGATCTGATGCAGCTTCTATGGTTGTGGTGCAGTTATCTACATTAATATCTTGTTATAACCTGTGATAAGAGTATATAGATCACTTTTAAGCCCAGGAATGTATTTCACAGCAAGGACAACTTTTTGTAACTTTCAGTTCTGCTTTTTTTCTGCCCGACCAGCTGATACTTTCTGAGTATCTGTATCAGTGGGTGTGTTGTTTCATTCTGGGCTGAATCCCATGAGGGTTTTGCACTAATTGACCATGCATAACAAACTGCCCCCCCACGAGGCTAACTCTGTGTTAAAAGTATTTAACAAAATCAAGCTCCATCCTGACTCGGATCTGGTGCATTGCTTTAAAAAGTCATGATTATGCACATTTGGGGAAAATGTATGGTAATGTCATTTATTGAACAGCTCTGGTGGTTTTTGGTTGACATCTGATGACCCAAAAAGGATTTGCAAAGATGGAAGAAAACATTTATCTCTGCATGGTGAAGAAGCTTGACTTGCAGAAATGACTTTTCAAACTCTGTTCTCCTCCTGCCTTCCTGATCATCTGTTACTGACATACGTTGGGACCGAGTCTAAGTTTTGAAATTCCTATTTTCAGCTGCAATCTTGCTAGACCACAACTGTGGGGTTTTTTTGCTCCATTTTAAATAGTGACATCTTTAAATTAACTAGTTCACTTTTAACATATTAATGTCTTATTGGAAGCATCATCTACTGCAAGTTCAGCTTGCTGTCTCTTTCACCTGTTGCAGTTCTCATAAGGGAGTCTCTTTGCTACTGTCACTTTCTTTAACATCTCCTCTCCCCCTGTTTTTTTGTGACTCAGTAACAGAAGTTCTCCCTGGAGCTGCAGTAACCTGTTGGATCTGCAGGAATTAAGGAATAACATTTCTGTAAATTTCAGCTTCTTCAGAAACAACCTGTGTAGAGCGATTTAAGTGTTTCCAAATAAAAGCAAAAAAGGCAATGTGTGTGTGTGCATATGGCGTGCCTTTGGGCTGTGCCCAATTTTGATATATTTTAAATTTATGCAGCAGCATTCTAAGAAGAGAGAGGTTTATTCTGTACCTTTTATAAAAATTTACACTTGCCACAATTTTAGCAATAGTAATGCAGGACTTTTTTTTTTTTTCTTTTTTTTTTATATAGACTCCTGAGAAGTATCACACTTATGGAAATGTGCTTCTAAAGGAACATTTGAGTCCCTTTATAATAAAATGAAAGTGCAAGCTAACCAAGCAGGACTTTGAGCACTTATGGAAATTAGTTAGTGCATTATATGCAATTATGTATTTGTTTGCCTTTTTTTCCCCCTCCTCCTCCTCAATTAAAGCACTCAACAAATTACAGAGTTGAAGAGGATTTATTATAAGTGGTTGTTCAGTTTATTCTCCTGTCCCAAGTTAGGACCGAGTCTACTTACGTGATTGACTTTGTAGGCTGTTGTAGTGCTTATCTAACTTGGAAAGAAGAGGACTGTTCCTGGGAACAGGCACTAGAAATGAAGGCCCGGGGCCCTAGCTGAGCATGGTCCTTGTGGGCTCTGCGCTTGTAGCCTATGGTTGAGCAGCCTTCAGTCCTGTAGACCCACCAAGCGCCCAAGGTGTCTGACACTGGACTGAGGAGATGCCGTTGTCCTTCTGTCTGTCTGTGCAGCTGTATGGCAGTGGTTTGGTCTCTTCTGGACTTCCCCAGGCTGGTGTGGCCACTCAGTGTCTCCCAGCTAGGCAGCCCGTGCATGATGTCAGGGATGGAGAGGGTGCTGTGGTGCAGGGGCATAACCTGCTCTTCTCTTGTGGGGCTTGAGCCTGGGCTACGCAGCCATCTGCGCTGTGGTATAAAAGGCCCAAAGCAGTGGTGCGTGTTGGGGTTGAGGAGCCTGTTCATGCCTCTGCTCCTTGATGCGTGGATGCAAAATGGTGTATGGGAAACCTGGGTGATACTCTGACCCTGCTACTCCCAGGCCCATCGCAGGAGAGCAGCCGGCTCGTGGAGGCTTATCTTCACACACATGCGCACAGAGGAGCACAGAGATACTGGCAGGCGTGGGATCCCCAATAACCCCTCTCAGAGAAATGAACCTCAGCCCTTCTCAGAGATATTCAGGGAAGCCATTGACCTGTGGGCCAGGAGTGATGCCCATCTATGTGTATCCGTGGAAGACTGCCTCCCCTTGCAGGCTAGGGTGGCACGGGGTGCAAGGGATGAGCATTTAGGGATTGTGGGATGCTTAGGGGAGGAACCAACAGAGAGAAATAAATGTGAGGAAAATGAAAGGATAAAGGAATAAAATGGGGCTGACGCTCGGGAAAGAGGTCTACTCTGTACCCTTGTTGGTCTCTGTCGTGCAACCAGTCAGTGCTGTCTGCCCCATATCTTCATTAACTCCATAGCTGCTTTCCTGGGGGAGGGATGCTGTTCTGTATATGCATGTCTGTGCGAGAGTTGTAAGTGCCAGCTCCTAGAGCCAGGTCATGGCTTGGAAGGCCTGCATGTCTATGGTGCCAGTACCCAGCACAAGTGTGTGATGGCTACCAAAGATTAAGCTGAACTAGCCAGCAAGTATTTCATGCTGCCTGGGAGCCAGGCATCTCTGAGGGTGAGACCACTAAATGTGCTGGCCAGCTGCTAGAGAGAGTGTGGGATCTGTGGTTCAGTGCGAGACCCCCAGTTGCTGGGGGCGTCCACGGCACATCTGATGGTGTGTGAAGGGGTCTGTGCAGCAGCGGCTTGTACGTCCAGATGCCAGTCACTGGGGAGACTGGAGTTTGGGGACAGCTGCTGCGAAGATTAAGCCAGCGGATTCGCGTTGTACACGTGCAGGTATATCTCACTAATGGACCTTCACCCAGATTGTTCAGGGAAGGGAACAGGGTGGGGCCGTTGGTGCTGTTTGTGTGAGCATCTGTCTGTGTTGATCAGCATGGCCAGCCACGTGTGTACTTGGGCATGTGTTATGTATGTATGTGTCTGCTGGGCCTCGCTATATGCCTCGCTAGCGGCTGGATCTGGGACAACGCTTCTGTCAAGCTGCTGGGTTTGCCCACCGTCTACCACTATGCCAAGTGCCTGAACGTAGGAGTAACTCCAGGTATTCATAAAGCAAACGTGTGGTACATTTGCTGGTATTTTTTTAATACTTTTTCTGCTCACATTTGTACAAACAGATACAGGTTACTTTGTTTCTTATATTGTCATGTCGTGCTGCCATATTCCTTCTCACAAAAATAACTTTCTTTTGTTTATGCACATGTATCTAACACTCTATCTGCATTGCTACAGTTGGGTCGGGTTGTGACATACCCAATATGGCTCATCTACACCACCATCCTGCGGCTCTTCAGGAATCCCCATCCTGCAATTACTCTGAAGGATCCAGAAGTGAAGTATGCATTGAGGCTGATTGATAAGGAGGTAAGAGCATTTACATTAATGAGCATGGCCTTTGTGTGTAGATACTGTGAAATGCTTATAGCTTCTTAAATCTTGGCATTTTAAGCAGAGCAAATATTGGTATGTTAAGGAAAGGGCTGCTTTACAAATGTTACTTGCCTAGTGTAACGGAGTTCTGCAAGCAGCTTGTTTCCAAGGAAGTTAGAGTGGAGACTGCTGCTTTAGAGACAACTGAACTAGTAGCTTCTGTAATGTGTGTTTCATGTCATAGAGTACATCAGCCTAAACTCTGTGCTGCGAGATGGGCTGAGAGACAGAAGTCGTGCTGGCAGGCAGAGCGGGCAGTTTTTTCACATGGTTAGTAGCATTCAGCATAGTAGTTGTCAGAAGTGTGTTGATACTGATTCATGTTATTGGATTTATGTTCTCTAACGTGTTACAGGAAGAAAGTATTCAAATGGTGTGGTCCTGACAGCACCTGAGCTGTCTCAGCTTCTCTTTTTCTCTGTTAGAAGTAGAAGCTGTTGTGTACCTCTACGGGGTTTTCAGAGGAAAGCCATGAGACTTTTGGGTGGATCTTGCTGTCAGAAGTTGGTAACTCGAATTATGGGAAAGAGACCAAAGCCACAAATGGTGAAAAGTCCAAATTTACCTTGGATAAACTCACCATGAAATGCATAAAGTAGAAATCTTAGCTTTTCAGATGTGAAGTCACACCTGAAGATATTTTTAGTGTTGACTTTTTAAGTCAATGAGCTAATCAGAAAGTTACCCAAAGATTTTTGATGAAGAGGGCTTTGGACAAGAACAGAGCTTTCTTTCAAGTATAGGGAGTAGCTCGGCTTTCGTTTGTTCTGTCTGTCAAAGAAAACGATTACTGTCATTCCAAATCTTGGTGTCGTGGGAACTAAAAACACCCCTTTGGCCTGGGTGGGGCAGCATAACTGAATTTACTTCACATCTGTCCTGCAACAATGCTGCTATTATATATTCCTCCCTTTCTTATGAGATCTGCTGCAGGTACAGTCTGCCTGACAGGTGGGAGGGAAGGGAGCTTGTGGCAGTGCACGTGTTTCTGAGTATCAAGCTGCTTGCAGGTTTCTGCTGTAGCAGTTTGTAAGAGAATTAGCAGTTCACTTGCCCTTTTTTTTTTTTTTAACCTTCTAAACACTGATCTTCTTTCTCACTCTGTTGTTATTTTTTGAATGCTTTTTTTCAATCTTGGGAAAGAGGGACAGTTCTTATACAACTAGTTCAGGTGCTGCTACATGTAGGACCTTGATCAATTGAGAATGTTTGACTGATGGATGTTTATATGTTTTTGCCTAAATGGGAAACGTGTCCCAGAAACAGAAGTTAATTTTGAAAAATTATAACTTGGTACAATAAGTGCTAGTAGCTTTTAACATCCAGCCAAAAATCTGGTGCAGACACTCTGATTTTTGGCACTGTGCTTCTCAACATTCCCATATCCACCTGTCTAGGAAAGATGAAATTAGTCTGAGTCCTTCAGACATGCTTGAGTTTATATTTTACAAGCTATTCAAGTCGAAGTTGATGAGAACTTAATCTGAAAACATAGAATCATTACACAAAACCTTTTTGACTTGGGAAGAGAGCCTACTTAAGATGTGTGTGGTTGGCCAGAGTTTACTATCCATTGCAAGAGAAATTCTAGTGTGCTGTTTTTACCTTGTAGAGTTGCTCGTTTTGCTTGTCCGGCCCAGCTAAAGACCCTCATATTTTAAAAATTTCCGTTATTATCAATTTGGCATTTATCATTCCCTTTTTGTGACTGTGAAGCTATTGGTACCATAACCAGCAAAGCACCAAAATTGTAATCTTTTAACCTGATGTATTTTGATGATATAGTTGTGGCCCAAGAAAAGGAGGCTTGACCAAGAAGGGAAGTGGCAGAAACTCCTTAGACTGATTTCACAGCTAAAGTATATGGACTTGTGATTTTAAGGGAAAAACCAAGTTGCAAGTACTGGGCTGCCATACATGTATGTGAAATTTCAGAAGGATTCCACAGTTACATAGAAACAGTTTTGAGGTGTCTGCAATGTCAGGTTTTCAAAAGTGCTGGTCTAGAGATTGCCTGGTTTGACACATAGGTTATCTTTTAATGCAGCTTCGATTTTTGTGTATGGAAGCTGGAAATCAAACATACTGTTTTGTCGAGTTGTTGTGAACCTTTCTTCCCCTACCCACCCCATCTTTTATCCAACAGCTGAAACGTTAGCATGCTTTCCATCTGTTGAACAAAGGGAATAGGGGTCATAGGGCTGCTTCCTTGGGTTTAGCATAGGAAAAAATTGTTATAATATAGTTAGGCATGCTAATTTAGGTGATGCCTTAAAAAAGCCCACAGCCTCAGGGTGGTTTCTTTGTAATGGTAAGCATCAATAATCTATTGCCTTTCAGTGGCTTTAGCAAAACACCTGTTTGCAAAAACTGTTTTCCAGCTTTGCATTTGCAGTTGGGACTGTGGCAAACATCCTCAGCACCTGCTACTTGAGACAAATTCTGGATGGTAGCTGGAGGCCAAGGGCTTCCAGGTGCTTATGGCAGTGCCAGGTGATGGAGAATGCAGAGAAGGTGGCCTCATGCTGGAAATGGCTTCTGCGTCCTGTTTCAAGGCTATCTTTAATCTAGCCTTGAGTCATAGAATTGCTGCATGGCATGCTTGGTATCTCAGCTGTGTAACTGAGACAAGGCGTAGGCACGCTGATCTGGATACTAGAAATTTCTTGAGCTTTTTTGTGTTTCTCACAATCTTGTGTTGCACCAAAACACTTGTGTTCAAATAGCTAACTAAGTGCCTAGTTAATCTCGACTTTAAATAATAAGGTGGTTAACGAGGACTTCAGAAGTTTGTTCTTTCTGTATGCTATTAAAGACAGTATCTTAAAATAAAGGATTATTGGCAGAGTCCAGCTTTGAAGTAGTGAAACTGGTGCTGAAATTTTCCTACAGTAACAGCAGTGATGAGTATGGTAGCAGCAATGTTAAGTCCATGTCCATGTTAGCTGTCTTTTCTAGTGGAATTTTCAATGGTAGTAACTGTTCCTGAACAGACATAAGAACAGAGAAGCCCTTTTAAGACTGCCACTCAGTTCTCTGTCTTCAGTATTTACTTGAAAAAGATTTATTGTGAAGATAATTTCATCAGTGTGGCCAGAACTCATAAAGGAGGACTACACAAACTGTGGTGAGAAAGACATCTGTCCCTGTTGGTTACTTTCTAAACAAACAAACAAACAAAACAAACAAATAAGGGTTACAATACTACATAGGATGTTTATGAAATTTTCTCAAGAAGGGATATTATATGCCAGAGGGTTTTAAAACAAGCAAATCATCAGGTAAGGCAGTAGCCTGTGTGCTGTTACTTTTCTGATGGTTTTTTGCTGTCTTTTTCAATCAATGAACGTGACCTGATTTTTAAGAGATAAAGTTTATGTAGTATAAGAAATAACATTTTATTTACTCATTACCAAAATTTTAGTGAAGGTATGACTTCCCTTGTAAGACATTACAATAATTATCCCAGCTGCACTGCATAAATGGTGATAATTTTATAATGAAGTTCTTGTCTAAGCAGTGTTCTCTTCAATTTTAATTCATGATTAATTCAATTTTTGTGGGGAAAAAATGGTTTTAACTGTGAAATCACAAGCATTAAATCCCAACAACATAACTGCTATTATTCTTATTCTCCTTTTTCAGGAAGTTAGTCATGACACAAGAAGATTTCGATTTGCTCTTCCTTCCATGGATCATGTTTTGGGTCTCCCTGTAGGTATGTTCCTATCTCTCCTTACTGAGAATCCAAGCATTGTTAATGATACTATTAGAGATTTTATGGCGATATTTTCGTATATTTTGAAATATTGAATTTTGGGTACTGTCCACATAGTTTGAGCTGGTATTTAGAGCTTTGCAAGGCTATCCTCATGTTGTGAGTCATCTGTAGGGTCTGAAATCTTGTGCAGTTATGGAAACGGTACATCCAGCTTGTTTGTGTGAAGACAATAGGAACTAGTCTTCACTTGCATTTTTCCACTTTCAGCTTTCCAGTGTGTGTATTCGCTAGGTGCTTAGTCACTTGGGTCCCTTTCCATCCCCTAGGGCAGTGCTCTTAGCTACTTCTTCTCTAAAACATGCGGTTTATCGGATGATCTGCTGACTTCTGAATTTGCAGCCAGTCTCATGGAATTTCTTGATCACCAGGGTGTGGATATTTCCTTAGGCCTTGCCACATGGCTCGTTGCCTTCCATAAGAAATTAATGCTGTTGTTTCCCACTGCTTATATAAAGAACATTTAATTATGACTTGTGTTTAATAGGGACTTCTACTTTAACTACCAGTTGCAGTAAACTGTTGATCGGGTGCTTTGGCGTAGTTCCTCAGCACCTTTCTGGCATTGCAGTCTGTCATGCTTAAGTTCCCTTTTGTTTGGGGTCTATTTTTCTCTTGATCCTGAGGAGTTTTCCTGCCTTGCCTATAAGGGACATGAGTGAGGAGTGAGCTGTCTCACCTCAGTAATTGTTCTTGTCCTATACACTAACAGAAAAGAAGCTCTCTGGGGTGAATTTGGCCTGCTGGATGACACCTCTTCCTCTAGTGTTTTAGTTGGTCAGGGCAAATCAGCCACTTGTTTGAGTGTAGCCTGAGAAGGCTCACATCTGGCCCTGCATGGTCCCAGGACCAGTGCAGTTGTGCTCCCAAAGGTGCTCTACACGACCCAATCTGTGGGTGACTGAGGGAGCGGTTTGCTGGGCAAGACATAGGAAGCAAAGAGAGATGAAAGTTGGTGAGGGTGGTGAAGGCAGCTGGGAGTAGCAGGCTTGGCAGCCATGGGACAGATAATGTTGTGAACTCTGCATGTTTAGTCCAGCACCAGCACTTCGCTTTTACCACCAGCTGGAGCGTTATAAGGGAAAAACACAGTTCGCTTTGAGGGAAAGTGCGATTTTGTATGGCGCCACGCAGAGGCTCCCAGCTCCGGTCCCGTTAGGGCTGGGTAAAGCTCTAACAAGTAAGAGCGTATGGCATGTTTTCCATTTGGGAGGAGCACCTTTTTTGGATTTGTACGAATTCTTGTGAGACATAAACCAGCAGCAGCTCCCGTCTGTCCGTGTTCACAGTCTGCCACAGTAACTCACCATGGGTCTGTTCCTCAAGGAGGCAGCGTCAAGGCCACCCACTGCCCAGAGGAGGAACGGGAGGCGGCTGCTGCTGCAGCTTCCCTCAGGTCTTCCCTGGCAGGAAACGCGTGCTACCGGCTTTGCTGAGAGGGTTTTTTGAATCATCCTTACATTATTATGTCCATGTACAGCTTCAAGTGAGTAATGGTCATTCGTTTCCCAAGTTACTGGGTAGTACATGTACATTCACCTGTTGGTTTGCCTCACTGGTCCTCTGGCTCGGCAAACTAACTCCCTAGTAAAATCCCCCTATTGTGTTCCCATAACAGGCAGAGGAGTTGCACCATCTTTGGAAAGCTGCATTCATTTTAAGATATAGTTTGCTCTGTTGACTTAGTGGTGATAAAATACCTAGGGGGAAATTTGTTTTTTGTTATTCTTCCTTGGGTCTCTTCAAGGTGTTGGAATTCTATAGGAAAGCTTTTAAAAAGAATTAGTTCTTGGTTTCTTTCATCAAAAACTAGGCATTGAGAAAATAGACTGTTGTGGAGAGTTCAGGGAATGCGTGACATTGAAATGCAATTGCAGCATTCAAGTGTTAAGCTGGAGAGATAGCAAGGTTATAAAGGTGCTTTATATCTAAGCAGCCTAGACAGTGACAGCTAGAAGACCTCTTGGCAGACACGAGAGATCTGTGGTCAAGGAAAGTACAGTTATAACTGCAGTATAAAAGTTTGTAACTAACATGTTAATGAAGAAGTGTGAACAGCACTTGACAGTTTTCCTCTCCACTAACATGCTAATGAAGAAGTGTGAACAGCACTTGACAGTTTTCCCCTCCTTTCTCATTTTTACTCCACTGTACCTGGGAGATGTATCATATCTTTGGAAGATCTTGCATACAGGTAGGGCTTTGATAAATATAAATGCAGAAAGCTGTCAAAACAGATATAATTTACGGTCACAGTTAGCAGTGGAGTTGCCTGTCTTTCCAGGTAGGATCTGTGCATGATTAACCACAACTCTGGCAAGGTGTTACACTGTCAGGAAAATGAAAGAGGAAAAAGTGGTGTCCCATAACAAGGCAGCTAGGAGAACTTTGAGACAGTGTTTGCAGTCACTGCCAACTCAGTACCTCCACTGAAAGAAAAATCTCTTGAAAACAAATGGCTTTTTTTTTTTCCCCTTCTTCCTGCTGTACAGGACAGCACATCTACCTGTCTGCACGGATTGATGGAGCTCTTGTTATTAGACCTTACACTCCAGTTTCCAGTGATGATGACAAAGGCTTTGTGGATCTTGTTGCCAAGGTGAGAATGTCACGCTCTCTTACTAGGCTGGGCAACTTCTGAGCCCACCTTTACACTTGCAGTGTCACGTGAAGTCTGATGTGCTGGTGCTTGCTCAGACATGTGCCACTGGGGACTTCTACCATCGTAACAAGTGATCTCAAATTACCTACAATCCACATGGCATTTCGCAAGCGCTTCTTTAGTGAGCACGTCTCATGAGGTTCTGCACAATCTTCTGTATTTGCATACTGCAGTTTTCCAAAATCTGTGTAGGTCTGCAGATGTTCACAAAACTTTTCAATCCTTCTGAAATTAATCTTGCCTGAACTGTTAACTTCTTCTGAAGGTAGCATAATATAGTCATTATGATCAGTAAGAACAGAGATCATTATCATTACTGATCCAGACAGTGTGAATGACTGATCTAATTGACTAGAATGTGACTTTGAGTCTTGTGATAATGTACTTCTGTTTTGACTAAGCAAATATATTTAATGCTGACCTGGAAATCTGCACTGGATTCCCTCTTAGTGTTTTCATTGGGTTTTTTAACAGATCTACTTTAAAGGTGTCCATCCAAAATTTCCTGATGGAGGGAAGATGTCTCAGTACTTAGAAAGCCTGAAAATAGGGGATACTATTGACTTCAGAGGACCAAGTGGCCTGCTTGTCTACAAAGGAAAAGGTGAGGCTGACTGGAAGATGTAATTTCTCCAGGGTACGCAGAGAAAACATACTTCATAGTAGTAGTAATACTGGTCACAGTCTTTTTTAGCCGGGTTCAAGTCTTCCTCAGCACAAAAGAAATTGCTAGTGTCTTACTTAAGTCAGTGGCCATCCTGAGGGAAATTGTAATGATTGTAGAAGTGATTGTTATTGATGCTATTCTTAAAGAGGGGAATTCTCTCCCTGACGATATGGTCATACAATTGGTCATAGAAGGACTTGGTATTTGTACTGTGCAAGTGAAAATTATCTTTATCAGTAGGAGTTACTTTTATGCCAATATAAAAAATCTGACTTTGGCATAGTGCAGCCACAAATGTGTTACAAAAGCCTTCTGGCAGTTTCGTGAGCAGCAGAAATCAGACACATGGTTTTCCAGAGCTTTGTATTTGTGTTTGTGTTATCCTGGATGAAGAGAGGTTTGAATACGACAAATACAACATTTTGGGCAATTTCAGACTCTGTCAGATTTGGCTGAAACCGGCAGATAAGCTCAAAATGAGGAGATAAATATACAAAAACCCACTACCTGCATATTTCAGATTTTCCCTTAAAATAATCTGCATGAGGTACATAAACAATTTGAGCAGATTAATTCCTCTGTGTGGAAGTGCTTCCAGAATCTAGGTTTCTGAATATCGCTGTGGGTATGGGATGTGAACAAATATAAATACAGGTAGTAATGGATTGATGCTATAGTCAGGAGTCAGTAGTAACCTATGTCAGTGTCTGATGCTAACATCACTTGTGTTACGATCTCCAGTCTTCTTTCAGGATTTAATTTGTGACATCTTCACCTTTGTCTGTTCCATGCTCCTGCTTTACAGAGGTGGAAGGTTGACAGGACTGAAACAAAGTCAATTAGCTGAACATGCTGGAAAGGCCTCATAGGCCCCATCTCTTGCTTTCTTCAGTGTTTTCCATCTCTCCCACTCTCTCTCTTTCTAGGCGAGTTTGCTATTCGCCCTGAAAAGAAAGCTGAACCAGTTACTAAGAAAGTGAAATATGTGGGAATGATTGCAGGAGGGACTGGTACGTATATATCAAGATTCATCCTTAGTTTCAGACAACTGGTAGATACGCATGTTTATATTTTCTCTCATGCTCGCTTGTGCTTCCTTTTGCTCCTTTGCATTCTTTCATCATTGACCTTCCTTTCTCATTCAGGGATAACACCTATGCTGCAGATCATTCGAGCAATCATAAAAGACAAAGATGACCCTACCATTTGCCAGCTGCTGTTTGCTAATCAGGTAATTTTATACTTTTTTTTCTGTTTATAAAGTTTTACTTGACTATCAGAACTCTACAGAGAAAATGAACTTCTTGCTGAGAAAGCTGGGTACAGAAATACAAAACCTAAGGAGAGAAGTGAACTGAAATGTTGAAAACTTCCCATGTAAAGCACTGTAATTAATTGGTTTTCAGTGCTATTATGGAAATGCCACTTTCCTTTCAGCTAATTCTCATTTTTCCTGTGTCTCATTGCTCTGTTTCTAATCCAGTTTATAAACGTTTTAAAATTCTACGTGCCTTCATGCAAGTTATTAATGCTTTGGGCAGACTTTCAGGGTTGTCCTTAGTTAAAACATAAAAGAAGTGGGCATTTGTCTCCTTCAGCAATTGTAACTCCAAAACTTCACAGTGGAGTTTGTCTCTATAATCTTCCAGTTTGAGAACACCATAGGGGAGGTGAAAGTTAACATTGGTCTCCAGAAGCTCCTTCAACTACGAAGCTGTTATTCTGCATGGCTGTCTCATTTCCAATCCCTTTGTCAGTTTTTTCATGTTTCTGGTGCTCTATGTGATGTGTCATACTGCCATGATGGACAAAGGGAAGATCTCTCATCCATGGAATCTTTGCAGCTGAGTTTTCTTGGGTGACTAGGCAACCCACATGATGACGTGCTGCTGAACTGCAACACCCTTTCTCTGCTTGATGTGCTTCTGATGTTAATCCTTTTGCTTTTAAATTTCTCCATCACAATATTTGTTTCTGGACTATGAGCCGTTATTTGTGGTGAGCATGCCTGTGCTTCTTCAGGCTCTCCTCTGCCATTCGTCTCTCCTCTGATATTCACTATGTCCTCATTTCCTTTGTATGATATCTGAGTTATAAACTGAGATTTTTTCTACCCAGAAGCCACGATCCAGGCCCCAACAGATACTCCTGTTCTTACGCTTTATGCAGCAACAGCTCTGTAAGAGCCCTGCCAGTGCCCTCTGGTGCCAGCTCGCTGTGGCCGCAGCAGCTTGTCTCTGCCCAGCACTGCGAGTGGGCATGAAGTGCAGTTGACATCAAGGCAGGAGGGCCAGGATTTGCCATGAGTAATTCAGGATGACTAATGCAGGGTTAGAGCTGCTTTAGCAATTAGAAAAGCTACTGCTTCTTGCAGGCAGGACTTGAGGAAAAGTTGCCTGCCTATTAGCAACAGCCTGTGAAAACATCAGTACTCGGCTTTCAAGAGTCCTTGAACCCAGTGACTGCACAAATTTAAAGCAGCCTTGTGACAAATGGTTAATCAGGAAAGCCTTCAGACTAGATTTTTTTTCACTGTATTCAGGGTTTTAAAGTATTTTTTTGATATCTGTTTTGCTGATGTTTTGTTTTGTTGCTCCTGAAAGAGCTATGCTGGATTACAGATGACAATATATGTAGGCTTGAGCTGTGTTCTGACTAGCACACTGTGGGGTTGGTCAGATTCAGTAACAGCCTTTCTAGAACACACGCAGCTGGAGATCCAGAAATAGGCACCTTGTCGGCAATAGTTGCTGGCACATTCCTCTGTACCCCCCCAGTTACAGACATAGTGGTGTCCTCAGTGCCACTTTTAGCCTCTGCCCTTTTCTCTCCTTCCTGAACTGCAATTACTTTTACGGGAATAAGGCTTTCTTTTAGCCTTCAGTTATGTTGCATCAGGGGGAACAGAACTTGATACTCTGCGTAAAATTTATTGTTCCAATCAGAATTTGATAGCCTTTTAGTTATCTGGTGTTCCATGTTGTGTTTAAAAACCAAGCAGTCTCCATGTGGCAGTGCTTGTGAAATTTGAGGTGGCAAAAATTGGCATTTTCCTGACTGAATGGCACGGTGGGGGAGGTGGGTAGGGAGATACTTGTACAGTCACAGTTAGTTATTTGAGGAAAGTTGCTGTTGTGATGGGACTACCAAAAGAGGGCTTTACTCTTCTGATGCTACCACTTCCCTCAATGAGTGAACATTCTGTGTTTTGATACAGATTTTGCTTTGTTTTACTTTTTGGAGGGAAGGCATTGCATGGTCAGGATTTGGGAAAGTTCTGAATGTTTTTATTAGCTCTGCCATGGAATAGTCATGGGAATAACTTGTGTTTGCTCTCTCCAACTTGTAAAGCAGATTTGAATAATGTGTTCCATCTCACGGGGTTGTAGTGTAATTATTGATTTCCTTATCCTGCAGACCGAGAATGATATCCTGTTGCGTTCCGAGCTAGAGGAGATCCAGGCTCAGAATCCCGGTCGCTTTAAGTGTTGGTACACACTGGACAGAGCACCTGAAAGTAAGATCTAACACGCTGAAAACTTGTTATGGGCATTAATACATGTTTAACAGGAGACATGATGTCATACACATATTTCTAAGCTCTTTTCTTGCTTAATAAATCACGTCTGAATGCATGGCATCATTCTTCACACCGTGATGCACAGAAATTCTTAGATGTAATCAGGCAATGTTACCCAAGCTGCAACGCTCACCTCAGGTCAATGCAGTGTTCCTGCCATGACCACACCTGAATATTTGCCGTTGTTTACTCTGATCCGATGTGATCTTCCTTTCTCCTTCCTCACAGGCATAAATATAACGCTATCTTATTGTCTCGTGTTTAGAGCATGCATCAAGGCAACCGTAGTAAGAGTGTCAGAGGCACCGTATCTCGGGGAGATGCCTCCCATTGCAGACTGTCACTGTGTGGCAATTCAAAGTAGCTGATCTTCTTCCTAGGCAATGAAATTGCCTTTGTATTAATGGTGTTTCATAATGAAAATACTGTTTCAGCTTGGTGCAGTTCAGTTTTAAAGATAAGGTGATACAGCTGGCTGGTCTAGGTGAGAGGATGAGCCGGTTGTATGTGCCTCCCTCAGCTCTGCAAGTTTGAGGAAGAAAAGGCTAAGCAGTTTCTGTGTCATTCATTGCTGTTTTCCTTTCTTACCATTCCTTGTCACGCCCATGCACGTCAGCATAGATTCACACTCCTATTCAGCAGCAGTTGGGAGCAGAGAAGGAAAAGCCATATGCCTTCCCTTACCTTGTGACCAAGAATTCACCTCCTGCAGGGTGGTGGGGAGGGTCTTGCAGTCCCCAGTCAGTTGCTGTCATTTCATCTTCTACAGTGGTTTTCTACTGTAATTGCTAAGGCAGCTTAGATTCAGGAATAATCACTGTTTCTTTTCTTTGAGATTATGAATTGTGAACTGATCTTAGCAGCTGTGATAAAAGTTCCTCCTTAAACCTTAACACTGTTCTGCACTTTCACTACCATACATGAAACCAGACCAAAACTGGGAATTTTTGTATAGCCTATGGGAGAAAAATGTGGCAGCCTTACTGTGCTCAGAGGTTTGGGTCAGCAGCTTTTTGCATCCAGGGCAAGGAATGTGATGGGTAAACCAGAATCCCAGTATTAGTTAATGAGCACCAGGAGTGTTCCTACTGGGAACAGCTTCATCAGCTAGATTACCCCCAGTGAACTTGTAAACAGTGGGGTAAGGAAGATAGATGTTGTTACTTCACAATGCTAGAGCTGAGAAGATTCATATTCTGTTCACAGCTCTGCTTGATATTTCCTTGAGACTTCAAGCAAGCTTTATTAGAAGTTAGCCTTTACTTCTTTCTCTCTACAACAATTTTGCATCTTTAAAGAAGAGGTGGCAGTTTTTCCACTTAGCATAACTCTGTTGAGGACACATACAAGTGGAGTGTCCAGAATGTTACTTAAGAAGCCCACCCATCCCCACTTCATGCTAAAGAAGTGACTTGTATCAATCTTTCCCTCTTTTTTTTACCTCATCCCCCTTCCCCTACTTTCAATTTTTTAACAGATTGGGAATACAGCCAAGGATTTGTGAACCAAGAGATGATCAGAGACCACCTGCCCCCACCTCAAGATGACGTTCTGATCCTCATGTGTGGACCTCCTCCAATGATCCAGTATGCTTGCATTCCCAACCTGGACAAACTGGGCTACACCAAGGACATGAGGTTCTCCTTCTAAAGAAGAGCGATAACCCAGTGATCTTGCATAGAAGGGAAGGAAAAAGTATTTAATGGGAAACAGGACAAAGTTACAGAGACAGCTGATGCACAGTGCTGGGAAGCTACATTTACATTAAAAATGCTTCATATTTTCTGAATCTCTGGCAAGTAAGACACTTAAGCTTAGCTGTACTAGAACTGTACTGTATATTGCACAGAAACAGCTGCGTTGTGGAAAGGTAGCGGTGCCTGCTGCTCACCTATGTTGTCGTTGCAGTGTTTGTCATATGGAAAGGTTGTATCCCATCTCCTGGGATGGCAGTACGGCTGCTTTGGGCAGTGAACGCTCATTTACACGTCTCTCAGCACTGTAATCCAATAGCAGTAATAGCCAACTTCCTAACACTGTGCATATTCAGTATTTTATTTGGTATGAAGTATGAAAATATGCAGAATGTGCTGCATCTTTTGCCTTGCTTGTGCCAAATTTTAATCCTTACGTAGCTTTTACAGTATGAGAGCGAGGAGGATTTGCTTTGTGTGCATAGTCTTTGTGACATTAGAAGCTTAAAAGTGCTTGTTCAGTGAAGGATGACAACTTATCATTTATGATTGAAGTTGCTTGAGCTGGATTGTTAATCAAAACAGAGGGGTGGACAAAATTTGTTTCCTTTGTATATTGGAATAGCCTCTCTGAAATGCAGACACTGTTCCAGCTGGTCACAGTTCTTATCTCTGGGCAAGGAAAGAAACTACAGAAAGCAAGCGGCTTTGTGCACTGTTCCACAAATGCCTGGAATTTTTGCTTGTATGTGTGTAGAATACTGAAAAAAACACCAACTTTTATATCTACTTTTACATACCAGGTGGTGCCATGGGAATACAAAAGCTATTGTTCTCCATCTCCTCTGCAGTGAAAAACGTGCTGGGTGAAAACTGGATGTGGTTTTAGTTTCTTGTTTCCCAGAGACAGATTTAGAACAAAGGGAGCTCAGGTTTTGTTGCCAGTGTGGGTTTTAGTAGGTAGCCTAGTTTTGGATGCGGTATGCGTACAGTTGGGGGCTTGCTCAGGCCAGGCTCCAGTAAGGATACATGGGAAGAGCCTTACATCACCAAACTGACAGCAAATCAAATGTCTCACTGAGTCCAAAATTGTTTCTTAGATAGTGTTTACTATAGCTCGGATTTCTATTTTTTTTAATATACTTTTTTTACAGCAGCCTTTTACCTGGTCTTTAGTAAACTTAAGGCATCTCATGTGCCGAACAGAGCTGCTGCTGAGATTAGAGCTGGTCTGCAAGGAATCTCTGAAACTAAAAGTAATCTTCTGGTGGTAAAATCAGAATGACTGAAAGGACATTTAGTCATATATGAGGTAATGTGGATGGTAGTTAGCTACAACTGTCATGAATTAAGAGGAGAAAAACTACTACAGTTAATTAAGGAACCTCAAATGGATAATACTGTTATTAATTTTATTAATTAGTTACTTGCCTCTGAAGTCTTGAATTTTTGATGTGCGCTTCTGAAACTTGTTCTTTAATACTATGCTCCAGAGTTCACATAATACACAAGTAAGTTTCTGACCCTTTTTAGGAGGCAAAAAGCAAAAGTATGAGAGTAATTATCTTGCTGCTGGTTTATATCACCGTGGGATATGCATAGATTTTTTTCATTGTTTAATTTAATGAAGTTTCCTTCTAAAAAAATAACTCTAGCTGATTATGCATCAACTATTTTGTATGACGTACTCTGTTTATTCAATTACTGGCTTTTTTCACATCTGTATAAGAAATAAAGTATCATCTTGCAGGTGAATCACCTGTGTTTTACTGAGAATATAATTTTCAATCTTACAAGAGACAAAATATGATTGTAAAACACACTGTTAAGTGAAGGGTCAAAAAAGGAAAGCCTGTTAAATTTGTTTACCCAAGTGCTTATCTCTTTCGTTTGTTTGAGTTAGAGGAAAACTGATAGGGTTGGAAGCTGAGTGAAGGAGTAAACTCTCTGTTTTTTCTATCACTCCATCTCTTCTTTTTACCTTTATTTTGTACATCTCCCTTGTGAAGGTGAGGCGCTTTTAATAAATAAAAAGAGGGATTTTGTATAATCTACTGAACCAAAACTGCGTCACAGTCCCTTTTGCTTGATGGTCCTGTACTGTAGCATTTAAACAAGTCAGTGATAAAAATGGTTTTATGTATTATTAATTTTTTTTCCTGTCGTACAGAAACTGAGTGTTGCTCTGGTTTTCTGACAGGATGTGCCAAGTACAAAGCAGCCGGGGGAACAATGAACCTCCCGCATGAATGGTATTTTGTGGAAAGTTTCCTGAGAGAAATGGTTTCAAAAGGGCTGCTGCTGCTGCTTTGTCTGTCCCAGAGGCAGGGGGTCCCCTTCAGTTCCTGCTGCTCAAGGCCAGATCTCCTCCCAGGAACAGCAAAGGCGTCTGGCTGGGGTCTTTCTCCGGGTACCGATCCTGTTGCAACAGGGGATCTGAGAGGACAGAGGTTAGCATTGAGCTGTTCCTTGATCTCACTCCTGTAGCTGGGGCTTGAGCCTGCGCTTCTTGTGGTGGGGCAGCAGTCCTAGCAGGGTGTCTTGTTATAGCTGCTGGTGTCAGCCCTGTCACGGGGCCCAGAGCTTGGGAGCAGCTCTCTATTCCGCTGAAGTGACCGCTTGCTCTAAGCAAATCCTCACCCTCCTGGCTTCCCAGCTGCCTGTCTGACTGAGGGTGGCAGGGGGGGCTCTGTTTTAATGTTTCTCTTCCAAGGCGCTGCACGCTGGGTAAGGCAATAGACATTGCCTGGGGGATTTAATAGCATCTTCCACAAGTTTCTGGTAAAAAATATTTTGCTTTACAGAAGGGAGGCTCCTATTATTCCTGAGCTTTTCTCCTCTTGGTCCTGCCTAAGTGAACAGGAAAGAGATGAACAGTCACTTGTGCAAAACCAGTTCGGCAGCCTGGCTGGTTCCCACCATCACTGGGGGCCCAGGCTCCTGAGCAAAGAGCACGGCAGGGCCTGGGCCCTGTACCCTGGCTCCCAGACTAAACACCAAGCATGAGTGTCATTTCTGAGCTACCAGAGCCAGTTTGGAGAATATGAACCAATGGGGCAGCTGCCACAATCAGTAACTCCCATAGGCAAAAAATCGATATAGTCAAGACATCTTGATTTTTCCCCTTCCATCTCTGAAAAAGCATGGAGAACATCCAAAGGAAAAAGCCCAACCAGTTTTCAGAGAGAGAGCACTCCTACGCAATGGAATCACTTCAGAGACACATACTGGTTTTAAGTAGGATACTAGTTTAATGGAAAAGTAAAGTACAGCTTTTTATGCTCATTTTTTTATAAACTGATCAATCCAGTGCCAGTATTGGTTATACTGTTACTTTGAACAAGCCCAAACCAAACCAGCCGACCTGAACAGGCATGAGCCCTCACTCTCTGCATGGAGGCCCTGTAGCTATCCATGTTCTCTGTGTAAAACACCAGAACTTTCCCCTCTGCCCCATCAAACCCAGCCACACACAAAAAATACAACGCCTGCTCTTTAAAACCAACTGTATCGTATCTCAATGAACTATTTAAAAACTAAAGGGCTTTCCCATAACCAGCTACAGTTGTGACTCAGCAGAAAATGTCACCATTTGCTGTGTTGGCTTCTCAGTTCACCTTTCAACCTCCACGTGGAAAGCTGCAAAACCTTCTGGCACTGATGCTGCAGCTGCTTTTTGCATTTATTTAGAGGCTGTGTAAGTAACAGCCTTTTTCTGCTGTCACTGCTGCCCCATCTTAGAATCACCACGTTGAAAAAGGGATGACCCATGGGATCATCGAGTCCACCCATTCCTATCAATCACTAAACCGTACCCCTCAGTACCTCACCCACCTGTCCCTTAAACACCTCCAGGGAAGGTGACTCAACCACCTCCCTGGGAAACCTGTTCCAATGTCCTTTTCTGTGAAATATTTTTTTATGATATTCACTCTGAATTTCCCCTGGCGGAGCCTGAGGCCTGTCCCCTGCCACTTGGGAGAAGGGCCCAGCTCCCTCTTCTCTATAATCTTCTTTTGGGTAGTTGTAGAGAGCAATGAGGTCTCCCCTTAGCCTCCTTTTCTCAAGAGAACCCAACTCCCTCAGCCGTTCCTCATAAGACTCGTTCTCCAGCTTCATTGCTGTTCTCTGGACTCGCTCCGGAGCCTCAACAGCCTTGTAACTTAAACAGGAAACAGTAAAATATGAATGAGCTTTTGAAATTATGCTGTTAAATAAAATTAATACCTATTATGAGAAAACCATAGGGAAAGGTGTTTTGCACTGACAAACCCATTCAGATAGCTAGCTATTAACTAAGGGAGTTCACCAGTTTGAAAACTGATTAGCTTCTCCTTTACTGGCTAACGCTGCCTGAAAGGAAGTAATTACAATTGTGCAATCCCAAAGTCTCACCTTGTCCACTAAAAGCTGAGGGAAATGAAATAAATCAGTCCAGAAATGCAATCAGCTGCTAAGCTACAAGTTAAAAGTGAAAGAATTTTGCTTCTTCCAGACTTTTGCTCTCTGTCACAAGTGGTCAAGAGCTGCTTCTGCTGCCCTGAAAAGCAAAAGCTCCCACCACTGTTTCCAGGCCAGGGTTTTATCCCCATTGGCTGATTTTTCCCAAGTTTTCTTTACCACCTGCCAGTACCTTTTGCCACACCCTGACCTAATGCAGACACACAGCCAACCTTTTGGTCACAGCTTGGACGTTGTCCGTAGCCTGGCACTGATCTGCTTCTAAAAGGCAGATGGTGGTTTGCCATACAGCCCATCTCCCAGTGAAAGGCTTTTCCCCTTGGTCCATGCTTCCAAAACAGCACTTGTAAGCCCTTGTACTTGTCCCTCACACTCAGTGCAAATCTTCTGACCAGCACCAGGACATTTTCTAACAGATTCAACCTCCTAATTACAGAACAGAGTCTGCCACACATTAAACAGAGGCTGTGAGTCAAGTCTGCCGTGACCTCCCAAAGGCTCAGGGTGATAAAGCTTTAATTGGCTCCGGCCAAGACTTAATGTCTGGCGAACAAAATGTTCTGGAAAAATGACGCGCCTTCTATAAACACATTTTTCTGGCAGGTACGTTCTGTTGTTTTAAAACCCAGAGAGACTGACTCAGCTTGGCCTCTGCAGGAGCTAAGGGAACGTGATGGGTAGGGAAGAAGAGGGTGGAGGGAAATGGCATGTGAAAAGAAAAGCCAGAGAGGGAGAGCTGAGCCCCACGCAGCCTCCTGTGCCCGTGTGCAGAGCCTGCACTGTTAACCAGAGGCTTACAGAAAGTTTGTGTACACATTACCCACCTCCTTCAGTCCGTTTTTTGCACGGAGGCACTTTCCAGCATGTCTTTTGTGGGCAGGGATCTGTCAGTGCTCGTGACAAATTGTTGTAGGACATTCCTGCCTGGCAGGCAGCATTTTTGCTCCTCTTTGGCAACGCTGTCTAGTGTGACTCGTCAGACGTCCTTGGGCTTCCCTGGCGCACGGAACGTGATGAATAAGCCCAGGCACTCCCGTACCAACAGGTGGCAGAACTCTTCCAGCTTCTCACACCCGCTCATGGTTTGGAATCATTCATCTGCCAGCCTGGCTTCTCGGCATCAGTCGCCCACAGCCTCAGCGGGTCTGTCCTCACTGCGGACAAGCTCAGCCAGCTTCAAAGCCTGTACAGTGATCTCAAGTTTGATTTGCTTGTCAGCTCCAGACAGAGTCCAGATCAAGTCCATCCCAAGCAGGGAGGACCGCTGCTTGCCCATTTTGCTGGTTGTGATACATTCTTCCACTCTCTCTTCCTCGCAGAAGCTGATGAATTTGACCAAAAAGATCTCGCTCAGCATGTTTGTGGCTGGCTGGAATTTGCTTTGAGGATCCACAAAGCCAAGATAGTTTTACATGGACCACACGTTGGCTGAAGACCCCAGTGATGATTAGAATTTGAACCTTGTTCTCCAGGTTGTTACTGTGCGAGACCTTCTGCCCATTTTCTGTACAGAAGGAGGTCATTTCCACACACAGACCACCTCAGGGAAGCCTCTTTCCTTTTCAGCAGAGGCTCTGCAAGCGCTGGGCTCAGCCAGACCCAGTAAGGACGCATGTGCTTAGCTGCCACCTTCCAGATGAAGACCATGGCAGCAGCAGAGCTGAGCTCTGCGAGCAGGCTGCCCTCTCGCTGGGCACATGGACTTTCCCCTGGCTCTTTTTCTTTGCAGTTGACTCAGCAGCAGCCAGCCCAACTGGCCCAGTAACCTTCACACCTACTGAATTCATCTGCTCTCGTTTTCCTTATTGTTAATTCCAGCAGCATTTCTTCAGCTGATGGTGTCTCATTCCAGTCCGATCTTATCTCCTTTGATCTCCTTTCTAGGACTATTACAGAGAAGCTATTTTATTGGCACTGGGTGTTTCCTGGAGATGAAACAACCTTTTTCTTTTAATCCCCCAGAGAAGGGTAAGCATCCATACCTGAGGACTTCTATAGGGTGCTCAAAATGACACGGTGGTCAGTTTTGATGGGCCCTTTGTCCATATCCCAGTATTAACTGCCACTACTTTCAATAACATTAACTGTGCCAGAGCACTGTACGTGGACTCGTTTGGGGTTTCAACTCAACTGAGAAGCCCATGCTCTTCCTGCTTTTAACTGGATTATCTCAGGGAAGCCTGGAGCACCAAGCATGACTATCACATGCAGCTACAAACAAGCAAGCTTGCTTACCTTAAAAAATCCAACCTCCCTTGCTAGGAAAGTTGAAACACGTTACCACTGCAGCCAGTACTGTTCAGCTCTGGCTGTTGTTGGTGTCAAAGGTTTGTTCATCAGTCCAGGATCTCACCATCATTCTCATGCTACAGGCTCTGTCCTGCCAAACGCTGCCCTTCCTCCTCCTTTTCACTGTGAATGAGTGACAAAAACAATGAGGGCCTCTCTCTCTTTCCCCTCAACGTTCAAACCATTTTCATTTCATCTCTGTTTCCTGCCTACAGATGTTCATGTGCTCCGGTCACCCTGAGGGATACAGCATGGGCTGGTCAGTCCTGCTGCTGCCCTCAGGTCATTCTCTTGAAGAAACACATCATGTCCTCCACAGTAGGTGTCTTTTCTACCACAGGTCTTCAAACTTGTCAACAGCCAACCTCCATCCTTTCATCACCTTCTCACAGCTAGGATTATAGGCACGCTGCTTCTTCTCCTGTTGTTATCTCTGACTGTAATTCTAATATCCTTTCCCATCAAGGGTTCCCCAACACCTCCTGCTCTCTCCTTGCTGACCACTGCTCCAGATCTACTGGCAAATCAGCAGGTTTTCCTTCTCGGCCGCTTCAAAGTTGAAGTTATCCTCATCAGTTGGAGGAAGATAAAGAGGCTCAGTAGGAAAAACTCTTGCCACCAAAAAAAAATAAAGGCAAAACACTAAGGTGAAGCATAAAGTTTGTATTAAGCATTCACAGCAACAAAGCAATGTAAAATGTAAATAGCCTGCAGGTAGGGCAGTAACTTCTCTCCTAAAAGGGAAAGCCAGGATGCAACAATACCAGTGGATGGGAATCAGATGAGTAATTCCAGAGGTTATTCTGAATTATTTCTCCGTTCCTAAGAATATATGTAATTTAAGCGAACAGACAAAAGCTGGGTTTAGTGTCTGCAAGTTCTTGACTGATACACAACTGCCTTTTCCTCATCACTGTCAATAAACAAACAACAAATTTATTATAAGGTTTCAAAGCGTTTATCCTCAGTGTTCCCTCCCAAATTTGGTCTATGAACAAAACCCCACAGAAATGAAGGTCGTTGAGAGGAGTTCTGCATTCTCTGTTCTGTGATCTGGGCTACACTGGGTAAAACACTGATCACCACTTGTACCTGCACTCCAGCAACAACGTGCAGAGTCTGGGGAAGCTCAGTTCCTGTTTGCAGAGTAGGTGCAGCTCTTGTGACTGCTGAGGGCTGCAAGGGCATGGGGATGGGGACAACCCGGGGGACCAGAGAGATAGTTGTCCTCCTTTTTGTATGCTGTGAGGACTCGCTGAGGAGCATACACCAAGCAATGGGGCAGTGCGTTCTCATCACACCCTACTGAACAACTCAAGATGGGTGAAATCTGGATCCCAGAAACAAGTAAAACTACTCAGGTGTTCATAGCTGTTGGTTGAGTCTTTCTGCATGTACTATCAACAAACAAACTAATGAATCCACAAAAAAGTGTGATTTTTGCCCCTTCTCCCTCATGTCTCTTAAACAGAATAAAAAGGAAAAAAAAAGACACATTAAAAAGGAACCAGCTTCCAGAAGCACTTGGCATTTTCCATAGATTTTATTGGATTTCACATGGCAATACACAGTAGTTACGTTGCTCTTTTCACACACGCACAAATTGAAATACCCCAACGGTATCAACCATGTGCACACGCACACACGAACTTCCTGACTTTATCACTTGCTTTCATATTCCACCCCATGAAACAACCAAGGTTCATATGACAGACAGCTTCGAAGGGAAAACCTGGTTCCCAACCCGTTTGGAGCAGAATGCTACTTATACTGGACTTGAAATAAACCATCATCTGCCATTGTTGATATGCTTGCCAACAACAATGGATGGAAAAGAAATTGGAGAGTTTGTGCCTATCTCAGCACATAATCATGCATCAACAGCCCTCTCGTTTATTCCTCCACCTGAATATCCAGTCATTACATTCCCTAGTCAGTGTCTAGTGAGAGTGAATCTGTCCCAGAAGCCTGCACCATGTAGTCCCAGTGCTTCTGCAGCATTTGGGAGTGCAGGGCCTTATGCTCAACTTATATGTAAATAACAACCGTATTGCAGAGTATTCACAGAAAGTGAGCCCTGAATTCACATCCCAAGCACCTACATCCTAGAGGTGACAACAGGCATTACACAATGTGGTATTTCTGCTCGAATGAAATAGCTCAATCTCCCCCAAGACTGCAGAAGAAGAAACAACAGATGGCAAATTATTTGTGGACATTACTTAGTCAGGAATTTTGAATAAAGCATCAGTTGTGGTCTGCTCACACACAAATGGTAAGCAGCACACACTATTTCATGCACACATTATGGATTGTTTGCCTGGCTGCAGTTACTAAAGAGAAAATGGCAGAGCTTGATGTTACATGGAACACAACTGGTCCACATTAACATTTTTATCTTGGTATATAAATAATAGCCTATGCTGCCCATCAAATAACTGGGCTGGCAATAGTGTATCAGGTTACAATAATATAATGCTAGACATCTCAAATCTACCCCAATGTCTGATGGGAGCTCCCTGGAAGCCCCTGAAAGAACCTTTTCTAACTTTGGTAACAGTGTTCCAGAAATACCCATGAAGTCAGCACAAATCTAACATCCTTTGCACCACACCAGCCACACGTCAGAAATGGTCTCATCTCCAGCAAGAGCGATGAAATGAGTGAAACATGGCTTGGTAAAGCAACACACCATTGCAAGGAACAATTCCAGCTGTGCTTTTTTTTTTGCCTTTACAAAGTAAAGAAGTTTCATGCCACTGTGCTAAAATACATGCAACGTTCAACACCAAACAAACTGACCACTGTAATAAACAGAGTTACTTTTTCCTTTGCTTTTGGCTAGGACACCTTGCAATACCAAAAGGCTGACAAAAGATTTCCACTGGCTAGTTAGGATTATTAAAATCTGATGATCTTCAAAAGCAGAGAAGCTGTGCTTTAAGAAGATAAAATGATGAGCAATGTGTTTGATATTTTTGAGGAAAAGTCCTACCTTAGGTTTAATATTATGAAATAATATATTTCCTATACATTTCTCTATATAACTTCATTCTTTTTGCAACTACACCATCTTTATGTTAGTCACAGCACAGAAATATCCCTTCCATATGCAGGGAGTACTCTCAACTTCTAAGGAAATTTTTTTAAGTCATGGAAGTGTTAATAACCTTGTTTGAGTGCTAAAACTACTGCTGCTGGGAACAAGAAAGATGACGTTTTAAACATGCAGTTTCCATACCAGTCACTGCTAGAAGAAACATGCTTTATAATTCTCTCATCCCAAAAGGAAGATCATTAAACTGTGCACTTAGTAAAAAAGCAATGAAAGCAAACAGTTCCAAAGGTCAGCCTGCCTTTTCCAGTAACCAGCTGGCATGCAAACTGGACACAGTCTTTTTACAACCCTCTCCCCTTCCCCCACATCTCAAACTTTCCATCACTCTGTCTCACAAAATTTAAAATTTTGCTTCTGTATGTACTTCACAGACGTCTTTTTTTTCTTTTTTTATAAAACAGTATAAAAATAAGAGGAATAATCAAGAGCTACTGGGGAGTTTAAGCAGGGCATGGACGACTAAAATCCTACATTGGATATGTAGGAAGGGCAGAACTGGTATTAGTGCTGAACAAATGCACTTGAAAAAGAGCACTAACATCCTTTTTCAGTTGAGAGCCTAGAGCAAGCTGATGCACAGTATCTACAGACGCAATACTTCTACCTAACATCTCCTGTTATTTTGAAACAGTACAAAGGATTATCTGAGTTCATGAATAAGCAAAAGGAGCAGTATGATACCATGTAAATTTAAATGCAACACTCCGAAACACACCACCAGACTGTACATTAAATATAGCAAAAACAATTACCATTCACCAGTGTCTGAGTGTTTCTTATGGCAACTTTATAGTAGGCACCTTTTTTTTTTCCTCTCTTATTTTTTAAAATTTTCCACACCCCAGTATTACTTCTAACAAACAGAAGCAGGAGCAATGTAATGTACATGATCTGCTGCCCATCACATATAATGATGATGTTTCTTGCACAAAGATAAGTGAGCTTTTGTCAGTGCCTGGTGGTTACTGTCACACGTTGGAGTCCTCATCTGTTATACTGGTGCTAGGAGAGCGAGTTGCAAAGTCTTTAAACATTTCATCTTCTTTCAGCATGTGCTAGAATGGAAAGGAGGGAAGAATCAAGGTTCAGGCCCTCACAACTGAAGTCAAAGCCCTGAGATGGTCCAGTCCTGTGCTTGGCGGCAAACGCTGTTGTCAGCTTTGTCCTTTTGAGGACATTTTTCATGTGTGCTGGTTCCTGACCAGCTCACAGCTCGGTCCCCTTTTTCTGCCTGCCCAAACGGCTGGGGGAGTGCAGGCAGGGGTGGCCTTCAACTCAGAAAACACACCGTGACCCTCAGTTGGCAAATGAAAGCCCAAGAGCAACTCATTGTCCTAGGGCTGGATGCCACATCCTCTGACTTCCCTTGAGCATGGGGAGTCAGCAAGGAGAGCTGGCAACCACAGGCCACCACTCCCAGCCAGGGGAACCTCTTAGCCAGGACAGGCAGGTATCTTTCCAAACTGGTAATTTTTCTTATCCCTTCTGTCCCTGTACGAAAACCAAGTGACCCCAACTGACCCCTAGTTCTGATGAGGCTACACTATATCCATAATTTGCCCAGCATTTTAGATACTTCAGCCCTCAAACACAACTGGTGCTTCACTCTGTCCAAAGACAAGGTCCCACTATGCAACGAGATTGATTAAAGCAATTGCCTCCAAAACTACAAAATGCAGTTGCTTGACAGAGCCAGTAACAGCAAAGAAAAGCTGTAGTTTGAGTATTTGCATTAAACAGCATCACTGTTTAATCCTAGCAACTGCCAAGGGGTTTGTAAATACGAGATCTTATTCCACAGACCCCACTTTTAAATCTTACTGTCAAATTGTTGATGCCTTCAGAAAATGCTCCTATTTGCCTCACTGTCCCTTCTGAATCTTCCATCTACGAAAAAGAGATAAAGAATAATGAATCAATAATAAATTCACCGTATGCCACAATAGAGTGGCAATTAAATGCAGCACAAAATGGAACTGCTTGATTACACCCATCATGGTCAGAGCAAGGGAGGAGCATGCCCTGTCGGGAGAGGACAGTTATACCAGAGTAGGTCCTAAAGATGCTAAATTTACAGCCTGAGATTCTTTGGACCGAGACTTCTTTGTTACTAATGCTGCATGACTGCAAAACGTCAGGACCTCCATAGGCCAAAGCAAAAGGAAGGCTTCCCTGGGAAAAGGAAAGGTCTTTCACTGAACTTGTCAGCACAGTCAAGGACTCCGGACTCCTAGAACTGGCTTACCTGCTCCAGCCTGTCCAAATCATCATCATCATATAGTCGGATATCCAGACCAGGCTTAAAACCTTTCTTTGACCCACTTCCAGGTGCTCTCCCCAGCTCCATAGGACACACATACTCTTCCACATCATCTTGCTTCTTCTTCCTCAGGCTCCCAAAGCTGCTGAAGGCAAGTTTCTTTGGCTTACAAGTAAAGAAAAATTGACAAAAAGTTAGAGAATCAGCAAAGAATTAACAGATCTGTTGCTCTTGCACTGGTATTTCAATGATAAAGGGTAAAAAACCCATGCTCTCCTAAGCAAAGATCTTCTGAATAGCTGTATTTCACAATAATTATATTTGAAAGAACAAGATCGTGTCTCCTCATTCTTCCACTGCTAAGAACACCACTTAGAGGATCCCAAATGATGTAAGAATCCCACTGTATTAAACCATGAGCATAACAGCATTAAGAGACAGTTTCCCTCCCAAATATCTTACAGTACAGTCAGAAGAACAACACAAGAGTGCTACCTATTGTCTGTGCATATGAGAACTTGATACGTGGTGTGTTCACAGCAGACACAAGTATCAAACCCAGGTCTTGTGAGTTCTTCTCTCATGCTGCTTTCATTGGTAACCATCCCCTTTTCTCAGGCCATACTGAACTGCCATCCAAAGACAGATAAAACAAGTACACCAGAGATCTAAATGTCCATGTGGAAGTTAATACTCTGTCCCAGAACAAGTGACCTACCTTTACTTTGGCAGTTGCTGTTAAGAGGACGTAGTCTGGGGACTCCATGGCTTCACGTTTCTGCTGCTGGGCCTCCTGCCCAATAAGGAGGTTGAAATGAGTTGCCAAGTGCCGTCTCAGTAGTGTCTTGTTTGGTGGGATGTTCAGCAGCTGTGCCATGGTTTCTACATTGAAACGAGGCTCCAAAACCTATTAATCAAATTACAGAGATTCCAGCTGAAGCCAGTACTGTCTGATAAAGTCTCAAGGACATCAACAGGCATGTCTATCTCAGTCACTTCCTAAGGTTTCTCTAACAAGTTAAAGAACTCATAAAATGTTGCCTCCAAGCTTTCCTTCTTGAATTATAAATGGAAAAAAATTGGCAGGTAAGAAGAAAGGAACACCCTTGACTCATGTCATGTGTGAAGCCGCCACAAAATGTTTACCCACCATCCTCTTTAATTCTGGAAAACGTAGCCAGAGGAATGATGTAAAATAAACAGACATAAAATGATTGGAGTGGGGATATACCTTTTAATCAACACAACAAATTTCTGGCTTGACACTGAAATCACAAATTTTACAAAAGTAACCGGCCTTCTTCATAAAATAAAAACATATTCAGGTCTAGGAAAGAAGATGGGGGCTGTTTAACAGCATGATACCAATATACAGCACTGCCGCCCACATTGATTCTGCTCAAGACATTCACATCCTTTAAACGATAGAGTAATAAATTTTGGTAGTGACTTCTTATGAAGCAGAATAAGAAGATAAGGTATGCATGGCGAAGATAATGTCTTTGCTCTAGCAATTCTCAGACATGGTGGGGTTTTTTTTAAATTGATTTTTAAAAATGGAATCAGCCAGCCTAAAACCTTACCATCAGTCCTCCATGCACACCACTCCCCCGCAGATTAGGAGCATACTCTGCCAGATCAACAGAGCGTAACCACTCCATCACACGATGATTGGTCCACTGGGTGACCTCAGAAGGTGTAACATTATTCTGTGAACAGGAGAAATAGGCAGTTAAGGAGATTTCTCAACTCAGCTGTCCTAGTCCCAGCCTTTACTGAAACAAAGCTCTCCTGCCCTTAATGAATACAAGCTCACTTTACACTTGAGGAAAAAAACCTTCTCTTTTCAATTGCTATTGTGCAGCAATACCGACATGAAGATGGGTTTGGGCAGCGGGCAGATCTGTATTACACTTCCTGCCACTTGATTATCCTGCTGCGCACTAGGACTGCTTGCAATTTCTACCAGCAGAACAGAAAATTCAACCAGCTCCATGAGCCTTGTGTTTTTCTTGCAGATATGCATTGTGCATCTTAATCCAAGAGTCGGGGTTGCTTCATCATCCATTGCCCTATCCAGCATATGCTGCTTCCAAAACAAACTGATGGCAGCCTCTCGTCTGGAACAGGGCCAAACTCCATTTACAAAGAAAATTTTGACATAGTTTTCCAGAGTTACACAAGACTCATGGCAATAGTGCACTAAGTTCAAGATGATTTGTGTTCCAGATAGCACATTAGAGACTAAGCCGAAACAGCCAGCTGTTGGCTAGGAAGAGGAAAGGGAGATCTGGCAAGGGAATGTGAGTCTGGGGCCACGACAGTGGTGCTCCAGGTAATGATGGCAGAGCATGAGACTTGGGAGAACAACATGAGAAAAAGGAAACTGAAACTGAAACAGAATGAAATAGGAAGAAGGAGATAGGAGAAAAGGGCAGAGCAGGAATAATCAGAAACACCAGGGAAAATCCTAGAGGACTCTTTGCAGTTTCAGCTTAAAGCAGTACCTCATCAGACGGCCTCCTGCGCAGACAGTTGGGCTCAAAGTTGTTTATTCTCAAAACCTGAATGGCTCTTTTGATGCTGAGGTGGTGGAGGACACTGACAACTTTCAAGGACAGCAAGTCATCCTGACAAAGAGGAAGAAGGAGTTAATAAACATGCTTACTGTTGGAATCAGCACCGGGCTGCAGGAAACTGCTTTGGACTCAGGCATAAAACGGCACATCTGACACATTCTCTATTGAGATTTTAACATGTGAGACGTGATTAATGTCAAACCATCTGTCCCAAAGTAAAAGCCTCATGTGTTGCTCTGTGCTAGCTCCTGTGCTGTGTTCTTCACGTAGGGTACAGAACTTAGCATACGAAAACCTGGGGTAATAAGGAGGGGTGAGGGTGAGATGACAAATTCTCAGCAGTCTGGGTAGAGCCAGGACAGCTTTCCAAATCAACAGCGAAGTCACACCAGGTAGCCGAGGCAGGTCAGTCCTGCAGTGGCTGCAATTCCTCAGAAGCCCTGTGCTTGTCTTACAGGAGAGTTAGATGGATTAAACCTAGGCTTCCTTCTGCTGATATTGTAAAGTCCATGCAAATACATGCAAATGTGTCAGAAAAAGGTAACTTAATAGAAGTGCGATTGATTTCTTCTTTGTTATACAGAAAGAGTTAATATTGGTGATGCTCATTTTGCATTTGTGTCTCCAGAGAAGAACAAAAGTCTTATATGTCACCTTAGCTGAGACCTCATACAAACAAAACCTGCTGGATTGACTTCATCTGACCAGGAGTAAAGTGAGGAGCTGATGTTGGTGTTAAGCACTTTGAAATACATTATGCAAAAACTATTAAATGTAGCCTGTCTTCAAACAAGTTGGCTCTTAGAATTTCAATTTTCTTCAAAAGAAATTGCTTGTTTTTTCTTCACTTAATCATCCACATGAATAAGTAAGTAGATTGAATGTTTGCTCTCTGAAGAGGAAAATTCCACCTACTATTATTAATTAATAAAAACCCGAAGAGCAAAGGCCCAGCTGCATGAACTGCAGCCACAGAATTTGCACACTTTTGTGTACCTACAAATGCTGCCTCAGTACATGTGTGTCATGCACAACTGTTAAGCACAAGGTCGCCCACTTCACGTGTGAGTCCGGATTCTTGCTTACTATGTTTGCTTAAGGTAGCATCTTTAAAGCTGGAAATAATAGAGGAACCACTTGCAGGCGAGTAACAGTGAATGTGTCAGGCCTTCTGTTTTCTATAGGTTACAGCTACAGCTTAACACAGGACACCCCAGTTTAAAGCTGTCCTTTAAACACTGCAATGAAGCACACAGACCAACATGGCATTCTGGCATATCCTTTTAGTTGTAGCGATGCCTCTTGGGGCACAACAACCCTAAGCAGAGGTACAAACTAGGAGAAACCTGGCTGGAAAGCTGCCAGGAGGAGAAGGACCTGGGGGTGCTGGTTGACAACCGACTGAACATGAGCCAGCAGTGTGCCCAGGTGGCCAAGAAGGCCAATGGCATCTTGGCTTGTATCAGGAACGGTGTAACCAGCAGGTCCAGGGAGGTTATTCTCCCCCTGTACTCAGCACTGGTGAGACCACACCTCGAGTACTGTGTTCAGTTCTGGGCCCCTCACCACAAGAAGGATGTTGTGGCTCTGGAGCGAGTCCAGAGAAGGGCAACAAAGCTGGTGAAGGGGCTGGAGAACAAATCTTATGAGGAGCGGCTGAGAGAGCTGGGGTTGTTCAGCCTGGAGAAGAGGAGGCTGAGGGGAGACCTTATTACTCTCTACAACTACCTGAAGGGAGGTTGTGGAGAGGAGGGAGCTGGCCTCTTCTCCCAAGTGACAGGGGACAGGACGAGAGGGAATAGCCTCAAGCTCCGCCAGGGGAGATTCAGGCTTGAGATTAGGAAAAAGTTCTTCATGGAGAGGGTGGTTAGGCATTGGAACAGTCTGCCCAGGGAGGTGGTTGAGTCACCGTCTCTGGAGGTGTTTAAGGTTAGGGTAGACGAGTTGCTTAGGAGCATGATTTAGGGATTGGTGGGAATGGTTGGACTCGACGATCCAGTGGGTCTCTTCCAACCTGGTTATTCTGTGATTCTGTGATACTGATCTCCCTCACCCTCCTTCCTTCAACTATCCAGAAAATTTGAAGATTTAATTTATGAACCATTCAATATCCTTGAAATTATTGTCAGTAAAGCTCTAGAGACACCCAAGATATTTGGCTGTTGAAATCTGTACTTTTGGTACACTACATGCGCACAGAAGTAGCTTCTTCAATGCTGCAAAAAGTAAGTAAGAGTGAGCTCCAATTTCAGCTTCCTTTCAGTAGATCCAGTCATCTGGGGCAAAACTCACACATGCATATAATGACTACATTGGTACTTCTTACGTTCCTTCACAAAACTTTCAACACAGGCTCAGGGTAATGCACAGATGGCCTGCTCACCACCACATGGGCGCCAACTTTCTGCTTTATAAAGCTCGGGCCAGGTTGCTGTGATCCAATTCTTTGGCTCCTTGTGGACACTGGATTCCATAAGAGACCTTAGAATGGCTGTCTGTGACATGAGAGCTGCCCAAGCAGTCACAGTTTCCCTTCTGCACCCCACGAGCAGGCCGTGCGAGGGGCCAGACAGGATATCGCCAGTGGGAGGGCTGAGAAGAAGGTTGGGGATGGTAGCTGGTGGCCGTGCCTCCTCTCCAACCACACCCAGCTGTCTCTCAGGGCCAGTTGCTCCCTGGACCCTCCTGCTTCCCCTTACACAGCAGGGACAGGAGGGTGTGTTTGGGACCAGGACTTGCCTGGAGGAGAAAGACCTGGGGGTGCTGGTTGACAGCTGACTGAACATGAGCCAGCAGTGTGCCCAGGTGGCCAAGGCGGCCAATGGTATCTTGGCTTGTATCAGAAATGGCGTGACCAGCAGGTCCAGGGAGGTTCTTCTCCCTCTGTACTTGGCACTGGTGAGACCACTCCTTGAATCCTGTGTTCGGTTCTGGGCCCCTCACCACAAGAAGGATATTGAGGCTCTGGAGTGAGTCCAGAGAAGAGCTGGTGATGGACCTGGAGAACAGGCCTTATGAGGAATGGCTGAGAGAGCTGGGGTTGTTTAGCCTGAAGAAGAGGAGGCTGAGGGGAGACCTCATTGCTCTCTACAACTAACTAAAAGGAAGTTGTGGAGAGGAGGGTGCTGGCTGCTTCTCCCAGTGACAGGGGACAAGACGAGAGGGAATGGCCTCAAGCTCTGCCAAGGGAGGTTCAGTCTGAACATTAGGAACAAAATTTTTCACGGTAAGGGTGATTGGGCACAGGCACAGGTTGCCCAGGGAGGTGGTTGATTCACCTTCCCTGGAGGTGTTTAAGGGATGGGTGGACGAGGTGCTGAGGGGTATGGTTTAGTGATTGATAGGAATGGTTGGACTCAATGATCCAGTGGGTCTTTTCCAACTTGGTGGTTCTATGATTCTATGATTCTGCTGGGGGAAGACCTGGGGGAGGCTGAGAGGAGGTGAATCTGAGAGGAAAGGGGATAAGTCTGCTTGCAGAGAGGGGTGGTAGGGCACAGATCCTGGTGCTGTGGGGTGCAAAAATGATTGCTGCTGCTGGCAAATTGATCCAAAATGAGCAGGGGGAAGATGAAGGGGGAGGAGGATGTTAAGTGTATATAGTATCTATGCAGTTGCAACAACAGGCAGAGTGAAAGCAGGCCTCTCTATCCTCACCTCGTCTTTAGTGGAGGTATTCCACTCTTTATCTGGAGGTACGCCAGTGTGCATTAAAGTAGGTGGAAACTAAGAACACAAAACAGATGTCAGGAAAAGAAATGACATTTACTCACCACACTCATGTAATGGAGCATTCGGCCATCTACTTTTCCTTCATCAAACTGGGTCTTATACTGGGGAAGGCCAATGTCATCCAGCCACCCTAAGGCAGAGACAAATTCTCAGGTTAGTGTGGTAGCCAAATTACCTAGCACCAGGTTAGTGTTATTCTCACTCTTTGGAGCCCAAATTAGCCATGATTAAGAAGGCCTATCAAAAGTTACTGCTTCAGCATGTAATAAAACCTTACTGGTAACCCAGTGGTAATCCAGTTTTCCATGATTGTTTTCTTCTTCCGACCCAAGTGCCTGCAAAGCAAGCTGAAGCTTCTTCCGATGTAACGGATGTTTTATCCCAAGCTCCTGTGAAAGAAAGGAAAGTGGCAGACCTAGAATCTACACTGTATTTTATTTCTCCCTCTGCTGAATTACAAATGGTTTCAGAGAGTCACAATGTACACAGCACTTGCTGATGACCTGGCAGGTGTACTTTCTATTTTCTGAATATCAGTATAATTTTAGCATATGGTCAGCACTAGGGCAGGGCCCACTCACTGCAATGGATTAATTTCAAAATGTGGTGAATACTGAATTTTCTGAAAACGTTGCCCACAATATTCTCACACCGCATTAAAACCTACCATCCCCTCCAACATAAAACATGTTAACATTCAGACAAATACTTGATGGGATTACTTCTCCTTCCTCACACTTAGGCAGGTAAAGTTAAAAGAACTATTTAGCCTATGAAGGTCCCAGGAATTACTGAAATTAATTAATACTTCCAAATGCATAACATCTTCCCCAGTTTAATTGCAAGCGCAGCCATTCCAGGATCTTTTCAATCCCATGTAGACTTCCATCAGTGGTTGCTAGTTCATGTTACCTCTGATAACATTATTACTAGCCACTATGTCCATATCACAGTTTTCTTATTCTGGTTGTAGTATAACTACCACTTTGAATTAGTTCACTCCCTCATTGAGAAAACAAGGTTACCACTTGGTGAGGATGGTGATTTTTAAAGCTGGAAAATCAAATGTTAGCAAATACCATGGATTCAAAGTATAGACTGAATCAACTTTTAAATATTTCTAGTTTTAGAAAACCAGATGTGAACAATTCAATAATGACTTAAGACAAAGAAAGTGATCACCTTCTGTGTAACAAATCCTCATTCCTATGGGTAAAATGGGCAGGAAATATTGTTGGACTAACCAGCAGCTTTTTAAACCTTTCTCATGCTGGCAATATAATAACTGTACCATACATAACTGCTAATGAATCTATAAACCCACATGATAATGAGGCACCTGTGTGATAACTGTAAAGTGGCTGATTTGTATGTCCATGCTTAATAAAGTTAAATAACATACTGGTAACTATTAGTTCCATAACAGAGCACTAGACTTTTATGAAGCTTCAACTAAAACCTGACAGATTTGGCATCGCTGCAGATGACAAAAGTTTTAAAATTTTATTATTTTTTTTTCTTTTACTGGAAGCACCCTACAGACACTATTTACATGCACATTTATTTGATATGTTTAGCTGAAAGCAGTGTTTCCAGCATTTCTCACCTTTTCCAGATCCGGCTGAGAAGCCTGCAGAAGGGTTTGCCCAGAGAGTATCCAGTGTTTGCCATTACTAATGTAAGAGCCTAGCCCCTGGTCCTGGAGCCAGTTGCAAACCTGTTCCTTCGTCCACTTTGCGAATGGCATGTCCAGCTCACTATAGAAGATTAACCAAAAAAAACCTGATTAAATGTCATGCCTCAAATCTCCTATTCTCTTATATAATAATAAAACTAAGACCTAAGCCTGATTCATGAGTATTTTGTGGGAGCTAGGACAATCTCCGTGGGAGAACACGCATGACAGTTGGCTGCTGAGGGAACGTCGTGAGGCAGAGCGTGTGTATACTTCTGAACTGTCAGCACCACAAAGCACTGATTGCTGCTGATCTCCTGCCACTGTCACAATAAACAAAATCTATTAATACCACTGAAACAAGTACATCTGCTGCCTAGGGTGGCTAAAACTCTAAAGAAAGACCACAATGCTTACTTTGGCCTTTAGTCCCCAGAAGGGCAGCAGGAAACATACCATAGCAATATCTGTCATTGCCATGTGAGGACTCACAACCCACTTTGCATGGCCTCAGAGGTGTATTCATGTGAAGCCATGGGCAAGGAAGTCTCCACTTGCAGCAGGACTGCACCATGCAACCAACCTCAATCCTGCAAAACCATCGGTCAAAGGAGGAAATAGCCTAGATCCACCTGTTTCCATTTGCCAGGAGAGGGGACATTTCATTTTAGCACTGCACTTCTCTTTTGGATCCTATGCTCAACTGGAGCTGCCAGGAAGTCAACCATAAGTGCACCCTGTGACATTCTTCTTACTTGTGAGACTGCCCCAGGTCTCGAGACCAGCCCAGTCGTGGCCCTGCCGTTGCTCTTGTCCCTCCTCTTTTGAACTCCGTTTCCGACATGTCATCTGGGTTGAAGGTAGTAGATTGACTTCTTTTAAGTCTATTTCAAAAGAAGAAAGCATATTCACACTTGGCTAAGGAAAAAGCATGCTTCTACTGCAACAAATACAAGTAAGATCTCCTGTAGGGTTTGTAGCTCTTCTTCCACCCCTTACTCACTGAGTTGCTGCCAGCTCCTGCAAATGCCCCACTGGCTCCTGCTCTTAGGACAGTAAATCATGGAGCCACACGTTGGAGACGTAAAAAGGGAAGATGTGTTCCCAGTAAACACCTGTGCAAGCCCCAGCTCTGGATAATAGTAATTTCTAATCTTTTACTTACTTTCCAAATAACTTCTTGATCCCTCTGGCCTTTTTCTTAGCATCTGGAGAAGGTGGAGTCATCTGTAGACTACCCATTTCTTTTGAACGAGGGGACAAGCCAGCCAAATCCAAGTGATCTGCAGATCCCTTCTCTGTTTCAGCTATTAGAAAGCAAAACCACCATCAAGACTCACTTGCGCAGGACCATACACACAGTTGTTCCTGAACTCGGGAACAACTCTTACTAAAATTATTGAGAGTCATCATCTTAAGAAAATGGGGCAAAAAAGGATGGGAAAATCCAGGAGAAACAACATGTGTTCCTCCTTCGTAGGCCCAACTGGGAACACTCCAAGGCAACGTTCTGCACTGGTTAACTGCCTTGCATCCAAGACAGGCAAAAACCACTTCATGAAACAATCAGTGAATTAAATTCCAAGCTTACTCTTCTTGGGGAGTGCTTCTACAGTCCTTTCCCAGACATAGTCGAGGCACATGGATGCTCAGGAACAATTCTGTTTCCCAAAGCAGGGAAAAATAAATAATTTCCCTTCAGGCACCTTTCTTTAAAAGCTGCGGTATACCATAAGTTCCCCATCCAGGAAATTCCAGCAACAAACAACTCCTCCTGCCCAAGGAGCAGAAGGGACTTCTTCCTCTCACTTCTACAAATTGTGGAATATTTTGTTCCATTGCAGAGAAACACCAGGGAGTTTAGGCTCTGTTTGAGCAAGATTTTCTCTTTCAAGGGATGCATAGAACATCTGTGATCTCCGAGAGACTCTACATGTTACCACCCACCCTAAAGGCATTAAATCTTTGACGTGCAGCTGTTGTTTTCTCTGACAACAAACCTGAGGGCTCCTGTCCCCAAAAGAGAAGTTGTCACAAGTTGGTTTAGTAAAAGCTGAACTAAGAAAGAAGTAAAACTATTTTAAGATAATTCTAAAAGAAAAGCTAAAAGAATTGCAATATCTACTAGGCTACATAAGCAGAAATGTGCCAGCAAGTGCCAGATAGCTGAATAAAACCACCAGGTGGAGTTTACGCCACTTACTGGCCGAGGAAAAGTGACAGCATGAGCCTGTTCAGGCAAAGCAGCCTGCAGCAGGCTGACAGTCAGGCCTGTAACCACTTGTATCATCTTTTTAACATGGCTGTGTAGTTAGATGACCATTATTTGTTTCTGAAATGGAATCTCAAGACTTCCAGGAGAAAATCAAACAAGTTATGCAAATCGAGGTAGAGCATATATTGCTGGGACATGTCTCAGGCCACAGAGTTAACACCGAGGTACCAACAAATTCCAGGCTTTGCCAGCATATCTTTCTGCTGGGCAAAGTTTAGATGGTTCAGCCAGAATACATGTGAACGTCTCATTTTCCATCAATGCTTTAGATGTTAAACTTTGCAGTGAAGCAACAAGGTCACAGAAAAGATTATTTCTGGGCACTTTGGTTGGATTGGTGTTGAATACGGGGATCCTGCCAGTGAGAGACAGCACTAACGTCGACCCAGGCCTTTGCATTTGTGGTTTTTGCTTTACTTGTTCTAGCATAGAAAAAGACACATTTTAAATGGCATTCTAGAGAGAGAATACTAGGACAAGGTTGGGTGCATTAGTAGCAGAGATTTGCGGGTATTGCAATGTTTGCTCCTTGTACCTCGCTCCCTTTCATGTACTGACATAACCCTGTAGAAGAGCCAGCATTTAAGGGACCACATGGGAAACTGAGAGGGCCCAGAGCACTTAGACTCTTCATCACTGAGGGGCACACTGGGCAGCTGTACAAGCACCCCAACTGACACAGCTCTGCTTGTGAAGGCAGGACCCTGCAGGTCTTACCTGCCCTTGCCAGAACCACCCAGGGAGGCTTCACCATCACCACACTGGTTTTACTATATGAATGGCTCCAGCCCCATCTGCCCCAATTATTTCTGATTTGTTTATTATATAATATATATAACTACATCTTAGAAGAGGAATTACCTATCCTTTCCCTCCATTACTGCCTTACGTGAACACATGGGAAATATATCTCATTCCCTGCTTTGACACCCTTTAAGCTCTTACAGGGGCTCCAGGACAGATAACAGCACTAAGATGCCTCCAGTGATGCCAACATCACTGATTCTCACCTGCTACCTTGGTCTGTAGGTAACTTTGTGCTCAAACTTACAGGAAAGGTCTCTGCAAATTAACCCGCAATCTCTCTCATTAGTAGCAGTGATTGAGAATTGGCATAGCTGACTTTTAGCAGAGAGCGGATGTTACGTGAAAACTTTCTTTAGTGATGGACAAAAGTTTCCAGGCAGAGCTCTGGTGTCTAGTTCTTGTTTGAAAAGTGTGTGGCCATAACCAGCTCTTAGCAGCAGTCACAACACAGCGCTGGTACAGGCAGACATGCAGGATTACTATACCTAAAGTAGGTGCACTTGCACTTCGACTGCGATCTTCAGATATCCAAACAACGAACATAACCACACGCAGCACAATGGGAGAGAACACGCAGAGGGACAAGGTAAAACACAGTTCAAAACTTACATCAGCAAAATACAAGACAAAAGGAGGGAGGTACATGAGACACATGCGCCACACACAATGCTGAATTCACACAGAGATTAGGATTACCAATTCACTGTTAATTCCTCTCTCACAAAAAAAGAAATACTGCAGAGCTCTATGGTAGAGAGGGTAACATGGCACTGCAGTCATTTCGGTGCAGGAAGGTCACTTGCTCCATGACATGCTGGGCAGGTGACTCAGGCGGGCTCCCAATTAGGTGGCAAGCATCTGGACACCAGCTTTACAGATGGAAACACTGAAATCTGGATAACCTAAATAGCTTACTCAAATTCACAGGATCCTGATCCAGATGGCCTGTCTTCCAATCCGTTAGAATAGCCACAAGTACTACACTTTGTTAGGCAAACTAATTTCAGGATGAAACAAGTGATTTCACAAAAGCACACATGAAATAACCCAGAGTCTAACCCACAGAACACACTGTACATCTGTTCCTAGTAAGCTAGCAAGTTCCCATGATGAATGTCACAGTAAAGGATGGACAATGCATAACGAATGGGTGGGTATGTTACTGCTTTTGAACGGAAGACTAAAATTGTCTTTGAGTAAGAACAGGAGACTCTTCTGCTCAATGAAGCAAAAGAAAAACCCTTCAGGCTTCTGAAAGACAGAGCTGAATTCCAAAATGTTTTGCAAGAGGAAGCCAAAACCTTTAAATGAATGGCAGTGGATTTGATGCACAGATTCACTTGATGCTTTAACTGGAACAGAGGAAAGACTATTATAACAGAGCAGCGAATGCAAGTAGGATTTCAGTTGGTGACAACAGTGACTTCTGCATTAAGCAGAACATTTTGTTTATTTCTTTGTCATGTGCAAATGTCATCAAATGACAAACAAAATACCAAAACAACCCCTGCATTACAGGTCCAAAAAAAACCATGAGCTTGAATAACTTGTCAATCTTGTTCTTGTTGTCACAATCTCTTTTGTAAGGCAGCTTAAATACACAACAAGCAAAGAGGAAGACTGAGTGCTGCTGCCTCACTTCTATACATCTGAAAATCTTATGAAAGATAAACTGAGTATGGAGCCGGGGAATAAAAAAGCCCACAAATCCCATGTGTGTACTACTGCCAGACAGCAAATGTTTCAAACCAGAAGCAATTACAAGATCCAAGGGGAGATACCACAGCAGAGGCTGAAACAGATCAAATAATTCTATCAGTGAGAGATTTTTACTAGGGTTTTGGGTTTTGGTAGCTTTTTCATATTTCCCAAACATTCTACTGAGAAAAGTGCCACCAAGTCCCAGTGAGACTAAGGCTGACCTTCCTGCTTCTTAGGAAAGTTACAGTTGCTGTTAAGACCCTTCGAAACTTGCATGCAGGTGCACAATACCTACCCAGATTGGGGGCACTTGCGGTCCTCTTATTATTTTTGATCTTGAAAAAGCCGCGTCCAAACGAAGATCTGGCTTTACGGGTACCAAAACTATCCTCATCGCCTGTGCCAGCATGAGAAGGAGACTTTGGAGGGAGGGTTGCAAAATTATTACCTTCCACAGCACGTTTAGTCTGCTCAAGTTAGGAAAACAAAGATTCAATATCAGAAAATTGCAAAAGGCCTTTTGAGAGAGACTGCAAAGCGACTGCCGGCAGATAACCTGGAGAGCCACTCTCATGTGTTACTACAAGAAAAAAGAAGGTAAAAGCTATAACGGAAAACACAAGCAGAATTTTCATTTGAATATGTTCAGGACCCAGGATTACTATCACTACCTTTTGAAAGTAACAAGTCTACTGATAAGATATTTCTCAATACCTGGCTTACAGGTATGGAAAAGATAAAAATACAGTCCTGGAAGGCTTTGAACTTTTCCAGCTTTCTAGGGTTTCTGTCTCCTTCACTGGTAGCTGTAGGGGCAGTTGGAAGCAAAGAGAAAGACAAGACCCCCACAGTTTACCGGTTCTCTGCCAAATATCAGCTCTTTTGTCTGTCACTGCTCTGCAATTTCAGAATTATTGACTATGTTCGCTGCCAATGCTGAGACGAAATTACCAAGCAAGGGGTATAAATGGCAGGACAGACCATCAGTTAACCAGTTTAAAGTTTTAACCTTGCTGGCTGTTGCACTGTCTCTTTAAAAGAAGGAGGAGGCAACCTCATTCACAATCCAAATACAATTCTTTGGCTTTGGTGAATGAATACTCCCTACAAACGGTATCTGCGGTATGGTGTCTCTGCTCAGGTCTTCCTAAAGGTAATAATTGTAGCATGCAAACTATGGCCATATGGTACCATTGGGTAAGTGTTCTGCAATTACAGCCTCTCTAGGAACTCACAGGAAATGATTTGGAAAGCCAAATGTTTTTAAAGAGACGCTAATCAAAGGTAATTATAGAGTCAGTAAAATACTTAATGGTTAGCTTTGCTAATTATCTAGTGGTAGAATATGTGGGGGAAACATTAGCTCAGATGACAACCTTATGCTCAACCAGACTGAAAGATAATCTGTGTGAGAAGACAAGAACGTGTGAGACACTATAAGCCTGACACTGAAGTGATGGCGACAACCATCATACACTCCTCGCTATCTTATCTGCAGGTTTGCTACTCCCTCGCTGGAACTGCCTGCTGCAATTTCACACAACTGAGCTTTTTCAACATCTGCTCACTGTCTGTGTTTCTCCACAATACACACACAAGTGTACATGCACATATTACCTCTGTTGGCTTCTGTGCAGAGTCTCTGTCCTGTTAGGGAAAGATTAAGAAAAAGATTTTAAAAGCCAGTATTCAATTCCTTATGGTTACCCTGAGTTAAATTCTGACTGAAATGCTTTTCTCCATCTATTTTTTTTCCCCTCCAAAACAAATCTCTTCAGAGCCATATTTCACACAGATTAATTCTTGCTTTCTTTGAGGTCAGTGAGCTGACATGAAAATACAGTTGCTTCGGTTTACTTTGTAAAGGATTAGCTGTCTACATAATTAGAAACATGTCTGTTAAGACACTAATGGACACAGCTGGCTGAGGGGACCCAAAGCAGGAATCTGACAGGGTAGAAGCCAAAAAGATGAAACATGCACAGCCCCCATTCCTTGGCTGTCCTGAACAAAACTCTAACCCATAAACTCTAGCTTTCATCACTGAGTTCTGGTTACATTTTCAGTCCTGTCAACATTCCTCCTGAGATGTAAGGCACAGCTCAGTGGTTTAGGTATCAGAGAACTTGGGAGCTTTTAGCAGTTTAGGCTGTCAAAAAAGAGCACAGGAATTGCCCTGATTCAATTACACTCTTAGAAGCTAGCTTCTTCTGGGCACTTCAAAAGAGACGTAAACTAAGGCCATCACCAGACATAAAAAAGCTCAGCATTTTGTTCCTGGCCACCTAAAATACAGTCACTCCCAGACTGCATTTTATAACATATTAGTTACATGGCCTTCCAAAATTATCTTCCTCATTATCTGAGGAACAAAACAGCAAGAAAGTCTCAGGTAAATGCTTTGTTAAAAAAAAAAGCCTGTGTTTTCAAGGACAGATTTTCTCCTTTAATAAAATCCGAAATATGTCACATGTACGGGACCATTGCTACCATGTGACGTGAAGAGCCCTACTCTGACCCAGAATTTCTCAGAAGGTGACAACAGAGCATCCACAGGGTCACAGGCACAACAGAGATATCACCCTTCTTTCTCGGGAAATGGGAGGAAGTAAGAAACCAAACCAACCACTTCAGATGACTCTTTCCTCAAGCTGCTCAGACTGCTGGACTTCTGCAGCAAAGAAGTTCTGAAACAATAACATAAAAATCAAGTCAAGTTACTGGAATTAAATTTGCTAAAATAAATACAGTTTTGGAAATCAGCTTGAAAGAAAGCTTTATAATATATGATGAGATATAGTAAAAACAAAGACATTTTGAATTACAGCAATCAATGCACTAATCAGAGCCCACGCAATTTGATGAGATACTCTAAGAGCCTCCACATCATAATTACTGCTGCTAATGCTGCAGTGACATGGGAAAAATATCCCTTTGGATATTTTTGGCTTCTTATTTAACATTGTATTTTCAGAAGCACAAGCAGAAGTTACACATGCAAAGGAAGCGATATAAACAAAAGCTATGAAAAACAGTATTTTTAGCAACAGGCTTCTGACTAATTTAATCCTTAAAGAAGCTAAGCATATTAACTAAAGCATGTGTGGTTTAGTATTTTATCATCAATTCTATTTTCCATTTAGGACTAGATATCCCCCAACTTCTGCTGGGATTTACATTCTACAACATTTATGTCTGGTTGAAAACAAATATACTATTTTTCTCACAAGCAGGTAGATATTAAGAATAACTTCAATTAATTTTACAAAGTTACTTGTCTTTATACCAATATAAGGGCAGTAGAATTAGTCTTTTAGAATATTCTCGTGGCACTAAATCACTCGAAATAAAATGAGCTGCTGAGCCTCACACTGCGTACCAGATAAACCCTGTTGACTTAGGCTCCTTACTAACAAGTCACCTTGACTCAACTTCAACTTCATAAAGAGCCCCACTAATTTCTCTGGGGAATTCGTCTAGGTGGCAGAAATGAAAATTACTTTCTCACTGTAGTCAGCTGATTACCTTTCCCCTACTATCAAAAGAAAAAAAGCAAATCATGTGCACACATCCTAGGGAAAACTGTAAATTTTGAAGTATGCTGACAGTTTACAACCTAATTAGAGACACATTGCAAAAGAAATTGGCTGAACATGTGCACAGATAAAGCATTCCACAATAATGATCACAAAAACATTGGACATGAGCAGAGAACTACAACCACTAAACATCACCTTGGCTAGAACTACTTGACATATTTAGATGTGTATGTAAAATATGGGGGGTGCGTTCTGGAGGATTTCAGGTCAACAATCACATATGTTTCCTAGACATTTTTATTACAATACTTACACTGGACTATCGCACAACTGAGTTTCTGGGGAGGAACCTGTTGATTGTCCTTCACTGTAAAAACAAAAAATATATGAAAACAGTAAGGCCTTTGGAGATCCCTTCCAAGTACCTTGCTGATACAGAAATCCTACAATCTCAGCCTGCTTTAATCCTGTGTTTGCTTCAGCTGTTGTGTTACTAACACACAACAAATTTTCCCCTCTACTGTAGCAAGCCTTGCAAAAGATAAATCACAAAGGTGAGCTCAAGAGACCCAGGAAACACAATTCGCACTGTAAGTTGATGACAATATTGCACTATCTGGCTTAATAAATGCAGAGGTTACAGCATGTGGAGGGTCTGCAGCAGCATCAAGTAGTGTCAGTCACTGGCTGCCTGTGAGTTACCCACAGAGCAGGGCATTTTACTGTAAGTTAGTGCTTTGTTAGGGTTTTTTCCAAGACAGGACACAGACGAAATCCCCGGCTGTTGATGGCTAGAGCTGCATGAGGCACAGCACAGCAGAAACCAAGCAAAGTTGGTCTTCCGTATAGGATGCCTTCTTTAACTGGAACTGGAAAAATCACACATCAACTTGAACTTACAGTGATTTTTCGCATTGAGATCAATGATGGCTTTAAGCCAACGTGATTTCCTTGCCTCTGGATTCTTAGTATTTTATATTAAGGTAGATAAACTCAGGGATTAAGACGCCAAAGAAAAAGCCCTATACTACCTTTGTCTAGCTGCAAGTTCAGTGTGTTTTTCAGCACTCCTTGCAGTGCTAGACCAGATCTGCAGGGGCCAGGCCTCCTCACGGGAGGAAAGAGGGTACAGGCTTAGAGATGCTGGAGGAAGATGACAGCCACTTCTAACCTAAGAAGCTGCCACTGTGTTTAAGCATGGGGACTCCTGGGAGTCACAGCTCAGCAACAACCCTGCATCCCCATTCTGGCTTCTCTGGGACACTGTGCCTACATATCTCATCCACCTTTCAAGATCTTATGCTTGGACTTATAAGGACTCTCATAAGAGTGAGCGAAGAAATATCTTTGCGTTTCATCATGTCAAAGGACAGCAGCAAGGACATCTCTTTTTCTGATCTAGTGAAATGTTGCCTGGGTTTTCTTCTGGGGCTCCATTAACAGTTCAAGGCCAGAGCCAGACAGTCCTTTGTTGCAGTTTTGTTACTGCCTTACTCCAGTCTTCAGCAAATGTGGAAAATACCTGAATGCAAATCACCAGGAATGCATTTGTGCTGGCACAGCCAACACTATCTCAGCCTGACCTAAATGATGAAAACCTAGATAAAAATAATAATTCTGTGTCCGTCATTACTTTAGACCAGTTTTTCTCTCCTTCTGTTCATTTCTCGCAAAGCAGCTGGTACGGAGCATGACTACTGCTACAAGCAGCAGCAACCAAACTAATACTTGCTTACTGAAAAATATTTAATCAGCACACTTCAAGAACATAAGCTTAGTTTGCTATAGCTAGTTAAGTGAATGCCAGCCTTGTTTAAATGACTTAATGACTTGACAATGCAGCAAATGACAGATCATTACTTTCATTAAATGTCACAGAATATTGGATTTACAATTGAAAAATACGTGGTAACAATTATACCTCATTTCACTTGTAGGATCTGGCCTAGGCTGTGTTTTCACTTTCTCAGCAGCAGTTTCTGAGCTCTTAGATGTTGATGAAAAAGAAGGGATTGAAATCTGTAAAATACTGGTGTGGATCTGTAAGGAATTCTAAAAAGAATGAAGAATACATGTGATATGTTTTGAGCTGAAATTAAGCAGTCATAAATGAAAAAAAAGTAACAGATAAACTATGAGAAGCAGGATCTGAAATAAGACTTTTTAAAGTGATGTTTTTCTTTCATTCTGTTATAATATGATGATCTACTACTTGAAAGATACCACTGAAGATAAAACATGAATCACTGCACAGATAAGGTATAGGATAGACAAACATCTCACAAGTCTCCCAAAGCTGCCTGCTAAATCTACCTCTATCACAGAACTCATCAAGGGTAGTTCACTTTTCAGGTTTACTCCTGTCCTCAGCTACTCAGAGAATGCCAAAGGCTGCCAAACATTTAAGCCAATTTAGTTTTCTTCGTAGTGTGTGCATGCTGTTTAGGTAAGTAAGTCAAGTCCCTGCTCTAACTCAGAGCTTTATGAAAAGAGATCTATGGTTTTATTACTGGAAAATGTGATTGTAAAATCAGAGAATGGACCACAACCAACTTATCACTTAACTGAATGGATGTAATGATGATTGCATCCTTTCAAATATGCCATGATATATTAAGTTAAGTCACAATCTATTTACTTCAAGTTCCTGACAAATTAAATGCAGCTCCTAAAACAGCTATGTTTGATACAAAAAGTAATTTCTATGTTTAACAGGAAAACAGGTTCAGATACACTCTCATGGCAAATACAGCTATTTGCTGTCACCTGATCCCATTTGATCATTATGTAAAGTTAATTTAACTGAACTCGACTTAAACTGCTCAGCAGCTTTCACAAGAAAAACTCATTTCCAAAAGGATATGGGACATTACTAAAAACCGTGCAACCCCGAAAAAAGTCTTATCAGAAACTTGAGGTTTTGCATCTGCAATATGAATCCAGCAAAAGCAATGTTTTTGAGGAGTGATGGCACTAACAGGAAGGAAAAAAAGATACCTCTTCATGAATATTCATGTTAAACTCATCATGGATTGGTGATGCTGTTACTGGGGTTGGGGATGGGCTTTTCTCTGGGTCAGTCAGACTTGGTGTGTCCAATAAAACTGTGGAAATTGACCCTGAATTCAAGAAGTCTTCACTGTCACTTTCCTTGCCTGAAAGGAGAGAAGATGGAAACTTGTTGGCTTTACTTCTGTATACATGATGACCCCTGCTCCCAGGGAAGGCACAGCAGGCATGCTCATTTATGGGCCAAAAAGGGAAGAGGCTAGAATTATTTTTTTTCAGCAGAGACTACAACAGGAGAAAGGGAATCATTGCCAGATGTCGCTTCCCAACTGAACCAGCACAACACAGCAGAGTTAGAACAGAGGAAGGGCATACATCTGACAAAAAAAAAAACCCTCCAACAAATGCCCTCAGGTTATTTAGTGGGATCAGTTTAAAAAAGCTGAATAAACTAGAGTAGTTATTTCCTGTGCCATGTTCTGGAATTTCACAGTAATTACTTCATTTTCCCTTACTCACTAGGGAAAAAGCAGTGGGGTACTGGTGTTTACAGCACATTTTGCTGTAAAGGGAGATGCTAATTATCTAACATCTCAGTGTTTTCACCCGAAAATCCAGAAGACTTCAGTGTAATGCTCTACTTGTGTTTCTTTTGCTTTTAAGGAAGGAAGGAAAGAGATAGGGTATTTTGTACCATTACATTAAACTGATGACCACCACTCTCAAGACTTATCTCCTTTTGGGATCAGAAGCTCCTGGATCTAGAAACCTCCACCAGTTTTGGAATATACAGAATGGACTGTTACATGCTATGGTATATATTACAGCTGCCATTTCAGTCACAGTTAAGCTCATTATCTGGTGGCACAGAGCCTTCTTTTATGGGTGCGTGTGAAAAAAAACTGGTAGGGAAAGCCAGCCTCGCCCTCCCACTGCATTAAGGAAGGAGCTATTCCATTGCTGAGACGCTGCATGTGGTGGTTTGTGAAGACTTCATTGTATGCCAAAGACGTAGCGAGTCATCACAACACAGTCCTGGCAGTGCACCCACCTTGTTACTGACATTTTTGCAGCTCTCAGGTGTTGCTATAAGAGCATATGCACAGCCACTGAGTGGTGCTGCTTTGGCTTGTAGGAAGATGTGTGCCCAGACACTGCTCTGCTCAGTTATCAACCCTTCCTCAGGAGAACATGCAAGAGAGGCACAGCAATTTTAAGCAGTAAATGTAGCAGCCAGACCTGAAAGGCATTTCAGGAGGCTATGGAAAGAGGCTGAGAGCTTATTACATTCAACCTAATTTTACAAGGGGGAAATAAGCAATGTGACAATAATAGTTACTACCACCAGATGGTAAATGGGACAGCACCCAAATGTGCAGCTGCTTGGAGAAAAAAAGCAATTTACCATTCACACCAGCTGATGTTGACTGTAACTCTACCTAAGAGATGCCTCCAAAGATAATAAGTCTATGAGTAAATGTAACCTACCGCAACACATCTAGAATTTAAATGGGAGTAGAGTTCAGTATTTTTTCCATTGTACAATACCTTTTTTACCTTGAGCCAATATCACCATGTCCTGAACTTTCTTGTATCTATTTAAAGATTGTCGAAGCTCTTCTATCTTCCGATCCTAAAATAAAGGAAAGTTGTGACTATGTTTCTTCCTCCAGCAAATCAAAAATAAGAAACACAAATACTAGATATTTTTCAATTTAATTGTCTGTGACACTAAAAGAAATGAGAGGTGTGGATGTGATGGGACTCAGAACTCTGAGAAAGTTTGAAATATCAGAACTTGTATTTAGCAAAAATAATCATTGGGTTAATCACCATAATTGTCCTAGCCTTGAAAGTGAATTTCAGTTGCCTTGTGTTAAGTCCAAGGTAGAGTATAATAAATTTGCCATGTACAAAGAAAGCAGTAATTGAAGGACTTAGGGCTTTGGTGATCAGAAGAAAACATCCTACAAAATGCATATGCATGTGAATGAGCAAAATGAAAACAATCCATTCTTTACAAAAAGCTCTTTTGGAAATGCTGCCTGTAATATCTCATGGGACTTGTATGGAGCTTTCTACATTTTCAGAACACAGTATAAAGTGCAGTTGAACTGAACTGAATGACACAAAAATGTAAGGAGTCCATGTATGTGCAACAGAGCTCATGAATGCTCAGTTAGAGACCTTTCAAGGCACTGCAGCGCTTCTGACTATCATGAATCACTGATTCTTACAAATTTGATTTTTTAATTGAATTGTGGCAAGTTCACACATGACGATTTTCTCAGATTTAACTAAAACTTAAGAATGATTACTGAAAAAATAATTAATTTGCTACCTTCTCTTCATTTGCTGCCATTAGAGATTCTACCGCCTTCTTCATTTTCTGTACCTCTATATCTAAAAACACAATACAGTTCTCCAAGTCAATGTAAATAAGACAGTGTAAGGAAATAAGAAAACCAAAAAAGCCTAGCAGCAATATGATAATATCTGAAAGTAAACTTATAAATTAAAAGACAAAACACAAGCCACTTGAATTCTATTTTAGATGGAAATACATAAACCATTTTTCTTCAAAACCCTTTTTGTAACGTTTTATCAAGAAAATTACGAAACTCAGGAAATTTCCTTACTCACTCCTCAGCTTTAAGAAAATGGAAATGTCAAGAGTAAAACTACTGCTTGACTTTCACTATTTCCACCTTTCAAATAAGCAAATAAATGCCAAACAAAATGTCCCAAGTATAAAATACCACATTTGGACTGCAATAAAACACATTCTCATTACAACAGTTGACAAACACCCCAAATGTCATCTCCAAAACTCACTATACGAAGCAATAGGATTAATGGATATGATGAAGAAAGCATTGTGCAGTGATGCTTAGTCTTAATTCAGTATGGATGTAGAAATTAGGACAGCACAATGGAATGATACAAGTATTTGCTGTGATAAGCAGTCATGCTAGAATACATATTGTATTTCAGACTTGGAAAAGGCTCCTAATACAGACAACAGTGTTCTGTGCTTCATCTATAATCCTTATTTACAAAGAAGTATAAATACAGAGAAACACATATGTTACAACAAGGTTAGATTTTGGAGGTATTCTGGTCTAGGAACTCAGAAAGAGTGGAAATAACCCTCAATTTTTCTAGAAATCTACCTTGAATAAATGAAGTAAACTTTAAATTTCATTAAAAACATAGACAGGTGGCCAAATTCACAGCCAAGAAAGCATTTTACGTTGCTTTAGCTTCCTAAAATTTCTCGGAAAACAGAATGGGAAGAACATTTTCCTCCTTAATGAAATGCAAAAAGAAAACAAGCCACCTGGCCAGATTTCTAAATGAAAGACGTTTGGACACATTAGGCTAAAACTGCAATTGATCCAGTTCCAATGGTTTTCATTCAGTTACAGTAATTGAAAATATGCTTTACCAGACTGCGACTGTGTTTCATTGAGAGGTAACAGTTTTGTGAGTCTCCATGAAACCAAATCCTTCTTTGTCTATCAGCTCTTCAGAAAACTTTGCATGTCAAGTGTGATATATCCACCCTTATCCTCAAATTTTACTGTAAGTGTAACTAAGGGTTATAGATGATGCAACCTAACAAAGTTTATAGCAGTTTTGCAAACACATGCAGAAAGCTATTCCAGAAAGCACTTCTGAAATGCAAATGCTTGTGGAAAGACACCAGAAACCTTACTTTTATCTTTGAGCTTCTTTTTACAATTTTCATCTGTGCAGGAAAATCCATTGGATTTGAAATTAGTATGAAGGTTGTGACATTAAATAACTTTTAACACAATACTGATACTTAATGAAGGAGTCAACTATTCCTCACATATTATTGCAGAAGCAAGCAGTTAATAGTTTCAACCTGCTCTGCTCTGGTGCTAATGTTCCTAATGACAAAAACCAGTCTCACAGCTCTCCTACACAATTACCCGTCTCAAGGATATATTTTTCAGCTCTATGTTTTCACTTGTGAAGCTTCAGCAAAGCCTTATGCCAACAGATCAGCTTAAGAGCCCACATTTTACTGGCAAAAACCAGATGAGTAATAATGTTTGCATATTTTTTCAGAAAGCACAACTCAGCTAATGGGGTAGATAACCTGTGTGATCTGCAAATAGCATTACTCCTATATTTGAGACAAAGCAGAAAAAACATGTTTCATCACAGCTGAAGATCCCCTGCTGAACTATACTGGAAACAAAACTAAAGCGGAGAACCACAGGATAATGGGAGTTCAATGTACACAGCAGCCCCCATGGAGAAAAGCCCCATACAAATAGTCATAAACGCAATAAAGCCAGACCTTGTTCACATTTAAATGTTGTTAAAATAAGAAATCATAGAATCATAGAATAACTAGGTTGGAAGAGACCCACCAGATCATCGAGTCCAATCATTCCCACCAATCTCTAAACCATGCCCCTCAGTACCGCATCCACCCTCACCTTAAACACCTCCAGGGAAGGCGAGTCAACCACCTCCCTGAGAAGACCATTCCATTGCCTAATGACCCTTTCAGTGAAGAATTTTTTCCTTATGTCAAGCCTGAACCTCCCCTGGTGGAGCTTGAGGCCATTCCCTCTTGTCCTGTGTCCTGTCCCCTGTCACTTGGGAGAAGAGGCCAGCTCCCTCCTCTCCACAACCTCCCTTCAGGTAGTTGTAGAGAGCAATGAGGTCTCCCCTCAGCCTCCTCTTCTCCAGGCTAAACAGCCCCAGCTCTCTCAGCCGCTCCTCATAAGATTTGTTCTCCAGCCCCTTCACCAGCTTTGTTGCTCTTCTCTGGACTCGCTCCAGAGCCACAACATCCTTCTTGTGGTGAGGGGCCCAGAACTGAACACAGTATTCAAGGAGCGGTCTCACCAGGGCAGAGTACAGAGGGAGAATAACCTCCCTGGACCTGCTGGTCATGCCATTTCTGATACAGGCCAAGATGCCGCTGGCCTTCTTGAATCATGGTTCAATACGGTCATTTTTAGTGCTTTTACGGTGGTTTTTAAAACAGATCACTTCATTAAATAAAATGTGATGAACTACACACAGCATTTTCGTCCTTGGGTCAGAAGAGTAGACTAATTGACCTCTTGTGGCTTTTTTTTTCTGAAAAACATACTTTAAAAGCACAGTCTTCAAATCAGCAATAACTAGCAGTGGGATATATTCAGAAGTGAAATTGCAGCAGGTCAGAGAAAGTCTGTGGAAAATTTTTGTGGAGCTTTAAAGAAAAATTTTGATTTTCAAATATGTTCCCTAAGTTTCCCCCAAATAAACAGCAACTTTCTTTCTTCTTTGCAGGCAAATAAAAGAATTATCTGACATGCAAAGTTTCTGTGCTAATTCAAGTGTAATTAGGATTTAGACTTATCCAGTGCACAAACACAGAACCACTCCTCAGTTTCGCCTACTTAGTGCTGGGTCCACATTGAAGATTTACTAGTACACAACATACTTTAGCTTGCAGCATTGCTTTTCCTTGACAGTACGGGATGTATATGCAAAGCCTAGCACAGATATCCATACATAAAGTTTCCTTCTCATTATAACCTTTTTGGGGAATTTGTTAAATTAGTTTAAGGATTTCTCAGCCAATATGAATGGCATTTATTTGAGGCACCATGCAAGCCATGTAAAGAGCTAACTAAAGATTACTTAGGCTAGCTTTAAGTTGATTAAGAGCCTGCTGTGATGAAAGGTTCGGCAGTTGCATCATGAATACCCACTAATATGTTAAAATAAGTAAATATGAAGACAGTGAGGATATAAAAAATGAGGCTTCTATTCTGTTATTTCCTGTACAACCATTCACAGAAATTTGGCCTCAGCATGAGGTAACTGAGAAAGACTCTGAGATAGCCTCCCTTCTTCTTACCTCTGTCCAGTATTTCAATTCCTTCTCCTTTCAGCTTGCTAACCAATTTTTCTTGCAGTCTTTTAACCTCAGCTTCCTTCAGCTCCAATTTGTCTTTCAAAGCTGCTAGCTCATCCTGTAACAGACAAAGAATCGCTCAGTGACACCTTCCGCACACACCTGAGGTGTTTCCAAAATCCCCTCCTATGAAGTGCAGTGGGTAGGTCCTCAGCCAGTGGAAATGACTGAGGGTGCCCTGACATTTACACTGGCTGAGGGTACACCCACCAAACTGCCTCTGAACATCACAACAGACTGCTGTGTCCATAAGGGGGCAAACCCAGGGGGCCTGTGGTCCAAAAGTTTTGGTGTCATGTATAATTTGAAAAGAGATTTTACATGTAAATTTAAAAAAGAAAGAGTAAAGCACAAAAAGTAGTTTTCTTCTTTACATAACCTTGCAGAGACAGAAAAAGTGCAGGTGATGAGGTTGAATGCTAAAATTTACAAACACTTATTTTGGTATTTATAGCACATTTTCCATGTTCAAAACTGGACAATTATGGAACTGTGCTTACACCAGGCTGAGGACAGTTTCAGAAATAACTACTGCTTCTATGAAAGAAAAAATCAATCACGACACCATCAAGCACATAAACACATACTGGAAGGCAGTTCAGATGAAAACATGGTACCTCTGCCACAGTTTGGGTTTGCTGATCAAGCATTATGAAAGAAAGCTTGAGTTGAAATTCATGGGAATAAGACAGATGGCATTTGGGGGAGTTGGGGTGTATTAGATAAATGCTGTCAAATTTTAACTTAGCTCTAACCATCTGCACTAGCAAGTGACTGGCACGGATCCATGCATTTAACTTTTTAAAATTTGAGTCAAATCCTACCCAGCTTAGTAACATGTTTCTTTGATGTCCGAGGATATCTTGTGCAACAGCATCATCAAGACAGGACCCTCAGTGCAAATGTACCCAACACTGAAAATTTAATTTGTTCAGTTTGTAAACAAAACAAAACAAAGCAAGACTTATAATTTTGGCATTTACAGCTTCTAAATGAAGTGTTAAATTTCTAAAGGAATAAACCAAACTAGAATAGAGTGGCTTAGGTTACTCCTGAGCTTCCTGCAAAAGATCTATTATAAATATGTAGTGATATCTGTGACCCACATTACTGCCCAGACTACAGAATCTCCTGAAACTGGTTCCTGTTTGCTGTAAAGCATCATTAAAAGCAGATGAATTTTAAAATTTTCAAATCACAGCTTCTCCAGAACAGTGGTTGGGCAATATGATCCTCCAGTACTCCAACTTGGTACTGATTTTTATGACATTTCTGTCAGTGTAGGACCCACGCTTCTCCAAAACAAGACCCTCTCTTGGTCACTGAGAAGCTGCTGTCACATCCATGGGCAACTAGAGCTGCATGTGGTTGTTGATGTGTATTTCTTCCCCTGAATTAGAAACACGGTGTGGGACATGTGGGACAAGGGAGAGTCTAAAAGAATCACTATTTTCCAGCCAGTTTTCATGACTAAATTTTCTCTAAAAAGGTGAGAAAAAGCTCCGTTTGAATACTGGAGGTAAGCTACAGAACATGTGATCTTCCCTTTGAAGGAGAATGATTTTAACCAAAGTCTAACTCCATGTGTAACCTATGCAAAGACTAAAATCCTGTCTATCCAATATAAAAGCTGTTTACAAGCAATATCTACATCAAGAGCTTTCCACATCTAATGGGAAAGGGCACATTGCATATCAACACACACAGCAGTTAATGAAGAACAGAGCATGACAGCACGATGCAAGACAGACCATAAAATGGTGAAACATGAAGGATTCAAAACAGATCCAATGTTACCCAGAAACTACTACACCTTTAGCATCTGGCTTTTTTGCTCCATCCGCTGCTTTTCATACTGCATCTGACCCACTTTGATTTTCATGCTAGAAAGTTTGGCCATTAAAGACTGGTAACAGAGATAGAGGAGTGAGAGAAAACTAAAGATAGAAAAGAGAAAAGGCTAAATGGCAAGAGAAGTTAAACACTTACAGAAACAGGCTGCTAGAATTACTTGGATGAATGCTTTTCTTCAGAAGCAGATGATTTTTAGCACATTTAGGATAATATAAATCAGCTTTGGTCTAACCAATGGCACACATCTTATCTACTCTGGCTAGTGTTCCTCAACACATTTGGGAAACAAGTGTCTAAACAGGTAATATATCTACTGTTAATAGCCAGCTGCATGGTGAGTTATCCTTCATAAAAATCAGCACCTGGATCTGAAAACCATAGCATGAAATTTGGAAATAACCCCTGTTGCTTAGTGAGTACCACAAAACCCCTGCATCCGAGTATGCTCAGGATTTTGCAGGTTGCAGGCACTGATAGGGGAAAAGAGAGCAAATTTCTAAAGCCTGACTTACACCCATCTCTGCTTCTTCCCTCCAGCCTCACTTACTTTGGTAGTTTTAAGTTTTTTCTCATACTGGAGTCTTTCATTGTCCATTTCTCCCACTCTCAATCGCAATTCATTTATTTCCTGGATCAAATCCTGAATGAGGGGACAAACAACACCAGAAACAACAAAGAAATTCAGTAAACAAAACAGAGTGAGTGCTGCCCAGGTGTGCCTCGGTGGGACCTGTAAAAACACAATAGCAATAAAAGGTACTCCATACACAAAATCACAACACCCAAATTCCCAGTTAAGTCAAGTAATCCAGAGCTTTCTGGATATCCAGGGAGCCTACTTCTCAGTTTCTGCACTACTGCACTGAATGCAGGAGGGCAGAGGACAAAAGGAGACATAAACTGGTTTTGTGTTCCCTCTCTAAGAAAGGCCTCCTGCTCCTCTGGCTGCTCAACTGCTTGGATGTCCACCACAATAAGTGTCTACTGGAAAACCATGGCAGCCATCCTTCCAAATGCAGAAGTCGCATCTTCCCCTACTCCAGTCCCTCCCACTCCAGGCTCACGAGCTGTCATCTGCCTTATGAAAATAATACCTGGCTCCGAACCTGGTGTGAGGAGCATAATTTTGGGTTCTTTGATCATGGGCTGGTCTACACAGCTCCAGGCTTGCTGTCCAAGGATGGGGTAAACTTGTCTCCAGTGGGTAAAAGTCTAATTACCAAGAAGATAGCACGGCTCATTACAGAGCTTTAACTAGATGTGAAGAGGGAGGCAGACCAATCCAGGATTGATAGAAAAAAGCCCGGGAATGGCACTCCAGTGTCTGGGGAATGGTGTGCTGGTGAGGACCTTTTTGCCACCTCCAAGGAAGCGGGGGATAGTACTTCAAATGGCAGCACAGACGTAAAGATTACTGATGGGTTAGAAAATTCAGGGAGTAGTCACTTAGGAACTGAGAGTATTGCCCTTAGGAGAGTAGCAGGACCAACAGCCCAGCTGAAGAGCATCTACACCAACGCATACAGCATGGGCAATAAACAAGAGGCACTAGAAGTAATTGTAAGGCAAGAAGACTATGATATAATTGCTATCATGGAAATGTGGTGAGATGACTCACGTAACTGGAGTGCTGCTGCAGCTGGCTATAAACTCTTCAGGTGGGATAGGCGAGGAAGGAGAGGCGGTTGGATAGCCTTCTGTGTTATAGAGTGTTTTGATAGCCTAGAGCTTAATGATGGTGATGATAGGATTGAACATTTATGGGAAAAAATCAGCAGAGCACATAGCAAGGCAGACACTGAGGTGGGAGTCTGCTATAGATCACCCAGCCAGGGCTGACGAGTTATTCTATAAGCAATTGGGATAAGTCTTGTGATCGCTAACCCTTGTCCCTGTGGGGGATTTCAACTTGCCAAATGTCTGCTGGAAGTAAAATACAACAGAGAGGAAACAGTCTAGGAGATTCAGCCTTCTAGATGAAAAAGTGGCTCAACAGCTGGACCCAAGGAGTCGTGGTAAATGAAGTTATATCCAGCTGGAGGCTGGTCACAAGTGGTGTTCCCCAGGCCTTGGTGTTAGGTCCAGTCCTTTTCAATATCTTTAGCATAGACCTGGATGAGGCGATTGAACGTACCTGTAGTAAGTTTGTGGATGACACCAAGCTGCAAGGAAGTGTCAATCTGCTTGAGGGAAGGGAGGCTCTACAGAGAGATCTGGACAAGCTGGATCTATGGGATGAGGCCAATGGTATGAGGTTCAACAAGGCCAAGTGCAGAGTCCTGCACTTGGAACACAAAACCCCTGTGCAGTTCTACAGGCTTGGGGAAGAGTGGCTGGAAAGCTGCCTGGCAGAGAAAGACCTAGGGTTGTTGGTTGGCAGCTGAACGAACATGAGCCAGCAGTGTGTCCAGGTGGCCAAGCCAACAGCATCCTGGCATTTATCAGAAACGGTGTGGCCACCAGGACCAGGGGGAAATGATTCCACCCCTGTATTCAGCACTGGTGAGGCCACACCTTGAATACGGTGTTCAGTTTTGGGCCTCTCACTACATGAAACACATTGACGTGCTGGAACGTGTCCAGAGAAGAGCAACAAAACTGGTGAAGGGGCTGGAGAAAAAGTCTTACGAGGAGTGGCTGAAGGAACTGCGGTTGCTTAGCCTGGAGAAGAGGAGGTTGAAGGGAGACCTCATCACTGTCTACAGCTGCCTGAAAGGAGGTTGCATAGAGGTCGGCGCTGGTCTCTTTGCCCAAGTGACAGGATGAGAGGGAATGGCCTCAAGCTGCGCCAGGGGAGGTTCAGACTGGACATTAGGAAAAACTTCTTCACTAAAAGGGTTATCAAGCACTGGCAGAGGCTGCCCAGGGAGGTGGTTGAGTCACCATCCATGGAGGTGTTTAGAAGACAGGTAGGTGAAATGCTTGGGGACATGATTTAGTAGAGGACAGGTACGATTCGATTCAAGGTCTTTTCCAAACTAGGGATTCTATGATTCTATTAGCTACATGGAAAATGAAAACACAGAACATTCTGATGCTATTAGCAATTACTACTACTAATTTCTGATTTGGGTACACCTGCAATTCCTCACTGATTCTTCAGTGTGTGACCTTCCGAAAGCAAATCACTCTTCTAAGTATGAATCTACATGGATGTCAGCCTGCATTAATCAAGCCGTTTCTTATCTTATAACACCAAATGTTCAAGATCTCCAACAGATCTGTGTTCCTGGGTCTGATGGTCAGCTTTGACACTGTGACAACTAATTTGTTTGAGGCATTTCTCCTCTGCAGCCACCATTCTTGCTTTGGCATGATCCAATATTGAACTATGTTATGTGGCAATATAAGGTTGTAGCCTATATATTTATCACTTGAACTATGTGACTTAAAATACTTCAGGAGGAGAGGGAAACCAGTTATCTGTATTCAAAAGGCCTTTGTGGGGCAAAATGAAAAAAAAAAATCCAAACTCTTCCCCGTTTATAAAAAAATGTTAGCACAACCCCTATCAATTAACAGAAGTGTCAAGATGCACTCACAGTGTCACAGAAAACAGAGCCATCTTGAAACCAGAAACCAGGAGTGTAAGATCTTGGAGCAGAAACTAAATTCTTCTGCTTACTCTGTTATGAGCTTCATGAGTAACAGGATCCTTTACCACTAGTAACTGGTCACCAAAAATACTGTACAGTTTCTCAAGGGTTAAACAGAACTAAACTCAAGTCCTAACAGCAGGCTTTGCCCTGAAAATATTTTCAATTACTCTCTTGCAAGTGTAACATTAACTCCTGCAGCAGCCCCAGAAAGGAGATCACAGCATTGTTTGAAACCTGAAGGTGCCAACCATTATAATTGCCTATGGCCCAAAGAGCTCTTGGGGTTATAGCGTGATGCTGAGGTATCTATTAAATGTCCCTGTGGCACCCAGTGTGTTGCACAGCTTCATCAGGATCTAAGATCAGACCAAAAACCCAATGAGTTCCCTGGGTGACTGGGATGAACCAGCAGTAAAATACACAGTGGCCAGCACAAGGCACCTCCTTTGTTTGCATTTAATACCTCCTCTTTGGGCACACATGTTCCTGCCTTAAAAACCTGCAAAACAGGAAAGAGCCATGAAATGACTCAGAGTCAGGCCCTCCATGTAAACACCCAACAACTGTTCCTTGCATGGATCCACGAATGGAGCTGACAAGGTGGACATACAGACTCCTATTTCCCAAAGCCTCTTCCTTCCCTGCTCATATTACTCGTGCTCTTTGTAGCAGGGCCAGGAAGGTAAAAGAAAGCAATGATAACTTTAAACTTCAAATGTCAGAGGTTTCCCGACTGGCATTGGAAACACAAACCACATTCCCTGTTTTGCTCTACTCAGAAATTCATCTGCACAAAGGAGACTGGTGGTGTTTAAATTATGAAGAATTCTGCATGAGTTAGCTGGTTTAACCTCTGGCTGCTGCTTCAAAGACTATGTCTGGTTATGGACTCCTCCCTAAATAAACTCTGTCGTACGATATTTTCTCACACAAACTCAGCCCAACTCAGACCACCCATGCTTCTTAAGAAAAATAATACCGGTGTCTGCTGAGAAAGTGGAAAGACTGGAATGATTTAAAGAAGAGAACAATTATAAATCTCTGTTAAGTACACAATTAGCTTTGAAAAAGGTGTGTATTAGCAATCATACAGACAGTCCTAGAGCATAAAGGAAAAAAAGCTTCAAGATCCAGTGAAGCATCTGTTTAGAGAAAGAATGGTGAATATGAGAAACCTACCAAGCTGGAATGGGAAGTTGCGACATAAGTAATATGATAATATGAAAGAGTTAATCTGAATGGTAATTCTGTAGGAGACAGTGGCTCCCCCAAAATTGATTTAAGATGTCAATGGTTTTTCTTCTTTTCACTTTCTTTTCTCTAAATAAAAACGGAAGCAATGTTCATAGATTTTCTTTCCCAGTTTGGGTGTGAAATTTTGCATGTAAATGCCATAATGTGTTTTGCAGTAGAATATTTTAAATACTCATTTAAATACTAAGTCTGTGAAAGTAATTGATCATCGATTACTTTAAATAGGAATATAATTAGAGAAACACTGAATAAAATATTGTGTACTTCTGAGTAAGTACTGATTCCAAAATACCTGTCAGAGATATCACTTAGCTGAGACCCTCGCAGCTAATTAGTCATTCATTTTGTTTCACTGAACAAGATGGAAATTAAGACATATTAACCCTTTCAGTGCCTAATCCTAAACCTTTTTATAGCTATAAAGTGTTGAAAGAGAGAAAAAACTTCATCATAGTTTCTATCACACTAAACTACATCAGTCTGGTTTTCAAAGGAACAGAGGAACATTTTAGTAATAGTTCATGAGTATTAGCATAAATATCCAGGAAATAAATCTATATAGCTCCTACTTACAGTAATTACCTTTTAAACATAATTTGGGTTATCTTATTGATATCAAAGATCTTAAATATATTACAAGGTATTTCAAAGAGAAAGGTTTACATAGCTGCCATGGAGGTAGGTGCCTTGCACAGAGCCTACAAGGTTGCAGTGCATGTTGTGGTCCTCCCAGTAACCACTTTTCTGGGAATAGAGGTAGTTCCACATCCACCTTCTCAGTTTGTTGCCTGAATTACACTATTAAGTTACAGAGAGACTGCAGTTGAGGGAAATGAAAAAAGGTGGGATACAGGAAAGCTCAGCAAAGAATCATAGTCAATAAAAACAAGGATGGAAAGAGAGGAAGTAAATCACTCAAAGCACAATCACTATTGCTATTTGTTTTGGAAAGCACAAGAAACCATAGGGCATTTACAAACGGTGATGCAGTGGAATCCAATTCTGAAAGCACCTGCTCACTGCAGTCATTTGGATGAAACCTTGCCCTCCTAAAGCCCTTTATTACTGACATCAACTCATTCATCTATTATTTGGGCTGCTTATGAAAGGTGTCAGTATCCAGGTGAAGACACTTATCTGCTGTATGCTGCAATTCATGAAAGACCACTGTGTGGGCAGAGAGACCTCACGGCAGCTGAGAAAGCAGCCCCTTCTCAACACAGCTCTTACAGATGCAGACCTTCAACAATTCCCTCCATTTTTCCACCTGCCAATTTCTCCAGCATTGTACTTGCCTGGCTGCAAAATCAGATGCTTTTAAGACAATGCTGTAATCCTTCACCTAACATCTGGTATCAAACTAGAGGAAAAGGAGGCAACATGAATCTGGTCCATAGCTTGGCAGCAGCCAGATGTAATACACTGCAGGAACGGTCACTACCATCACTATGTAAATGACTATCACTTTTCAAAGCTGAACATCATTTCAGTCTCTAGTTTTAAACTTGTGGATTTCTTTGGGCGTGTGTACTACTTCCAGTAGGCCCAAAGAAAGTAATTCAAAAGCAAGATCAGCTTTTGCTCTTACACTTGCAACACAAGTGAGGAACGACACTTCGCTGGAAAATACATAGGAAACCGGAAGGGAATTAATAAAGCACTGATTTAAGTGGAAAGGGCAGATTTTGTCTCCTGTGATGACATTATGGCTTCTTCCCTTCTAGAAATGAATGACAACTGGAACATCCACAATACAAACATCAGACATTTCAGCTCATTGATAAGCCCAGAACTGGAAATTGTCTTCTGCTCCGTAGGCAGACTCTAAGGTACTTCTGATATGGGGTACATTACCCTGGCAGTGAGGCTTGGCCGGATTCTTGGTGTACCCTGGCAAAACTGGGTTTGCCACCTGTTTTCTGGCTTCAAACACAAGCAAGGTTCAGCTACACAGATCTGCAGCATGCAGAGGGCAAATGTCTCAGTAGAGCACTGCCAGGGATGACAGGTCTGGGCTGCAGCTCTGCCTGGCAGTGCTTGCTGTGGGGCTGAAGCCAGGCTGAGATGAGTAACTTCTGGCCTCTGGTCCTGGGCTTCTGTGGGCCTGAGGTTTAAAGCGAGGCTGGAAAATGCCCTTGCACATAGTCACCTCATTCTCTCTGTTCCTGAAACCAAAAGTGATATCTTTTCATGTACTGTGACTTTGCACATGCATGCTTTTTGTATTTTCAATGGACTTAAGTGTTTGCCTCAGATGTGGCTTACAAAGACTATGACAGTTTCAACTTGGGACATGAGAGTGCAGTATGTTCATGATTTTATTTAAATCCATCCTAAATGCCATCCCTCCTGAGATCTAATGGCAAGAATCAAACCCCATTTTTGGAAATCTTTCTGTGTAAAACATCTACCAAAAAGGGCGCTTTTTATTTTAAGAGATAGATATTTTAACCTTAAAGATTAATTCCCTTCTTGCTTGGTGAAAAAAAAACAAACAAAACCCAGGAAATTTTCAGATAATGTAAAAGAACGTAAAAGCCATACACAGCTTTCACAAATTGTTCAGTTGGGTTTTACTCACCTCTGTGTCTCTGAATCTGTCCTCATAATCCAATCTATCCTTCTCTACAGATGTAAGCTTTAACTTCAGAGTGGAAATCTCTGCCATAAGATCCAGCTTCTGAGTTTCAAGGGATGTTCTGCTCAAAAGCTCCTGATTCAAGACAGGGAGGAAGAAAACAGAATTATGCATCCAAGGAGAAGGAATCAGTAGTTTATTTCTACAGCTAAAGGCCTCTTTCATGGGGAAAAGCATCACACTTCGCTGCACTCTCTGACGCCCTGGGACACAGCTATTGCCCATCTAACAGACTCCAGGCACCTAGGATGCATCTGAGATTATGGAGGCTCTACTGTGGCTTGGCTGCAGGATGGGAAAATAGCTTGCCTGTCATCACAGGGTCTCTAGGCAGCAAGGAGCTTTGAGGGGAACCCACCCATCCTACAAGAGGTTTTAATCCAAGCCTCTTTGAAGTATAGAGGGTGAAAGCTCAAAGAAAAAAAGGACAGGATTCCTACAGCATAAAGCAGCAATGACATAACCAAGTACAAAGACTTTAAAGCAAATATGACAGAAAATTATCACTTAGTTAAGAGTCATCAAGAAGTGCAACACCTTGAAGTGCATGGCTCTCTTTGAAGCAAAATGTAGTTTGTTAAGGCAGAATGAAGACAGACAGCGAGATAGACATGCGCCTGTGAAATACCTGCTGCAGCATCTCTTCTGTGGCATTCAGCTTCTCCCTGTGCTCCTCTAAACAGAACTCCAGATCGCGAATCTTTTCTCCTTGGGCTTCCACCTGGTCTGTAAGCACGCTTACCTGCAAAGCAGAGAAAACTGGATGCATATTTAATACCTGGCATCCACGCCATATGTGTCCCTTGAAGAACTGTATGAGTACCAGTGCTGGCTGGGCCACAGATGAAATCGGACCACAGCAGGAGGAGCAGCAGCAGCAGCAGAGCTCTACAGTGGACACAACGTGTGGCAAAGTTGACAAGAGAGGAGGAAAAGCTCTCCCCTCTTGCTTACTAGAATTTCAGCCAAAATTCTGGTAGATATAATGTAATCCTGCATCACGTCTCCTGACCTGCCCTGGAAGATTTCACAAGAGATGGCTGCTGCGTTTTACAGCAAACAATTATGCCTTTGCCGTGACAATACATTAACTAAAACCCACTAGCTCCTATCTTAATGACCAAAGAGCTAAAGCTCACTGCAAACAATGTATTCCACTTTCCAAGTGCCTGCACAAAGTGTACCATAGTGTATAGCTTTTTGTTTCAGACCAATAAAAGCAAAGAAGGTTAAAATACGCAGACTGAGGCTAGGCAGGACCAAGACAACACATTTGAAACTGCAGACTGATTCCCATTTTGCCTTTTCTGAGTTAAGACTTGTTTTAAACAGATTCTTTTGAGGAAATCTGCAGTATTGTTGGGAACAAAGGCAAGTTGCCTAGAGCAGAGCTCAGGGCTTTCACAGCCCTTAGACCAGGGCTGTGTCAGGGGACCACAGGATGCCTGCACAGACCAAGGGGTGCCAGGTAGTCCCAACTCTACTGGAAAGAGCAAGCCAGCTGACAAGAGCATCCAGGGCTGGCCCGGCCCAGCAGGTAAGCAGGACCTCTGAGGAGATGCTCGTCTCGTCCTGCCTGTTGGCTAGTCTTGAAGTTTTTGTCACCTTTCACAAGGACAGGACATATGTTACCTGAGGTGGACAGCATGTGAATGGTCATGGAAAATAGTGATCTTAAGGATATACATGAATGTGACAAGGTGGTCACTCTGCAGGCCTGCTCACCTAATGAGATGTAAAGAGATCAGATATACAGAAAGCTTTAGCTTTTTCCTGCAATCTAAATCCACACTTATCCTTAATTTGTGTTAACTCTCAGGTACCAGCAAGCCTTCTAAACACTCCAAGATGACACAACTGCAAAAAGATCCTCATAAGTTTTATCATGTACTATCAAAAAGTCATATGAATGTAAGAACAGAAAAAAAAAAAATATGTGATTACTTACTTGCAGAACAAGAGATTCCTTATCATTTTCCAGACGAGCCAGCCTTTCTTGATATACATCTCCATTTCCAGATATATGTCCATTAGTCTGAAAAAGACAGCAAACGTTGCAATGTGAGCTATCGTACCATAAGCATCACACTTGAGTATTTTTAATCTGCACAGTTCAAGAACAGATTTAAAGAATTTTTCAGCCCCCAAAGGGTTACAAATCAAATAAACTGTCAACAAAGGATACATGACCACCATTCAGGACAAGAATTGTTCAGAGACTTAAAGATGAGAACGAAGAACCTTCTAGTGACCCAGTTCTGCAAAATTCATTTACTGCGCATTCAGCATTTTGTTAACAAAATTTGTGCTTAATAATGTACTATATTAAGCGATACTTGCAAAGAGACAAATACTCTAAGACATTCAGCAAGTGAAAAAAATCAAAATACAATCTACAAAATGTGCATTATGCTTCTTGCAAGTCAAACAATTTTTTTTCTAAAACACACAGTAAGAGACATCCTTTTACATCAGGCACATTTTACTGGGTATGGGTGAATGTCTGCACTCCAAATGCATCTCTTTATAAAGCTGCCTGAGGCTAAAGAGAAACAAGAATACATGTTAATGCTATGACAGAGTTCAGAGGAATCAGCAACTTTCATTCTTCGTAATAACTCCAATGCTCTTGAGCAGCGACAAGGATTTACTCTATCCATATTCAAAGCTGTCTCAAAGCACTTTGTGATGGATGCCACAACCAGATCTCAGCTCAGAAAAAAAATTCTTGTTCCCTTCATTGCATAAATCACTTAGGGAAGTCTGAGAAGCTGTTCTGAAATCCACCAACTCCAAAGGCCCTTGATTTCCCTCTAAATATGTAATGAAAAGCAACCAGATGACTGATCCTTGTACCCTGCTGAGTCTGTGGCACAGTCCTGCCAGGAGAGGCCATCCCCATGTAGGAGCTGCAAGCCTCAGGCTCCTGCTTTGAATCAAACAGCCTGTCTCCTCTTATTGCAGAGGATGCCTCAGGAAACCTGCCAGCTAGAACTCCTTTTCTAAGTTACACGCCTGACTTCGGGTGATGGGAGAAACTGCCTCTTTGAAACTAGAAGAATAAAATGCTCACCACTTAAATGTTAGATGCAAAGCAGACAAAAGGGGCTACAAAGTATCTGACCTCATCATAGCACTCTACTCAAGAAACTAGGCTGTGACTTGGCAGCTTGTAAATCCGTGTGCAGTTGCAAACGTGTCTCCCAAACACATATGTGTAACCTTTATAAGACGACCATAACATCTCCCTTGAAATCACTAGAGAGAAAGGACGCTCCCTAGTAATTTGGACCAATACCTCATAACACAATGATACTCTGAATCCGAATTATTCAGCAGCAAATTACCAGGCCTCTGACCACTAAGAAACTAGGCACCAAGCAGAGGTACTCTAAACTTTTGAGTCTGCTCTGTTTTCCCCCGACCTCTACTAGAATTTAGCTCATACCACAGGATTTCCATTCAAGATCAATGAGATCTTCAGTTTTGTAAGGGTTTTAATTGAGGTGAAAGAAGTCAAAGAGCTTCCAAAATAAACCTGTTAGCTGCTCAACTAGCAGACTATGAGTTATATTTTGTAACTTGTATGCAAAATACAAAAATGGTTTTTTTGCATATTTTTGCTATTCTCTGGATCTCTTTCCATTCAAAAGCCTCCAATGCATCTCAGGCACTTACTCAGTCTCCATGAATACATCATCTGTATTTTGTAATTTACAATACATTTATCAATCCATTATGTCTCTCTGATGTAGGAAAGCAATATTCATCCTTTATTAAAAGCAGGTGGCCATGGTGCAGATGCCCCTCTGTTTCACCAGGGCTCACATCAAAGTTCTCGTCAAAGCACGGACTCAGCTCCCTAATTCGCAACCACCTGTGGTCATCAGGGCCCAAACCACTGAACCTTTTCACACTTCTAGTCAGAGTAATCAGACATAAATTAACTAAAACCAAAGAACGGGTAAAGGAAATATGTCGAGGCAAGTACTGTTTTCACACTACAATGAAAAGAATTGTCTTTAAAATGCTGTGAAAACCGATGAGGTGTTAAAGCAAATGTTAGTCACTGTGCATAGCATCAGGCCAAGACACCTTTGCTGCTAAACTCCATTCCTGTTCCTGAAAAAAAAATCCTCTTTTGCTCAGCAAGTTATACTCTGTTTTAAAATAGGAGTATGTAGAGAGAGTTCAGGCTGCAGATGCACATTGCCATAAGAAAGAGGTAGAAAGTAATGGGAGCCCCAGAGAGAACTGGATTAAGGGTTATTTGCCCACAAAGTCAAATACAAAGATGTTTTTGCTGACAGTTGCCAGAGATATTTTGTAAAATCTGCATAAAACCAGACCTCCTGTGGTACAGCAAAACAAAAAAAAAAAAAGTGTAAGACCCAATGGCAGTTTGCTTTTTGCCTGAAAGGCTGTTAACTTCTGCATAACACCTGGGACTAACTCTTCTTTTTAAGTATGAAAAGGCAAGAAAGTCACAGAATTTGGTTACCATGGGGAAAAAGATGACAGTGAAGAAAGGATGGCACAGAGAGGTCACAGTAGCTATTTCACAGAGCAGCAGTCCCAGCATCTCTTATAATGGTGTAGAGATCAGGGACCTGCAAGCAACAGCCACACTTTGAAAGGTAAAAAGTTGATATGTGGCATGATTTTCTTCCCAGAGAAACAAGGAAGGAAGGGAGGAGATGAAAAACATGAAAGGAGAACAAGGTAACAATGGCAGTGGGCAGGACTGAAAAGAAATGGAGAGGCAAGATGCCCAAACACTGAATATGGGAAAGTAGCACATCAAGAGATGGGGTGGAGGGAGACCCAACAGGGAGGAGCAGGCTGCAGGGAGGTCTGAAACATGCCAGGAGACCTTATGAGTACAAAACCTGGTTGAGCAACATTTGGTGTGTCCTTCAGGAAGAGTTTCTCTCCACCTGGGGACTCGCAGCCTCCCCTGGTGAGGCAGGAAGGAAATAAATAAGAGAAGTAAAGCAGCAACTGCTGGCATATTTGTGGCACTTGGTAGCCTTGGATCCTTGGATCAAATCTGTATTATTGAAGTCAATACAGGATTAACACAGTTTACTAGCTGTATAAGACAATCTTTGCCATTTTCCAAAGAAAGCTCTTTTTCATCAGCAACTTAAAATCTATCTTCATTTAAGGGGTCAGACCTTGCATGTGTTTTCATTTTAGGGATTAATTGCAGTATGGGGAGAGAATGCAGATTCAGAGAATCAATCCTGTTCTCAATCCTAAAAACAAAAGAACAGTTGTCACCATGCCACTGAGGCTTCACAGAAGTCTGAGGTTAAGTATTTACTTAAAATGCTTTACAAGATCAGACCCAGTGCACTTAAAATCTCTGCAAAATCAATTTGTGGCTAATCTGTAAAACACGTGTGCAAGCTTTGTCTGCAATCATATAAGTGTAAAAATCCACACTACTCTGGAGGGTATTATTCCTGTAAGAAGTAGCTGCATCACCAGACTTTCACAGCTTGCCTGCCCTCAGTCTTTAATCCCTTTTCCCTGGAAGTGAGTGAGCATTCCAAACCACAGGAAAGTTTCTAATAGCTGCTAAAACCTCCTAAAGAAATAAAAAATTAGTTTCCTCATAACTGCTGAATTATTTAAAAAATAAAACTCATTTTTAGCATACTGCAGCTGATACCCTCATTTCCCTTAGTTTTTTCTTCTGCTTTTGAGAGAAAATAAGCAGTACAAATCACACTGTTCTTGCTGTAGATGCAATCTGATTTTGAGCTGCCACTCCACAGCATTTTCTTCCTGTGGCAGATCGCACTGACTTTTTTGACCGCCACAGTCCAGTCAACAGTTGGGCAAGTGAGCTGTCCCCGATGTCTCTTTCCTGACCATCTGGAGTTAAATTAGAGCTCATCAACATACTTAATGTTTTTTTAGGTTATTATAATACACATTACCTATGCCTAGTTAAGCACAATTATCGCTGTTCTGCTTGTTCTCTAAGTTTTAGAATCCCTTGGAAGTGGGCTCCTCCAGCCTCCGCTACCTCCACATCAGCTGATGTACCATGGGCAGAGCCTCCAGGTTTCCCAAGCAAAGTATTCATCAGTATTTCCCCATGATTCAGAGCCGTGACATCTTTATCCTCTCTATGTATTGATTCTGTCCCAAATTCACACTGGTCAAATCTATCCGAACACAATCTGTACCAGCGCTTAACCAGTTTGTGTGGGAGACCACCACTGCCCTCCCAAACCGGCATCTCCTGCATTTCACACCTGCCTACTCTGAATATTTGCAGCCTGCTCCACATGCTCCAGCAGCAGGCACACAGACCTGCTGCTAAGCTTTTCCTAAAGTTTAGAGAGTAGCTCCTCCTTACAGAACGAGAGGGGAGGGGGAAAACCCACAAACCCACTGAACACCCCCCCATTATATTTTAAATGCTTCACTGCAATAAGTCAATTCCGAAAGAAAACCAGTTTAAGACAGACCTCTACTCTGAGGAGTTTAACCGAAAAAATTTCTAAATATAAATAACACCGCTGCTGAATAGGGAAGATGCAACTGTTTTAAAATATATCATTTCTTCAACAGCAGCTCAGCTGGTGTCTGATACAAGATAAAGACAAAATGCTTATTCCCTACTGGCATTGTCCAGCTATGGCTTGTCACTCGGAGAAATGCAAGAGCCAGAACAAACACAGATAGCCTTACCTTATTTAGCCAGACGCAGTGTCCGTGAATGTCCCAGCTATACTCCATGCTGGTCATGACTATCTGCATGCATTTAAGGAGGCAAGTGACTGTGGCAGGCAGCGGAGGCTGAGTGCTGCAGCCCCAGCACTGCCAGCACCCGCTGTGCCAAGCAGAGCAGTCGGGGCTCCTCCGAACCACGAACCACGACAGAGAGGTTAAATGATGGCAGGTTTCCTCACTTAACCAAGGATGGAGGAGAACCCAGCAGCAAAGTGGGAGATGTGGGAAGCAGGAGCCGTGGAGCAGCAGCGCTCCTCAGGCGGAGCGAACAGCTCCTCTGGGGAATTAACACATCAAAGCCCGAGGAAGATCAACCCTTCTTCCAACCTGAGCCTGCTGCCTGAATCCCAACACAGAAAGGGCTGGCAGCAAGGCAGAGGATGATGCAGGCAGGGGCTGCAGAGAAGTGTAAACTTGACCGGGAGTAAGGGCAGCCCCACGCAGGTGGCAGCTGGCCATCTCAACCCTCGCTCCTTACTGAGCAGCACAATCACCTTCTCTGCACCCTCCCAGACCTGTGAAAATCATCCAGCCCTAAAACACAAGAGAAAAGTGATTCCGATCCCTTTGCCTGACAACAAAGTAAATAGGAGGGAATTTTCTTTTCTTGTTGGGCTATTAATTGTAAAAGCTAGAAGAACAGAAGTCGATGCAACCGTCTCAGGTCTCATGAGTGGCTTGTCTCACGTTTATGTCATACCTGAGAATGATGTAAAATGTACCAATAACAACCGACCTCTGTCCTAAGGTTTCAATTTCTATTTATCAAGTAGCACCTGCAGCGTAACAAATCCTTAGTATTTCTGGCCACAGAGCCTAGCTCCAGGAATCCTGGAATTATCGCAAAACCCACAGCTTTATTAAACAGAAACATTCACAACTACCTTTGGCAGACGCAAATCTCAAAAACATGACTACTGAACTACCCAGAACAAAACTGTAAAGCAGAAGGGGAGCTGTGTTTTCAAGCTAGACTGATGCACTTTTGATTGGGAGCAGTGATTTTTCAATGGCTCTGCAAATGGGGCTGCCCTATGCTCCTGCACAGGACAGCACAGGCTGCTCCCACTGCCAATGAAATCATATCTGATGTATGAAGATGCCACACCAAGCCATGTTATAAATGAGTCCATATTATCTTCCAGTGTTATAAAACACACCAGCCTGGATGATCACCTTTAGCAAGACGTAGGGTCCTGTGTTTCGAGAACTTTGAAAGATCTCTCACAGACAGAAAGTACTGCTGGGAGGCAGTTTATGATGATAGGCTGAAACAGTATCACAGAGCTCCTTTCATACTGCAGCCTGGGGAGTGATCTCAAACAAATGTTTGGTAGTAAACGCCTATATGCCACACATTACCATAGGACCTTTCGATAGTTAAATTCAATATAAGCAGAAGCTGCGCCCAATGAATGCACTGTACGCCCACACTAAGACAACCAAACAACAAACTTTCGTTTGAAGACTAGATTTTCCCATTAATAAGAAATATGAGGTGATTTCTGGCTAACCAAACTGCTTCCTTCACTTGGGAATCCCCCTATTGTCCAAATAGGCCAACATATATCCGTAAGATTACAAGCTGTGTTCATTCAGCCAGGAAAATTTCTCTCTCATGTTAACTCTCATTACTCCCAGACACTATCTGGAAGAACCAGTCTGTGGAAGATGTATCAGAATCTGAGGCTGGTCTGTGAGATGACAGATCTGCAATTAACAGCAGCAACACTCTGGACTCTACAAGCCACTATGGGTATCGCAGCTCAAATTAACAATCATCTTCAGATGAGCTGAAAATGTTCTTCGAGAAACCCATGGAGGCCATGAATTTTGTTTTGTTTTAATGTTCTTACAGTCAACTTCAGAAATTCACATCTGAAGTGGAAAAAAAAAAAGAAATATAATATGTATATTCAAATTCAGAGAGTAATTTTCAAAGCTAAAATCACCACTGCACTTACTTTGCATAAAAAGTATTACCCTGACTCTTCTGTCCCAGGAGCATGTCCTTTAAAGAGAAGACACACAACAGCACGTGCATACACAAGTTCAAATCAGGAGCTTGGAGAAGTTGCGGAAGCTCTGAGGTGTGGGAAGGGACTGTCCACCCACTTATATCCTTCACCTTCCTTTTTAACAAGACACAGTTGGTTTCATCTTTCTGCGAAGATTGTTGCATAACATGCATTTTTAAACATTGACAAAAAAGCCCCAAAAACACTGACAAGAAAAATAATCACCAGAAAGAAGACTCTCATTTGCTTCAACTGAATTAGAACTGGAGCAATATTCATGACAGGGAACAGGTTTTCTGAGACTTATTCTTCAAGACATGGATTTATCAGCTTCCAGCTAGACACAACGGGGCTGCCATGGTCTTGCAGAAGAGTTCTGCCCGATGTCCGAGCACTGTGCTTGTACTCTGGTGTCATGTGGCCACCTGGCATCCATCACTGAAAAAATCATCATGAGGGGTTTTAACTCTCTGGCCCTTTTTGCGTGCCTGCATAGACTTCTCTAAAACACTGAGGGGAGCAGAAAGGAAGCAGCCACTAAGTAGCAGTACAAGGACACAGAACAGGTAATTCTCATCTGCCAAAATAGAATGTTCTGCCCCGTTGTACAGAAACGAGCAACTTGAGGAGATTGCTGCCAGACTCTCTTCCCAGGCTACCAGCAGTTTCCCTGCAGGGGCCAGGAGAGGATTTTTCTCTTGTGACATACTGTTTGGCAGCAGCAAACACTATTTTTGTTTTCCTCTGGGACACAAGACATGCTTACAGCTTTGGATGTCACACGCCAATTCTAGCAGCTTTGAATAGCCTGGTGGATGCAACTTTTTCATGTGCAGAAGATTAAACGCATTTCAGACACAGGAGGTGTCTACCCTTCCTCAGTCAGGATGGGCATAGTTGCAGAAAGCCTTCCTGCAAATCATCTGGGCACTTCACCTAACACCTTCCTTCTCAGACAGGGACCAATGACACTTGTGACACCTGCAAATCCCATGTCTGTACCACAGCACAAACTACATGTTCAGCCTTTCCTACTAGAGGCTTTAAGGCTGCCAGACGGTACAAGGGAATAATTTGAAGCAGACTGAGGAGAAGTATAGATTGAATTGCCACTTTCTGCAATGTTTTGGACACACAACCCCCACGCATCTTTTCTTTCCGGTGCTCAGGAGGCACTAAGCTGAACGACACAACACAGCCCTTCCTCTCCCAGATTCAGCCCATGGCTGCTATGAAAATCATTACTTTCTTTCTGCCGTGCAGTGACACATGTCACATCTGTCTCAAAGGACCTTGTTTCAGACCCTAACAGCCACGCATCCCTAAATCACACATTCGTCATCACACGGGGCAGTGACTGGCCTTCACCTCATTAATCTCAACAGGCACTGCAGCCTCTGGCCACGCTATGGAGTCCCTTTACTTTAGAATACCATGCAGTCGATCAGCATTGCTAAGTACGTACTACTGATGAGAATGCACATCATGGGGAAAAGTTAATTTTCCAAGGCTGTTTATTTGGCATATGTACTTTTTTCTATTTATAAAGACCATACTTGCTTGAGACCTGTTATGTCCCTCAAATTCTGCTCTGCACAGAACACAGCATTGTTACAGTGATGTTCACTGCTGTATGTTACAGAAGAAGGAAATGCTGATGTTAACAGGAACTCTGCATGTTTTAAAAATCTGACTCAAATGTCACTCCTGTCTCCTCCTCCTGATCTTAGCGTTGGCTGCCATGCTTTGACAGTGGGGGCGAGATCCAAATCCCACTGGAGGCAGTGGGAAAGCTCCCACATGCTTCATTAAGTTTCAGGCATTTTCAAACATGTAGTTCAAAGCAAAGAAATAAAAATAAAAACTCTCCTCTCAAACATTTCTGCAAGAGTTACAGAAGCAAGCCCAATGGTGCCAATCACAGAATCACAGAATAACCAGGTTGGAAGAGACCCACTGGATCATCGAGTCCAACCATTCTCACCAGTCCCTAAATCACGCTCCTAAGTACCTCATCCACCCTAACCTTAAACACCTCCAGGGACGGCGACTCAACCACCTCCCTTGGCAGACCGTTCCAATGCCTAACCACCCTCTCCGTGAAGAATTTTTTCCTAATCTCAAGCCTAAATCTCCCCTGGCGGAGCTTGAGGCCGTTCCCTCTCGTCCTGTCCCCTGTCACTTGGGAGAAGAGGCCAGCACCCTCCTCTCCACAACCTCCCTTCAGGTAGTTGTAGAGAGTAATAAGGTCTCCCCTCAGCCTCCTCTTCTCCAGGCTGAACAACCCCAGCTCTCTCAGCCGCTCCTCATAAGATTTGTTCTCCAGCCCCTTCACCAGCTTTGTTGCTCTTCTCTGGACTCGCTCCAGAGCCACAACATCCTTCTTGTGGTGAGGGGCTCAGAACTGAACACAGTACTCGAGGTGCGGTCTCACCAGTGCTGAGTACAGAGGGAAACTGGTGAAAGACCAATCCTGGTGCCCATCTCTTCCTGCAGCACACAACCCGTTTGCCACCAAATGAGACATCAGGTCACCCAGCACCAACTGCAGATCCACACCTGGCCTGCACTCCCCACCCCAGGGTAGGTAAACACAGCCTGCATCTGCCACTTTAGGCTGAAACCGAGCACTGAAATAAATCCATGTATCAAGATAAAAACATTTTACATGAGATCAGCTGTGGTTCTGGGGTGATCGAACACCTTCTGAGGGAGTGTGATGCCTTCCCTGGAAAGGGACCAGGCAATGGCAGCTGCTCTTCCCAACAGCAGCAATGTATAAGATGCAAAACAGAGCCACCATGGTGGCCTGTCAATTTAGGTTGGAAAAGACCTTTAAGATCATCAAGTCCAATAGTAAACCTAATGCTGCCAAGTCCACCACTAAACCATATCCCTAAGTACACACCTACATGGCTTTTAAATATCTTCAGGGATGGTGATTCCACCACTTCCCTGGAAAGCCTGTTCCAATGCTTTACCACACTTTAAGGAAAGAATTTCTTCCTAATATCTAGTTTAAACCTCCCCTGGCACAGCTTGAGGCCACTTCGTCTCATGCTATCTCTTGTTACATGGGAGAAGAGACCAACATCCACCTCACTGCAACCTCCTTTCACATAGTTGTAGAGCAATAAGGTCTCCCCCTTAGCCTTCTCTCTTCCAGTCCAAATAACCCCAGCTTCCTCAGCCGCTCCTTGTAACACTTGTGGCCAGCCCCTTCACCAACTTTGTTGCCCTTCTCTGGACAAGCTCCAGAACCTCAATGTCTGTCTTGTAGCGAGGGGCTCAAAACTGAACACAGTACTTGAGGTGTGGCCTCACCAGCACTGAGTATAAGCACATGATCACTTCCCGACTCCTGCTGGCCACACTATTTCTGATACAAGCCAGGACACTGTAGGCCTTGGCCACCTGGGCACACTACTTGCTCATATGCAGCTAGCTATCCAGCAACATCCCCAGGTCCTTTTCCACAAGGAAAAGCCATTTGTCCTCAAGCCTCTAGAGCTGCATGGGGTGGTTGCGGCCTTGTTGAACTCCATATAATTGACCTTGGTCTGTCGATCCAGCCTGCCCAGATCCCTCTGTAGAGGCTTCCTTCCCTCAAGCAAATCAACACTCCCACCCAGCTTGGTGTTATCTGCAAACTTACTGAGTGAGTCCTCAATCCCTTCATCCAGATCATTGGTAAAGATATTGAACAGAACTGGCCCCAACACTGAGCCCTGGGGAACACCCCTTGTGATTGGCTGCCAAATGGATTGTTTCACAGAATCACAGAATAACCAGGTTGGAAGAGACCCACTGGATCATCGAGTCCAACCATTCCCACCAATCCCTAAATCATGCTCCTAAGTACCTCATCCACCCTAACCTTAAACACCTCCAGGGACGGCGACTCAACCACCTCCCTTGGCAGACCATTCCAATGCCTAACCACCCTCTCCGTGAAGAATTTTTTCCTAATCTCAAGCCTAAATCTCCCCTGGCGGAGCTTGAGGCCGTTCCCTCTCGTCCTGTCCCCTGTCACTTGGGAGAAGAGGCCAGCACCCTCCTCTCCACAACCTCCCCTCAGGCAGTTGTAGAGAGTAATAACGTAAGGGTAAGAGTAATAAGGTAAGTAATAAGGGTTTCATTCACCACAAGTTTCTGGGTCCGGCCTGCCAGCCAGTTTTTTACTCAACAAAGAATACACCTGTCCAAGCCTCAAGCAGTCAGTTTTTCCAGGAGAGAGCTGTGGGAAACACTGTCACAGGCTTTAATAAAGTCTAGGTAGACAACATCCACAGGCTTTCCCTTCACCCACTAAGTGGGTCAACTTGTCATAGAAGGAGATCAGGTTGGTTGAGAAGAACCTGCCTTTCCTAAACCCATGCTGTCTCAGCTTGATCACCTAGTTACTCTGTACATGCCATGTAATGGCAATCAAGATGATCTGCTCCATAACCTTCCCTGGCACTGAGGACAGGCTGATAGGCTTGTAATTCCCTAGATCTTCCTTCTGGCCTTTCTGGTAGATAGGTGTCATATTTGCTAATCTCCAGCCAACTGTGACCTCCCCAATGACCCAGGATTGCTGATAAACGATGGGAAGTAGCTTGATGAGCACTTGCGCCAGTTCCTTCAGTACCCTTGGGTGGACCTAAATCTAGCCCTACAGACTTGTGTGGGTCTAGGTGATGTAAGCAGGTCGCTAACCATTTCCAGGGGGCTAAGTACCCAGAGGACAACTGGTCTTACTATTAAAAGCTGAGGCAAAGAAAGCATTAAGTACCTCAGCCTTTCCTCATCCTTTGTCACTATGTTTCCCTCTACATCCAATAAAGGCTGAAGATTCTCCTTAGCCCTCATTTTGCTGTTAATATATTTACAGGACAGAAATTTTGCAAAATACATACAAGCATTCTGCTTCGGAAACTGTCGGCCTCTGGCCTGGATGGGTGCACACCCTCCTGGGTGAAAAACTGGTTGAATGACCGGGCCCAGAGGGTGGCGGTAAATGGAGTTAAATACAGCTGGAGGCCAGTGACAAGTGGGGTTCCCCAGGGCTCAGTCCTGGGTCCAGTCCTGTTTAATGTCTTTATCAACGACCTGGATGAAGGCATTGAGTCCTCCCTTAGCAAGTTTGCAGATGACACCAAGCTGGGTGGAAGCGTCGATCTGCTGGAGGGTAGGGAGGCTCTGCAAAGGGATCTGAACAGGCTGGACTGCTGGGCTGAGACCAATGACATGAGGTTTAACAAGGCCAAATGCCGGGTCCTGCCCTTGGGGCACAACAACCCTAAGCAGAGGTACGAACTAGGAGAAGCCTGGCTGGAAAGCTGCCAGGAGGAGAAGGACCTGGGGGTGTTGGTTGACAGCCGACTGAACGTGAGCCAGCAGTGTGCCCAGGTGGCCAAAAAGGCCAATGGCATCTTAGCTTGTATCAGAAATGGCATTGCCCAGGTGGCCAAAAAGGCCAATGGCATCTTGGCTTGTATCAGAAATGGCATGACCAGCAGGTCCAGGGAGGTTATTCTCTGTACTCAGCACTGGTGAGACCGCACCTCGAGTACTGTGTTCAGTTCTGGGCCCCTCACCACAAGAAGGATGTTGTGGCTCTGGAGCGAGTCCAGAGAAGAGCAACAAAGCTGGTGAAGGGGCTGGAGAACAAATCTTATGAGGAGCGGCTGAGAGAGCTGGGGTTGTTTAGCCTGGAGAAGAGGAGGCTGAGGGGAGACCTTATTACTCTCTACAACTACCTGAAGGGAGGTTGTGGAGAGGAGGGTGCTGGCCTCTTCTCCCAAGTGACAGGGGACAGGACGAGAGGGAACGGCCTCAAGCTCCGCCAGGGGAGATTTAGGCTTGAGATTAGGAAAAAATTCTTCACGGAGAGGGTGGTTAGGCATTGGAATGGTCTGCCAAGGGAGGTGGTTGAGTCGCCATCCCTGGAGGTGTTTAAGGTTAGGGTAGACGAGTTGCTTAGGAGCATGATTTAGGGATTGGTGGGAATGGTTGGACTCGACGATCCAGTGGGTCTCTTCCAACCTGGTTATTCTGTGATTCTGTGAAGTGCACAGCCACCGCTAACACTGTAACAGCTACAGGCTGACTGAAAACCTGAAGCACGGTCTCTAGAAATAAGTCTTGGACTTCCTCTGCTGGAGTTTCCCCCAAACCTGTGCACACTCAAACCACCAGAACACAAACCCTGCCACAGATGACAAGTATGAGGGCTCATCTTTGGCCCTGCTAGGAAGTCATCAGTCACAGGGCACCTGGAGGCAAAACCAGCAGGTCCTTTGAAAATAATGCTGTGTAACTCACCTTCTGATAAGCATAACATTTTATTTCTCAGAACAGTCTTCAGATAGCTTTCACTCAAATAACATTTCATTTTTGGGGATGCTGAACTTACACCACTCACTTCTGTTATAAACCAAATAAGTAAGCTCACTAATAACACTGGTCCCTGTAGAAAATATGCTGCCAAAAATGCTTTTTAGTGAAAAGTTCATATTAAAACAACTTCCTCCCCCCATCTAAGCACCTGATTGCTATAAAAATGTCTTTCTCCAGCCTTCTGAGATGAGACTTACTGAAAATTTTTTGTCCCCTAGATTGTGGCATAGTGGGTATCTCAAAGAAACCACAGGCCAACCCACTGCATGAAGTATTTGAGCTACAGCTTTCCCAACGCACCGCAGCAGCATCTCCAAACAAAAACTTCTTCCTTTGTTTTTTTGAAACCTACTGTAATTTAAACGCCTGCAGCAAACACAGCCCCACTGCCCGAGCTGGTCTAAACAGAGAAGTGAAGGGCAAAACAAGCGCAGCAGGGGTGAAACAAGGTGAGACCCTACCATTTGACTTTGGAGCCATTCGATCAGAGTCTCTGCCGTTGAGTCCGGAACCTGGCAGCGCAGCCCCTCCCTCTCATCCGCTTCCATCATCTCCAGCAAGCCTCGCAAGTCCTCTACCAGGTGCAGCGCTCGCAGGCCCCCCATGAAAGGGGAGGTGGGAGACTGGCAGTCAAAGATGCCATTGGAGTATTCCAGTGCCTTTGAACCTGGAGGGAGCAAAACCACATGGGTTCAGGCACAAGGCAGGCAGGTCAGATACACAGCAAGGCTGAGAAATGCTAGGTGGGTTTTGAACCCAGTGGGAATTTATCTGAACCAAACTCAGTGCTGGATTCTGGAAAATTCGGAGAAGGGCAAACCCTTGCCAGCCGGCTATGTGGATGGCAGCTCCAGCAGGAAGGAGGTGGGCTGATCCACAACTATGCCCACACATTCAAAGCGCAGGCTGGGCTCCTGGGTGTCAGGATGTATTGGAGGCAGAAAGTCCTGTGGGGAGAAGAGGCTCTGCTACTGCTTTAAGTCACCCTGTAGGTATCGCATGACCCGAGTCAGACACTGGTCGTGTCCAGAGGAAACCGTGCTCAGCATTTTTCACACAGAAATATGTTACAGTGCTCCAAGTCATTGGAAATATTTTTGTAAGGATAAAGAAAAATATGAAGATAAATAAAAAGACTGAAACACTCCTACTAGAAAATTTTTTAAACCAAGTAGTTTGACATGTTAGCACTGATATTTGCATGTTAATAAAGAGAAAAATCTTTTATTTGCATAAACTCACAGTATGTATATTTGACCTACATTAAAAATTGCTATGTATTAAGTAGGGAAGGAACCTATGAATTCAAGATTACAGTTGATTTAAGTCAATGTAGCTAAATTCCAACTATAATTTCAGCAGGTTAATTTGTGTCCTTAATACTGCCTTGGCACAATTAGATGTGTTCATGACAGAGCACTGGCTTTTGGACTGTCAACTTCTGGAAACTACAGTGATATGCCATACATGCACTTCCACGAACTCTCATTCAGCTCATCTGGCAAGCCATAAAAATGCAAGTATTCTGCTAATTCCCTTTGAGAAAAATTAAGAGGAAAAAAATTCCCCAGAACAGCATATGAGTTCATATCCCTTTGTTATATTACTTTATAGCTCTGTTCAGACACATGGGTAAATTAAATCTGTGGTGACTGAAACATCCCAACATCACATTTTATTTTTATACTAAACCTCATCCTGCCATAGCCAACTTAGGCTCTTCAAAACACAGATGCACGATCCGATCCAAATATCAGTAACTACTTATGGAAATTAAACTCAGAGCTGATATGTATTTTTAGAGATCATTATGATCCAACTGGATTCACTTCACATGTATTCCTGCTATGTGTCCTTAATATCTGTAGGAAAACTGCAGAGAAAAGTCATTATTAAACAAAGCACACACTGCAAGATATTTTTTTTCTCTAAAGGAAATTATTTTAAGTGGAACTATTAAGGACTTTATAACTGTGTTGCTACCCTTGCAGAATAATTTTCAGTTTGGGTAACTGTTTGCATAGCTCTGCTGGAGTAGGATTAAACTATTAACTCCTTGCTGCTTTTCTCCACTGTGTTGTGTACTTTTATTAGTTTCTAACTCACTAGACTCAACTTAAAAGCACAGATTGTATACTTTGCGATCCCTTTCTTAGTCCCGTTACAATTTACAGGCACTTCTAAAAACCTCAAATCTTAAAGGCAAGTCCAAACCAAACACTGGGATCCAAAACATTCTGATTCTGAAAAAAGGAAATTCAATTCATGTCTTAACTCTTCAGAGTTGAGAGAAGTTCTGACTAGCCAGTATCGGGCAAACTTACTCTTCCTGCCTTGTTGCTACTCTTCAAACACACTCATCTGGTTTTGAAACGTGCTTTGTCCTTGGCTTTCATGGTGCTGCACCGCATCACTCTGCCACTTTGAGCAGCATTTTGACACAGGGTAGGAGGAAAACTAGAATCCATTTAGCTGTGCGTGCTTGTATGATTCTGTGCAATCCCTCCACTCCTTTTATTTGTAATGGCTAAGCTATAAGCAAAGGCACCAAATACAATTATCAGTATGTTCCCTTCTCAGCCTGCAACTCTGCCCTTCAGATATGAGAAAGAAGGATCAAAATAGTTAACTGAACAAGCTGCCCCAGGCGTTTACCTGCTATAATGCCATCCATCTGCTCCAGCGCCGCAGCGAGCATGTCACTTGCATCACTCATCATCTTCTCTCTTCTCAGGAACAATCACCGGCTGTGCTATAAGAAGCAATGAAACATGAGTCGTGTGAGTTGGATCCAGAGCCTCAAGTCTGTGATTCAATCTTCAAAACAGAATTTAATTTCACTGCACATTTCTTGAATTCAGGCACCATCATTGCCAGACTGGCAGGGAGACTGGGGCCATTTGCTTACCACAACAAGATTTGGAGGTGTTCATCACCAGGCATGAACTAGCATCAGAGAATCAAAGCACCAATTGTGATGATCCAATTCCTAATTTTGGTCAGTCCATGGCTGCATAAAACACAGTTCTGTGCCACTGAAAGAGCATCCCATAGGACACCTCAGAAATTCCACATGGCACTTCACTGAAGCTCACACAGAAGACACAGGCCTTCTGTCTCTAAAAGGAAGCTGCAACTCAGCGAAACACCATATGTCTATTGACTGTATTTTTTCTCTCCCTGAATTTGATAGTATAGAAAAATAGAAGCCTGACCATTTGGCCAAGATTTCTGGATGTCTGACAATCCAGAAGTTGAGGGTATGCAGTCATTTGCCTACAGGCAGGATATCCCAAATGCCCAGGACTCACTGCACAGTGCACATGCACAAACTATTCCCCCAGCGACACTGCTCCCAGCTTAGCAGACATTCACACCATAATGACTCAATCTGATCTTACCCTCAAACCTTTGAAAGCCAAATGTGGTCCTCAGAGGAGCATTTCCAGCAGAGTCTGGAAAAGCAAACCTGCCTGACTAGTTGCCTGGGCAGGTGAACTAGCAGAGCGAAACTCGCAGTGGGCTACAAGCTAAGCACGTGCTTAGGCACTTGGCTGAAGTGGAGCTGAAGAGGTCAGGGGCATACCCAATTCCTTGCCCTCAAAATAGCCCCAATTGCCATGGCTTTAATCGAGGACATGCAAGACAACTTCTGCTATAAATACAGTTAGGGAACAAAGTTAAACAAACACCAGGAAGGAAAACTCACTTAGCCTTTTGCATACCCTGCCATTTGGTTTCTGTATTAGGCCACACCATTGCTGACATTTGCCCCGACACAGCAATTAAGAAAGCTGTTCGCAGTATCTCTGGCATAAGTCCTGGAAAAGCGTCCACTGATAAAACAAACTAAAACAAAAATTCATCTTATAAACCGAATTTTCCCTCCTATGAGTCACTTCATTGGTTTGACCTAGCCGCGAAGTAGTTCTTCTTGGAGGCTGCCAGCTAACTTAGCTAAAATGCCACCCTTAAAATGCCAACAAACATTTCAACCTTCCACATCAAAATTTTTATTACATAAAGTAGGTCCAAACATTAAGGTAACTAATAGCACAAAGACACTGCACTTTTGGCAAATGCCTTCTTTTATCACTTAGTTGCCTGAGTCAGAAAAGCCAAGAGAACTTTACAAAGTCGAAACACCTGTAAGTTAAGGTGTCATAAATCTTAAAAAGTTCTGTAGCATTGTAACTGAAAACTTCCGAACTTCAAGGAGGAAGCCTCTGATTTTAAATGTAATGTAAATATTAAACTTCAAGCTGTACAATACGTGCCATAATATGATGATCCTACATGACATTTGGTCTGGTGCCTCTATGCCTGATAAAAATGAACAGAAAATGCAGCTTTTGCAAACACCTTCACCTGGACAATAATAAATACAGTCTTGGTTTTGCTCCTGTAGGATTTCATGGATCTGGTAATCAGTCCTACTCAAATGCAGGTCTTTATGAACTGGGAGTGTGAATGATCTATGGTGGATTTCCCTCTGAAGGCAAAGAGCGCACAGAGAAAGCCCAGGGCTGCTGCTACTGCAGGCAAAACATTGATTCTTCACAGCTCTAAGTGGAAAAGACTGACAACACAAAGCACTGACACACCTGCAAAAGCCAATTAATCTTTGGAAATTAGGAGTATGGACAATCTTCCCAATATACATAAATACCCCAGAGGGGGAGTAAAGAAGATGAAGTAAGACTTTTCTCAGTGGCGCCCAGTGACATGACAATAGGCAACAGGTATGCATTAAAGCACAGGAAATTCCACTATAGCATTAAAAAGAAAAAAAAAAAGTGCTTAAATATAAATAATTTTTAAAGCTTTTTTACTGAAAGGGTGGCAAGAACTGGAAGGACTTGCCCTCTTGAGGTCTCCATCCTTGGACTGTGAGTAGCTCCAACTGGATCCTGCATGGCTCAGCTTGCCTTGAGCATCCCTGCTCTGGGCAGGGGGTGGGCTGGAGACCTCCAGTGATGCCTTACCACCTCAGCATGAGTGAGCTCAGTGCAGCTCATGATCAAGCATTAAACACAGTTCCAAGAGGACTGCCTAGGATAAGCTTCCTGCAGGCAAAAAAAATGCACTAAAGAACAAAGTGCTCCCTAATCACGTATGTTCACAGTGCACTCATTGTTTCTCACCTCCTGTCTAGGATAGATATTGACCAGGGGCAAGGAACTGCCAATTTACACTTGCATAATAAATGCATGGCTCACAGGCACAGAAAAATCACCCTGTTTGTGCTTCATCCAGGCACAACCACCCTTTATGCTTCAAAAAAAGCACTCCCTGCTTTTCCTAAATATAAGAGGGTTGTCTGAAGTTGTCCAGAATCCCTAAGACAGCTCTACTGATGAGAGCAGCGGTGGCACACAGAGGTACCAACAGCATCCAAGAAACTACCAGCATCTCCCTCACTGTTACCTGGTCCTTTCTCTAAGGAAAGTGGCACATTAGTCTGCACAGTGCTTCCTCCGCTGCTACTGCAATAGGAGCTGTGCTGCTAAGAGTAGCAGTGAGAAGTTTTAAGATAAAATTTAGTGAAGTAAGACTGTACAAATACACTGATCTCCAAAACCCTTCCACCACTCGTGGAGCATCTGTTAGCAGCCTAACCAAGCCTACAGCTGGTGAGGTGAAATTAAAAAGAACACAAAGCCACTTAGCCAAACAGCTGGAGATGATGCAACAAAATCCTTTCCCCTGGTTATTTGGTCCTAAAAGCGGTCATTGAAAACTAGCCTGGAATAGCACATCCTGCTCTGGCCACCTTCCCAACACAGTGCAGCACTTTCAGCAGTCACAAAGTAAAATCACTGTAATAGAAAAATAATATTGGAGATAACCCTCCCCAGCAAGGGCACAGAATCACTTTTATTCTTTGCACACCATTATTGGCATGTGAGGTACAGATGGGCAGGGGGGAAATCAAAGACTCCGTACACCAGTGGACCAAGAACCAAACTCCATGAAACAAGAAAAGACAACAAATGGCAGGAGGAAGAGGGTGGAAGGGAGGTGCAGAGAGAGTCAAAGAAACACAATTTTTAGACAGAAGTCATAAGTCAACAACCCTTTGTCGTTTATAGGAAAGAGGACAATATTGACACACCAGCAACTTAATCCCCTGTACCTACTGAAGGGCACAGAGACTGCCCCTGACTTAACAAACTTTCAGAGGAGCCTTGACTGATCACTAACACAGCACAGCCTCCCCAATATGCATGTTCCTTTCTTTACTCTTTGCTTCTTATGTCTTTGGTCTAAAAGAAAACTCAAGGTTTTCGGTTTTTTTCGTTGACAGCAACTAAGTAAAACCATACACTCAGGTAACATGAATGAAAATACATCCTGGAGAAGCACAATGGAGGTCCTTAGGACAATAAGGAACAGCTAATATTTCAGATGATGTCAAGCAGATTAAATTCCTTTCATCCACAAATTAGAAAGGTGGGGGGGGGGGGGGGGGAAATATCAACATTTTAACATAAATGGAACTATGACATGGTAGATGAATGAGAAACCAAGGTGCACGCAACAGACAGAGAGGCAGACGGATGAAATCCACCCCTGGCATAATTCCATTGAGAACATACTTGGGAGGAAAGTACCCTGTCTGACAGACCATTTAAAATAAGCTTTCACTTGCTTTGCAAGAAAACAACGACACTTACCTTCCTGCATGTACAATTAGTGCAAGATAGGGTGGGTATGTGTTTACAGAGGCAGATCCCCTTTTAGAACTCCCAGCTGAATACCTTGCTCATGCCGACAAGAACAAACATCTCTTCATCAGGGCTGTATTTACCATCCACCATTAAAAAAATAAAAATAAGATACTAATGCAGTTATCTCCACTATCAGTTATGATTAATCATATCACTGGCTGGCATTTCTACTCTATCCCTGGCCTTTATGGAGACAACGTTATTTGGTCTTACTGGTTTAATGTCCTTTCCTCTGGTTTGAACACACCAGCCGGTTGCTAGGGCTATGCTGTTCACTTTTCAGTAGGTGGAGATTTTTTATTTTTATTTTTGAATGACATACAAACCCTCCAGCTACAGTACTAGTGAAGACGTATTCCAAATGGCTTACAGAGAAAACAAAACATTGCCCTGCAAATAAATCCAAGGAAAGCTAGAAAAAAACCCAAAGGGTTCTGTGAATGGGAACTGCAGTCTGCTGGATGCAAATGGGAAAGCTGCTTGCATATAGATTTCAAATGAGATGTTTAATTAAGACGGCAGACTTAAAAAAAAAAAAAAAGCGCTTAAACATTTTACATATGTAGGAAATTATTGTTTCCCCACCCAGAGGCTCTCTCTTTCCTAGATCAAACAACATACAGATATCTTCAAGTGGCTGGGTTTTTTAATTTTGAGGTGGTCTCATTCTGTATGTCCACCTGCAAAGCATACTTTAAAAACCAGAAGTTAGGAAGCTGGGGAGAAACAGTTCCTTGCTACCAGGTCCCAAGGCTAAAAGGACACACCATGCTCCACGTGCAACCTCTCTGGGGAACGGTAAAGGCTGGCCTTTCATTCCACTCGCCTTCCTCTCTGTGTACATGCTCTGCAAATGCTCAGTGTTTGGAAAGAAAGCACCAGCTAGAGATTATTTTTATGATATGATGCAATAAAATGGATGACTTCAGTTTCCCAGCTCTCCCACTCCTACGTAACACTTCATAAATCAGGAAATTTTGAGACACAGGAATGAAGAAAGTATTGATTAGGGTTTGTTCCCGAGAGTTGTAAAGAATACGAGAAAAGACCCCCCAAGAGTAGGCTATTACCCCAAAGCAATGTACCACAAAAATAAATGAAAAAGCTAACAAACTGCAGACATTTTTTTACAGTGAAGGTAGAGAGACAGAACCTACTCCACAGCAAAAACAAGATCCCAAATTTCACCTTGCTGTCAAAGTTAATCTCCCTGCATTCTTGGTCCTATGAGACAACTGTGAAAGGTTTGAAGCATCTTCTATATTTGTGTGTCTTGCCTCACAACATTGAAACAACACAGCCTCAGCAATTAATTTTTACAAGGTAAAGCTCTATTTCATGAAAACAAATGCCATTTCAGGCACATTACCACATCTATCTATGTTGTTCCTGACTATCCAGAGGAGAAACACAAACACACAGAGACTTATTTACAAAACGTATTTTAATCACAAATAAAATGGGCTTTAAATGAATTCAGTCTAAATCTCTGGCACAGTTTCTCATGGGATGTTCTGAAGATACTCAACTATAGTGCCACCACTCAGCAGCATTTTAACACTTAAAAATGAACATATTCAGCTAATTTACACTAGGATTCATTAACACTTCTTCTAAAGTTAAAAAAAAAAAAAAAAAAGAAAGAGAAAGACTCCATTTCATACCTTCTAGGACTGCAAGAAGAACTAAAAAAGAAAATGGATCCTTGCTGAATATACTGTTCTGGTGTTTTGTGAGAGAAGAACATACAAAATTCAAAAATTAAAACTAGGCAATGCAGGAAATATCTCAGTGGGAACAGAGTAGAGAAATTTCTTTGCATGAGGCAGGGACAGTAAACCAGTTAGGTCCCAAACGTGCTTTGAACTGTATAATTCAAACTTTGCTCCCTTTCCCTGAGGAGAGGCCGTGGCTGCTGCATGGAGGCAGGTACCTCTGCTTGGGACCCTCCCAAGCACTGGGACGTCTCCCTGGCATGGGGACAACTCCTAGGGAGCACTTCCCAGCAAGGACCCATGCCCTCCTGCAACACAATGACTGAACAGCTATTACACAGAGGCTGAAGCAAGAAGGCCTGGTGGGACCAGGCACGTCCTGTGGCTGGTCCTTCCACATACACGACCTCCATTTCAGTAGGATGGCTATGAGGAGCCCTGTCCCTGAAGCAAGAGGTAGTGGGGCCAGTCTTGGTGCCCCGCTAGCCCACAGGCTCAGCATCCTTCAATAGCCAAACAAATTGGGAATAATGAACAACCAACATGCTGGCAAATATTTATAAACATAAATTTCTTCTTGAATTTGCTGGGCTCCGGTCAATCAACATCAAAGCAATACTGTTCTCATATCACACAGGACTCCAAAAAAGCAATAAATGCTCCTTTGTTTCCTAACTCTACATCCTTTCTTTGTTTCCCAAACTTCATTATTCCTTTACTATACAACAACATTTTTATTTCCTTTAACTGATAAAAATGATTGGAAGAATGCAGAGGCTGAAAGGTATCCCACACTATGTAAGAAATGTCTTGAGATAAAAGGTATCAAGCTATAGAAAAGATTTTAAATACCTGAAGTATTTTAAGAGCATAAAGAACAGAAGTTCTTCCAAGGTATAGTTGTTTATACCTGGAGAAAACTTACCTGAAATCATGCAACAACTTTTATTACCAACCATGTTAGTCGCATTCTGCACATTACCTTAAAATTTGTTAAATACACTAGATGTGATACAAAAGCTAAGCCTTAATATAATAAGCATCCTTCAGATACCTCGACAGAGATGTATACGCAGCAAACAGCTTATATAAACACCCAAAGCCTCTAAGTCAAGGTTTATGGCTTAGATTCATACCCAATTATAAAGCAAAACATTTCTTCTGGTCTGCAGCACTGAAAGAATTCTAGTTTCGTATTTCTGCTAACCTATTCTCTGGCAGCTCTTTTTTGGTTGTAGTAATTGAAAGGAAATAAAAAACCCACAGCAGGTGACAGGTTATGTTTTGTGATGCACAAGTGAGCTCTGCGATGACTTAGAGGCAGGCAGAGCAGCAGTACCTCATCTGCAAAGCAGCTGTGTAATGCAAATACCTGCCTGCAAACACTCTTCAGAATGACTTTCACTCTACTCACAAGCAACCCAAGGTCGAATGCAGCCTTATAAAAAAAAAAGAAAACCCGCAGATATACTTCACTTTAGGCCATTTATGTTCGACTGGGTAGCTATCTAGTAAATGCCTTCAATTACTCACCTGATAAGAGTTTGATAAATCAATACATTATTTTCATACATGTTTTGCATGGTCCACTGATTATAAAAACAACTGAGATATCCATTCCTCCCTATAAGACTGCTCACACAAGCAAGGAAATGCCTTACGTTCCCCACAACATGTTATTGACATGCTGTGACCACACAGGTCATGAAACAAAAGAGGCATTGTTGGGTAAGAGTCCGAAAGGCAGTTCTTCAAAATACCTTAAGAACCACCAAATCCTGACCACAGGCCCACATTTAGATCTGGTTTCATAATTTGGGCTGGATCCAAAGATCACATTCACAAACTTCCAAATTTGAAAGATTTGGATTGTGGACCTTCATGTCTAGGAGTTTCTTGATCCAGTTTCAGTGTTGTCACTGCACAAAGTAAAAGCAGAGGGCACCCATCATCAAAAGCACAAAAAGTAAATAACTTGAACAGTATTTTCCTATGGGTCTGTAAAAAAATAAAAAAAAAATCCAATATCTTGTAATTCTGCAGCACTATTACATGTGGAAAATTTTCACATAAAATCCCAGCATTCTGTCCTTCCCCTTCTGTCGGCCTCTGGTTTTGTTATCTAAGTATTCAACTTAGCAGGATAAAAAGAGAAGCATCCTGTCTTAAGTATATGCTTTGTATGTACAGATAACTCAGTTTTTTAAAGACTCACGATTGCTAAGAACTTGAGACTGGCAGTACAACTACTGCACCACTGGTACACCAACAATTCCCCAATACAGCATGATTCACTATCTCTCTCCTCTTGGTGTTTTGAAAATTAAGCAGGGCAAAATTCAACAGAGTTGAGGACCTTTTTTTCTCTTCATGTAATAGAATGGGACTGAATTTTAAAGACAAAAAGACAAGAGGAAGAGTGAAAATTAGTAAATTGTAGGCCAATTTTTACTGGTTTTGTCTTGCGTACCTCAAAACCACATGCACCTTTTCTCCTTAATTAAAACCCTTTGCCCATAGTGCATGCTGGAGCTTTGCCAACATCTTATGTTTAGGTCTGAAAGCGTCTACATCAAAACAACCTGCTTTAGGCAGCATGTGACCTTAATCACTATTGAAAACAGACCTTCTACTTTTGAGATTCTTGGAATGTCAGATGTAGGAACTGTGTTTCAAAACAGACTTCAAATTTTGAATTAGCTTCCAGCTTTGAAACAGCCTAAGTAATTCACGTGCAAAATGTCCTAAAAAATAAACAATTACATTCATCAATAGGAAAGCAAAGGTGAACACAGTCACCTTCGCATTTTGATAACTGCCATGCATGCTATCCTGTTGCTGGCCAGAGAAGCCACAGACAAAGGTCCCACAGAGCAATGCTACCCAGCTGCAGAACAGAGATGCCTCTTGCCCAGAGCGAAGTGCTGCTGGCATGCTCTTCTCCTTTCCTTCAGGACCACCCTCCCTTCCTTAAGGGAACAGCTTCAATTTGCCAGCCCAGTTCCAGAGCTGCTCATTCAAGCCAGAGGTGAAGAAATGGCACCCATAGCTGGGGGCTTTTGCAAAGGGAGCTCACCCAGCAGTGCCCAACACATGCTTCTTCTTGACTGGCTTCAGTCTCTGATGTTCCTTCCCAGGATACAACCTCCTGTCCCTGGGACAACAGAGCCCCAAGTCTGATAACCAGGGATTTCAGTAATGCTGGAGTAAGCAAAGCTTTATATTTGTTTTCAGCCAGGGGGCAGAGTGCTGTTGAGTTTGCCTTGCTTTTTCAACACCAAAGTTTCATTGCCAAGAGATAAAGGAGACAAGCTGTGCTCTCTCAGCTCAAGAAGAGTCCCTTCCCAGCCCGTCCCCTCCCCTCTCCTCTGGTGAGCAGCAAGTAAACACATCCCTCCCTCCATCCCCCTTCAAAATCTGTTTACTACAGTGCAACTTCAAGGAGCCATATACTGTCCACACCACTGCCTAACACTCGGCCTTGCTTGGCTGGAGAGTTGTGCCTCCTGCCTAACCTTGGACCAGCCTTGCTTCTTAGCACAAAGGCAATTTTGCAGCTAGGAAACAGAAACCAGCTGCCTTACTGCCTGCTCCTTTTTCATGAAATCCTGCAGCTGGTTCTTCAGGATAGATATGTTGTCTTCTCCATCCTGTATCAACCTCCTTTTGTCTAACTCACACTTCCTCACCATCCCTTGCAGAAAGTTCTTTTCATACCATTTGGCCTCTAGCATCATTCATGGGTAGAAAACTTAGTGGAGCAGAGGCTGAGCTGCGCCTGGGGCTCAGAGATGCTCACAAGAGAAAGGTTTTAGTGCTAGAGGAACAGCAACACTGCTAGAATGGGCTGGAGAGCTATGGTCACGGGGTACGGGTGATACGGAAGGCTAAGAGAGTTTGCACCAGCAAGGGGGAGGGAGGCAACAGGTCAGAATTATACCAGAGCTGTGACCTCTGCAGGAATAGAGCATGAAACAAATCTAGTCCTCGCCCTACAGTCTTCCCTTTCTTCTGCAGCAGGAAGAGGAGGGAAGCAGGGAAGAAAGGAGATAGCACAGGGAAAGGTGACTTCTTTCTGCTTCTTTTCCAATGAAAGAGAAAGACCTAGGGATGGAACGGAGCATCCTATGTCTTGTAACTAAGCCACTATGCTTGTGTAGCAGGGGGAAATATGCCACCCACCACCCATGGCCCCATCAGTAATATGAGCAGAAAGTGCCAGATGAAGAGGCAGTGCAACAAATGAAGAAGAATCTTAATCAAACAGAACCTGAAAACATACTTGCATTGATGCATGTTTGATGCACAGCTGGGGACACAACAGCAGCTATCTACAAACCTACCTAGATTTCTGTGAGATAACAAGGTTACTGAGATAGAGTTTACTTGCTACAGATGATCTGCTATGCATGAAACATTTTTTTATATTACACAGAACAATGCAAACTGCCTGCTGCATTCAATATAGCAATAAACTGTGGTTTATTACTGACCTTACTAACATTAGGCTGCCTTTAGCAGACAGGGCTATAATGCACTAAAGTAGGGAATAAGACAAATTTTAAGAGTGGTGCAAGAAAATTTACAATTGCAGTAGTATGGTGTAAACACACCTATAAACCACCTGGTTCGGGGACCCAGAGCAGTTGAACTGAAGCAAGGGGCTGCAAAGCTTTCTCAGTCAGCAGGATAAAGAGCTGATGGGTTAGTATGTACTACCCTGTGCTGCCCAGGCCAGTGCTGCTATGATCCAAGTCAACAAGTCAGGAGCAAACTTAGGTGTGGTTAAATCATACAACAGTGTAGAAATACTGTTCTATGCTCCTCTCCATTATTAAGTATCTGCAACATGTTTAAGCAGTCTACAGCTCTGATATGCCAGTCAGGTTTATAGACTCTGCTAGAAAGTCAGTTTTACACCATAAACCTTGCAATATCCAATTTCTTCCAAAACTTGAGATCTTACAGAGAAGTAATTCCACTAAGATCTTAGTTTTCATTAAGAAAGAAAAAGCAATATTATTGAACCACATGGTTGCTGACGGAAGTTTGATGCAATCTGAGAATATCCTGAAAGTTTAAATACAGGAAGCCCCTTATTTGACATGTAGGATAGTAAGGCATTGAAGGGATGTGGATGGGGGAAGCAGGATCACCTGACTGGTTGGTTGGTTTTTTTGAAGTCTGTAATAAAGAACAAAAGCAGCCCAAGCTAGTTTAACTGTTTCCTTTCCGTCAACCTACAGATGTAATTAAAATAAAGCTTCAAAACCAGGGCAAGTAATTTAATACTATTTAAATTAAAAGTTGTATTTGTAACATGAAAAGACCAAAGAAACCTCGCTGCTGTTTCATAGTTGTGTTAGGAAAAAGTGGCTCTTGTGTAACTTTGTTGTTTTCTAACTTTCCAAAGCCCCAGTATAACAGAAGACAGCTCGGTTGGAACAGCAGGGCTAGGATTTAAAGCTCTGCCTAGCCCATGATTTACACAGATCTAATTAGCTCCTCTTGCACACACACATCCCCACCCTTGAGCTCTGGGAACTGCTAGTATAATTCCTGCAATTAAAAACTTCGATGCCAGAATCCTTCTTTGCCAAAAGGAAAAACAACCGCCCCCTCATTCAGTACAGTTGGGCATGTTTTTACACGAGTGGATGCCTAATCGTAATAAGTTCAGATCCAACATCTGAACCCTCGCAAAGTTCAAGACATTTATTAGAAATCTGTAATTCACCACCCTACTGCCTCCCAAGGACCACCATGGCCTTTCTCTAGCAGAGTAACTGATGCAAATCAGGAATTTGGGGAGCTTAACACACTGCAGTTTTATCTGCTTATATCCAAGGATCTCTGCTAGGCACAGTGTAACAGTGCTGAACAAACCTTGTGCTGTAGCAGCACTGTGCTTCGCTTTCCCCGTCAGAGATCGTGCTACTTCTCCCTGTGTCATGGATATTGGCCACACAGACAACTGGTGAAGGACCACTCACCGGTCATCATGTGAAATCAAAACTAGTACAGAATAGTTCAATGCATACTGACTGGCAACACTCAAAGTTTTGAATGAATTAATAATCCTTAGTATTTCCATACAAATGTTCCTTTGAATATTTAATCTCAAGATAAAACTTAAAGAAACTTGAGGGATCAGATACACCTTTAATATTACATTTCTTTGAAGTACTTTCCCTTTGTATTTCAACACCACTTCAAAGTTTTCCTACTTACATACAAATCAAATTAGACATCTAATGCTAAAAGAAACAGCCATTACAGGTGTTTCACACTTTCCCAACCTTTGGGTGGGGAGGAAGATTCAAGTCTTATAGAAAGGTGTATGTTAACTATACTCTGTTCTTCATTACACCAGCCGGCCAAGGAGTTACTAATTTATAAAAGGTGAAAAAAGTAGGGTACAGCCCCAGTCCCACCTGCAGCTGAAGATCCCGGTCCCAATGAACAACACAGGTTTAACTTGTGTGTAAATGCAAACAGTCTTGCTGACATGAAGAGGGAATTTGTGATCAACAGAAATGCCCGGTCTCCTACAGAAGGCAGGAGGTTTTTCGAGGGAAAAACGAAGTCCACCTGCACTATCAAAGCCCTTATCAAGTTTAATAGGGGTGAGCTGATCATTTTCAACAGTTTTCTTCAGAGGCCAGGGGAGAAGTCAACAGGACTCCCAAAACACTGACTAAGCTGGCACAGAGACAGAAAAGAGGTGGCTGGCAAGATGCACCAAGTCTTTGTGCCTCAACCAAGGGCCTCACTGGACCAGCTGAAAAAAGAAGGTCCTAGAAGTTGTCTTTTTATTACCATATAAAAAAACCCACAAGGCCAAAACCAGAAAACCCCACCCCAAATAAATAGAAAAAACCAAATCATTATATTTTCTCAACGTAAGCATGAACTAGCAGCTTTCTCAGCAACCACATGAATATCTGGGGTCAAATCCTTTGTGGTATACATGGAGGCTTAGGAGTTACCTGGAGATAAGTCTCGCTTTTTCTCAAGCACTACATAAGTTTTAAAAGGTTGATTATTGCTTCATATGTAACAGACTCATAAATTAACTATTTTAAAACTACTGCCCCAGTATTTCCCTTTTCTGGGGCTGACTATTTTTCATGTGCTTACTGAGCCATCACTGAAGGGACTGTTTTTTGGGGGGAGGGGGTATATTTAGCTATGAAACAATACAGATTTTGTTTCCCTGGCTAAAGTTAGGATGGGATCCTTCCTTTGAGTGACGCTTATGCAGTCAGATGCATCTACATCAAGGTTTTGCTGGTAAGATAGAACTACCATGATATTTTACTTTCTAGTAAAATATGAGAGTGCTCAATGCTGGTATACTACAGCTTTGCAAGTGTTAAAATACTGTGTTACTGAAATAACAGTCATTAGTGTCTTTTAGCAAAGTCCAAAAAGCAAGACCACAAGAAAGCTCTAACTGCTTAAATGCTTCAACACAAGGACTTCTCCAGGACAAACTATTAAGACTGGTCACTGCAACTGTGCACTCAAGTTTGCATAAGCTGGGTGCTCCTGGAATTCACAACATGCTTCAACTGCTTTACCCAGGGAAACAGCCTTACTTGATCACTGAAGATAAATACTGTGTCCAGCCACAAGTCCAACAGGAAGCCTTGCTGAAGCTCATGGAAATCCATGCAAGTTTAGGGATCATTTGCAGGTAAGTAAGTGCAAGAACGGTTGTTAAAGCCTGATGAAATATATTGCCATTATATTGAAGTTCTTTAACAACAGCTTCCCCTGAACAGAAAATGTCTTACCTTTCATGTCTTAAAGAGGGACCGAAGGTAATAAATTTAAAAGGTTTTCCTTCTGATTTTCTGAGTATATGATTTATTGCGATATACTCTGAGCAAAAAATATGGATGGATGATATTAAACTTTTTGCCTTAAATACAAATTTTTATATGTGCAAAATAATGCTTTCCAAAATGGAACATTAACACGCTCAACAACTACTACTGCAGTTTTAGACCTTACCCACAGTTTATCTTTTGATCTCTCAACTTTTCCAAATCAGTTTTTAAAGCTAAATAAAGAGTCTTTGACAAAAGCCCAATTCCTTTATGTTGTGAGGTGAGAGAAAAGGCAAACACCTAGGATAAATCTCAATTCTATGAAAAAAAACCCCATTTTTAAAGCATAGTCCACATGGCAGAGCCTTGAGAAAGCCGTGGTCTCCTCATGTGTCATCAATTCTTGTTAACTTTTGGAATAAATTTCATGTGGCCATAGATTTTACAATGTATAAAAGCAATCACCACTGCAGTTGAACTAAATTCTGATTCAACATCCCAAGTTAAAACACAAGGTTTCACAAGTATATTCAGAGAAAGAAGAAGGTCAGGAACAGGTATCTCTCTGTGGTGACAACCAGATCTCTGGCAGTGGAGGTATCCAAGTCAGGCAGCTGGCCTTTGGGATTTGTTTTTTGCCCTTTATTAAAAATTTTAAGAGTTCCAAATAGCAAGTTCTTGTTTCCTGCAAACGTCTCATGGATCAGAAATGCATTCAGGCTTCTTATAGTATTTTAATGAAATATCAGTTCCGGCTCCACTATTTGACTTGCAGGCAAAATCTGCCATTTTACGGAGATAATCTTAAGCAGCTTTTCGAGAAATGTCAAGAATACTAAACTGTCATTTCTGTGCTCTGATTTTTATCCCCTCCCCCAGTAATTCTCCTTAGAAAGAAAGTGGAGCACTATCCAAGATGAAGTAGCGCAATGTGTTGTATTTTACAGACCACAAGACTTAAATTTGTACTGCCAGCTAATTGAAAACCTTTAAAAAAGTAGGAGTTTAATTGCCCGTGTTGCATTATTACGTTTAAAAAAAGACTTGGGAAAATAACATGTACTTTGATGGCATGCCATTTTTTCTAAACTTAGGTTCAGTTATCCATGAAACAAGGGCTTATATTCAGCCACACTTCTGTGCCCATTTTGAAGCTTCTGTAAACCTACTCTAATGCTACTCAGGCAAAAGCTGCTTGTAATTTATGGAAACATCTTTGTTTAAGACAAAGAAACCTTAACTTGCTGTTGCTACATTGCAACACCAATTCTGTCCTCAGTGCTGGAGAGCATTCCCAGTTCTGGTCACCATCATCCAAGTCAGCACAGCTGAGGACCCCAGGTCAAATCCTGCAGCCTGTGTCACTACTGCAGGAGGTTCTGCCTGCAGCAGTGATCACAACAGGAATACTCCACCAGTGTTCAGGGAGTTTCTTTGCAAGACTGATTTTGTCTGTATTCCCTTGTGGCTTATAATTGGGCAAGACTTGACTGCTCATGTAGCCTACATTGCTTAACTACTGAACCAGGAGGAAAAAGAGCCAGAGGATGTCCAGCTATCTGAAATAGGAGACCCAGCAGCAAAAGGACAAGGTCATTATCAAAGATGTGACTTCCCATGGTGGGAAGGGGTTTAGCAAATAAGTGTGTACTCAGCAGGGAAGAGACAGGTCTAAGCAGAGTACACAGACACCTCAGCAGCACATGCTGCAAAGGCAGCTTGCAGAGTACAAAGGGAACGCCAGTCCGATCTGACCATGTGCCTGGGGGCCTTAGGAGGAGACATTTAGTGAGTTTCCTTGACACAGGCACTCCTAAGGCTGTACTCAACAGCGCTCCTGGTTGCTGAGACCACCTGCTCTGTACTCACAACACTTTGCACCATGGCAGCTTGGCCCATGCCTCTCCTGGTACTACAGCTTCATGGTCCAAGACAGGGAACTTTCGGCTTAGGAGGGGACAGCAGTTTTGAACATCTACACAGCCGCTGGCCAACACGAATGATACACTGCGAAAAATACATTATTTTCCTAAATCTAACTGGCAAATTCAAAAGAGCTAACGTGACTGAGGACAGGCATGAGGATGAAGTGAGCTGGGCATCAAAGCAAAAGAAACAGCTTGGGCAACCCAGTTGCCCTGAAGAGCTTAGGTTAGAAGTTGCTCACCGACAGGGGACTCCTGTTAACCTGGTCTTGATGGTTATTTTGATGAGTTAGCCTGCCTGAATAAAGCACATTTTTATCCATTTTAACCACTGGGAACTTCTCACTTGTGGGAACTTCACACCAGCAGGGAGAAAGTCAGTGCTCCTCATGGAATAGCATCCAGGAATCTCAAATGCACCCACACTGCTACTGAGGCCACACTTAGTACAGATGGATATCCAACTTGCAACTGAGCAAATAATCAAAACTATACCTGTCAGGAGAACTCAAGCAATTCATCTTCAAATCATTCAGAACAGGGCACAGTATGAGGAAGAAAAGAATCAAGTGTTACTTCCCACTAACACTAGAAAATTATAATACAGTGCTCTGCTGCAGTAAGAAAATATCAAGTAATGATAAAAAAGGAGAAACACACCCAGTATGCCTGCACACCAAAGGACACATGGCACCTCAACGATGCCCTCCACTATCTCTGCAACAGCAGCTATTTCCTTGGAGGTTTCTTGTCCAAGAACTGTGACCCAGACTGGTGCTTCTTTGCTTGCAAGATCCCAAGAAGCTGGTGTGGCTGCAGGCCAGGGACCTTGTGATGTGCCATGCTTGAAAAAGCCACATGCAAATGCCCAATGAGAATAACATGACTACACACGTTTCCTCTCCTTTTGTAATATCAGCAAGGCTCCAGGCTTGTTTTAGATAATGCAGGAGATAGCAACTCAGTCATATCTCAGCACTCTGTGGTGTGGGGGCATTCACTACAGCTGTCATAATACATTGTAAATTATACACAAAACACAGTCTTAATAATGCAAACCTTAGAACCGTCTACATATTTCGTGGCAGCAGAAATTAACAGACGTTGACAACTAATCAGATAGGAGAAGCATTAAAGGAGACAGACATTCTTCATTACTACTATTTGTTGTGTATGTACACATAACTGACTACACTAATAGTATCTTCTGATGTAGCAATGATGCTGGGCTTCTCTTCTCTATCCTCCCAACAGGCAGTTACTTTAGTTGTTTCAAGCAGTGCTGCACCTGCCTTTAGTGACAGGCGATTATCACTGGCAGACAACATGCGACTGATCGTGGAAGCATAACCCTAATACTATACCCAGGCACCAAGGCATCTGATCCAGAAGAATGCTTGCAGGAACCGTCCAGAGGACATGATATCTTGCTTGTTCTGGTCTGTGCACATCAGTCCTACTACTATTCTGCTCAGAGTACTGTAGTACAGCTGGCAGAGAAGGATAGGAGCACTGCTGCAAAAAAAGCAATGAAATTATGAGATAAGTTATAAAGGAGAAGGAACATACAAGCGAGGGCAAGGCTAGCTACCCTAGATACTCTCAGGATGCAAAGGTGTTAGCTTCCAGCAGTGTCCAAAACTACAAGGGAAGCAATAAACAGTAGCACACTGTTGTACTGAGAAGGATCAGAAGCAGAAGGGAAAAGGGGGAAAAAGGAAGAAGGAAAGGAACAATAACGGAAATCTGTGCCAAGGGCTTGGATGGAAAAAGACCAAGCCCACAAAGAGGGCTATGAGTACTTGCAAGCTGGCAACTGCAGACTGCCTTTGCTTTGTAGCCAGACTATCTTGGGGCCAAAACACTGACAGTCAAGGAGGCTGTCCCTCAAACAGCCAGAGGCATGGCAGAAAGTGGCATCCCTCACCTGGAGGATTTTCATCGCATGCTGGAAGCTGGGAACAGATACACAGGGCACCAGAGCAGCTGTCAGCTCAGTTTTGGTTTTCCCAGCAGTGCTGCAGCACTTGATGGCATGGATGATTACTATATTTTCTGTCCACACATGGACAGAGTTGGCTGTTCGCTGCCCAGGTGGCAGAACCACAGAATCACAGAATCACTAGGTTGGAAAAGACCCGCAGGATCATCAAGTCCAACCACCATGGCTGCTTTTCCACTGCCATTGCCTGGTGGACCTTAGGCAGAACGACACCCAGGGCACATCAAGTCTTAACCACTGGGCATCAAGCCAAGAAGGCAAACCAGCCAAAATGCCCTTGGCGCTCAGCCTTATGACTGCAGCCAGGACTGACTGCCCAGTCCCACAGCGAAATTGAACTTTCCAAATATTTTGAACAGCTCCTTATCAGCAAACCAGCTTTACACTAGCTTAGCATTTCACAGTGTAAATAATCTGGTCCCCTTAAATTGGACTGACAACCCAGATGAACCACAGCCTGAAATAGAGACAGTCTCTCTGCCAGCAAAGGATCTTTTCAGCGAGACCCACCCAGCCTGTGGTCTACAAGTTGCATAAGCTCACAATTGACAAGATACTCCTAACGCCACTGAAATCAATGGTACTGGGAACATGTTTAACAGCGGTTGCCAGTTTGTCTAAGTGACCAAAATAGGACCTCAATTCACAGATACTGCCAGCTTCGTGCAACCTGTGGGTGCTTTCAGTAATATTGGCACTCAAATGTCCACAGTAAAACATCAGCTCTGCTCACCTTGACTGACTTCAGTTCATCAGCTTCCAGATGTGATCTCTGCCACAAACCAAACTAAACTACCCTGACCCTTGTGACTAGAACCTTTCTTCGTTCTCCGCTTAGATGCACTATCAGAGCACAGCTGAGCTGGTGGTGGGGTGCTTGGCCCAGGTAAACATTGCAGTAACAAACCTCAAATAAAGTCTGCAACAAAGACATGTTCTCTTCCAATACTGATCTCACTCCAGATCACTCTAGTTCAGTGTGACATCACCAGCACCACACAGAAAAGCAACTCCTTTGCCAATATGTATCTAGGTAAGATTTATTTAAAGTTATGTAGAATCACTGTGACCCATAAGCTTGACTTCCTACAAAAAGAAACCAAAAATTAATCAATGAATCAGGACAAACAAAGGTTCCTGTACCATACGACAGCTGAAATGGTGGGAGAGCAGGCTGTATCCCCCTTCCCAACCAGAGCTGGGGAATGCCTTCATCAAACTGACTGGGAGTCTGCGAGGAAACTCATCCTCCTGCCCAGATAACAAACAGCAACTTGGTTAGAAGTTAACAGCCTTTGACACTCAGTGAGGAGCAAAACACCAGCTGCTCAGATATCAACTTGCAGAGACAGCCTGCAGTATTAGTTTTGCTAGTTTATCAGATACTGATTATTATTGGCTATTGATGCTTATGTGATTATTAGTTTCATTATTGTTATTTAAAATAAACAGCTGCTAAGGTCATGAGAAAAGAAACCTCCTCCAGGCAGGACTGCTGGCTTGGTGAAGTGAGGAAGGTGTTTCAGCTCTTGAACTGTTGGATGATGCCCACCTGCCACAGCAAGAATGATTCTGCTCCCACAATGTGCATCTTGTCCTCATTAGTGCTGCTCACTATAGGTCTCTGAGGAACAAATCTCCCTCGAACCAGAGGTTGGGGGGAGAGGGGATGAGCCTAAGTCCCTACAGCTTTATGCACCTTGAATCACTTCACACTGATCTGCTCAGGGAGAAGGAAAAAGAAAAAATGTGTTTTTCCCAACCTACCCCCTTGTTACACATCTTAGTACAGGTACCAGAGGAGATTCAAGACTTCAGAAAAAAAAAAACAAACCCTAGAAAATGTGGCAATTGTTGTGCTATCCTAATGAAACAGACTGGGTTCTCTGGCCTTACCAGATGATTCAATTGAGTTTGATCTCCTCTCATAAAGCAAAGCTATTTCCTCTCCTACTTTCTTACAGTAACTCAGATTTGTCTATGTCCTATTTTTGGTAGCTAAATTAAGAATATTGCTCATAACCAGATTAAATGGCATTTATTCTGAATAGATACTGATACAGCTAAAAATTCAATATAAACACCCTATGGATGTAAGCCATGACATTTATATACCAGATTAATAGGCACTAAGAGGAATTTCTGATGTAAGGCACATGACCCTCTCTTCATTTCAAAGGCAATTATTTTAATACCATGATTTCAAAGTGTGACATGTCCTTGAAAATGCTTACAGACAGACAGTTTTATCAAAAAAGCCTCCAAATCCTTAAAGGACAATTTCAGGTGCATCTCCAGTTTTGAGATAGGAGAACATCTGGGAACGAGCATATTGGCTGGCCAGCAGATAAGCAGACTGAGACAAACATCAATTTTATGCAGTATGGATCTGAACCTCCCTCAGACAAATGGAAAAGCTCAGGAAGATTTTGCACAGAGCTCTTGTTTCAGCCCATCTCTATTTGTAACCTGCACCACTCATGCCGTCTTCACTGCCATCAGAGCACTGCTCCATCCCCAGTCCCCACTCCCAGCAGGTTTCTGGAGCAGTCTCACTACTCAGAGCAGCCTTGCCTTTCACACCTTGTTGTCTACTCTGATATTTTCCAGACACCTCAACCTGGAAGCTACTGCCTTGTTAACTTCAGAGGGCCAGCATATAGCTTTAATCACAAATGAGAGCACAGCCAGGCTCCCCAGTTATCACCTGTCAAACCTGGCTGGCATTAACTCAGTCTTTCAAACCCAGGAGAAACAGAGAACAGGCCAATTTGTTCTAAGGAAATCTGAAAATATAACAACAGCTGGTTTTCCTATCAAGATCTTAAGTTTCCAGCGCTTCCTGGCAGCAGTTTGATGCACAAGGAAAAGAACAAGTCCCTGTCCAAACCCCTCTGGGCAAGAGCCACGTGCAGACCCAGGCCACCTCCAAGAAGCACCTCCCATATGACGACAAGCTGAGAGAGTTGGGGTTGTTCAGTCTGGAGAAAAGAAGGCTCCGAGGAGACCTTCCAGTACCTGAAGAGGCTGGGGATGGACATTTTACAAAGGCATGTAGTGATAGGACTAGGGGGAATGGCTATAAATTGGAGAGGGGAATATTTAGACTAGACATTAGGAGGAAATTCTTCACAATGAGGGTGGTGAGGCACTGGCACAGGCTGCCCAGCAAAGCTGTGCCTGCCCCATCCTTGGAAGTGTTCAAGGCCAAGTTGGATGGGGTCTTGAGCAGCCTGATCCAGTGAGAGGTGTCCAGGCTTACAGCAGGGGGGTTGGGACTGAGTGATTTTTAAGGCCCCTTCCAACTCAAACCATTCTATGAAGTCCATCCAGTCCCACAGGAATGTGCATGCCTGCTGGCATCCTGCATACCCCACAGCACATGACCTCCTCCTGAAGCAGTAGCTGAGGTGGTTTCCCTTAAACATTGACTCATACCATTTAGTTTTGCAATCAAAGATCATTATCTGTCATGGCAATTGTAGTCATTTCTGAAACCCACTCTGAATCCTGAAGTCATGGTACTGTACACATACTATGCCAAGTAAAACTGTAAGAAAGAGGGTGACAGAAGTCCAGCTATCATGCAAAGCTTGCATGTGAGGGTGTGGGGATATAGGCAGTTGGGTAGGCAGGTTTAACATGGAAGTTGCAACTCTAAGTTCTTAAAAGTAACAAAAAAAAAAACACTCTGTGTTCCCTTATGTTATTTCAAAATGGATTTTCTTAGTTATACAAATCAAACCGTAGGGGCTTGTAGTGAAATTTACCATGGGGAACCACGCTGGCTCAGGTACCCACCCATTGCAGTACCTGCTTCCTGTTTCCCTCTGGCCGTGATCTTTTAAGTCATCTTCTGACTGCCATCTCCTGCTTTGTCTTTCCTTCTATTCAAGCCGATGTCCCCTCTCCCACTAACCTTGTCCCTCTCCTGATACTTTCCTACTCCCTTGAGCACCCATGATGTTTGTGATTTGCAGTCAAGCCATAGTACCTGGCAGCTTCTCCCTTCTCTTTGCTGCTTGCTAAAAGTTAGGAGGAAGCATGAGAAGAGAAAAATAAATCCCAGACAACCCTGCTTTGTCTTGTACTTGGCATAACCACAGCCACAAACAGGTGATGGCAGGAAAAGTCATCTTCATCCCCGTGACTACTGCATTGGGCCCTGGGGTGATGATACTCCAAGGTGCAGCTGCCACATGGGGCCAGGAACAGCATCCAACTCTCAAGGTCTGCCAAACAAAAGGACATGCAAATCTTCTGAGAAGATACCCAAGTTTTGGTGAAGTGGCATTGGAGAAAAAGAGAAAAGGAAGAAATATCCACACAGGCAGGTAGTGCCCTCCCCTCAACTTCAAAAGCCTAAGTAACGTACAGAGATACCGAAGTATCTAAAAAAAAATTCCTTGTAAGGGTATCAGTATGATTTGAGCAACTCACCCTGAACACATTCTTGGAAGCACTCACCATTTTTAATGCAATACCTCAAAATAATTACAAAACACAAACTAATTTAAAAAAAAAATCACAACAAAACAGCCCAAGGCAAACATGTAGCTTCCCACATGCAGAGCTGCTGACATTTCTTCTAAGCAGAGCAAATCAAAGCCTAGTGAGAGAAGCTGTCAGACGACAAAAGAGAGGCACAGACACCACCACAAGCGCTCTCACACCCTGCAAGCAAAGCATGAAAGCCTGCATACCACTGCTCTGCTCTAACTGCTGCAAAGTTTAGGTCCCAACCTAGCCCTGAGGGCTCCTCTGCCTAGCCAGGAGGGGGAGGGAAACGTCCAGACTCATGTAAAGCCACATTCAGCTCCTCAAAAAGTCAGCTGACAAGTAATCAGCAATTTGGATATCATGAGAAACACTGGATGAAACCAGAGCGCTATGAACACGTCATGGCCCAGATCAGCTCTGCACAGTGCTGAAGGGAGCACATACAAATGAGGTATCAGCTACATAAGAGATTCAAAGGAAAAGAAACAAACAAAAAAAATAATGACTGTGATACCTTGGTCCTGGTATCCAGTCATTGAACATCTCATCTAAAGTATCAGGATACCTCTTACACTCATCAGAAAGAGAAAACTAAATATATTCTTCGAGTTAAATCTCAAGCCCCAAAAAAGGACTGGCAAAGTTTTGCATCCCCAGACAGAGCGCGTGGCTGAAGACAGCTGCTTTTTCCACTCCCTCCACTAGCAGGGCATGCCCAGAATAAAGTTGTGTTAAGTCACACAAGACTTCTGTGAGAAAGTTTATCAAACAAACAATCTGAAGGCAGGCATAAGGTGGCCAGGGAACCTCTGAGAACCTGTGGAGAAGCAACCATAGGATTTTCCAAATGAAGGTGAAGAAATTGTTTGTTTGATTTCCGTGCTCCTTTGCACCAAGCCAATTATCCGTCCTCCCCAAGACGACTAAACTGTTCTAACACTGCCCAGTGCTCCAGTGCACCTTTCAAAAAAGCCAAAACTCCTGAGAAAAATGAAGTTTTACCTAACTTCAAACAGTCAAGAATATCATTACCGAGACCTCCTCTGTAACAGGGTTTATAATTCCACAGTTTACTGCTTAGAGCACTCACCTTTCTTCTTCAGCATGCAATACATTTGAGGGTCTTACCAGTTAATTAAGCAGCTGTAGAGCCACATCAAGCCCTACAGCTAAGTGCAGTGGTATAAAATTATTTCTGCAAATAAGGTAATCCCAGACACCACTCCAAGCCAACAACTTCCACTAGAGCCCACTAGGAAAAAAAAAAAAAGTCCTAGGGTGGCATGTGGTGGGTGAGACAAGGAGGATTAGTTTCTATATATGAAGCATTCCCATTTAGGATGCCTCACTTTTCCTGTCTCAGCCTCAGCTGGAAAACAAGAGGGACACACACACCACTTGCAAATACTACAAGGAAAGGTTTCCACTGCTTCTGGTACAAGGGCAAAGAGGAGGGCAGGAGCAGAAGTATCTCCCAGCTGGCAGGGGGTAAGTAACACACTCTCCTCCTCAACAACCCTAATCCAATTCACACACTGCTTCAGCTTCACAAGCTCCAGGTAATTCCTCACATACCTCTGACAAAATAAAACACCAAAAAACCACCAACACCAAATGCGCTTAACTAAACAGTTAACAAGGTGAGGTAAGATTGTGGGAGATAAACACTTCTCCCTTTCCTTTTGTTGTCGATGGGAATCAAACTTTCCTTTTTTTTTTCACTCCTCTTAAGTTTAGACAAGGAAGAGGTGTGGTGCGGCTGCAGTATAAGTCAGGGAGCCAGGAGCTCAAGTTGATTTTGTTTCACCTCTCTTGACCTAAGATCAATTAACTTCTTGTTGACTTTCCCCATCTGTAAAATGGGGCAAATAATAATGAGAAACTACTACAAAATGTTATAGAAATTATTCAATTCATAGCTATATAGTTCTTTGAAGATGCAAACGAAGTGCCAAGCATTATTACTAGATGATGAAATTATATATTTGCTCCCCCAAGCTATATAGGGGAAATAAAAAAAAAAGCCATGCAAACAGCCAACTGTATTCCTAATGAGATGCAATACTCAGAAAGTGGGACATCTTAGAACAGATTGGACAATCTTCTTCCAGGTCACAAAGATTATTCCCAATACATAAACCTCACTGGATTATAAATGCAAGAAAAGAAAGATATCACTTGACCAGGTTTCAGCAGACAAAACATGCTTGCCTAAATAAACAGGGGAAATGTATATTCTCAGTCTTGAACAGAGCACAAAGAATTTCGCAAACAAGTATGGGAAGAAATGAAATTAGATTTGAAAGCTTTGTGAGGGATGAATTTATATATTCTGAATATAAAGCAACTGTCAAGACTGGGAAAGTCAATTACATTAAAAGGACCGGATGGGAGGGAGGCAGGGAAACAGTGTGCAACAGAGAGGTTACATGCTAGATAAACAGGGCAGTATGCTAACTATTTACGGATAAATATAACTCCCTTTCTCTGCAGAGATTTATCTGTTTTAGGGAGCCACCATCAGTACTGTGGGTGAGCATAAGGTTGTTACATTAATGTTGCCCAAACTACATCACATAAAACGTCAAGAGCAAAAGCATAATAACTTACTGCTTTTTGCAAGCAGCAATATAATCTCTCAGAAAAAAAAAGGGTGGAGAAAACAACCAGAAAAAAACCCCTCTCCTTCCATTCCCTCCACCACCTGCTGGAGTAGCACTCCCCTTTCCCATTCCCTCCAGCCCGACAATGGGCTCAGCAGATGGGCTTACATGGGACAAGAGGTGTCATTCACACAAGACAAATGTTGACTCTAAAATAAACAAGATGATCTGTGGTTTTAACTCTTAAGAAACCCCACACCAACTCAGATAAAAACTGACATTTGGTCAGTATCCCTACATCATTTAATGCCCTGGTACTGCTCCAACAACACGCTGGGTTAAGTGTGGAGCAAGGAGATGTTTGGGCAAGGAGAATGCATCACAATTCCTACAAATAAGGAATTTTACCTTGCACTGGACCCTTCACAGTGGAGCAGTCTCAGGTAAAACATCAACACAAAGGCAATACCCTGTTCTATGCATCCTGAAGCTGCAGCAGTGTGAGCTGTGTAATGCTCCATGCCTGCCACATTCCTGTGCCCTGGCCCTAATGGGCCTCTGTCCCATGCCTGCCCCAGCATGCACACCAATACCCCTCTGGCTTCAGCAGCGAGGCAGGAACAGGGCTGGGAGTGGCCAGGGATCCCCCCCATGCCTCAGCCACAGGCAGTGTTATGCCTCCCATAAACAAGCAGAGCAGCTACAGGCTCTGGGGAAATGGTTTAAAGTATCACTATTCTGAGCACATTTCAGTTTAGTACAACTATTAGAAGTCCAAGACAAGCTGTGTCTGGGCTAGACCCTGCAGGACAAGTGCTAATAAATGCAATCATGACCATAGGCAGAAGTAGCCTTGTACTTCTTCCCCTCCCATATTCAACGTGACATTGGGGGACAAAAAATCCAAAATGCTAATGTCTGCTTTTTGCACATGGCACATGTGCAGTCCACACTGCTGCAGTGCCTATTTCAGTGCTGCACATGCATGTTACATCTCAACTTTGGACACCTAATGTGCCACCATCAAGTGCAGACTTCAACTCAAAACAGTCCCAAGAACTGCTGGAGTAAGGTGAAGAAGTACCTGAAAACTCGCATGGATTTTGCAAGGAAAGAGGAACAGCTGCAGAGAGCATGACTGAATCTGGCTACGTGGACAGAGCCGGGTTTCTGTGCCTTCCTGGCACCACACTAAAGAAGCTCTGTCTGCTAAGGCTTATTTTAAAAGCATTATTTAGCTTTTCTGGGTTATTTATACATGCTGCCTTACTGTGGGCCACAGCTGGACTGTCAGCATCATGATTGACATGGTGCTTGCTAGGGAGGGAACAACAGGATGGAAATTCATGCTTCTATGGCTAAATAGAGGAATCAGGCAGAGGCACCCAAATTCCACTCAGAACACATTGGCGTATTCTTTGCGGTGAGACCAGAGCTCAGACATTTGGGCTGAACTTGGGACAACACAAGCAGAGAGCCCGCGTTCCACCCCTTGGCTGGGAGGAGCAGACAGCAGCCTGAAACACAGCCCGCTGCTCCTGTCAGCAATGAGTCAGGCATGGGGATCTCTTGCCATCTTGTTAGGAGAGGCTCTTATTTATGTATTTAAGGGTGAAAGCAAGCAGCAGCTGGAGAGATTAGCTCCAGCCTTAGGGGCTGATTGTCGAGGGCAATGGGCCTGACTTGAACAGCATGACTCCAAATACCAGAAACAGATCAATACCAGATCTATGGGAAGAGAGAAAGGAAGACTGAGCACCTGCTGCTTCAGTCTGGGATGGACATGGACATGCCTCTTCCCCAGAAAAACAGCACAAGTGACAGGGAAAACTATAAAAGAGTTGGGTCCCTAAACTTCTGCTGCTCCTGGGAAATGGAAACCGGCAGAGTATCTGGAGAGCAAAGAGGCAGAGACTTCCAGCGAGGGAAAGACATTTGTGCAGTGATGCCAGCAGATTGAAAGTCTCCAAACATGCATCCAGTAGAGCATGGCTGCCAGCCAACACTGGACTTGTAACGATGTTTTTACAGCCCTGACCGACTCAAATCCAGCTGAAGTGCAGGGCCAGCTGGAGTGTAATCCCAGCAACACTGACAAGCAGCAATAAAACTGAAGAAATGTGATCAGAATAGGAGACAATAGATGATAACTGCTCCTGAAGCCAGCAGACCTCTGATTAAAAACTCTGGCAATAAAAGCATTTGGCAATGGAGTTTAGGGCTCCTACCTTCCAGCACTAGTATGAGACCCTGGGCAGCCTGTGAATCCCAGAGAGCTCACACACAGTGATATCTACTGTGGGAAAGGTCAGAGATCCAAGAGGAGGTGCTTCAAAGGCTATGGAGAAGGAAAGAAAGGAAGCAAAGGGAAATAACATTTTAAATCAGACATCAGTCCTTGCATACTGTGGGCCAGCAGTGAGGTTAGGGATGCAGGACAGCACTAGGAAGCAGCAATGACCCAAGCCAGGAGAGCCCCAAGCCCTCAGTGGCAGCACACCAGTGTTCCCAGGCCATAGAATTGGTGCTTGCTGCCCTTTGCAAAGCCCAGTGACTGTCAGCAAACATGTGGATGCAATGCAAGCATCCCTCTTGGGTTGCAGGCTGTTTAACACACTGTGAGGAACTGCAGCCACTGCTGACCGTATCAGCTGGCCCCAGGGTGGTGCAGGCAACATCAGGACACAAGGCAGCAGCTGCACATGGTGTGGTGGGGAACAGGAGGAGGATCTAGCCCACCCACCACAGACAGCACAGACAAAAAGGCAACAAGTCACAGCTGGAGTGGAGAGACAGCCCTGTGAAGCAGGAAGACAGCAGGCGAGAAGCAGCCCAGTACAGCTGTGGGACAGAAGCTGACAGCTGACATAAAGAGACTTTCAGGGGCCCTGGACAAGTGAACAAATAAGTGGCCAGAACTTAATGTAGATCATCATCGGAAGGGAGATATGCCTTGCCTTTCCAGCAGGCTAACACAACATCACCTCAGAGAGCACAGCACAAACAAATACTGCACTCCTCATCCAGGATAAGAATAAGGCAGTTCAGAGATGAGAGCAGTTGGAGGGCATCCAAGACAAAAGGTGCAACATGCTAGTAGATGTGGGTCTTGCCAAGAGTTTGTATGCAGTATGTAACAGAGCAGCCACATGAGTCAGGAGGACTCAGCAAGCAGCTGGGACTCCAGCAGCGGGGCTATGGGAGAGCAGATCTCAGCTGTGGGGTGCATGGCCAAAGTGCAGATGCAGCAACCTGACCCAGCTCTCCACATGAAAAGTCAGCTGGAATGTAGGATGCTAAGTCATGCTATATCATACTGTAATATCCAAAACAAAGTATAAGAGGGATAACCGTTCCAAAGGCAAGATTGCCAGTTCTGACATGCACTAGGCTACTTGGATCAAATCAGTCTAGACTGAATGCAAAACGCCACTCCCTGAAGTCAGCTAAACTGGGCCATTTCCAAGGGGTAATCCAACAGATAGTCTATTTTGTTGAATTTTTTTTTCACATAAGCTTGCCCCAGTAATCTGAAAGCTCTTGGCAGTTTCTCTGCACGTTGCCAGACCTGTCGAGTCACATTAACTACACATGCACAGCACAGCTGCACCACGCGGGCACAGCAAGTTCAGTGGGCCTCGTACTGTAGCACTGGCACAGCTTGAGCCCAAAATATGCCACAGAACATCTCCAGTGTTCATTTCAGTTTTAGTTCTTAGATGATCAAAATATACTTCATTACTCTGCCACGACCCCTATGCTAACTCTAACACCACCATCTTTAAAATGTGGAAAGTCTCCCTGAAAAGAAACAATGGTTCAGACTGTGTTAAGTGACAGCTATGCTTTAAAAGACACCAAATAAATGGATGTCTATACAAGCAGATGCACTATGACATTCTTCTAAAAATCCTGCTAGAAGCTGTATGCAGCATAATTTTAATGACATTTGAAATGAAAGCCTAAAGGAGCTGTTGTGTAAGGTATCAAGCAAAAAAAAAAATAGCAGATATATAGATATTAGGCATGAGTGATATGGTGGGTTAGATTACTCACCCAGAGGAGCAGATTTAATGCCGATCTCCACCGTCACTCTTGAGTAAGTATCACTAAACTTCTGACACTGAAAAGAGTTAAATAAAGAATTTAATTAATGACTAAAAAGTCTGAGGGGACTCAACAGTATAAAAGTTTATCATCGAGTGACACAGGATACAGGAACTACAGTGGATGATGTACATAACACAGCATTAAAAAAAAGCCATTACCAACAGATAAAAGGATGACAACTGATGTTACAAAGGGGAAATGAGTTTGTTTATTCCAAATAATTCACAGAAAGTTTATCTCTCAGTATACCTACACTACACAGTTGGCCTGTACCTGCTATCCACCTCCCCAGACGACCACATGCACATAACACCAAAGAAGATGATGCCTGGAAAGGCTTCCTTCTCTGTGACCTCCAAAAATCCCAACCAAGCACCCCACGCTGCTGAGCATCTAGAGAAGTGAAGCCAGTGGAAATCAAACCAGCCCATAGCATTGAACGAACCCTGCAGCTCGTTCCCAACAGCTATTCTTGAGTATCTTCACTATGACTATTTTGGGAAATCAAAGATGTTCTCTGTTACTGTGATTTGACAGAAAGTTTTAGTCACAGATACACCCATCTACAGACTGTGGTCAAAATAAGATCTGTTTGGTGTGGGAAGCATGACAAAATTGTTCTGGGAAAAGGTTCTCAATGAACTTTGAATTCAAAATGCAAAAGCAAAGTTTAGGGAATAAAATTCTGGACCAATAACATAAAACTTCCAAATCAAGGCAACTACATGAGCCTCCACTAGAAAAGACATAACAATCAGTAATTAATATATGAGTGCTCTGTGAAATACAGCTGGTAGAAGAATTGAAACAAGCAGGAGCACTCCAGTGTACTCCCCCACCTGAGACACTCCACCGGCATACTAAGATGCTGTTCTCCAAACAAAAATCATGCCAAGAGCAAGAACAGATCTTACCAAATTGACAGAAGTTTAGGAGAAGCGAGCAACATGATCAAAGAATTAGCTCAAAAAAACCTGCAGGGCTGAAGAGACTCAAACGAACTAGTTGTTTACTTGGGGCAACAAAGACCCACTGCAAATATCCAGAAGCACCTAGAACTGAGAGAATTCAGCCTGTGCATGACTAGGAGATGAGCACCAAAAAAAAAAAAAATTTCATGCCTAGATATAATAGATGGTCCCATGGCACACGAATAACTGGGTGCCTATAGCTTTTCAGAGCAGTTTTTTAGATTAGATTGAACAAAAACCCAGGGAAAAAAGATTACACAGGACATAAACAACAGGGATACGTGAGTCTGTACAAGTAGACTGTTACAGGACTGGGCTTTGGGCTATTGCAACAGAATAATTATGTATTGAGCCCTCTGCACCACAGGAAAAAAACATCTGTTAGATGTAAAAAGAGACAAAATGTGGTAGGCAGGGAAAAAAATATTTGAGGTTTCTATAAAGGGTACTGCAGAATCTAATGTATGAAACTACAAAGCTAGGGGGAAAAAAGTTAGTTAACAGTATTATTTTAAGTCTGCTTAAAGTAATAGCAAGGGCTGAAATGGAAAACCTATAATTAAATGGAGCTTCTCCCCTTCATTCCAAATACTAAACTCCAGCTGAGCCAGGCGAGGCTCACAAATTGACAGGATCTTTGGGATTCCCACTGCCCGGGCTGCCAGGACCCACAGGCAGCAGCCAGACAGCAGGGAAGAAGATGCAGAGCACAGCAGCTGTGGGATTTTGACACTGTATCCCAGACTGGTGGGCTGGCTGGCCAGCCAGCTGTCTGCTGTCACAGCTGGCCTGCCCCCGTCTTTGACACCTGCTCAAATTTCCTCATCATCTTCTCCAATGCAGGAAAATCCTGGCAGCTTTTCAGGACAAAACCCCTTCCCTGTCCTGTCTCCCCACATTGACACCACCTTCAATGATGGGAGAGTTATGTTCCCCTTGAGTGCCAGTCTCTGTCTGATTTGCCCTTCCCAGTGTGGGGCACCGGCAGCACCACAGCTATTCCTGAGCTTCTTCCCTATGACTATTTTGGTAATCAAAGATGTTCTTTGTTGCTGTGGTTTGACAGAAAGTTTAGTCATTTCCTTCTTGGCAGAGTCAGAGTTACACATACACAGCCCACACCTCAGGCACACTGTACGGCCACTCACTATCTAATAAGGAAGGAAATATTTTCATGCATTTCTCAAAAGTGAACTAACTGCCTTAGACCCTACCTTGGGGGCTGTCATGGAGGGATTCAGTTTATTTCGAAGGCTGCTAGGAAAGCGGTCTGCTTCCCCACACCATCCTCTCACAAACTCAATTTAATCTGTACAAATGAACTTCCCCAGAAAACTCAGACTCTTTCTAATGCTACAACTCGAGGAAACCTCCCTCGCACACCTTCACCTCTGAAGACTCTTTTTAGTAATTCCCGTAAGGTTGGCTGCAATGTTCACCTCAATATTTCTCCTGGCTGAAGGGGCCACAGGACACGGAGATTCAAGGGCCTTTACCCTGTGATCTGCATTAGGATGTCAGGAAGGCTGGCAGTTCCCAAGAGGAGTCTGGAGGTCAGGGACATTGGGAGAAAACACAGACTTGTCGGATTTCTGGGAAAGGGTGAAGTTTTTCCGGTTTAGCTGAAAGGGTAAATTATCCTCCAAGAATGGCAACCAGAGGAATAGCTGCATTTGTGATTTATCATCACTCATGATAAATGTGCCATAAAGTCCCAATTACAGAGCACACAGACAGCGAGAGACAAGCTCTTCAGAGACACCAAGTTTAATGCAAGCACAGTTTCAGTTTCAAAAAAACAAACCACCAGAAAACCACATTCATAATCAAGAGTCAGTTTTTAGGAATGATCATTTAAGAAATGTGGGACTAGGCAAAACAGGTGAGATAAAAGTTAATTGCATTTTTGCTTTCACAGAGAGAACAACACAAATATAGATGTCCTGGAGGAACCTTTCCAGTATCCACAGGAAAGAAGCAATACTGCAAGACAAACATAAAACAAGAGAGAGGTGCGAGATGTGATTTTTTTTTTTTTGTTCTTTCCAGACCATGATCTTTTAACCAGGATGAAAACACAAATACTAATCCTACAATCTTGCATGTTCAGCAATAATATTTTTTACCTCATGAATCAGAGATTTTCTACAATAGCCACTCATTTATTTTTCAAATTAAAGGAACATGATTGCATGAAATTTTATGCTGTATGATTTTAAATAGGACACAATCTGATGTCTAAAAAAACCCCCAAATTCACATGTTGCACTGCATTTAGGGGTATGGCTTACCAGGAAAGCAGCAGCTCTTCTTTGTTCTGTGCCTACTAAAAGCTTTGTTTCAGGAACATTTCTGGGAGAATGCAAGAGTACTGCAAGCAAATAATCTAGTTATGTCTGTTCTTTATATAAAAATAAAGATCTGCTTTGCTTCATTATTTCTGATCAAGAGAAGAAGGGCTTTGTGTTTAAAGATCTGAGAGAGCCCCTCCTCTCTACTGAAAGCAAAAATTACTCTGTAACATGGGACCCAAGCAGTGACAGCCCAATTCCAATTACTACTCCTTTCCACACACTTGCTTCATGTCTACGTGTTTGTGTTTTAATTAAAAAGCTACTATGACATTCTTCCTATATTTTTAAAAGAAAATGGGTTGATATATTCCACAGGCAACAGGACTCAAAGTTTGTTTTTAAATCTCTCCCACCACCCCTTCCAACCCCTAAGCACTCCAAGACATAAGTCTAAGCCTCCTACACACATAACACATGCCCGAATCAAATGTGAGCCAGCCCTGCTCAAGATCACCAGGTTTTGCAACTGGACCATTTACACCTTGAAGATGTGGTCAGAGCAGTGGGCAAGTCACTTGGGTAATGGACTTGGGATCTTCAGCTCCAAGGAATCAGACAGGAGAGAGGGACCTGGGCAGAAGGGCTGTGGCTGCTGAGAACAGCATCAGCCAGACTACTAAAAGAAGGCAGCCATAGTTTCCCAAAGAGGGAGTGTTTCTTCAAATCCATGGTGAAGGTTCAGACAAGCAGCTCTGCCCTACAATGGAAGGGGACACTGCCTGAACACTGACAGCTCAAAGCAGACACTGTTGGCTCTCCAGGAAACATCTGAAAACATGCAGTGCTTCCCTAGGGGTCAGTAGCTCCACACCCATCCTGGCCTCTGTTTTCTCAAGGCAGTTGTTGCTTGGATCTCTTCTGACAGCCATCTCTTGCCAGAGCTTGGCTGCCAGAAGAAGAGGTGACAAGAAGCCTCCTCTGTCTACCCCTTGTCTTCCACTCACATCCCTTGGAGCAACAAAACATCAGGGAGTGCTCAGCTTCTTCCCGTCACCCTCCACCCATGCCCTGGATGCCTTTCCCAGAAGCCCAGCCGGACTAGCAGGAGCTCAGCCAAGCCATGGCTTCACACAAGCGTACATGGAGGCTCCCAAACAGACATCGCTTCTTCTTGTTGAGGCATGTACACACTTCTCTGAAATCTCATCACTCTGCTTCCCATAACATAAAAATATATTAGAAGTTACTTTTGCAGAACTTGGCCAAATATTTGCACACTCTCAAATGGTAATACCTAGCTCACATCAGGCATTACAGAGCATCATCTTTTTTATTTATCTATTTTAAAGCTTACATTGAGATGATTCTTCCTTGAGAAATATATTTGATGCTTGTACACTCTGCCTTTACTCTATGTTAATAGACCATTTTTCTTTTGATTTTTTCCTCCTTAAAGAATGAATCAACAGCTACTAGAAAAAAACTTGACTCAAAAATTTATGAAGGAAAATTAATAATGTGTGTATTACCAAGGAATTCACCAATTGAGGCTGATTGTGTCCAGTTGTCCTGTGCCTTAGAAAGGTAGGCAGAGGATTTAAAGCCAAGAAGCAAAGCAATGAAGAAACCTTAATACTTTGAATGATTTGGGGACTCAATGATTATTCACAGGAAAAGTAATTGATACATGTCTTTTATTTTGATACACTAATGCTACAATTTTTTTGTAAAAGGCCTTTGGGCAAAGTCTGGTTTGAACTTGAATGGAAGTAATCATGGCTGCAGCTTGAATAATTTCCCCACAACTGTATACACCATCTATCCATACCAAGTATCGCCCAGCAACACCCAAACTCTCCCACGTTTAAATCACCATATCCCCAGGATGCATTTTTCAGCTGCTGCAGACCATGTAACAGATCTCTTATAGTGGGACAAACTAGCTGCACTTCGACAAACATAAACCATGGGTGCTTTAGTCCTTATCTTTATTTTTAGTTTCTAGAAGGCTGCACATCTTTTGACACAGACCAAAACCACACAGCATCCACATTAATAAACTAATCTGGTTTTGGATATTACCATATCCACGGATGAAACCCAAAGAAGTATACTTGTTCATTCTGCAAGTGCCAGCCTTGAGCTTAAAAACTAAGCATTGATCTAAAACCATGGAGTCTGGCGCACACAGAAACCCAAAGTAAAATTTAAAGAGACCTGAGCAAAACTAACCACATGGTTAACTCCAGGGACCAAAAGAGCCCGTATCTCATGTAACATTTCCTAATACAAAACAGTACATTTGAAAAATGTACAAGCAAAAATGCCACAAGCCAGCACTGGGGGACACAGACAACACAGCCAATTGTCACAGCAAACACCTCTGGAAGCCAAATAAAAAGAAGAGTAACACCAGACAGACCAGCTAGTGAAGCACTTGTAAAACAGTAGCAAGAACAAACTGCATAAGGTTTAAATAAAAGCTATCAAATCACTAACTTAGCAGAGTTCAAGTGAATCTAGACATGATTTGTGCAAGAAAAAAACGTATGACTAATCTATGATGAATTTTATATTAATCACTGAGTCCATCTCTGAATTGGAACGCCACTCCATGCAGTTTCTGTCACCTAGTGACTTTTGCCTTGGCTTTTGGTTCTACAAGCCAAGGCAACAAGTTATAAGCAGTTTATTGTCTGTGACAATGCAGACGTCAGTCGATGGAAGATTATTTTATGAACTTAATTAAAGATCTCATGCCCCTAGCGCCCATGTTATGGAACCAGTGTGATATCAAGTCTGCACAATCAGATATGAGAGGATACAATCTCCTGGAAGACATTTTTCATAGCAAAAAATCTACTGCACTATATACTGGTTTTGTCAGTATTCTGCCTCTTCCATGGTTATGTCAAGTTCGCTGACACCAAGGTGACTAAAGCCACTGCTCTGGTTAATCACATGGCAGCCTGGAGCACACAAGGGTGTGCTTCTGTCCTTGTGTAAATAACAATAACCAGTTGGTGACTTCCAACAACCCCGTTTCTGGAAACCAAGAGGCTGCAGAGGTTTTGTTAAAGAAGACTCCTTTTTCAGGGTGAGATGATCACAATGGGCTGTTACACTGCTATAACTAAACTAACACAAAAAGATTATCAAAGCGTTCTCTCTCTCACAGGCATCAGATTGATCTTATTCTTCTACACAGGCCAAAGAGCCAAGAAAAGCCTCTATGTGCCTCCTGGTTGGAGATTTATGGGATACCTTCAATCTTGGCATGCTCCATTAGATACAAAAGGCGATGCTCTGAGAGTTGTACATCTTTGACTGCTGTTGCCACATGCTGATTTCGGTCTTCAATCCCAACACTAGTAGAGATAAGCACAAGATATTCCATAACAGAAAGGGACCAGGCTCACACATAAAGTCTGCCATAACATTTTCTAGGAAAATGCCTGCCCTTCACTTATCCTGAACAGTTACAGGCATCCTTCACTTTGAAGTTCAGACACAGCACTACTTTGCCATTCCTAGAAAGCAGTTAAATAGCCCCAATACCATGAACAGACACATCCAAACTGTGCGTTTCTGCAGCTGAGAAATGAGGTGGAAGCAATGCAGACAGCAAAACCCAAAAGCACTTTACAGAAAGGAACCAAACACATTCTTTTTGTTGGTGGTGTTAAAAGGAGGCAATCAAAAGATTTGAATTAAAAAAATAACAACATCAACATAGAATCATAGAATAGTTTGAGTTGGAAGGGACCTTAAATATCCTCTAGTTTGAACACCCCTGCCATGGGCAGGGACATCCCACTGGATCAGGCTGCCCAAGGCCCCATCCAACATGGCCCTGAACACCTCCACAGATGGGGCATCCACAACTTCCCTTGGCAACCTGTTCCAGTGTCTCACCACTCTCATGGTGAAGAATTTCTTCCTAATGTCTAGTCTAAATCTGCCCTTCTCCAGTTTATAACTGTTCCCTCTTGTCCTACCACCACAAGCCTTTATGAATAGTCCCTCTCCAGCTTTCTTGTAGCCCCCTTTCAGGTACTGGAAGGTCACTATAAGATCTCCTTGGAGCCTTTTCTTCTCCGGGCTGAACAAGCCAAACTCTCTCAGCCTGTCCTCATATGGAAGGTGCTCCAGCCCTTGGATCATCTTTGTAGCCCATTTCTGGACCCATTCAAACAGCTCCATACTAGATGCTATGCCAGCTTCATGAGTAAAATTTTATACATTTATTTTGCTATTTCTCCATGCAAACACTTCAGTTGTTTCAGCTTTTTTAAGTTGGTTACATGCTAATACACATGTACATAATAGGATTCAGCTATACTGTTTTCATACATGCTGCAAATAATCCTGAAAATACCACTTCTACTAATCACATTGTTCCACACAGTTTTAAAGCACATGATTGAAAAATAAAACCCTCACCACATATTTTTGGTCTAGATTCTAAAGGAAATAAAGTTTATGTGGTATTGGTTTTTGTCAGTCCTCACCCTATTACATTTTCAACTCACTAGTTAATTTTGACCACATTTGGCAGAAGGCAGAGAGATACAAATAGGTGTCGACTTACATCTTTGGGAGAAATTAGTACGCAGGTAGAAGAGACACATCCAAATTAGCCTCACATAAATTCAGCTGTCAACAATTCCCTGCTTTGTTTGGCCAAGCAGCTGCTCTGTCAGCATCTCCACGTGGGCATCCAGCACACGCGTTGACTTCTGCGTGGCTAGCATGAGAGACACTGGAGAGAAACCACAGATAAGGAACAGTGGAAGGAGAGACTTCCAAAAAGAAGGATCACAAGTTATGGTGGAAAGAAGGCCAACACACACAAAGGAAACAAAATCAGAAAGAAATACGTTTTGTCAACTCAGCTTCCTGAGGGATAGTCAGTGCCAGGACCTTGCCATTGTTATACCTACAAGCATTATAATGTCCTTTCCCTGCCCTCCTTCTGCTCCCTGGAAAGCTCATAACACAGCATCCTCCCATCACAACCTGGGCTAGTTGTTTACAAGACGTATTCCATCTTTGGATACCCACAAATAATGCTGGATGCTATTGGGTCCAGAAATATATCATGCCTTCAGCTGGCAGACAGAACAGGAATAGCTCACATTTGAGAAAGAGCCAGGGCAGACTAGACCCACTCCAAACTACCAGCATCACAGCTGCAACAGAAAGCAAGATCTCTCTCCAGAACTGTCATCTATGAATTGAAGCCACCATCCGCTTCATGCCAGGAAAGGAGAAGTGTACACCACATCCTATGAAGGTCTTGCAAGAAAATGGACGCAAATCAGAGGCAGTACTGAAAGACAATCAAATAATACTTTTTTATAAGCTGGAGAAGCGGGCCTGCAAGAACCTCATGAGGTTCATCAAGGCCAAGTGCAAGGTCCTACACCTGGGTCAGAGCAATCTGCAGTTTCAATACAGGATGGGGAATGATGTGATTGAGAGCAGCCCTGAAGAAAAGGGCTTAGGGGTGCTGATTAATGAGAAGCTAGACGTGAGCTGGCAAAGTGCACTTGCATCCCAGAAGGCCAAACGTGTCCTGGGTTGCATCAAAAGAAGCATGGTCAGCAGGGCAAGGGAGGTGATTCTGTCCCTCTCTTGTGAGACTTCACATGGAGTATTGTGTCGAGTTCTGGAATCCTCAACATAAGAACAATATGGAACTGTTAGAACAGGTCCAGAGGAGGGCTACAAAGATGATCCAAGGGCCGGAGCACCTCTGCTGTGAGGACACGCTGAGAAAGCTGGGGTTGTTCAGCCTGGAGAAGAGAAGGGACATGTCCCTGCCCATGGCAGGGAGGTAGGAACTGGATGACCTTGAAGGTCCCTTCCAACCCAAACTATTCTAAGATTCTATGAATACTGCCCGTAAGGAGTACAAAGGGAACAAAAGCTTATGAGCCAAACCGAGATCACTTGCAGCCTGTGTGGGTTCCTTTTGCCCGAGGAGCTATCAGTATCAGGACAGCTATTAGGGGATGAGAAGTGCGATCAAATTATCCCTACTTCAGAAGAAGGAAAGTGCTGAGGGCCAGAAAGAAGCAATGACTACCATGAGGGGTATCAAGAGGCCAGGACAGGCCAGGGGAGCACGCTGCTGAGAAAGGATGGATGTCCACCCCCAGCCATGCCTGACAAGCCCCAGGGCAAGTCCCACAGCCACCACTGGCAAGTGATGCTCAATGCCACTCCCTCTCTGTACACAGCAGTTAGCAGACAGGCAGCAGGAGGCTTTATATCTGTTGGTTCTTAGAAACAAATACTCCTGCATCATGAAAGCAGAATGCAAATATTTCCTCCCCACATCCCCACAAGCCATTCTGGTTTAGTTTGACTTTATTCAAGAATATTCTTTATAATCAACACATTACAGCAATTTATTTAAGCACTAAGTAAGGATGCTACCACCAGCATTAAATAACCTTTCACAAACAATTACATGGCATCATCCTCAGAGGAAAAACCTCATTAGTTTTCAGTCTCTCCTCCTTTAAAGAGGTCAGTGTCTTGCAATAACAGAAAAACCCAGATTTTCTCTTGGGGAAAATACCAAGGATGCAGTTCAAGACACAGAAAAGATGCGGGCAGAGCACAAGACTCATGGGATAAACAACAAGACGCAAAATCATTGTCCCCTTCTAGACCATCACATCAAGTTCAGACCAGTTACAAAACAATTTAAAAGAGTTATCAGCAGTGGCTCTCTCCATTCCTTCCATGGTCTTCGTATGCAAACCACGTCTGTCATGGCAGCCCATTTGTTACAGGGTAGTTTATCCAGCCTTCAGGCAACATGACCATAGCTGGCATGCTCTGCAAGAAGCAGAGTTGGATGTCCACAACAGCCCAAACAGCTCCATCACTGCAGCAAACACCCCTGATCAAGACCAACACATTCCAGACGCAGCATGCAGAAGACACTGGTCCTGTCAGCAATGTTGGATTTGTCCTGTGACGAGATGCTTTCTTTCCAGCTCTGATAGTCTGACTCCTCTTATTAATATCAGAGCACTGGCACCTACAACCTAGGGCTCTGAGCCAAGCAGTGCAGTGTTCCAAGAGCAAGGTGGCAAGCTTTATGGAAAAGACCTTCAAAACACTAGGGCTGGGAACAAAACAGAATCTGTGCATAAAAATAAAGGTATTCAACAAAAACAATAAGCCTTAATGAATTACAAAATTAGACAATGAATTACAACCAACACCAAGCCAAGCCACGCAGTTGTCACACCAGAAGGACAGGACGTCATCCAGAGGGACCTGGACAAGCTGGAGAAGTGGGCCTGCAAGAACCTCATGAGGTTCATCAAGGCCAAGTACAAGGTCCTACTCCTGGATAAGGGCAATCTGTGGTTTCAATACAGGACAGAGGTGATGCAATTGAGAGCAGCCCAACAGAGAAGGACTTGGGGATGCTGACTGATGAGAAGCTAGACATGAGTTGGCAATGTGTGCTCGCAGTCCAGAAGGCCAAACATGTCCTGGGCTGCATCAAAAGAAGCGTGGCCAGCAGGTCAAGGGAGGGGATTTTGCCCCTCTATTCCTCTCTTGCGAGACCTCACCTAGAGCATTGTGCCCAGTTCTGGAATCCTCAGCATAAGAAGAATATGGAGCTGTTGGAATGGGTTCAGAAGAGGGCTACATAGATGATCAGAGGGCTGGAGCACCTCCCATATGAGGACAGGCTAAGAGAGTTCGGCTTATTCAGCCTGGAGAAGAGAAGGCTCTGAGGAGACCTTATAGCAGCCTTGCAGTACCTGAAGGGGCTACAGGAAAGACGAGGAGGGTGGTAAGGCACTGGCACAGGCTGCCTGGGGAGACAAAACACAATTCACACGTGAAAGAACTACTTACAAGATGCTAGGGTTAAACAAGTGCACCACTAAGTATGTGTTGTGTTGTATCTTCATTTAAAAATTGCTTTATAACCATCTTTCCAACAGGGGACAGTTAATATTAGAAGCCACAGACATCCTACACAAAAATTTCTGTATTAAGCATCCTACATAAGAATGTTCCTAAAATCCAGTAATTTAGCAAGACAGATTTTTAACTGCTGTGTAAAATTTGGGCCACAACAAAAAGATTTCAGCATCACTCTTGATTATTTTCCCCTCTGTGAACTGGGGAAAGGACCGTTTTCAGAAGCATATTCTGAGAGGCAGTGGAAACACAGAGACCTCGTCCCCTGTGCAGAAGGGCTGGGCAAAACCTATGCCTTTCACTGGATGATCACAGAATCTGTTACCTCGAGCCATATCTAGGAGTACATTGCTGTCCCATGAAGGAGATGTTGGAACCAACAGAAATGGAAGAAGATGACAAGTTCTTTTCAGAGCAAGTCACCATCATGCCTCTCACCTTCTGCAATCCAACTCACCTCTGTCACCATACTCGGCAATTTACTTTCATTAGAGCCCTCTCCACAGACAATATGAGGGATTGTTTCAGTGATGTTGTCAGGATACAGAGAAAAGGCTTTCAGATGACAGCATGTTTCTGCCTCAGAACCTTTTATCCTGAAATATCCTCCAAGAATCCTATAAATTTGTAGAGGGAGGGCGGGGAAAGCCTCACATACTTGACCAAATAGTGAAATACAGCTCCTGTTTTAGCTACAGGGCAAGTCATCACTTGCAAAAATAAATTTTAATGGGGTACAGTACAAAGGAAGACATAAGAATACAGGGAAGTTGTTCAAAATTTGTACCTCAGTATTTTCCAGTGGCTGCCTTAAGTGCTTTTGTGATCATAAGCAGTCAGTTATTAAGATTTTCATTAGGAACAGGAGAACTGCCCTGAAGAGAGACAAAGACCATTTAACTTTGATTTCCACAAAAACACCTAGTTATTGAGTTCCAACACAACTTTCACTTCCCATTCATTCCTTTTTTACTATCTTGTATACAGTAAATAGAGTTAATAAGTCCATCATTGAACCATCAGCATCCTGATGTCTTGTCACTGGACAAAACATTTTACCATAACAACCACCAGTCATTAAACAGTCTGGGAGAAGGCAAGCCATGCAGTTATTACTCTTGTGTAACTTGTCAAGGTAATCCCTTAGGTAGAGCACATCTCTAATCTCAAAAAAGACAAGGTCTAGCGGATGTCAAACTTGCAGAGCACTGGATTTAAAAGAGGATGTAAGTCAAGATGAACACCAAACAGAACTACATAAAGGCAATGCTCTACAGAGGGTGACCTACACAAACCAGAAGAACATCAGAAATGAAGTGCAGAGAAGAGATCGACAGACTGGTAAGAGTTTGTACGAGCTGTGTGCACACGGCTGAACAGCCTGCCTTGTAGAGAAGCTGGCTAGCTCTCTTCTGCAGACAAATGTGTCTCAAGCGCAGGGCTGCCAATACACAACATTGCGTTCTTTTTTAATCCAGGCTTTTTCCCCTTATTTTTCTGCAAGTTGGGGACCTGTAGGCTGAGAGATCACCTGCTGCAAGATGAAATTACTAAAACGGCTTACCACAGGTCCTGCCAGGCTCATTAAACCACAGTAACCCTCATATACACGGCAGGAATGCAGCTGGTGATAATGCATTTCCCCTTCCTGCTTGTATCACCAATTCCTACTCATTACAGCAGTTGTTATAATCTTTATATAGAATTCCTTTATGTAGCCTAATTTGCCAAGAAGTAATTGCTCTCCTCTTCCCCTGGTAATACAAATGAGACAGAGCTGTGAAATTATTTCATTTGCCATTTATTCCATTTGGCATTTATTCCATTCTTTCAAATGTTCTTCATGAAGCCAGAGACATTGGGTCATTAGACCAATGTCTCAGAGAAATGCAATGTTTTATCAAGTTTTGTGTTGAAAAGTTGAGTGAGTAATTTATGAAGCTTTACATTTTTGAGATTACTTCGCATTTCTTGCCAAAAGAAATCTACAAACTTCCTTCTTTAAAAATATGCCCAGAAAGCACTGGCGAATTCAAGTCTCCACTCAGAGCAAGGTACATGAAGTCTACCTGATGCTCCATAAGAGCTGCATCTGTGTAAAACAAGGCCAGAAAAGGAAAACAAAACAGACACCCTCTCACAGACCTGTACCATCTGCAGGAGGATGGGGATGCAGATCCTGGTCTGCCTCAGCTTGCTTTGCCCTTGGAGCAGCAGCACTGCTGGTAATTACACTGCGTTGTGGTCTGGCAAGTCATAGGCTTCCGGCTTCAGGTTTGGTGCTCTGCTGCCAACTCATCTGGGAACTTCAGCACATCTCTTTATCATATTGTCTGAGGTGGAAGAGAAAGCAAAAGAAGACAGCCTAAACTCGGAGTTCTATGCTAAGACTATGGTCCTGTCCATGCAATTCAAACTTTAAAGACAAATCTTGCTTTAGCTTTTTCAGCATTTTGTTGGACAATAAATATTCTGGATGCTGAAAAGGTCACTGCTGAAATAATCACTGTCCTGCACTGACTACCACTCCCTACAAGTGAGTAAAAATAGGGATTTGTATCCAGCCTTCTCTGTAACTCAGGAGAGTTCATAACATTACTTTTGCTTCTGGATGAGTCCAAGTCCTCACTGAGCCCTTAAGATTACTGTAAATGCTCACCAAGGAAGGGAAAAGAAATCACTGGCTTGCAGCACATAACGCCACACAAACCTCATTGCTCTGGCTGTTTAAAACACCTACCCCAAGCAAAGGAATGGGCTGTAGTTACAAACTCTGAACAGTAAAAATAGTCCCACTTAAGATAAAAGGTTAAAAATTGTTTTTAAAGAGTAGAACAATTCAGGCAGTCAGTATTTGCAAAAGTCTTCTTCTACATACCTCTACATTTCTGTGTTTCTAAACAGTCTTTCCATAGCACACTGAGTTTTGTGTAATTACTAGCTAGGCACTGAGAAACTTAATTATACTGTCTCAACAATTAAGGTTTTGACTTCCTATCCAAGGGCTCTAAAACTTTTAATTAAATTTGCACGTTGTAACATTGTTAAGACTATGCAAAAATACACTAACACTGTGAAGTCAGCTCTAATAAATGTACAGGCAGTCTGAGACCCCATACAAAGATGCACATACAGAGTTAAAAATACGCTTTGCTGGTACAGACAAAACCAAACAAAGAAATACAAGAGGGTCCAGAAATGGTTTTGAAGGCTGAGCATTGCATAATCCACCCCCAGTGTCTTTTCAAAGGGTCAATGTGTCACTAGAAGTCTCCTCAACTCCTCGCTGAAGCAGAGCGCTTTACAAGAGTGTTCTCCATCTGATTTGCAGCAGTTTGAGGATTGCAGCTGGGATTTCCCAGATGGCAGCCATGCAAACCAAAGCCAAAATAAGGCATGACCAAACAGTGCTCTAAAGTCAAGAAAGTAAGAAAGCATTGAACAAGATCAACAGGAGAGTCTGCTACACAGGCTAACACTTTCTCTATCTAAACATAAGGAGCAGAGCTGGTTTTGATTCAAAGGGCACTTTTTACAGGGTCATAACACTGATTTAATGGAGCACAGCCTAAACATCCATCTCCTTCAGCCAAAGCTGGATTAGTCCCAGAGAGACAAATTCTGTCACCCATACTTGGCCATCATGAAACCAGGGAAAGAAGGTGCCAGGGTAGGGCTAAACCAATTCTGAATGTTTTCTAAGTTCTTTCATGTCAGTCACAGATCCTTTATAGTCAGAGTTGTGAAGACACCGTCTAGTCATGAACCCTGAGGGAGAATGATCCAGACGTAAGTGTACCCACTGATTGAGGAGCTGGAGCCATTTGCTCTCCCTAGCAGCTGTAATTAGCACCAAGATGGTCTGAAGGGGCAGGGTGGGGTGGGAAGGTTGGTTGGAGGAATTCCAAAGGAAGAGAGAGGGGCCACATAGCGACCTGTGAGCCCAAGGAGGCTCCCTCTAACCTGGGCTGAAGGGAGAGACACTCTTTGCTGCGCTGCACAGCCATCCCACCACTCTCCTGCTCCAGCCTGCTTGGCCAGGGAGGGAGGAGGGCTGTGCTGCAGGCAGGAGCATCTGTCAAGTAGCTCCCACACGTGGCTGTAAGCACCGGTGGGGTGAGATGGCTTCATGGGGCAGCAAAACGCTTTGCTGCAACCTCTCATCAGTTGTCCCTCTGGCTTTGATCAGTTTAAATTTGACGGGGTTGATCATCAGTGTGAGCACCTACATCAATACAATCTTAAAGCCCCATGCAGCATTATAGCTGTGATGGCTAGAAAGTAATTTTGGAAAAGCGAGGGCCTTTCTGGAAAGCAGAGACAGGGAAATGACAAATGAAAATGCCCATATGATTCGTCTCGCTTGTCCTTCCAGTAGTCATTTCATTATATCATATTTTCCTAACTAACAAAGGTCAAACTATAATTTTGGTTATTTTAGATACATAATTTCTCTCAAGGTATTATTAAGCCAGAAAGAAGCAAAAAGGAGATTTATTTGCCCTACAGACACTGTAGCAAAATCAGTTCAGAAAGAAAAAAAAACAAAGAAAACATTATTTCCCTAGTCTTTTTAAAAAGGGACAAAACAGCAAACAAGAAGCCAAGATTATCAGCAGATAAAATTAAAAAAAAAAAAAAAAAAAAAAGAAGAAAAAGAGCAATAAGAGCTATTATTCCCAGGAGAGCATTTAAAAGAATTCAAGAGATTCGAAGCGATGCAGCTGTACTTCCTGTGACCTGCAGCATTCACATCGGGAGCACAAGGAAGGTCACCACCTTGGAACAGCTCAGTACGCCCACACTAAACTACTCACGCAGAGCATTCAACTCAGAAATGCATTACACCAGGGCAGAGAGATAACAGAACGATACAGCAAATGCAGGACTGCTGATCCACGGAGCAGTCCTGCAAAGGGCACCCGCTAGAACTCGTACACAGTAGCAGGCTTTCATTGGGACATTCCTTTGGAGCAGAGGTTGCAGCAGTGATGGGAGATGGAAAAGCGCTCCCACAACACACAGTTAAGATAACACCAACTAGTTAGATACATCCTGCTGTCGTTCCCAGTGTCAGACAAGCTGGGTCTTTGGAAGAGTGATATTACTACGTAGTAGATTCAGGTCATGATGAACCACACTGCATTAGCATGCTTCTTGCTACAAAAAGCATTTGGAAATGATACAAGCAGCTATAACACTCTATAAATTTTATAACACAGAGACAGCCTCAGGAACATCATGTGATGTGTTATTGATAGGCAGCCACTTCTGAGGCAAGATGGACTTTGACCAGCATTGCAGCATGAAGGTAGGGCACAGGAAAGAAGATGACAGAATAAGAACGCTTAACTGCTGTGGGATTTGGATAAATGGACTAATTAGCATAGCGTTTGTCTACACTGAAAAATTAACTCAAGTGTTGCCCCTAATCTGACCTCCTATTCACATCTTTAACTGGAGCACAGGAGTTGGCAGGAGACACAGGCAAAAGTTTTATTATGTATATTTAAGCAACACTTGAACACCAGTGCAAGCAGGCAATACTCAGTGGCCTCTGAGTCCTCCAAGTTTTCCCCACTATTTTCCATCTGGCTTGCACACAGGCGCACAGGAAAAACAAAAACCCTGGAACCTTGTGGACAATTCAGAAAGAAACAGAGTTGCTTATTTATTTATTTAATCAATATTTATATAGATTAAATATATAGCTATATAAAGTTTAGTGCTATACAAAAATATAGCAGAGCATTCAGACCCCTTGGTACCCTGAAAGCACAGATACTGCTATCCAGAGCAGTATCCTTCCTTCAAAGGATGCCCAAGATCACTGGAGCTCAACTTATTAGAGCGGGGTCATCTCCACCAGGATACATAGCTGGGACCACTTCTCCCCACAAGCTCTACTCTTTGGCCACTCAAGACAGGAGGAGTGCCGAGAGAATCATGCAGTAATTTGGCCACACAAGCCCTTCATTGCTAGCAGGAGACAATATCAACATCAATATTTGCAGGCAAGACTTCTACGGGCTTGACTCAGTTCTAAAGGACATCAGTGGGCAGAAAGGAGGCGAAGTTGCTGGTCTTGTGGAATAGGAGGGGGAGGTTAACAGTTACGCTTCCCTATAGCAAGGAGGCATTGCACCTTGACTCAGGATCCCTTGTGTTGAAAACTAGCCAGAGAGCCCAAATAATAAGCTATTATTCTCACAAAAAGACTGCTTAATCTTGACTGTTCACAAGTTGAATGCAATAGCTTTAAACTGAGTTCCCACCACTCTTAGAAAATATTAATTCATTTTTTTTTTATCCTGGCTTTGACTGTTTTCCATTACTCCATTCCTCACCAACTAAATGATGTCTTCAAAACTGACAACTTTTATAGTATTGGTTTTATTCATGTGTATTTTTACACCTGCAAAAGCTTTAGGTATTGCATATGCACAGATACAGACATTTTGCTTTTAGGTGGATTAAGTGTCTGCATTGCTTCTTTGAGTCATCCAGCTTGTGTTTTTTTACAGGAAATTAAATTAACACAAAGCACCTCTTAATAATCATAAGAGCTCTCCACAATTCAATCTGAAAAAAGACAGACCAGCATTCTGCATTACAGTAGGTGGTTTATCAAGTGTTTTGACAGGAAGATCTTGTTCAAAGCCTCGTCCAGAAACTTAACACCACCCCATACTACTCCAGCGGTGCAGTTAATGAACAGAAAACAACAACAAAATCAGAGCCAAGCAACCACTCACTCTATTTGCAGGCTAAGTTGATTCACAGTCTTAAATGGAAGTCTCTTGGTACCAGCTAATGTAATCCAACTGTGCCGCAGCCAGAAACAACTCCGTGAAGGCAAGTTAATACTGATCTGCTTTATTCTGTTTTCCTAAAATGAAGGCAGCTCTATACTGCCAGAGGCTCCAGCCTTGCAAAGCAGGGAGCCTGATGGTTCCGCTCCAAAAACCTGCATGGGGTATTGGCAGAAACTCCTCAGTACAGGTCACCACAACACAAGAAGGACAAGGGGAAGAGACGCAGAGAAAGAAACACTGCATCGAGGTATGGAGAGGACCTGAAACAGCAAACAAGCCCAGGGGACAAATTCTGCTATGCACACGTGAGCAGTTGCCCCTACTGAATGCGTAAAACATGGGCAGAGGCAGCAGCTCAAACCACAGGAAATCCCTTGCTTTGACCCATCAGCCTCTCCATTTGCTGCTCAACCACCTGTGCCTCCCTAGAAAGCATTGCTCTAGCTCAGCCACATGGTCTGTCCTCATAAACGCAAGGACTCTGCACACTACACCGTCAGGCAGCCTTGTCTCAGAGCTCAGGATGCAAAAAGCAGGAAGACAGACAAAAGGCCTGATAGCAGGAAAGCAGTGAAAACAAGGGAGGCAACAAATCCCAGCCTCCGAGGGAATGAATGGTGGTAGACACAGAGGTTAGCCTGACCCCAGCAGCAGCAGCTCTGGCAGAAGCACAACTTACTTTTGTACAAATGCCAAGACACAGAGCATATTCCAAACAAATATTCCATAAGCAGGGAAAAGAAAAAGAAAGATGCAACAAGTAAGACTGTTGAGACAACTTCTTTTGCTCCTGGGTTCATGGGCTTTAGCCTATTTTCAGTAAATTTTCTTTACAGGCATCAAAATAACATCCCTCACCCTCTATGCATACACAGCTGGACACACATCTTCACAGCCCAATAGGCAGCATCTGCATTCAACTTCACAGATGCGAATTACAACAGGAAGTCTCCAGAGGAAGCCTCTTCTCTGGAAATCCAAACACAAGTAGTTAATACCATCCCAAAGCTGAGCATATGCCCCATGGCAAGGAGGGACTCACAAGTGTAGTTAGAAAGTTCCTTCCTCACCACCAGTAGCATTTCCTCCATCCTTTATTCCTGAGCAGCATGCTTGAAAAAAATCAACATGTGCAATTCAAACGTTGCCATACAGAATTGCTCCTTTTCTCCAATACAGGCACTATTAGCGCTCAGGATCGTGGCTAAGAATCAGCATTTTGCTCAGAAACTGCTTCTCTTTGGCCATCCCAGCTCTACAGGAAGGCTACAAATCTGTTTGTATCCATGAGATCAAGATGATCTCTGCACAAAGCAGGAGAGGCAGCCAGACTGTGAAGGCACTGCTTTCCCGTGGAGGAATGCTGTTATGTTTCCATGCTGACCTGTGGTTTGAAACTCCTCGGTAGCATCCATCCACCTCCACTCCCAGCCCTGGGAAAAGCAGCTGGCATTGCAAACCCTCCAGAGCATCACGCTGCTCTGAGGGTTCAAGCCCAAAGTAACTGGACTACAAAATTATGCCAGTCCTTCTCTTGCCTCTACTGCTCTTTGACATCAGCACACTTTTTCGCATGTTATTGTGTGCTTTTTGTTCCTCATAAGGGCTAAAAACCTCACTAAGGGAATTGTGCCCGCTCCAAAACCACAACTCAGCAAAGCCTCAAGGCTCTGGGAGCTCACTTGGACTCCATTCAGGGAAAATCATCCCAGCCTCCAAGGCTGTCCTTAATGCCATCACTGCCAGGAAGGCCACTACACCTTCATCCCACAGTGCTGGGAAAAGAGAAGGGCCAGAGCCAGCCCAAGCAACACATTTTCCCACTGTTATGAGAAGTGCCAAACTCCTCAGTGAAAATTTGGCCACCAATCAATCTCCAGCATTCCCCAATCTCCACAAGAAGCTCTGGAGCAATAACAAGACTGTCATTCACCTACTCAAAGGTGAAGCCCAAACCAGACTGTTTTCCCCTGGCTTCCACATCCCTGCCACACACTCCATCACTGTGAAGCACAAAGAGAAAGCAGGCACACGGCAGTGGTGTGCAAAATCCCATCAGGTAGTCAAAACACATCAGCAGGGTAGGCAAACTAACCTCTCTCACCTCTGCAGGGAAGGGCATGCAGGTTCACAACAATAGACTAACCCTGAGCAGGCCCCTGTTTAGCTACTTTACTTCATGTCTGGCTTCTCTCTGCCTCCCTACACCTACAGTCCTCTCCCATAAATCTTCCTTGTTTCTCACAAACGCCTACGCAGTGAGCTTGGCATACTGGCTTGTCTTAAAACTTCACCAAGCCTCACACAGGCGCAGCCAGCTTTGAGGAGGATTCACTTCTCATTCTTCATAGTCTTAAACCTATGCAACATGTTGAGTCTGTGCTCTAACCTCTCATTTATTGCAGATCACGTAACAGTTTAATTACAATTAATTTCACGCATGGCTTCTATCAGAGCCCGGAGAACCTCTGGCTGCCCTCGCACTTCTGTATAAACATCAACCAAATCCGAGTATGAAGCTCTAGATATGAAAGGGAAAATCTCTGCTTCAAGCTTTGCAGCACAAGCTAGACAAGAAGGATTAAAGAAGAGAGACTGCACAGAATTATGATGGTCTAAATTTCTTTGTGTGCCCTTGGGAGACTGCAGGCTGCAGTACAGAGGGCAGGGATGTGAGCTTACAGGACAGATTCCATGGTGGGTAGCGGTGCATGTAAGAAGTGTGTCCTCCAACAGGGTCCATGGAAGCCCCTGATGGCCACACACACTTCAGCCGCCAAGGTCACTCCTTGTTCTGAGGAGTAGTCAACAGGACATGGGATACTGCATCCAGCCAGGCAGTGACACAGCTATGCAGGCTTGCAAGACAGACAGCTGCCACGCCAGGGACGGCCAGCTAGCAGAGCACATCCAATCCAAAACTTTATATAGGCCGGAAGGATCTCTTGTTATTTTTATGTCAGGCAACACATACTGTAGTCTGTGCTTCTGTATCCTCAGTCCTGTGATTCCCACCTCCACAAGCCATCAGGGTTGCCTGCTCTGCCATAGCTGGTTCCATAGGAACTCTCACCATCCAGCAAGCCCACCTGTACCCTCATGTTCCAGTTTAAGCTAAAGTAGCATTTGTTTTCTAACTTTTCAGCCAAGTCTCATTTGAGTAAGTTCATTTTCTGAAAGTTAACTGCATTTTTTTTTAGACAGTGTCTTTCTCTAGAAGTGATAACACAGGGCACTGGCATGCAGAAAGGCCATTGCTTATTCCTACAGAATTCAACGCTATCCTTGAGCTGGTGGACGCCATAAATCAAAGAGGCAAAAAAGGATAACACCTGCAGGGAGGGGCGAACAGGATAGATGACCCAAAACTGACCAACAAAGTATTCTATCCCATATATGTCATACTTGGTACAAAATTGAAAGATCACAAGGGTCACCGTCTCCTCTTTCATGGCTGATGCTCAGTGAAGACCTCATTGCCTTTTTGCTCCTGACCCCAGATCCATGCACTCCTGAATGCAGCTCCTGAGTTCAGCTCCCTCCTGCTGCTGAGTTCAGCCCAGGATCGTTCCCTGTGCCTGCTCTGTGGCAATGTAGTCATTCATCTATTTGTATATATTTAATTCTTTTCCTAACAGTATTTTCTTCATTATTATTTCATTAAAGCTGTTTTAGTCTTAGTTTCCAACCCACAAGTCTTATTTCTCCATTCCCTTTCCTTGGGGACGGAAGGCAATTGAGATCACCACGAATGCCTGGGTTCAGCTGCAGACTGAGGCCAGTGCGGGGCTAAACCCTGACACTCCATCAGCCCAATCGCCCTCCAGCCCCCTTGGGAGGGCTGCTTCCTTGCTCCTCACTTCCAGGACCAAAGACTTCAGCAGCAGAGACCACACTGCCTCCTCCACACAGGGAAGCAGCACCAGGATGCCCTTCTCCATTCACCAACCATCTCCCTAATAGCTTGCCTGGACAAAGGAGACAATGACAAAGGCATCTTCACTGGGGCCATCACTGGGTCCTCATCCCTCTTAATCTCTCTCTTTCCAGAAAAGCACAGTTAAGTTGGGCATTGCAAAGTTGAGGTCTCCCTAGAAGGAAAAGCAGGATTTTAATTTCCTCTAGCAGGTATTTCTGTGTCTTCTTGCTCTGCTTACAGCAAGTGACACCACAAGCAGCCCCTTAGGGACCCCTTAGGGCTATTTGTCTTCGGGGAAAAGAGACAGATAACCCAGTGTGGAAGGGCAGTGTGGTTCCATTTCTTATGTTTAACACAGAAAACCAGAGACAGCCCCCTCATTTTGCTCCTAAGTGCACACTCTGCAGGAGCTATATTAATACAGCTGGATCTAAGGGAATCACCATGTGCAACAGTAAAGCCAGGCCCTAATTACCACAGCCATAGAAAGATGATCCAGCACATTTAGTAAGAAGAGAAATTAACTGCAATATCACAGCCAAATACCCATTTACCATCAGCAGTCCAGCTGGATACACTGTCCTAAACAACCAGGCAGGTGAATCTAAACTATTGCCACATGTACATAATTTCCCTACCCTTCAGTCCCTCCCCTTTGAAAGAGGCAGTGCAGTACATCAGTGTCCCTTTAGAAACAGCATCTCATTTCAAATACTTCTGCATTTACAGATGCCCGACAGTAAGATCACCCTTGCCTAAACGCAGCAGACTTAGCTCTGCAGCCTGTTATTTTTATGCTGTGCCCCAAACTGAATGGAGTGGCGTAAGGCACAGGTGCATAACAAATACAACCTCATCCATGTTTTGAAAATTGCTTTTTCATATCAGCACTGGGTTTCACTTGGAACAAAATGACTTTTCAGGACAGCACAGGACACTGAGTTAAACAGTTTCTCTTCACGGAAACACAAGGCAAGGAATTTGTTGCAAGAAACTCAAACACACACCAACCACAATTTTTGTTCATGATATTTTTACTGATGAATGAATAAATCAGCATTTAAACCAAAGGCAATATTTCCAGTTGGAGGTAATTTACTTTCAACTCAATCCTAGCAGCCCTGGCAGGCTAACTCAAGATACAGACAATGTACAAACAAGCAGCAAGTGCTCGCATGCTGGGAACTGTTCAAACAAGAATAATTCAATCTTTTTGTAGTCTCACCCTGTCTAATTTGCCACAAGCTGTCTCTTTTCAGATGCTACATGAAATGTGAGGAAAAGAAAACCAAGCAGGATTAAGCTGGTACATTTACAATCAATTAATCTAGTGAGAGTTCAGGTCAGTTTTCTACATAGAACAAATTGAATTTTTTTCAGCTCCACAGGGTTAAAGGAACACAAATTTATGGAAGTAACCAAATACCTCTCTCTGGACAAGTGTGTAGCGATTACTTAACTAATGGAAATGATTTTCAGTCCATGTGCAAAGAATGTATTGAAGAATTGCAGGGCACTTGCTTCCATCAGCATTTTACAAGTATGTTTCAAGTAGCTATGGAGACGTTACAGCCTTTTCATTTTGCTGTCATAACTAGACATAACTATTGATTTCTTTGTAAAACTCCTTGGAAGAACGGGGAAGGAAGGGGTAGTGTCAAATACGCCAAGGTCTGAGGGCAAGAAGCTGAAGAAAACAGAAACAGATTTCAGACGCAGACTGCAGCACAGTGACTCCTTACGGGAGGCAGCCTTGAACTCCAGGTCCTGCTTTAGTCCATCTGAAAGTAAGGAGGTAAACATATACCACTATATTATCAGGCAGGCAATAGAGGTATAGCCTTCCAGACAGGTCCAAAAGGAAAAGCATTTCTAGCTATCACTGCCATCACCCTGCACAAAAGGAGACACACTCTGACTAAAGGCCTGCTGCAGTTTTGCTCCAATACAAAGCTCTCTGGAGACATGGTAGGACTCCATCCTTGAAATCATCATACTGAGCCACCAGATCTCCTTCCAAGCAGTTTATGTGGAAGCCCCAACCCCAGCAGACTTCACTGGTAATCAGCGCCTCCTCTTCAGCTTCCCCAGGTATTACAGCCTTGTGATAAATGACTGGTCAAACAATCCTGCACCATACCATCCTTCTGACAGCACCTCAAGAGCTTGCCATAAGTCAAGCAAACATTTTTCCTCAGTGGCCAATACTACTGCGATGTCCAAAACAATCCCGAGTGAAAAGCCATTTACCACACTGACATCTCTATGATCAAACGCTTATGCGGATTTAAGGCTGCACATCATGACAAGCAAGTCTGAAGCTCGAGATACTGACGTGGAAAACACTGTGTTGCACAGATAAGGACATGCAAATAATTATATATTTAGGTCCCATTCGCAAACTCCCACAGTAATGAGAACAACAGATTAGGCTCATAACAGATTTTTCCCTTTGGACAAAACAGAAAGGAAAGCCTGTTTGAGCAAAATATTTTTCTTAAATTCACCTTAGACCCAGTCACAACAATGGAGCCAGAACCTGCAGAATTATCTCTACTACCAAGCTGGAGGAAGTTTACCAGCACCACCCAGAAAACAAATCTCAATATTCCCATCTCCATGTTGCATTTAAAGCTTCATGGCTGTTCACCAAAAGGACACTCTCAAGCAATACTGCAGAGACAGAGCAAGACCCTGCACCCATGACAGAGCTGTAACCGCTCCTTTCACATAACACCCATCCATCTATGCAACCGCATCATCAATACTGCTTTGTTAATTCATCTGAAGGCTTGAAAGCAGGGAAGGATTAATCATCCTGTAAGCTTCACAAGAAACAGGCTGAGGAGTGTCATTACTGTCCCCAGGGTGTGTAGGTGCCACCAGCCATCATGGGTGGAAGCACTTGGTCCAGACAACACAGACACTTTCACTGCTCTCAGCAACAGTCAGACTGGCCCAAATTCACAACTCGCACCCTGGTCGCAGCTTTGCCTTGTACTTCGGCAGCTGGCACTACTAACCAGCAGCCAGCCAGGACACACAGACCCAGTGGGACAAGCCAGCCAGAGGGGAAACACCACAGGGTGTCCACTCTGTCCCACAGCTGGCCACCCCAACACCACCAGCAGCGTCCCAGTTTTGCAGCAGTACCATGAAGCTGGTCGCAAGCCCCACCAGGTGTCAGAGGCATGCCATGCGATTGCAGTGTCCTCATGCTGTGGGGCTCAGCCCAGGCTCGGCCACTCCTGCCGCGTGGCTGCATGCGTCCCTCTGGGGCACTAAGGCGGGAGGGAAGCACCCCCAGCCCAGCAGCAGTCCTCCTGCTCACTCAGAGAGCAGAGACACACTGCACACACCTCCATGGGTCCTCCACCGAGAAGGGCTCTACATCTCCTAAGCAAGGGTGGCAGGAAGACTTGCAGACCCCCACAGTGTGCAAATTCCTGGTTCTGCTGCATGTCCTCAGGAAGTCCCCAAAACCACATTTCTGTGCCAGCACCATCAGAGGTTGCAGTGGTCCAGCCCAGCACTACACAGGAGGTCCAACACCAGCTCCAGGATGAGTGAAGAAATCTAAGAGAATACTTCTGGTCAGGACCTGTTAATTACATGTTTCACATCCAAGGGAAGATGTAGACAAAGGTAAGCCACTATATGCTCTTTTTGAAGGAGGGGGAGAAAAAAAATCCACACCAAAACAAACAAGCAAACAAAACCTCACAAAACATTTATAAAATTCTTCTTTACTGAAATATGAAAAACAGGTTCTTAGCACCAAATTAAGCTTAACAGGAAAACATAAATACACATTTCTGGACCTTCCCTGATGCTTCCTTTACAAATATAATCAATTACAAGTGCTGTCACAAGTTAAAGGAGCATTCAGCTAAATGGAGGAAAAAAATACGCTGATGGCCCTAAGATCCAACTGACAAGTCTTTTCAGGTCTGCTCTGAACCAAAACCAACTTCCTGGAGATTTAAATTATGAGTAAAGAAATACTCTTTGCTTAATCCTGTTTTGGAAGCAGGACAGAAAGTACTATAACAAACCTAGCACCTGAACCCACCAGAAGGCATCTAGCTACCATATGCCTTTCCTGGAGATTAGCTGCTCAACACACCCACCTCTTCTTCAAGAAGACCTTTGCTCCACTGTGCATACAGTTGTGGGCAGGAGTCAGGAACATGCTGTGCCGTGGCTGCTCCAACATGTCCTTATATCCCTCCCTCAGTGTAAGCCACTAACTCACTAAAATTGTCTGTAATACACACCCTGTTTCAGAACAGCCGTTTGCACCGAGCTCTTGAGAGAAGCCACCAAGGATGGCTACTTCAGCTTCCATCTGCAACGTAAAGAAACCTTCTCACAGCACAAAGAGGTCTCCAGGAGGCATGTAACACACAGCACTTGTCAGCTATAGTGCAGAGCACCTTGCCTTTCCAGCAGATCAGCATTTAGGGGACAATGAAATTTTTGTCTGGTTCTTAAAAAAGGAGCTCAACGTACAGTCCCTCCCCTCCCATTTAACAAAAGCCTATCGGAGATGCTTCCAGTGCAGAAGAGAGCTCAAAAAGGCTCCAGCTGAGCAGCACAGGGATCACAGCCACCAGATCACCACCACCTCCCACCACAAAGCATATTTTGCACTTGGACATTTGGATAGGGAAATAAACATAGGTGCCAGCAGGAGGAGTGCTCCCTGGTCCCACACAGCCACAAACCACAGTCTTATCCACGCCACAGCCTTTGACTCCCCCTGCATCCTACATACATGAGGTCCAGAGGCAGCACATTCCCCACCAGGCTCCCTCCCAATACTCCACTAGGATGGATAAAGACGAACCCACACTGCATTTTAGCACAGGTTTACAATCTAAACAAGAGTGGTAGAGAAGATGCTTCAAATCCAAACGAAAAGCTTCCAAAATAAGGCAATACAACACAATCACACAGCTGACATCCATGAATATCCATTAACACTCAAACTGAAGAGAACCCAATGGGCTATATGCTCCCTGTCCTTGCCAACACCTCATCTTTGCAAGACTTCTTCCATACAAGCAGACTACCTGAAAGGAAAACAGATTCTGGCAGTCTCTGCGTGGCAAGAGTGATTTTAACAAACCTATGGTGGCTGTGCCCTTGCTAAGCTGTGCAGAACCCAAGAACACAAGTGCTACAACCACATGGGATAATAACTACTTGCAGAAACACAGCAACAGCTCAGCGCTTTTTTGCAATGAAGATACCTTTCCTCACCTGCTTTTCAAGGCAGATGTCAATTATCAGCTTTACACTCTGCAGAACCTTAATGTGATCCTACAGACACATTCACCAGCCTATCTTATGACTTTTCAAATTATGGAGATGAGCCTCCAAAGGACCTCTTTTCCTCACCCCTTATACTCCTTATGATCTGGGCTACTTTGAATAGCTTATATGCTTTAGCAGCAAGGGCTGTATTTCTCTGTAGACTTCACGTATGGCTATAGCTAGTGAGCACACATACTTTATAGAGAAAATATTAAGTCAAGACTTCAGTAAAACAGCTACCTAGACTTTCTGGGTTATTCTGAATCCTTTGAACAGATCTGAAATTCATTTCTGATTACCTCCAGAGTTCAGGAAAGTTTTGCTCAGATCAAGATCTATACTGCAGAAAGCTGCTCCACAGCACAGAACAGTCTAAGCACACTCAGTAAACAAAGCACATCCTTAAAGCATTCAATGCACTGCAAGAACCTCAGATGAAGCTCCATGCATGCAGCAAACACACTACTCCTGCCCTCCACCTGCAGTGCCCCTGGGACAGCAGGTAGCCAGCAGTAAGCCACAGCCCACAAAATCTACCACGAACAGCACTTAGCCCATGAGCCATGGCTCCATCACTCCTTTAAGCATAAGTGTGATTATGAACCTTAACCGTGCATTACCTCTGCAGACAGGGAAACCAGCTGCAAGGGGCAAAGGCCAACAAAACAGCCTCCGAGACATTCACTGAACCACTCTTTTTTGCAGCAAGGAAAGACATGATCATTATTAAGGACTTTCCTTCTAAATTTTATAACTTGGTCTGAAATCCTTAGTACTCACACTGCACTAGGCTGAACCCCCTTGGCCTACCAACGCCCAACCACGAAGCTGGATTGAACCAGACACCCACGGCCGTGCACACTGACAGAGCACACAGACAGCTGTGTGAACAGCTACAACAGTATCAACCACCCTTCCTCACCCCCAAAACCAGATCCTGGTGTTGGTTTGACAAACACATGTGTGTTCTTGTTTCTGTCATTCATAAAAGAGCAGCACAGTAAAAAGACTGGGAAATGAAGAGACAGTAGGGTTGGTTGCTTGGCAGTTGTTTTTACAGCATTAAAGCTATTCTTACTTACCAACAAAATATTGCAAACATTGTAGCTCCCTTCACAACCATTGCAGTGCCCATGAACTACTTGGAGTTATATTCTACTACAATGCATAAAATATACCCTATACTTTTCCCCCTAGATTGTTGTTTCAGAATTGATCACATACAAGACCAGATCATTGTAATTCCTTCTTATTTTGCCACATTTGTTACAGAGCAAGAAAATAAAGCTGTTCTCCCAAACTCATCACGTTTGGAGGCACAAGAACTACTGGATTTAAAATATGCTGGTTCATGTTAGTGGTAATCAGATTCTTCAGTTTGAAACATGACTAGGCAGATGTCTTCGACAGCACGAAGATTCTCCAGTTTAGAGTTCAGATGCTGCAACAGACATCTCAAATTTCAACCATAAGTTTCCCATTAATATTTAGGAAAAAGACGACAAAGAAGATGCAAGCATAAATCCACTTTGTGTTCTTGCACTTGATCTTGGAACATTTCCTTCACAGGTGGCATACAATGGGATTTTATCATGCAAGAATTACAACACTGTACCTACTGGAAGTGCGATTACAATTAAGATGTATGCAAACAGCTGCTTAAAGTCACAGGTTTTGTTATTTTTATCTTACCCAAACACCATGAAACAGGCCCTGCTTAAACGGCCTCTGATTCTAGTCCTTTGACACAACCTGCACTGCTTAATGATGCAGAGCGGCAGAAGGGAAAATGAACCTTTTTACCTTAACACAAAGTGCGATATCAGTTACCAGACCAGTGCTGGACAAGAGGTCTAATCTCCCTGCGTTCCCATTTGATATGGGGAAAACAGGCTTTTGCACCTCCCAGACTCACACTTGCACCATGTTTTTGAAGAACAATAACAACAAATTCTGATCTTCACCAGGAGCCATTCCTTGTGGTCCCAAGATGACACATAAGAATAGATACAATACACAGGGCAAGAGGATGAGATTTAAGAGCATTCCTCTCAGACAGCAGCTCTAATAAACTTAATCAATTTCTGAAGCTGTCACGACATGACCACCATTTTTCTACTCACAGATCACCTGTTCAGCAGTCAGCTTTTCAGCAATAACACTCACTTTCCTAGCAAGACATTGGGCTGATGCCCTAGTCCCATTTCAGCCAAAAAAAAAGTCAAAACAAACACAAAGATTGACAAAGAAAAGACCTAGGCAAAGAACATCTGCTAAGTAGATGCTGCAACACACCAGGTAGGCTTTGGGAACACATACAGATTTACAGCAGGGCATGACAGGGTAGGCATAGGTGTCAAATAAATGCTAAATAAGTGTCTAGGTATAAACACCAGGAGTTTACCTCTCCTGGTTTGGATCCAAGAGCAAAGTTGCTAATGGGATGACTAATGGGATCTCACAATTACAAAGGCCGGGGGGAGGCACTATTCAGCTTAAGTACAGGAAGGTACTAAGTGGTTTTATTTATGAAAGTATTAAGCGTTTGTATGTATTCTGAATGCAAAGCTGTACGCACAGGCTTCACGCAAGAAGACTGAACACAACAAAACCCACCTGAACCTTCCAATAAGCCTGTTTCTTCCATTTATAAAAACTCACAGACATGGCTTGGGCAGGCAGAAATAGGTCTGCATCCACATTCAGCAGGGAGATGGGGGCTTTACTGACTACCTTAAACATAACAGGAGTTTCCAGGATGCTCCACTACATCCCTAAATCCTCTCCAATATTTGGGCTCCTGCTTTCTCTGTTGAAAAGCACTGCAAGCCAGCAGATTCCACAGTCACAGACAATTTCCACCCCCTATCGCCTCATGCCCTGTCCCAGGAGTCAAGGATAAGCTTTTGGACCATCTTTTACCAGATTTCCAATCTGGCCACCTCTCCATACTCCCACCTCCTTCACAGAAAACACATAATGCAAAGCACAACAAAGAAAATCAGCCAGTTATTCTAGTGAGTTTACAGCAACACTACCTTGTCCCAAGTAAGACAAAGGTACGTTTTGATGCAATCACAACACTGTCCAAGAAAGCGACTAAACCTTCTTTGGATTTAAACCTCTTCAGGAGAAGGATTTTTCACTTCATTTAAACTGTTCCTTGAAGTGAAAGACACAGACTTTACAGAAATCTCATATGGATGGACACAAGAGACACGAAACGTCCTGGAGGACACCGTGCCATGCGCCTCATAACAGAAAGCATTACCTGTCCTCAGGTGATCCAGACCCAACCAACATGCAAAGGGACCAGACAAGCTGGCAGCACCACCAGGGAACCTCAGTCTCCCAGGAATGGCTGTAATTTCAGGAATGTTAACAATTATCCTCATATTGACACAGGTCACAAGGGAAGTCTCCCCATACACCTCCACAGACACTGTCATCAGGACTCCATTCATTCCTGCAATGTGTTTTACACTGCGCAGGCACTGCAGCTGAAAACAAACAAGCCTTGCATTGAAGGATGAAAAAAAAAGATGATATTTAACATAGTTTTCTGTCCTATGTGACACCCCTGACTTCAAGTCACTCCAACCTGCACTTCAGCAACAAGCAGAAACGTTACTCATATTTTTTTCCAGAGCAGAGATCCACTGCAGAGCACTGCTCTGTTGCAGACACATGTCCACAGGAGACAACAACTTAAAATATTCTTCAGCAGAACTCTTAAACCCAGAACTCATCCAGCAAACAGATAAAAACTCAGGGCAAAACTCACTGAAGGTGAGGAAGCACTTCATTCTGGACCCATTTGTTTGGGGCTTTTGAAGAAGGTCACAGTGGCACCGAATATCTAACAGCGCCTCATTCAAACCACGCATCTCAAAGCAGGAGTAACACTGCTGAAGAGAAAACCCGGTCCTAAAAGCCCCACATCACAGCCAGGCCAACACATGGAGCTCCCAGTGCCTTCAGGGAGGAGAGAAACATCAATGTCATACTCCCAGCACAGGAACACGGACGACAGTATATGAGCAACACAGCACGTCATTGACAGTCATTCACACTGGCAAACTGAACAACTCCCTCTGCTTCTAGGAGATGATCTATCTGATACAGCTTTTCAAGAAACTGCTAAATCCCATTGTCAAAATTCCCCTGGGACAGGTACTAAGCCAAACTAGAGGGTACTTCGGCTCTTTCTTCCCTACAGATGTGGAGAAGTTAAGAGGCTAAAATCCTTACAATTGAGAGTTTAAGAAGATCTCAGTTTTCCTAGTTTCCAGGGTGAACCAAACTGCCATGCTGCCTCACTAAGCACGCTGGTTTTACTGAAACTCATACTCATGGTTTTTATTACAAGTCCCTTTTGTCCTTCACAAACATAAATCCTCCACCTATGGCTGCTACCTTTGATAAAAGTAATAAATCCAGAGTTGGCACACCAGAACAGCATCCTCTCTAACACTCGATCACGTAAGCACAGAGAGTATTCTCACTCTGTGACCCATTTTTTTGCTGTTTACTTTTGGAATGCAGAGATATGCATATTGCTCAATTGCGCTGCCACTGCAATAAACACCAGAGCTCACACACTGCTCTTGGTAGTATCTGCGTTTGGGCCAAAATGAGGAGAGCCAGCGTGTCTGTAAAGGGTCAGACACAGCCAAGCCTGAGCCCTGAGAACACTTCATCTGTGGTTTTGCACAGGATGGGCAGCACTGCCCTTCACCGAGAGAGCACACACATCTTGTCATACCACAGCGAAGCATTTAACCCCAGAGCTTACTTTTCCTCCCACAAAAATAACTACACGAGTACAAAGCACCTTTTTTTACTGCTACGGCTGCACCTCGGCCAGGGCATGAGCTATTTCAGCTTTTAGAAGTCACAGACCTAAAAGAAACAGACCTAGAAGGAATAATTACAGGATGTAAGAACCCCGGGCCTTAAATCAAAACACATTTGTTAGTTCAAGATAAAACTCACAACTGAAGTCTCGCAACAGTGGCGGCTAAAGCGTCCTGCTGAAGCCTGTGAAGGTTTAGGGAGGGGTGGGCTCCTGTTTAAACTCCCCTCAAATCTCAAAGTTCCAGCGCATAAATAAGTTGCGGAAAGTCCGAAGCCAATTCAGAGCCTCCCGCCCTCCCTTCTTCCCTCCTCCCTCTTCCAGCCAGGATGCAGCAAAGACAGCGCAGGAACACTCAGTCCAGCCTGAGAAGAATAAACCGGAGCCCGCTCCCCCCCTAAATTTCCCTAAAACCCCTACGTTCCAGCGCATAATAAGTTAATAAGAATAAGTTACAGCAAGTCCGAAGCCGGCTCCCCCCGAGGCAGCTCTCCTCTCCTCCCCCCGGGCCGGGACGCAGCAAAGGCGGCGCGGGAGCCGCCGGTGCCGGCCTGGGGAGGGAAGGGGAGCGGCGGGGGGGGGGGGGGTCCCCGCTGCGGCCCCGGGGGCTCCCGCGGGGGTCTCTGCCCTTACCTGCGGCCGCAGCCCCGGGGCGGCCGCGGCTCCGCGGGCTCCGGGCGGCCCCGCGGTCGGGGCGGGGCGGGGCGGGGCGGGGCGGGGCGGGCGGCGGCGCCTCGGGCTGATTGGCTCGCGCCGCGGTCACTCGGCGCCGGGCGGGGCGGGGCGCGCGCGGATCCCGCGCCTCGGGTCGCGGGGACCCTGGTGGGGGGCAAAGAAACCTCTAAGCCCGTGCAGCCCCAGCGCCCCTGCCCACCGCTAAACGGTGTCCCTGCCTCAGCACCTCGTCTTCCCGTCTTTTAAACACCCCCAGGGATGGTGACTCAGCCCCCTGTTCCGGTGCCTGACAACCCTTTCGGTGAAGAAATTTTTCCTAATGTTCAGTCTAAACCTCCCCTGGGGGAGCTTGAAGCCCATCCCTTCCATGCCATCACTTGTTACCTGGGAGAAGAGGCCGGCACCCACCTCTCTGCAACGTCCTCTCACACTGTTGTAGGCAGTGATGAGGTCTCCCCTCAGCCTCCTCAAGGATAAACAACCCCAGCTCTCTCAGCCGTTCCTCATAAGGCCTGTTCTCCAGCCCCTTCACCAGCTTCGTTGCTCTTCTCTGGACACACTCCAGCACCTCAGTGTCTTTCTTGTGGTGAGGGGCCCAGAACCGAACACACTATTTGAGGTGCAGTCTCACCAGTGCCAAGTACAGGGGACAATCACTTCCCTGGACCTGCTGGTCACGCCGTTTCTGATACAAGTCAAGATGCCATTGGCCTTCTTGGCCGCCTGGACACACTGCTGGCTCATGTTCATTCAGCTGTTGACCAACACCCCAGGTCCTTCTCTGCCAGGCAGCTTTCCAGCCACTCTTCCACAAGCCATTGCTCCTTGGGAAGGGAAGGAGAGCTGGGTGCAGCTCCCTGAGAAGCAGGCCAAGTTCTGCCTGTGGAAGGAGATATCCCACCTCCCGCCAACTACCACAGCAATGCGAGGATCGGCTGCCTCACATCCCACCCCTAAATCCAGCCATGCCCTACGCCTCTTGCATGGTAAACTGCCCACAGAATCCTGAGATACTGCTCCTTCAGTCATCTAATGGCCTCAAGTTGCACCAGGGGAAGTTTAGATCAAATATTGGGAAAAGTTTCTTTACTGGAAGTGTGGTCATGCACTAGAACAAGCTGCCCAGGGAAGTGGTGGAGTTTCCTTCCCTGGAGGTGTTCAAAAAGCATGTAATCGTGACACTTTGGGGCATGTTTTAGTAGGCATAGTAGTGTTGGACTTTATGATCTTAGAGGTCTTTTCCAACCTTAATGATTCTATGATTCTAACCAGTGCAGTTGGGGGCTCAGATTTCTGGCCAGGTCCAGCCAACTGGCTCTTCAGTTTGTTTTGAATTGACTCAAAACATTTAGTTTCTGAGCTTTTCCTCCCATCCTCTCTCCAAGGGCTGGGTTAGAGAAAGCCCTTGGTGTAATGTTTTTGTATGTGGAAAAAATGATTTAGTTGTGCTTCCTTTCTGACTGTAACTTCTAAAAAGAGTGGATGTTTCCATTCAGAAGCATGTGGAAAGTAAATATTTCAAACTCGATACAAAACCAGGAGTGTACCAGTTGCTGTTTAAGTAGAGATTGCAAAGAGGTCAAGTCAATTCAGAACAGTTTTTCCTGGCTAATTACGGGCCTGCAGTGCTGGTCACACAGCTGTAGTGTGTCTCAGGTTAAACAGGGGCCCCAAGTTTTAGACTGATACCAAAAATATCACCAAATAAAACTCTTTAAGGCTCATTTTGGGGTTTTAGAAAGCAAGCATTCTTTATCAGACCCGTGCAACACACGGGAGTAATCTCCATCAATCGTGTGCAACAAGACAAAGGCTAGTTACAGAATATATTTCCCACTTACATGCATACATATAGTTTCTCCCAGAAATCTTATTCTATTACTTTCCAACATCTAATTTTGATGTTATGAAACTTTGGTCAAAACAGTCAAAACTCTTGCTAATTTGGAGCTGGCTCCATCTCTCTGTTTGACCTTGCCATTTCAGATAAGACGAAAACTCCAAAAAGGTGATTACAGAAGAAATGGCATCTGTTCAGCACAGATCACACTGAACACAAGACGTAATCATTTTCAAAGAAAGAACAGTGTCTGAAAAACACCATTTTAAAGAAAACATGCTATCAGAGAAAGAAAACATGCTGTCAGAAGGATATTCTGTCTAACTTTCAAAAACCACAACTACTTAAAAAAATGTAACTGTATTTTAGCTTAATTCAAAATATTTCACTTTGAAATATTCCACGTATTGTATCAAGACTAGAAGAAAAGAAATCTGTGCAGCCATGTTATTAAAAATACCTGATTTTCTTTGGTGTCTTCTATTTCTAGCACTTCTGTTTCAAAACTTTACTGGCTAGCTATGTTTTTCTATGCTGTAGCACCAGTTTCTACAATTGATCTTTTTAACCCATGTTCTCTAATCCTTGTAAAACCTCCTGTAAATGTTGCCAGTTTGCTGTCAGCTAATGGGTAAATGCTAGCACCACGCTGAATAATAGGGCACCCGCGTCTAGCGCTTGATCCTTCCTGACATGACTGGAGTTGAACTGGCCCATTAACAAACACTTGGAACAAATATTGATCCCCACTGAAGTCAAATATTCATCAGTCTTTGTTTTCAGAATTGACTGTTCTGTTAATTCCATTTTTTACACTTTAATTAACCTTTAATTCAGAAAGTGGAGATTCTTACTAAAGAATGCAGAAGGGCTTCGTCAGTCAGGATTGTGTACAAGTGAGATCTCTCAGCAAACAGATCTCAGCTGACAGAACATTTCAAATAACTGTTTGAATTCTTTCATAAATGAAAATGCCTTTGCGAGTTAAGACAAATCTCTGATAAGGCTTTATGGCTTTCTTATCTCTCATCTCCCAAAATAGCTTAGCCTTTTTTTGCTCCAGGCTGGTTTGCACGGAAAGGTTGATTTTCTCCACCTTTGTGAGGCAGCCTCTGAGAAGGCAAACATCTCCCTCATTCATCCCACAAAGGCTGCAAGAGGTTACGACAAGTAAGAGTATTTTCCAACATTCTTCACTGCTTGAGGAGTTGAAGGGAAAGAGTTTTTCCCTCTCTTTGCAATGGGAACTCATACTGATTCAGTGGTTACAAATCAATAAATGGCATTAAGCCTAGTATTTCAAGAGCTGTCAGAGGCATTTTGAAGGCACAGAAAAGACTCTCTTACATTATCTTCTTCATAGGGATATGGTCTTGCAGCACAGTTATTTTTCAGCTGGAACAGGAGCATGAGCAGGCACACTCCAAGCCTCTGAGATCACTGGCACAAAGCAGTGTCTGTGGTCAGGGATGGAGGCATGAGCAGACTATGTCTCCCACTGACAGTGGTTATCAGACGAAGCCCCTTGCAAAACAGCAAAGAATAGCACTCTTATTAAATCTGCAGCGCATTTGTTCTTTGGTTTTGCCTGTGCCTCACTGTTGAGTGATAAATACAGTGCAGTTTTTAATGCAGTTGTCCTTACTACATTGTCACAACCTTTACTATATAATTTTATACAGTTTAAATGACTCACCTTGGTTAATGGAGAGTGTTACTGACTTGTAGCGATCCAGGTTTCAATTTCCTCTGATTTTAGCAACACGATGGTCATTAGCCCCATGCCTCAGTATCAGTGCTAGCTCACAGGCAGGACCCTGAAATACAGTAACAAGCCATGTACATCACAGCAAAGTTTAATCAATTTTTTAAAAAAAAAATTCAGCAGCTTGTTGGGCCCAAGCAGATTTCCTTTAGACCGAACCCAGTCCCCAAAAACAGCAGCTGAAAGAGCCGAGGGATCTCCTTCTGAAAGGGCAGTGATTTCACACCCAGGCTGTGCACCTCTTTTGTTTCAGGACAGCTCAGACGGTGGATTCAATGAGTCGCTCTCCTCCTTCTCAGCTAAATTAACCCCGGAGCAGAGCCAGGGTGTCCTCAGGTCAGGTCTCCGCTACTGAGTCTCCTGGCACAGTTGTGTCAATCAGAGCTGTGATGAGATAAGATCCTTTGAAGGCAGAGCTGTGCCAGCAAAAGCACCTTGTGCAGATATGGGTATAAGCACAGAAAATAGCACTTTTGTCTGGGTAGCTTATTTCACTTGAGGAAGCTGGAATTTACTCTCCCATCAAAAAGCACAGTGTACTGTTTAGAAGTTGCATCTACCTTGGCAATGTCTGCTCTTCTGACCAACCACTGTAGCTCCGCTGGCAAATCTGACCTTAGTTGCAGCTACTTGAAATATCCTGACTGTTAAGAACTGAGCAGAACTAATTGTTTTAGCCAAAACCTCAAGTATGACACTATGATCAGTCCTAGGACAAAGCACTGCACAAACAGTTTCTAGCTGTCAAATCAATAATTTAACCTTCTTCTTCATATTTATGTTCCCTTCCAATTCCTTCCTAAAAAGGAGAGGAGGAGAGATTCAGTTTCAAGAGGATCGACTTAATCCACAGCAGCCTAAGTACAAAATACCCCCAAACTGTACCCTCCAGAACAAAGTTCTGACCTCAGCTATTCATCCCTGAGTCTTCCTACAGACAAGGTTTTGAAAACACTGTAAGCAAAGCACTGCATAGTGACTCTACCGCTGACAGAAGGGATGCTGTGCTTGCCAGACAGATCTGCTCAGGGCTGAAGTGCTTCATGTGATCAGTTTCTCTCCAGAACAGATAGCTTAACCCCTGAAGAAGGAAGAAGGCTATTTAAGAAATCACTACTCTGTCGCTGTGTATGGGATTGTTTCAGGTCCTAATCCTCTACAGGCCTGAAAGCCTCCATCTGCAGTATATGGTGAGGCTGCAGTGGGAGGAGGCAAAGCAAATCACCTTTCCATTTGGGAATCTGTGATCTAGGGGTTAGTAGTGAAATCCCAAAGATTGGATAAAACTCAGTCTCCCAGAAAGAGCTAAAGCAAAGATGTCATTTCACACTTGTGTTGTCCATGCTGTCTTTTGTCTTTGGTAGGTGTGTGGTGTGGCCAGCGAGATGACCCGTCTTGTGTATCTTATCTGGAACCTTATGCAATCAGTCCCTGAAAACCAAAGAAAAGCAAACCAAGTTCTTTCTCGAATGGGCAGGAAAGCTTCCCTTCATACACCTATGAGAGTGAGAAAGTTAACTAGCTGCAGAAACTTCTGCAGCCTCAACACTGAGAGGAGCCTCAGTAATGTGTCAGCATGTATCTGGAAATCACAAAATATAGTATTACTAAAGAGAAGAGGATGTATGTTTTATGTAAAATATGAGCACAGAAAAACCTCCTGGCAAGAGCAGCAATCACAACAGGCTTGGCTGGAGGAATCTGTACAAGTTCAGTGGCAACAGCAGGACTATTGAAAAGACTGAGTGTTCCAGATTAGTTTTGTCTTCCCATTATTCTGAATGATTGCTGTCCTTAAAAGCCAGAAAAGAGAGTTGGAAAGTTTTACATTCTTAAAATTCTGCAGGCCTACAAACACTATTTTCCTCTCCCTGGATGTCTCCCAGTCACTAACTTAGCTGTCAGCGTCCCCTCACTGGGGGGAAATACTCATTAGGTTTGTGCACATGCAATTTTCACAGCGTTCTCTTGATTTCTTTGTCAGCAGATAATTCTTATACTTACATTCTGGAGTGGCTTTCTGGTGTGCTCACTAAAGATGACTACATGATCAAGAGCTAGAGAGAAGCCTTTGGATTAGCTGGTGTGTTTACTTTCAGACACAGGAAAAAAATGTTCAACAACTTTGTACTGTAGCATTAGTCAGAAACTGGCATATAGGTAGCAATGTTAATTTTTACTGACAGATTTCACTGTGGAATGAACAAATAAGCACATCTCCACTGAAATCACACACACAGCTTGCACAATGATCAGCCAACAAGGCAAATACCCAAGTTTATGAAGTACTGCAAAATGTTATCAGAGGAAAGCAGGCAGCGTGGATGCTGTGGGACATAACAAACAGTGAACATTTCTCCCGGTGCCTACTGAAAACCCTGCCAGAAACTCAGTTTGTAGCACCTGCCTAATCTGAAGGAGAATTCTCTTCTCTGCATCTATGCCTGACCAGTAATGACACCCTACACTTAAGCTTCTGTGCCCCAGCTCCTAGGATAACTCTCACTACTTGCCTTCTACTAATTTTGGAGTCATACCGCTCCATTTTGTGTGGCTCTGCTTACATACAGATATGGTATTATTAACTTTTGGTTCCTTTCATAATGACTTTCACATTCCCAGTCCCTAAGGTAATGTATGATTTTTTTTTCTTTTTTATCTCAGCTTCTCCTACACACATTTCTTGGTTCAATTTGTTCTTAGCACCAACTTCTAGACTGCATTGTAAGGAAAAACTAGCGGTGCTACTGAACAGTCTTTTTAGAGTTCCACTAAAATTAGGCTTACAGGCATACTCAAAAGCCTTCCAGCAGGGCCCTCCAGCAAGTAAAGCACTAGTGCAGCGATAAAATGCCTTTCTTAAGAGACTTTCAAATACTGCATACTACTGCGTGGAAGTTGTTCTCTCCTCAGTGTCAGTGAAAAAAACAAGGGATGAAAAGGTGAAGGATGTATCTCAGTTTGCAGTGTAGCAACTTACAGAGTCTCCTGAGGAAATGTGAGCATACTGGGGCTTTTGCACAATATAGAGTAGCTGAATAGCTGCATTTGCACCATCCAGTCCCTCTGCCACACAGCAGGCAAAAGCAACCATGGTGCTGTTCCAGCCCCACTTCCAGGGCTGCAGATATCTCCGCCTGGCACGCTGTAGACATAACTGCAGTGACTCTCTCCAGATCACACAATGAGTCAGTGTTAAAGCTAGCTCAGTCAGCCAGCCTCTACGCTCATGCTTCAACTGGCCTTCAGGAGGGGAAAACAGCATTGATTCAGACATTCCTTAAATACTAGGGCTGAGGATGAAGGCAGCAGCATCCTGACTAGATGAGAGCAGGAACTGTGTTTGCTTCCCATTTCCAAGAGCCTGGGATATGTGCACCTTGTTTGTTCCTGGACTGACTTCTTTGGAAATGCGTTTTGCTGGTGACTCATTGAGGGGGGAAACAACGCCTGGGTCCCAGACTGAGTCATCCCTGCTGGGTCAGGTTAGGAAGGGATGCTCTCAGGTGGCAAGCACCAAGCAAGTTAATCATTTGAAAGTACTAAAATCTTCTGCTCTAGAGAAACAAGAGGCGCTAAGCAAAATCTTAAAGGCTGACTAGGATAGTGACCAAGCTGTCTTGGCATATCCGTCAACATGCTACTTGTCGTACTCTAAGCAAAGCGACAGTCAACCATGAAACAGGGACTATTTTATTCTATAAGAAAGAAGACTGAAACATGGAAAATACAGCTCAGAGGGAGCACAAGGAGGTGGTGGTCAACAGTGTAGCTACTATCAGTTTTGGTCTCCCTCTCCAGAGGAATTCACCTTAGGAATGAGGACAATAAAGCTTTCACTTGTGGAAGACATCTATTTTAATCTTTGTTCTCCACATCACTTGTGAGCCCTGTCTGTTTGTGTTAAGGGTAAGTAGAAGAAGAGACAAAGGGATTTTGTTTAAGTGGGGAGTAAGTCATCTGATTTAGCATGGCTGACATGAGCAGTTTATAAATGGAACTTCTCTAAACCTATAGAACTAAGAAAATTTTTACGTTTTTTACCTAAAATAATTTGAGGACCTTTCAGGAGAGAAACAATGGGAAAAAATAATATCACACTGACATTCTTATCAAAAGGCATGCGGGGATAAACAGTATTTCAGTTATCTGAAATTTCAAGTGGAGTAGTTGCCTCTTCCCATTACAAAAGTATCTGAGTATCTTATTGAAGTTATTACAGAGACAATTTAAATCTAGACGTCAAAGTGCTTTTCCAGATTGCATTTATTCAGCAGCATCTATATTAAGGCTGGTTAAATATTTTAATTTCCATCCCAGGCAAAGTGTTGATTTTGACATTTTGAGGGAAACATTTGATATGAAGAGATAAATATTTAGGTTTTTAATGAAATGAAATATCCCAATAACATCGGCTAAGCAAATTAATATGAAAAACAGGATAAGAATATTCAGGTTTTTCATGGGAATGCACAAATGGGTTTGCCCACCATTTAGCCTGGTCAAAGCAGTGCTGACCAAGTAAGGAGGTGAAGGCTGGGATGAATGCACAGTGGCAGGCAAAGAGCAGGGGAGTGTTGCCAGGCTGTGGGACCATTCTGCCTTGTTGAGCTATATCTTCTGCATTTGTTTTAAGCATCCTGCTGTCACTGCAGCTCCTTCATAGAGACAAAACGGATAGGCTGGATGCAACACAGCTTGCAGAGTGATCGGGCTTGTGAATGATGAAAGGTTAAACACATGCAAAAGAAAAAGCAAAGCATCGAAAACAGGCAAGCATGATAGAACAATAAAAGGGTGAATAAGCCAATATATGTCTCAGATGAGATTAATTATACTCTGAGCCTAATCTTGCTGAAGATGGAAGGCACATCTCCTCTGGCAGCTTGGTTTCATGAAAACACCTGTGGCTGTCAAGTCTGGATGGCTAAACACCTTTGTGCAAAAAGGTTTTACTATTCCTATTAGCTCATTAAAGCACAATTTGCTAATGCACAAGCATGAGAGCTGGGATCCTAATGCACAAGCATGAGAGCTGGGATCCTTCGTCAGCAGACCTGTTGTGGCGGTTTTGTCTTTGTGCCAAAAACTTCTGAGAACATCTTTAAAGAGACAGCCCTCTGTTAATCCAGATAACAGTGTGCCATGCACTGCAGGTTTCATCAAGACCTCTGAGAGCTGAAGATTTGTTTCAATGAGAACAGTTACGTTCATCTTCTATAAAAATGTTTCTGGTTGCTAAAATAATTGTTTTGCCTTAAAAAAGTTCTTAAAGAAAGATTCAGAGTTACTGATCAAAGTTATTGTCGTTTCTTCTCAACATCTGTGGGTATTTCTTCTAATCTGGGGTTAGCTAAAGAACTATCTAAATGTGTCCAAACAACTTACTCTCCAGTTCTCCATATTCAGACAGCTTCTTGTGTAACTGTACGCAGCCTTGCTGTATTTGTACACTAACTGCCTTAAAATTCAAACAAAAGTGTCAGGAAGTTCAGATATGAGGCCATTAATTCATGTACAAAACACATTCACGGAACATTTCAAAGAAGTATCAATCCATTTTAGGTATCCAAGGAATGAAGCTTCCGCATTTAAGATAAAACAGGAGTCACAAGTAACCATTATCTTTTGACAAGTGTTTTGCAAACATAGATGTCCCCCTTAATCTTTGGAAATTACTTTAGACTGCATGATATCTAAATATCTTGTTTTCTTTTAAAGTATATGCATATACTTATACACATATATATGTAAACACTTAAGCTGAATTAGTTAATAATTCAATAGCCTACATAAGATGTAAGCCTATTTAAAATAAACCATAAAATTCTTACACTGAATATTAAAACATAAGTTTAATATATATTTTTTTAATTAAAGAAATTAAATTCAAGGTGAAAGCCATAAACGTTTGCTGGTAAAGCTTTAAAGAATGTAAAATCACTGAACTGATGGAACTAACATCTGAACATCTGGAACATGAATTGGCTGAACTGAACCAGCTTTTGATAAAAGTGATTTTTCTGCATGTGCAGAAAGAATATTGGAACTGAACAAGTTGAGTAATCTGAAACAGAAATAGCAATAAGTTCAAAGCTGAGAAACTAACAGGGAACTGAACACCAAAAAGCTCATGTTCCTTGCTAAACTGTGAAATCTTTGAGGGACGCTGTGATCAGCAGCAAGCATTTCAATTCACCAGCTGCAAATGAACCTTCTAAAACAGTTACGTTTTAATGAAAAATATAGGATGATGAACTTTGCTTTGTTTCTTCTGTGGACAGCATACTTGTAATTGTCTGTGTGGTTAGTTGAAAATACTGAAGGAGAGAGCGGGTTTGAACATTGTGTGTGCTCTGAGAACCGAGCCATGACCAGAGCCAGAGGCTGAATGCGTGGGGCACCCACCCAGGCTGCTTGGAAGCACTAAGCTTCCATCCCTGCACAAGGGCACTGCAGGGGTAAAACCCTTGCCACGTCAGTTCTCTGTTTTCTCATTCCTACATAGGATGAGTATATATATACACACACATATGTATATATATTTTTTTTTTTAACTCCTTTGGCCCTGGCTTAGCTCAGTTATTTTTGGGATGGTATTGGCAGGTTGGCTTTTGGCTGGCTTGTCTTCTATTTCCTCCTACAGCCCATGCTTGTTTGAAGTCTCAGGACCCATATGTGTTAAGTAATAATGCCTTTGTTAGGAGAGAATGAATTTTTAAATGAATATGTGAGACACACACCTCTAGAAGAGGTTTATGAAAAATGCATTTTCTCCAGCAGCAGGTGGTGGCTCAGTGAGGCAGGGAATGGGGGTTGTAACCACAGTTAATCACATCCCCAGAACTGGGATGGCAGAAAGTGAACTACTGAAAGATTCCATCAGCAATGGGGGGGTGGTGGCTCAGGAATACCAGCACTTCGCCTGGGACCTGCCACACCACCTCTCTGCCCAGCCAGCCTCCAGGGGCTTCCTGACCCTGAGGTTACCCTCTCCTTCTACTTTGCCCTAGTGAGGCCCCGTACTGGGTCCTGTTCTGAGATACCCAAGTCAAAAAAGACAAGGAACCACTGGAGATAATCCAGTGGAGGGCCACAAGGGTGATTAGGGAACTGGAGCATCTCTTTTAAGAGGAAAGGCAGAAAGACCTAGGTCTTTTTATTCTGGAGAAGGCTGATCTTACCAATGCTTACAAATATCTAGAGGGCAGGTGTTAGGAGGATGGGGCTAGACTCCAGACTCTTCTCAGGGGTGCCCAGTGACAGGACAAAGGGCAACAAACTGAAACACAGGAGTTCCACCTTGAACATGAGTCAAAACTTCTTTACTGTGAGAGTGATGGAGCACTGGCGCAGGCTGGAGGTTGTGGCGTCTCATTCTCTGGAGATATTCAAAACCACCTGGATGCATTCCTGCGCAACCTGCTCTAAGTAAACATGCTGAGGAGAGGTGTATGCATGTGAGCAAGATGATCTTGAGAGGTTCTTTCCAACCTCAGCTGTTCTGTGACTCTGATTCCATGACTGCCACATTGGACAAACCTCCACCAAATGAACAAATCAAACCAAATATTTCCATTCAAGAGAGCCGGAAAAAGAATTTAAAAAGTAGCTTAAAGTCTCAGAGACCCACCCCACCATGAATGGGGTCCATGAGCCAGGCAGAGGGAGAGGTCTGGGCAGACATGGCTGAGGACCAGGATGGTGCCAAACTGGTGCTCTGGAGAAAGGCATTGGGGTATACGAGGCCAGCTAGTGCACCCAGGGCACAGCAGGGAACCCAGGCAGGAATTTTGTGCATGTGTAGCTGGAGCAGAGTCCCGTCAACCCACTGGAGCTAGCTCATAGCAAAGGAGTGACTTGGGGGTATCTCTTGGTCACCACGGTTCAGGGCTTGATGGTGCTTCAAAACAAGCTCTTCCTTGCCACCCCCCCTGCAGATGCCCAGGCGAAGGTCCCGCCCTGGTAGCCACCCTCTTCTCTTCAGCTGCCTGCCAACACCCCCACTGTTGCTGCAGGGGATGTCAGTCCTGGTGACAGTGTCTGTGGAGGTGTATGGGGAGACTTCCCTTGTGACCTGTGTCAATATGAGGATAATTGTTAACATTCCTGAAATTACAGCCATTCCTGGGAGACTGAGGTTCCCTGGTGGTGCTGCCAGCTTGTCTGGTCTCTTTGCATGTTGGTTGGGTCTGGATCACCTGAGGACAGGTAATGCTTTCTGTTATGAGGCGCATGGCATGGTGTCCTCCAGGACGTTTTGTGTCTCTTCTGTCCATCCATATGAGATTTCTGTAACGTTTGTGTCTTTCACTTCAAGGAACAGTTTAAATGAAGTGAAAAATCCTTCTCCTGAAGAGGTTTAAATCCAAAGAAGGTTTAGTCGCTTTCTTGGACAGTGTGGTGATTGCATCAAAACGTACCTTTGTCTTACTTGGGACAAGGTAGCGTTGCTGTAAACTCATTAGAATAACTGGCTGATTTTCTTTGTTGTGCTTTGCATTATGTGTTTTCTGTGAAGGAGGTGGGAGTATGGAGAGGTGGCCAGATTGGAAATCTGGTAAAAGATGGTCCAAAAGCTTATCCTTGACTCCTGGGACAGGGCATGAAGCAGGGTGAGGGGGGAGCCTGTTCCAGTGCTCAGTGACCCTTTCCATGAAAAATTTTTTCCTGATGTCAAGCCTAAACCTCCCCTGGCAGAGCCTGAGGCCATTCCCTCTCATCCTGTCTCCTGTCACTTGGGAGAAGAGGCCAGCTCCCTCCTCTCCACAACCTCCCCTCAAGTAGTTGTAGAGAGTAATAAGGTCTCCCCTCAGCCTCCTCTTCTCAAGCATAAACAACCCCGGCTCTCTCAGCCACCTCTCATAAGATTTGTTCTCCAGCCCCTTCACCAGCTTTGTTGCTCTTCTCTGGACTCGCTCCAGAGCCTCAACATCCTTCTTGTGGTGAGGGGCCCAGAACTGAACACAGGATTCAAGGAGCGGTCTCTAGTGCCGAGTACAGAAGAAGAATAACCTCCCTGGACCTGGTGGTCACACCGTTTCGGATACAAGCCATGATGCCATTGGCCTTCTTGGCCACCTGGGCACACTGCTGGCTCATGTTCAGTCGCTGTCAACCAACACCCCCAGGTCCCTCTCATCCAGGCAGCTTTCCAGCCAGGTTTCTCCTAGTCTGTACCTCTGCTTAGGGTTGTTGTGCCCCAAGTGCAGGACCCGGCATTTGGCCTTGTTAAACCTCATGCCATTGGACTCTGCCCAGCAGTCCAGCCTGTTCAGGTCCCTTTGCAGAGCCTCCCGACCCTCCAGCAGATCCACACTTCCACCCAGCTTAGTGTTATCTGCAAACTTGCTAAGGGTGCAATCACTGGCTTGCAGTGCTTTTCAACAAAGAAAGCAGGAGCCCAAATATTGGAGAAGATTTAGGAATCTAGTGGAGCATCCTGGAAACTCCTATGGTGTGCCATCTGGGCTGGCAGGGGACATGCTGCCCACAACCACCCTGCTCCTCTGTGCCTCATCTCAAGGGTTGTAGCTTGTACAGCCAGGCTGACACAAAACAGCTGCTGGCTGAGCAGCTTTGAACAGAGTTGAGAGAAGTCATTGAGCAGCTGTTATGGGGCCCATGGTCTATCTTACCTCTACTGCAGGCACCTACCCAGAGGGGAATTGCAGCACCTGGGTCACAGAGGCGTTTCCCCCCAGGCAATCTTGCTGCCACCTTACTAGTAAGGCCAAGCACATGTGAGTGACTTAGGCAAGTTACCAAAGTTAGAAATCAGCAGCAGAAGCCAGTAGCTCAGCTCCACAATCCTCTAGCCCAGTACCACGTATTCCCCCCCACCCCATGCCCTGGAAGGACATTGTTTGGCATTTCATCATGAACTCCTGTTAACAAATCATTACAAGAAAGTTACTGCAAAATTTTTCAAACCTTGGTGGAGCTCCCAGTCCCTATCCCAAGCACAGGAGATCATGGAGAGCACCCCAGTAATGCAGGAGGACAAAGTGTGCTGCATTTTTTATGATAAAGTATGATGGAAAAGAAGACTTAAAAATCACAGACTTTTCATGTCCTCTATCATCATTCAGCCCACAGGATCCCTAACAGCGATGGTAATCAATTTGGGCTGTCAGCTGCCAAAGCTGCATGAAGTATGTCGTGGCATTTTTAAATTAAACATGTCTTATTTTATGTATAGAAGGACATTGAGGCAAGCTGCACTCCTGCTTTTCATAAAAATTATGCAACTGATTGCTCCTGCAGTAACTGGGAGATGCACATCAAAGGAGAACTGGGAGGCTGACACGAGCCCCCAGTGACTATAGCCAAAATTAGTTTCAGGCAGTTTCAAAAAATTTGTCTCATCCAAACCGAATGTAACCATGGCATTTCCAAGAAAAGGGTGTCAGAAGTGAGATCTTTCTCTGCTTAAAGATCACGTCCCCTCCTGTGCCTTGGGTCCATTTAACCTGGAATTTGCTTTTGGGAGGGAAGCAGCTGGCCCAAGCGTTGTGCAGGCCTGCCAAAAGCTTCTGGAGTCTCACAGGGGGGAATAATCTCCATAAATTATGATTTGAAATCCCATCATCAATAAAGTATTATGATTAAAAAGGCAAGATAAGATGCTGCAGCCTATTACTGTGGGGAGCACAAGGATGAGAGGATGTCGCTTGTGAGATTTTTTCTCATGCAACTCACTGTCCCTCACCATGCCTGGGCCAGAGGGCAGGAGCTCTTCTAGGAGGGCAGATTAGGGAAGAGGGTTGAGGAGGCAAGGATGGTGTCATTTTGAGCACAAACCAGAAATGAATCCTCACCAAGAGGAGATCCCAAGAGATAAAATGGCAATCCCAGTCATCTTGCCTTGCATTTCTCCCCTATCCCTTCTTATAATCTGTTGCAGATGCTTGCCTTCTGTTTGAAACTACATAAGCAGCTTCTGGGGATGAGACCCTACAATACAACCACAGAACACTATGGAGCTGCGCGCCTCCATCTTCATGAGGTACATACCCCGATGGTGCAGGAGGAGCCAGTCCCTCTCTCCGACAGCTGAAATTTGCATCTGTGCTATATCCAGTGAGGGCTGGTATCATTTTTTGGTTAGTGCCCTGCAGCAGTTTTGCCTGTCTGCTTGAATGCTCCCACTTCATAAAAGAAAAGCCTCCAGCTTTATAGACAAGTTCTGTTGCTTGCAGGAGAGGGAAATGTCAAAACAGCACAGAATGAGAGTTAAAGCAAAGCGTTCCCCGCCAGAGCAGGCAGATCTAGAGGGGATGCTTCTGAACTTGAGGTAGCACAAACTTTGTTTGGAATAACTTCTGCTGCACATGCCCCAGTGCACTCACAGGGAACCTACCCGGCTCTGTGGCTGTTGGCACCTGTCAGTTAAATATGTATTTATATATATAGACTTAAATATAAATATATATATATTTATATATATATATATATATGTCAGTTAAATATATATTTATATATATGTAGATACTGCGTGGTGACATATAAGGCCAGATACTGAGAAAGATGGTGCTCCATTGCCACGATTTTGTGTGGCTACACAAGCTGGGGAGCAGGGGTGGTACCCAGGGAGGTTCTCTACCTTGAGTCACTGGTGTTCCTTGCACATTCCCAGCCTCCACTACACACACGAAGTGGTGAAATCTTCTGCTCCCATCTGCTTTCCAGTAATTGGGACCAACATTTTGCAGAATTCCAGAGAAACCTAGATACTTTTCCTGGCCTAATCAGGGTGCTGTCTCTGTGACAGGAATGTTCTGGGTTACTCTTTCACAGACAGCACTGCTCAGCCCAGTAATCAGCAGTAAGCAAGGCACTGAGAGTCCTCAGTCTGGGAATTTAATTAAAGGTGGGATTTTTTTTTTAATAGAATCTCTTAATCCTAGATATATCTCAAAGTAGCTGACTTGGCAGTAATATTTGATAATGGGGAATGGATCATCAAGGTCAGGTGCAAAATAGAGGTTAGCCACGTCTGATGGAGAAGTGTGTAGATACGGCTCCTTCTACACATACCCTTCTCTTAAAAATTTATTCTCAGTCTTAGGGAGTATTGTCACTTTACACTCTGCACGTGCTAGAATCACCTAAGGGAAGAATCACAAGTACAAATGCAGCAATCCCCCAGGTAAATCTGCAATTCCCGAGCAGTCTATTTTGGCCACGCAGTTCTTTTCGGCGAGACACTAAAGTCTTTGTAGTCTGTGTTAACCTGTGGGGACAGCAAATCCACAGCTGCCATTGGCACTGTGCTGCGTTGCAGAGTTACATCGTCTGTGCATCATTACATTGGATTGAATATTCAGCTATAGAGAAGACAGCTGGGTGGGCTATTGTGCAACAGGAAATACTATAGATAGTAGCAAAGTGCTGGATTCACTTTTAGCACAAAGCTCATCTTCACATGCATTTTCTCCAGAACCTCAAAAAGTGAAGTCACAGTAAGAACTCAGACTTACTGTCAATCTGGTGAGATTTAAATATAAACAGCAACTGCCATAACGAAGTGTAACGCTAATGTGCGCACAAGTTTGTTCTTTTTCCAGACAATCACAGATCAGCTCCATATGCTGGTTTTCTAGTCAACAGCTGTGTCCCAGCTATTGACTAGACTTTAATTAATCAAGCTGAAAAATTATGTCATTGCTTGCAAGTGCAGCTTCTCACATGCAACTCAAGTTTGGTTCATCATGCTTATTCTGCTTTTCAAGAAGAACCACCACCAAAATCATTACTTCCAGGCTGCAGTGTTCCTCAACAGGCAAGGAGAGCCAACAGCAGGAGACAACAGACTTCAAGGTCTTGATGTCCAGTGACTCCAGTGTTTTCTGATAGTCCTGTTGTTGTTTTTAACCTAATGGTATACTACTTCATTAATAATTTGGCAAGAACTTTTCTCCCATCCCTGAGCTACAGAACAAGCTACATTGATTTCCTTATAGTGGTATGGCATTAGCTATCTACTTTCATACATTGTCCAGAAAAGCAGCCTTAGCTTGACAATAATTACATTTGGCAATTATTAACTCTCTTCTATGCTGCTTTCCCATGAAAACTAGCTGAGTATCACTCATGCGTTGTGTCCCTTTGCCTTGTGTACTTTGTGATTGTTCTTACTGCAACAGTAAAGCAATTATTCTCAAAAAAGAGGCCTTTGAAGTGTGGAGTACTCTGAGCCTTGTTTTTGCAGGTGGGAAACAGAGACAGTGGTGTTCAGTGAAGTCCAAAGGTCACACAGGTTGCCTGTAGCAAAGCAGCAAAACCAGACAGAGATATCCCAAACACCGGGCAAGTTGTTTAAAATGCAGGATTGTTGAACTCTGTACCCTTGTATATGTGATGTAAGCTGGAATGAAAATAGCCAGGGAAGCTCCCTCCTATTTTCTTTCTTTTTCTTGGGTTTAGAATAATTTCTGCATCAATAAACATTTTGAATGCAATCTTTAGTGTGTCTAAAGAGCCTGCCCTAGCTCCTTGTGAGGCTGAGAAAAAAATCCCAGTAGCAATTGCAAGGGCAAAAGGAGTTGTAGGCACTGGTGTTAAAGCACTGGTGTTAAAGCACTGGCGTCCAGCCACCTGCCCAAGGCCCTGCCAAGAAGCAAAGCTACTGCTGTCAGGATGGGTCGCCTTACCCAAAATCATGGGACTTAATGAGCAATATAGTTTCACACAACTGATGGGCTCAACCTTATCAGGTAGGGGGTTGACTTTAGCTCTTGATCCTGACCGGTTTTGAAATAAAGGTCTGAGGAATCACAGACACAACAGTTTCCTTAGTTTGTTTTGTCTCTGCTCAGCATTTTCTGTTTCCTACCTGCTGTCATAAGCCCCTGTTGCAGGGATCACCCTTTACTGGGTCATTCTCAGAACTGGGAATTACCATTTGCACAGCAACTTTTTAACTAAAAACTGTAAACCTACTAAATTCATGAGGGTCAAAACCTGTGAGCAGGGCCACTCCAGTATTCAAGGCATAAGCATTTACGTACTACAAAACAATCACAACCGGTACCACGTTATAACCTGGCTTTGTAAACTTGGCGAAGCAGCCAAGGAAACCCAAGGTGAATTTGGTGTGTCCTCTCAGGCTGGGGGGACATCTCTGCATCCAAGCTGAGATGCGTGGAGAGATATTACAGCTCAATCTGTGGATTAGGATCTTTTAGCACAGCCTTGGGACAAAAGCGTTCGATATCTATATCTAAGTTTCTACTTCTGAAGAAAGACTAGCACCAGTATGTTTGCTGTCATACAGTATCTAACCATCCACAAACCTATACCTACAAATACTATGCGAAGTATTTTTATTCTACTTTGTGACAGTCCTTGGTGTGGAAAAATTTCATCGGTAACATTATTAACCCACATTATCTTAGCATTAGTAAAAGACACAGAAAAAAGACCCCTTTTCTAAAACTACAGGTAAAAAGTCCACAGCAATAAATGTTGGTGAGCTCCAAACAAGAGTAACACCTGTGTTACCCTGGCTGGGTTTCAGATTTGATGATCCAATTCCTCTTCTCAGCCCTAAATCCATTTAAGTGGCATAATTCTGCCACGGTACTGACAAAAGGCCTCAAGTGTAAACCCAGATAATGAAATTGTGTAGATTAAGTTAGTCTCACTGCAGGTTTCTCATTATGAAGACTAGAAAAAAAACCTGTTTGGATCCTCCTTTTCTCAAGGCAGATGAGGTGAGGCAGCTCTGAGTTACCTCTGTTACACCATACAATGAGACTGGGGGTAACACGTGACACTCAAACATGAAAGCATCAGTCTTGTTGAGTATGTCTATTTTAATTTGAATTTATCTTTACACCAAAAAGTATTATATATGGGAAAACATGGGGATGTACAAGTGACTGAAGAGCAGGTATTTTTTTAGGACAACCAAGAAGGTTAGGTCTTCATGGAAGTGCCATCAGCGACAGCACCTCATTCCACTGCACACTTTGAAAATACAAGCCAAGTGAGAGTACTAGGCTCACTCCTTCTCAACAAAAAGGCTTAAGGAGAGGAATAGATGTGGAGAGCCCAGCTGTGTGACTCAAGTCCCAACCAATAATTAGCCTTTGTTTTACTCACAATTCAGGTGATACATAAAGATCTCACCTATCTGGAAAAAAAAAACCCAACCAACTTCATCTGTGAATGGTCAGTTTTCATCCTGAGGTAGATTACAAGTAATGTGGTCACTTCAGGAAGGACTCATTCATTCCTGAGAACAGAATCATGCCCTCTTCCTCAGTCTCCCTCTGTCCCCATGAATCTTTCCCTTATTCCTGTACAGCAATGGGCGAGACTGGGAAATGTTTTCATTTTAGTTTATAGGCTTTAGGAGCACAAGTTAATTGCTAAAAATACACAGTGATCATAAGAATAGTGATAGCAATGAGAACCAGCAGGCAAGGCTAAAAATCTGGAAGTGGTACCTTGAGTTTACCAAACAGAAGTTGTATCTGCTCACTGAAATTTGCAGCTATTCCTGTATGGCTTTGCTTCAGATAAATGATGGCTGAATTCACATTTGTCCTGGCTTTGCTCGTTAGCCAAGGTTCCTGTTACCACAGTAAAAGGTTCTTCCCATCATTAACATTTGTCCTGAAGTTTCAGCAAACAGCCCTCAAACTCCAGGGTGTTGTGTTTGATGCATGAAGGCAGCAGTGATTTGTGAAAACTATTCCCAAGAAATTGCTATTAATACTTTTTCTAATGATAATAATCCTGTGCGTTTCTTTTGAGAAATATTTTGACCAAAATTGTTGTACTAAAAATCAAGTTAGGTTTAAAATTGAGGCACAGTTGACTTCCATTCAATTTTTAACTACAAATTTACAAATATATCACAATAATATTGATGTGTCAACCTTTGCTAGAAAGCGACAATTCTTTTTGCCTGTGGCTCCACCTTTTTTTATCTTATTTTCTCTCTTTTTTTTTTTTTTTTTTACATTCAGTGCAGAATCACTGCGCTGCCACAAGCTTTCTCCTAAACCACAAACCAACAGAGCAATTTAATATGTGGCGTTTAATTCTACCTTGCACAGTCCAGGTACAACTCCTTCTTTGAGCATGTAGCTGATTCTTAGAGCAGAACTGGTCAAGTGAATGGAACTCCTTACATTACAATATCCGTGAGATTAAGCTTTTCAGCTATGTTCATGCCACACTGAGTGGTGCGGTGTAGAGATACCCAAGCTGGATCTGGAGCTCTACGGTGGCAGATAAACCTATTAGGTCAGTCCTACAGGCTTTGCTAATCTAACTGGATCATCTGTAGGATTTACTGGTGTGCTGATGGTCCTTTACCGTGCCGCACACAATCCAGTCTGTTCAGAACTAGCCCTGGACTTTGACAGTACAGTTCAGTGTTATCACATAATTAGTGGTATTAGTAAAGCAGAGATCCTTCTGCAGGAAAACACTACATCATTTTAAAAAAATAAAAGCATCCTTTCATATGCAGCAGATATTTTTAAAGCGCTCGTTTAAACCAATTATTGATTATGCTATTTTCAGCTCAAAATCAAACTTGTATAATCAATTGCATGGCACTATTTCGAAAGTAAAGCTTATAAAATTGAACATCTTATTATGCAGAACTCCTCCTGAGCAGCTACCAAGGACTGCAGTTTTTAAACTGATGATTCAATTTAGCCATTATGAAAGGGAGTAATGAAGATAAACAATCATCAAGATTCTACAATTTACACCTTTTGCATAACTTTTTATATTAATTTTAAAATGTGAAGTGGGCATCTGCATATCTTAGCTAGAATATGACTTATATTTCTACCAAGATACTGAAATGCAATTTAAATCTATTCAAAGACATAATTCCCCGAGATCAGAGAAAAATGCTGCATCTTCAGTAAAAATAATGAAGAATCTCTTCACTGTTATTTTTATCTATGAAAAAAATTATGTGAAATGTGAACTAATTTCATTGTTTTGACACAAACATCTTGCTAAAATGCTGGCTTTGAAAATAACTTGTTCTCCATGAGATTAGCTGTGTTACTAACCTTGAGTGCGGCATGTGAGCATTGCTGTATTTTTCTTTGCTTCTTAGCTATCAACAGCTGTATAGGACTTCAATTTACCAGTTCCTGAAAAGCTACTACAGTTAGAAGGTTCAGGCTTATGAAAAGATGTCTAATATCTACAAGTAACAAAGCAAGTTCTGCTCTGATGATCTCATCTGCAGTCTATGTGAATTAAATATATATATCAATTTATATATCGAAACGCCCACGCATTTATCCCATGTTAACTGTTGAAAGAAAGCACAGACAAAAATACAGCCTGTCTGTAGGGAGGATTTACACCCAGCCCATTTGTCTACTTTGAACTTCAGTTTTAACTACCACCTTGCAATTATTCTTCATGTTGATCTTGGCCATGCTGAAGCTACAGGCAAAGAATCTTACCCATTGCTCTGGAGTCAAGTTTGCACTCAGTTTTTGCTGCAATAAATCAACTACAAAGTTCAAGTCCAGTTGGGACTTATTAAAAATCCTATAAATTCTGGTCTGTATTCTCAGTGAAATTCAGCTTTTAGAAGAAACAAAATTGCAAAGAACTAAAAACTCATCCTTCAATCCACTTCCCTGAAGAGTTGGAAGAAGTTTCCCAAGTTGTTTAATGGCAAGAAAGGACACGGGGTTACACTGGGCATTTCACCAAGGCACGAATAGAAGTGTCCATAAATTTCCCTGCACGTCAGTGACAAAACTAAAACACGTGTGACAGTCTGATCACTTGTGAAGAAAAGGCAATCTGGTCATCCCATAGAGCACGTCTAATTCCCTCATCAGTAACTAGTCATTTCTGGAGTTCCAACTGACTGAATAAGGACTACTGAAGCAAATTAGCAGCTCTGTCCTATGAAAAGCTTCCTACAGTAAAAATGTAAATTGCTAGACTCAAAGTTACATCTTCCAAATTTCTTCTTCCAAAAATACCCGATCAGCTTTGTATTTGAGTGGAATGGTCACCAGGACAGCAAATGTCTCAAATACAAAATTTGAAAGCCTTATTCCCTGTTACCCTGTCCTAATGCCTTAGCTTGATTAAAGCAAGGTACCACAACAAGGCTGAAAGTGGCAAGATAAAGAGTTAGAAACGGTAACTTCCAGTCCTTCTAGAAAGGTTTGTGTTTACTAACACAGTTGTCTTGATTGCCTCTTTATTTTTTTCTCTCTTTATTTTTGTGAAAAATGTGTATTTTCCCTGCAACTGTATCTGCAGTTCTACTCCATCTCATCTTCAAGTTTATCTGCAAACTCCCACAACACTGGAGTGTTTCCCATGGCTTTCTACCAAAGCAACTGTAAGAACCCTTGAATAATGACCTCTGATTTCTGAGATACATGACATACATTGTGTATACTGGAAACTTAAATTCCTTACCGAGCTTGGATACAAAATACCCCCAAGAGTTAAAACGTACCACAGGAAATGAAGTACATGGTGGTTTTTGAAGACTATGTAGGAGCACACTGTAAATTACTGTAATAAACCACAAGCAAGGCAGCTCCAAAGAATGATTTCAAAACTTTTAAATCTGGGGGCTCATAAAGGGGAACTGTCATAAAACCATAAGAAGTCGTGAGTAGCACAAAGACAGAAGACAAGAAACACCTGCTTGTTGTCTCTTCCAGTAGCAGAAGCAGCAATCCACACATGAAGTACTGACCTGCGGATGAAGTGGCAGGAGCCAGACAGAGCAAAGTGGTTCCTGCAACAGGGAGGAGGCCGTGGCACTCCCTGTTAAAGGACTCTGAGTACAAGTAGTTCCAAGGGTGCAGTGGAGGGGTGGTCAAATAGACACACTTGGAATAGACTCCTTCAGGGTTTACCAAATGGACAAACCAAGCTCAGGAAATCCCCTGAGCTGAAAGCAGTTGAAGCAGTTGCTGTGCTTACCCTGATCTTAACTGTCCCGAGGAGCCGGCTCATGCCCATCACTGCCCGCAGCAGGACAGGCAGGAACACCGCGTCTGTTCCTACATTCCCTGCAGAATGACACAGGACCAACCTGGAACTCAGAACAAGTGCTTAGCGGCTGACTGTTTCTTGATGAAATAAAACACTGTTCACCTGACTGGTTGTTTTCTTTGTTTTGTTTTGGAGGTTTTCTTTGGGATTTTCTTTGATTGGTTTTTGTTTGTTTTTAAGAGATTTACCGTCTCTTTGGTGCCAAAAAACCCATCATCTGCTACTACACCTGTATCTGTCCAGAAAAAAAAAAAAAAAAGAGTATTTTTAAAGAACTGGCAAATCAAATGTACGTAAGTACGAGGAACTAAGAAACCGATTTGCTTATCCTATTTTGACAAGAAGTCTAAGGGTGGAACAACTCCTGTCCAAGAATATTTATCAACTCAAATTATTTTGTCTAAATACTAAAGCCTTAGTAGTACTGTCTACTATATGCTACAGCCCTACCTACGAGGTTAACAAAATAATCAATCTTTGAAGCCAGGTTTGTTGTTTAAAAACATTGCTTATTACCTGAGATACTGTATTGTTCAAAGTTACTCTGCTCACTTTACAGTCCTTTCTAGAAACACACCAATATACTTAATTAACGAGCTCTTTTGTGACATGGGAGCTCTTTGCTCTCAGTTGTGCCAAAGTTCCCTACCTTTTGTAGGGCAGGTTACTGAGGTCAGGTCACATACACTCTGCAAACACTGAGAAGAAAACTTTTCCTGCCCAGACTGGGAAGAGCAGCGTTGTGAGAACAACAGGGAAGATCTTTGCCACAAAACTTGTTAGGATTACCAAAAATGGTGTGTTTACTTTTAGAGGTTTCGACATGAAAACAACTGAAGGATAATAAGTTGTGTAGTAACTACCTGTAAATGTGAACTTCAACAAATCAGGCATGCTGAGTTACTTTCTTTGCTTTCCCATTAACAGAAGCACTTCACAAAAACTGACACATTCATATACACAGCTCTGGGTGCCCTTAATTGTTTCTTGTTTGTTTAATTCCCCAGTGTAGCAGGCTGGCATAGCTCGGCAGCAGCTCCACAGCACCTTCAATAAGAGCTATGGAGACGGGACCTGTACCAGTAAAACTGGCTGCTTCCCAGGGATGCGAGAATTTTGGACCTGTCTGAGGAATCCTCTATCCCACATCAGGAATAAAGGACATTTCTAAAAGCAATTTAGTCATGACAACGAACAGTAACGGGGAGCTATCCAGGCGAAGCTTTTAGAAAGGAGGTACACGCAGAACAGGCCAAAGCAGCAGAAGCTGTTTTTCAGCAGCTTGTTCACAGTTCCACTTGCCTTTTTTTCTGGATCCTCTAATTCTGCTCTGAAACACGGTTTTACATATCTTAACCTGCAAGCACCTATAGCCCCAAGTATTTTTGTTCTATACAAATAAGGAGGTCACAAAGCAATTCTCATCGGGGGTGGGGAATAAAAGTACTCCTCTGAACATGACTGTAAGTGGCACAGAACTTTCCAGCTGATGATTACTTCCTGGAATTCCAGGATGTTTTATGAATTTACATAGGCCACGTGTACAAAAAGGATGTAAAAGACTAGACTAAAGAGGCCAGGCATCAGGGTTTGGGGAAAAGTGGCATCACTTATACCAGAATAAGTTCTTCATTTCAGTTTGGACCATGAACAGGAAAACAATACTGTCAGCAACCACCAAAATGACTAACTTTATCCTTTTGTGCTTATGAGTAACCCAAATTTTCCACTACTCTAAAAAAAGCATACAATCCACAGAAGTCCAGAACTGCAATGCACTGCAGGAGAGAAACAGAATCATAAGGTTGGGAAAGACCTTGGAGATCATTAACTACAACCATACCCGTCTACTACTAAATCATGTCTCCAAGCACCTCATCTACCTGCCCTTTAAACATCTCCAGGGATAGCGACTCAATCCCCTCCCTGGGCCACCTGTTCCAGTGCTTGATAGCCCTTTCTGTGAAGAAATTTTTCCTAATGTTCAATCTGAACCTCCCCTGGCGCAGCTTGACACCACTCACTCTCCCATTCTCCCTGAGAGAAGAGACCAGCACCCACCTCTCTGCAACCTTCTCTCAAGCAGTTGTACTCTCCTCAGCCTCTTTTTCTCTAGGCTAAATAAGTCCAAATCCCTCAGCTACTCCTCATAACACTTGTACTCCAAGCCTGTAGCACTGCACGGGGCTTTTTGTCCCAAGTGCAGGACCCTGCACTACAGGATGCAGCCTGTAGAGCCTCCCTACCCTCCAGCAAATCGACATTTCCTCCCAGTTCAGTGTCATGGGCAAACTTGCTGAGGGTACGTTTAATCCCCTCACCCAGGTCATTGATAAAGATATTGAACAGGTTTGGACCCAGCACTGAGCTCTCTCTGGGGGACACCACTTGTGACCAGCCTCCAGCTGGATATAACTCCATTTACCATTACTCTCTGGGCCCTGTCATCCAGGCAGTTTTTTACCCAGCAGAGGGTGCCCCTGCCCAGGCCAGTGGCTGCCAGTTTCTCAGGCAGAATGCTGTGAGGAACCATGTCAAAGGCTTTACCGAGGTCCAGGTACACTACATCCACAGCCTTTCCCTCATCCATCAAGAGGGTCAATTTGTCAGAGAAGGAGATCAGGTTAGTATAGCAGGACCTGCTTTTCATAAACCCATGCTGACTGGGCCTGATCATCCAGTTGTCCTGCGTGTGCTGTGAGATGGCACCCAAGATGACCCATTTCATGACCTTCCCTCGCACCGAGGTCAGACCGACAGGTCTGTAGTTTCCTGGACCCTTCATGGACTGAAGCTCTGCTTTAAACCCATGCAATGGCACTCCCCAAGAAGAAACGGCAGCCAAGACAGCGCAGAAAGGATCCCCACTGCCTGCACAACTGACACATTGTTACAGGAAATGCAAAAATTAAGGTTTAATATATTGACGTCTTCATGATTCATCACCAGAATCCATTATGGAATTCTGAAGCCCTGTCTTAACCCTGTGCAGCACATGGCAGTCCAGGACTCAGATCCTCAGATCTCCCTCAAGCTGGTGAAAGCCAATCCCTCCACCAGCCAGACCACTTTCTCATTCAAACACCACCCAGATGGTAATCATGTCAACTACATTCTCATTCTCTGCCTCTGATTCTGAAAAGAATCTCAAGTTTTCCTGTGAACCCAGGAACTGGTTTCCCAAATATGCTGCCGCTTATATCAGAACTCCTCTCCCATCAAGATTTTCTTAACTTTAACTCTGTATATGCCAACAGTAACAAATCAGTTGGCCCATCTCCAAGTACAACCTTGATAACTAACAAAGCTTTTAAGAGCCTGTTGACACATGCTTTATCACTCACCACACCTATCTGTTGCAAGGCTAAGAATTGTATCCATGTACTCTGTTGCCTTTTAATCAAACAAGGTCTTTCAGGTGCTCTGCTTTCCTGAGATGGCTCAACTAAGCTGGAACACACCAGTTTTCTTAGTACCTACAAAATGCAGGCCAGTTTGGAATATAAAATTACCCTGCTACGGAATATCATCCTGAGCTACCAAAATCCACACTAGTTCAACCTCCTCATTCATATTTTAAAGGAATGAGCTTGGGATCTGAAACATAAATACTTCATATTTAAATTCAGTATTAGGTAGAACTGCCAGCAGACTAACAGCACTGCATGAAAATAACATTCTATTGACCCAATTTAACCACATCCTCTGATAACCTGCACCATGCCAAGAAAGAATAATCGTCCATGTCTTTTTAGAATTGTATTGTTATATGAACAGAAGCAAGCACACTATCTCAACTGTATTTTAAAAAAAGTATTAATTTAATCATCAATATTTACAAGTGACAATTTTTCCTGTAAGACTGTATTAAACTAGAAAATTTGCAAACAGTAAAGATTATTTATTAATAGAGAACCACGACAGTGATTAATGACCGCAAAAGACTCAAAGTTATATTTTCATTTTTATTTTTTTAGTGAAACCCAAGAAGAATCCAAAAATAGTGGTTATATAAATCTTGTGAAAGAATTAACATGCTTCTTCAATAATAACATCTGCACCATTTTCAAACTAATTTGGTTAAAAAAAGAAACTATGTTGAGGAAAGTCTGCATAATTTTAAGTTATTTATTTACTCATTTATCAGTGTTAGCTACAGTATTTCTTGTTTTATTTAGAATTTAATTTTACCGTAATGCTTAGAAGCATAGAAAAGAAAAAATGCATTTTACAATGGCAAAAACTGAAAATCTCAAATTTCATTTATACAAATAGAATTCTATAAGTTCTTAGAAAGTGCCTTTATATTCTTCTCACTTTGCTCCATGATATAGCCCAAAATTAACCTTTTGTGGAAAAAACAGAAGGGTTTATTGCAATAAAGCCAGAGAAAGATCATTTTGGCCCCACGTCTATAAAAAAAAAAAAAATTGAATGCAGGAAATCACATGCAAGTTCAACGCAAAAAAAAATCTACAGACAAAAAAAATAGTCCAGCAAGCTGTTCTAGAAAATCTGGGCAAGATGCCACCAAAAAAAAAAATTTGCAAAATGATTCATATCTATAAGATAAAAAGTTGCTCTGTCAAAGCATAGAAGTCAGTGCATGACAAAAGTATATATTCCTTTAGGATAAGGTAGTTAGCCAACAGGAGCAGTGTGACATCTAGCGGCTACTGCATCTATTTGTTCACACACTTCCGCCTTTGTAAAAAAGATCTGAAATAAGCTGCTTAGTGTTACTTTTAGTGTTAAAACAAATGAGATGGGTACTGCCATAAGCTCTATGTTTAAATGTCGCTATTAAGAACATGCATACGTACCAAATATTTTCAAATGCTTTCTTTTCATTACCCAAATTAAAAAAAATCCAAACAAACAGAAAACTACGCTTTTATGATATACAATCAATGCAACAATTTGTCTAAACCTGCAATACCAGAAATAAAGAATCACTTTATATATTAATGCTATATTGTTCTAATACAACTTAAGTGCCACGTTCTTGAGGAATTTGCTGTAACTGGGATCCAATTCTTGCAAATGCTGTCCCCCGATAGAAAATTGTCCTATACAGTATTTACTTACAGACAGCACTATATTACACAAGTTTTTAAAAGTCACAGACTCAAGCAATAGAAAATCATCCTAATCTCTCAGAAAACAGAGACTTCAAGAAACTATAAAATTTCACCATTGTTTCACTAATAGATAGAGCTAACCTCACTCTGGAACCAAGACCATCTATCCAAACTTCTCCAGTTCGCAAATAACCTGTGATGAGACCAAAGTGCTTCATTACAGTTATAGCATTACTTTTCTTAAGTTCTATATACTACCCCTCTAATAATATGTTATAAATAGTACAAAATAGTAATTAAGATTTTGCTGCTCCTTCCTTATACTCTTATTATCACATGCTGGGGAAGGGGCTGTTTTTTCTCAAAATGTCCTCTTTTGATTGTTATGGTGATCTAATTCAAATCCTTGCTCCCAGAACTTTATGCTTTATTTTCATTTTTGATTACAAAAACTGCACTTCTGAAAAGGGCAAGGAATCAAACCTGATCATTTGAGAATTACAATACCTTATTTTACAACTATAGTGTATGCAAATCATCATTTCAATGAAATATTACAAATATTCTTAAACTCTAAGTACAGTAGGCTCTACAGAATGTAACATAGGTAATCAATATTTCTACCATTTGAAACAAAAACAATAAATAAAAGTATTAAAACTAAGAAAAAATATTCCTATACACTGTACAGTACCTTTTGGTTAAAGCTTCTTAGCAAAAATATAGTAATGTGTTTTAAGCATTCCAGTTAGACAGTTCAATATTAAAATTTCAAGGTTTCCCCATCATGAAAAAAATATTGCATTTTTCCATAGATGCAGCAGAAACTGTCTCTCTCTGAACAAGGCTTCAGTCTTTAAAAATATATAGACAGTAAGAGTGAATTCAAATGAAACATTAAAAAATTATAATACAGTACTGAGGATGTACGGTTGTTGTGCATCACAGATTTCACATTTCTTCTTATATCAAAAAAGCAAAACTAGAGAGCCCATGGTATATCGCTGAGTTCAGCTGGATCTCCAAGTCCTCCATCAGCCTCCAAGTAATTCATAAGTGCTGTCATAGCAGTGTCATCATTTTCACATATTGCATCAAAGTCCAGCTGAGAATTACCACCTATAAAATTATTGAAATATTAATGTATGCAGTAAAAAAGCATGAAGAACAAGGTAACTTGCAAAACATCTTTTAAGCAGCATCTTCCTTTGAAGTAGAGGCAAACATTTACATCTAAATGTTTAAAGAAAAATAAAGTAACAGAAATAATGGCTGTCCACAAATGCTTATAAGGACATTCATAACTCAATTTAATATCACTTAAGTCTTGCCAATCCATTTGACTATCTCCAGCTATTAGCTGACAAAACTTACATCCATGCAGTGAAGTTCATGTTATTGAGGCAGAAGACTGCTTTCTACTTTGTCATCACAGTGGGGAACATAATCGGGTACCCTAATTCTTATCTGATGTACCATGTCAGATGAACACCTGAAACCTTATAAGTTACTATACGCTGCTACACCCTTGCCTTTGATAACAGTAAGGTAAATCAAGCATCAATGAAAAATGTTGCCTTGCATATCTTGGATAAATTTCATTGGATTAATTGTTTTTCCCTCAAATCTTTATTTGAGGAACAGCTTTTTTTAATTTTTAAGACAAAGGTCACATAGGTAAACTCGAAGAGCACTATAGGTTATAACTAAACACATAAATAAACAAAGCTCTAGTAACTGTGGGAGACTGAAAAGTTTAAAAGCTGAATTAAAAGATAAGCATAAACATTGGTTTTATAATACTTTGCCTTTTTTGTAAAAATAATACAATTGCTTTCTCCTCCTAACGGGTCAGGGAATCCTACATCCAAACAAGCTGCTGCCTTAGTTTATGCTTGAAAGAGGGAAAATAAAATTTCCTTCTGAAACACTGACTAACCCTTTGAATGGACTATACATAGGCTGCAGTTAAGAGAGAGATAAAGTGCTAAAAGGACAAATAGTTCACAAAGGACCACTAGTTCCCTTATCTTGCAAAGAAATACATTTCCGTAAACCATCTCTTTTCTGGAGAGTGCCTAATAAAAATCCTGGCATGTAAGAATGCAATGGTAAACTGCAACAGGATGTTATTTTTGTCATTAGATTCAATTAATGATTAAATTTTGCTGTTTGCCTTTCAGTGATAACACACCTGTTTTAAGACATCTCTCAAGAGAGACAGACAAATCTCTTTACAATTTATACAAAGTTGCAAAGCGGTGCTCGCAAAAATCAAGTCATTTATCAGAAGTGTCTTTCCCTGCAACCCCCAAGGTATCCACAAGAAAAACAAGTCTTACTGAGAAGAGGTTCATTATTGGGAAACGGAACAGCACCCTGGTTTTGTTCTGAAGTCTCCAGAACTTCTGTTTCCGAAGGACATAACTGAATCAATTCTTTATTTGGCACCTGAAACAGAAGTAGTAAAAGGGACAGAAATGCTAAAATCTAAATTTAGTCACAATTATTACATTACAGAAACACAATAAATCACTGTCAAAGTATTAAGAACTACACAGAGTAAATGAAAAATATGCATCAACAGGCAGACCTCTCCATTTAAAAATGATTTTTTTTTACAAGTTCACATAGCACTGGACTTGGCTTAAATGAAAGGTGTTACTTACACATGTCAGAGGTACAGAGGTACGAAGGTACAGTGAGGTCATTTGCTTTATTGAGGGTTTAATTCAATATTCAGCAAATAAATTTAGCACAACAAATTGTACTAGTATATACTTTCCATGCCTAGTACCATAAACTACAAATTTCCAGTGACAACGTTAACACATTCTAGCCAAAAGATAAAAAAGACTCTCATACCTCCCATGTTTTATATGCATTAAACTATACAAACTATGAACTTTTATCTCTTCCAATATTTTTGTATCTTGTTACTATCATGATAAAAATTGAAGTAGTTTTAAACTACTTTTTTGTACTTAAGTAAAGTGAGGCTACTGATGACAGAGATGGAAGTAATCCTAACCTAAATATAACAGAAAAAGATATTTGAGGGTTTTTTTTTCCCTCGTTTGTTTCATGTAACATACACATGCAGTTTAGCAGGGCAGACTTTTTGCCTGACTTGTGTATACTCTACTGGGAAAAATAAAGTACAAATGCTTTACAAAACATTTTAGGAACAAATAGGATACCAAAGCACAAAACAAAGGAAAACCTTTAATGAATACTATGAAGTTATTCTTATAATGAGATATTGCATGATTTAGAGAGTTCAGTATATGTAAGTAAATCAACTATTAGGGAGACAGACCTGTAGTAAGGCAGCAGAGAATTGATCACAAAAAAGGAAAGAGGTAAAAATAATCCTTAGTCCAGAATAGTATAATTAGAAAATGAGAACTGCAATGGGACAATAAACTGTCTCTAAACGGCAAGAAATTTACATTCAAAAGCAGTACTGGTGGAGAAGTGTTTGTTCATACACTGCACAATATACAACATACAATAGACGTAGGTAAAAAATATAAGTTACTCCATAGTTAGTCAAAAAACTATGATAGCTGTAGTTTGTGGTGACACCAGCATTACTAGATTAGCAAAACAGCATATTCTATCAATTTTTAAACACTACTGAAATACCTTCAAAGTAAAAAGTTTAAACATTTCAAAACTGAGAACATCTATCAAATCGTATCATAAAAATGACATGCTATATAATTTTTAAAAGGGTCAAGAACATTTAGATTAAAACAAGTCAGGGTAATTTATTTCAAACATAAGCTTTGAGCTATCTGACATTAACCTACTTAGGAGATTTTTACAGGCAGTTAAATACTCACATTGCTGCAGTTTACAGTTAAAGCTGGAGAAGGTGACTTTCTCAAGAGATGCGATGGACTCAATTCCCCAGATGGTGAAGAATGCAACCTAAAATTGTGTATATTTAGTTGATTTACCAAGTCACATTGATCGTAAACTGAAAAACAGCCTGTGTTGCAGAACCCACCAGACCTCCCCAGTGATGAAGCACATGCCAGCTAATCTGTTGCAATGTTGTCTTAAATTCTCGTGAAGATTCTAAATTCTCCTGCTCCAAGTTTTGATAACACAAAAAGTAGAAGAGATCAATAAAAGGCCCTGGGTCACAATTACTTGAGCACACTTTTATTTTTCTCTTGAATCACTAGCACTGACAGACCGAAGAGTAATAGGTTTCAGAATTATGCACACTGCGACAAAGAGATACATTTCAAATACACACAGAATACAGACAACACATAAGGAAGTTCTGCAAAACTGTGGAGGGAAAGCACAACCATTTAATACCCCCTCTATTGTTATTTTGATATACCTGTCTTCCCATGTTTTCCTAAAATTCCAACTAAAAGTAAAACTCACTTGCCTGTTACCCAGAATTCTTTGAGATATTGCTTATCCTACATCACCAAATGTGCCAGATGTGAAACTAACAGTGTAAATATCATACCAGAGCCCTTTGGACAGCTTGGTCCCATTTCCCCCTGCTCTTCCTGACTCCCAGAGCACAAGGCTAAATAAGAATTGGGGCAATCTGGATGGTTCTGTTTATATCAGTTCCTCAGATCGAAAAACGTGACAAGGGATTGAAGGAAAGAGAAAACAGTGAATAAAGAGCCCATGTTAAGTAAGTTATTTGTGTGGAATGTTTGTTATTTCCCTACATTTCAATATCCAATGTGCCATTTAATAAGCAGTACTGCCATCTCTAAAATCTAGGACAGAAACTCAATTGAATAGATTAATAGCATCATCAGATGGTAATTCAATTCAGATATGCTTGTAAATAAAGCTGTAGGCATAGTCCTTAACTTCTTAAAAATATGTACTGATGCCTGATGCACAGCTCAAAATCAGTCCGTCTTACTGATACTAAAAAAAAAAACCAGTTCAGATTCAGGAAGTAAATCCTATTGGATACTGTTTGGAGTCCAAAGGTATTTGATGAAAACCAGCTAGTGTTAGACTGTTGATCAGTCTTGCCTGATTTTGACTGCAAGATAGTAGCTTGATGTCATACAAAAGAACAATTAAGTAACAGCATGAAGACAACCACATTGTGAATATGTAATCCTGAACTTCAGCATGGATTTACAAAGGGGAAATCACATTTAACCAACCTAAAGGCCTTGTACAAGGAGGTGACAAGCTCGCTGGTAAAAGATAGCATTAGGTGTTACTTACTTCAAATTTATTAAAGATTTTCACATTGTTTCCCATAACACGCTCACGGATAAGTTGATGAGTCAAACTACTACTGAAAGAGTAAAAGCTGACTACGGCATGGCATACCTGATGTATGTATAGATTGGAGAGAAAAGTCTGCAGTGCAGCCCTTCAGAAAGAGATATGAGGGGATTTGTCAATGGTAAGCGCAATACGATTCAACAACATGTCCTAGTAGCAAAGAAGGCAATAGTATCCTAAGGTGCACAAGTTATAGTACAGCTAAGCAGTCAAAAGAAGTGTTTGCCCCACTATCTCAGCATTGGTGTAGCCTGTACTCAAGCACTGTGTGTGCACCTCTGGGCTCCACAATACAAGAAGGATATAGAAATATGAGAATGCATCCAAAGGAAGGTAACAAAGATGGTGAAAGGACCATAGGGCATGACTTACAAGGAAGAGCTCAGGATACTAAGTCTTTTCAGCTCAGAGAAGAGAAGAATGTGAGGTGACCCCACTGCTATCTAACAGTCCTTTATGCAGGAGAGCAGAGGGAGGTGATGTCTTCCTTCTGGTGTCCACCAATATTACACGGGGAACAGCTTAAGGCTGTATCGGGGAAGATATTAGGAAAAATATCTTCACTGAGAGGATGATAAAGCACTGGAACAAAGTCCCCAGGGAAGTAGTCATGATCCCAAGACCATATGGCATTCAAGAAATGCTGGGACAACACTCTCGGATACATAGCTTATCTTTTAGGTTGCTCTATGTAGAGTCAGGAGTTGGATTTAATGATCCTCATGAGTCCTTCTACTTCTAAGTCAGGATATTCTATGATATGAAGCTATTCCTTAAACCCCTACCATTGTTGCCAAAACTGGTATACATCTTCCTGGAAGATTTACTATTACTATTCTTTCAGGTTCAGTTGCAAAACTGCCAGTGGAGCAAACTGCAGGCGACTTAGTAACACACTGCTCTACAGGCATAAAACATTTTCTTGTCATTCCTTCACCGGAACTGGAAGTACAAAATCTAAAGTCCGAGGGATAGCTTCATTATCCAAAGCTAACACTTAGATAACTTGTGCAAATGAGATGATAGTACCATTATTCTAAATCTGACCTTAACAAAAGGGGTTGAACCTTAATTCCTAGAAGAGTTGTGTCTGAAAACAGACTTTTTCTGTGCATGTGCATCACGAAGTCCTGGAATTAGCTGGCTTGGAGACTTTTAAAAAACTGTTCTTAGACAACTAATGCTGATACAGCACAAACTGACATAAAGACCTGCCCCTCTATATGGAAGTCAGGCATCACTGTGGGTACACAACACAATAAAAACAGAAGCATATCTTCACATTAAAATTATGTTTCCTCCTTCTGAATTTCTTGGCTATGCAGTATTCCTGCTAAAACTCATCAGTTTTAGAACAGTCAATCCTTAATTAACAATGTGAATCTTGTAAGGATTCCCACTTAAAATGATGCAGAGTTGTTATTTAATCTATGGCTGGCTACTGGGAAAGGACTGTGCTATCATGTTAGTTTACATTCAGGATAATCAAGAAAGGGTCAAGACAGGATATGAAAGGATATTCCCTGGGGAATGCTTAAAGGAAAGTTTCCTAGCATAGTATCACTATCAGCTGAAAACTATTCTATACACAGAAAATAATACAATGAAAATTGAACAACCCCCACATAATCACACATGCGTCTTCTCTGTCTTTACTAAAGAGCCTAATGTATGATGTTAAGCATTTATTACCTTTGCAATTCTAATATTTCATTTGCAATTTCTGTTCCTATACTTCCAGCACCAAGAACTGTTCCAGAGGACATTCCAGGTACACTTACTAAAGATTGTTTTACAGCATCTACAGTTAAAAAAAAAAAAAAACCACAAAATAAAATCTTAAGTCTGTAGCAGTTTCATTATGCAGCAAGACATAATCACCTCAAGAATTTATTTTAAAGCAATTTTTGTTCTGCATCTCTTATTTTCATAAATTAAATCCCTTAAAACACTAACTCATAGGGAAGGGTGTTATAAATTTCATTTGAAATACAAAGATAAGTGAATAATAATATATTTGTGAAAAGTCAGGTAATTAACTTTTGTCATTACCAACTTCACAGACAATGTGAAACACATGAGGAAAAAACCCTCAAATCTTATGGATTTTTCAAAAACTCAAATCAGTTATTAAAAAGAACAATTTCAAAAGAAAAAATAATAAAAAAATTATGGCAAGATGAAGAAAGGCATGTAGAAATCAGAATCTATGCATAGCAGAATATCAAAATCGGTAAAACCCCATATTCTCCAGATAAACTGGAATAGTAGAATCACATTTCTTCAGAAGACCAGGCAAAATACAAAGCAGGTCTGTGACAGAAGCATAATATCTTATCAGCCAAAATCCTCGCTCTAGTATAAGCTTCTAGAAGGAAAAATACATGCTGTAAAACCTTCTGAACACATATAGGTAAATGATATAAATTACAATGCTGTAACTAGAAACTGTCACTAGAATTGGCTCTAAACCAATTAATCTTCCTTTGCAAAGCAACCTAGAAAAAAACCTATTCCTGGATTGAATAAATGTAATATTTTAACGATCGATCTGGAGATGATGCTATATCAACTGTAGGAAGTGACACTTGCCTTCTGCAGGCTGGGAACCATAGGGGACCTGTTCTTCAGATGACTCGTTATGACCTCTGAGATTTAAATAAACAAATAAATGAAACAAAAACATCAGCAAGTTTTTCAAAGGCAAAACCCAGCGTACTTATGTTTGATTTCAATAATACTTAACACAGAGTAAAAACTAACATCCTCAAATTAAAAAAAAAAAAAAAGAGATACTCCTCGTGTTTCCATGTTCAGTGCTTTGTACTGTTGTTTTTGAAACACTGGGTGAAATATTAATTTCTACTTATTCTCCAACTAGAGAAGAAAGGCCAATGTAGTTGTCTGTGTTCCAATGACAACAGAACAAGGTTGCCATTTTTTCCCCTAGGAAGGAGACCAGTTAACCAGAAACAAGTGCTACAAGGACAGGTCAGTGGCTACTTTCTGCCAGCAGCTGCTGCCTACCTTCCTTCCCCTAGACAGCTGCAGCTGCCCACATATCCAGGGCAGACGAAAGTGGCCTTTGTTTGTTGGGCAGCTTACCATGTCTTAGCTGCTCCTCTTTTCTTGAGGAAAGACAGACATGGGAAAAACAGGTGGGTGATGTTGACTTAGGACATGAACCAGCTACAGAATGGGTAAAAGCCCTCCCTGACAACTTGATTTAATGGAAATAACATCCACTCTTTCCCCCTTCTCAAAAAAACAGTAATTTGCAAAGACCTTCAGCGCCATTTAAACAATCCAAATTATATAGGATCATTTCTTCTTTCAATCAAACTCTTTCACCTCTTTCTTTCTACCAGGGAACAGCACAGCCTCCAGAGCCAAAGTGATGACTTAAGCCTGAAGTAAAAATAACTAGTAAATGCAAAAATTGTTCTTCATGTGATTATTCAAGCACTTGATGTGCAGAGTTGATATTTTTCTAATCTTGTTCCACTTTTTAAACAGGTTGCTTCTGTTAATGTTAAGTCTAATTAAGAAACAAGAAAAATAACATGGGGATTCATATCATTAATTACTTACAATACCACAGTGTTGTTGGATACAATGTACTCCAGTTCTTTGGTCCAGGGATTCATGAAACTAAACCACTGACTCTTTAAAGTAACAAAAGTGCCATCTTTTGCTCTAAATTTGTAGGAATTGGTAAATACTTTCTCTTTATTCTGCAACACTAGATAAAAAAGGAAAGCTGTAATCAACATATACTTAGAAAGATAAAGTTAAAAATTTGTTTCATGGCACCATAAAACCAAAATGTTTCTGATGGCGAGAAATAAAAATTAAATTCCAGAATAACTGATAAAGCAGGACCCCTACTAAAACATGACTACAGTTTCAACATTATTAATCCTACGTTAAAGCCCGAGAACTAAGTTTCTGTAAATCACTAGTAGGGAGACTCCTGACCCTGTGAACTTTAATCATCAGTATCTTTAATTACACTATCAGGTGCATTTGCTCTTCTTAACTCCCTCCTCATCCTTATAAAGAACTGAAGCAAGAGGTTGAAAGAAGTATGAACATTACTCTCTTGCGATTTAAAGCATAGCACCAAGATTCAAGATAACAGAAGTTTCTCGCTGTTTTTATTACAAGCTTTATGCAGGTAAACATGCAGAAGTAGAAAAGGACAACACTCAGATTGCTTAGTTTTATTAATTCTCAGCTTCTGTTTTTTTGGTTTGTACTGTTTTCAAGAAGCAGTAAATTGTAGTTGTGTGTAGTCTGGGAAGACCAATTATTTTGTACCTTCTTTATGTTTTTCAGCTAGATGATTGTGATCATCTTGATGGCAGTACTCGTAACAAGAAGTTCCCAGTAGCTCTTGTGGCAGATACCCTAAAATTGCTGTTGCACTGTTAGAAATAAAAACATGAACTACAGCAGACTCAAACAATTGTAAAATTGTTTTCTTCAGTATCAGACAAAGCAGAAAGTTAATATTTAAAGCAACAGATTCTTGTGTTCATGTTTGGGAAAAAGATACAGCATTAGTATAGCTCTACTGTAGTAAAGTAGTACACATCGCTAATTACTCATTTGCAATGAATGACAATTCAAACACTAAGTAACAGTGTTTAAGCATGCAAATCACATGTACACAATATAATTCTGATTATTTGGTCTTCCTATTAGCCAATCAAGGCATTGGACAAAAATAATGAGTTATTAAAAAAAATTTTGCTCTGTCACTTTAACGAATATGCTTAAACTGATACTTTTAGATGAAAGACAAGATGACTGAGAGCAATAAAAACCCTCCAGTGGCAATAATGGAATTCAAAATGATAAGTGGCAGGTTAGTCCACACAATAAATAAAAGTCTGTTTTAAAAAGTTCAGAAAATAGGAGCTTAGCTTTCACTTTTAATGAAGTAACTTGGTACTTCTTACATATAATGTATTTGTTCCAAATAGTAAGATTTTAAGAAGTAATAATTTTAGGCTAAATGTTTATTACTTAAGTCATACATAGTCATGAAGCTCTAACTTGAGACTTTTCTTTAAGAATAAGAAAGTACACAAGTGCATTTTAAGACATACTTTAATCTTGCTAACTCTCCTTTTCCTTTATAAGTTATGTTCTGTATTTGACAAAGCAACAAAGTCCAAGTATGAACTGCTTCCTCTGTACAGTGCCTTGAGACTCTATCCTGCTTGAGAAAATACAGTTCTGACAGAAAGTATTAAGAGAATTTAACTGGTGGGGTCATTTTCATTTTCTCTTCATGAAAGAACAAAAGGCTTACCGCTGATCTACATAAACAAATTTTCCATCCATGGCAAATCGTGTAACAAATTCTGTTGCCTTGACTTTTATCTCTCCACTCTTTTGTGGAACAATATAAGGATGTAACCTCCCAATTGCAACAAGACAGTTAAAGTTACTACTGTCCTTTTCTACATCATTTTCCTCTTCTACTCCGACCTCATTAGGAGGCCAGTTCTTCATATACCCAGTACAGTGAATGGTACAGTATTTTCTGTGATCTAATAAAAAGAAATAAGAAGCAGTTACGTTTCAAAAAGTACATTGAATTACTTTTTTTATTCTATTCATGACAGGACCAGCAACTACATTTTATAGCCTCATACAGCTGTTGTAGGTAAGCATAGGTTATTTTACAATTTTTAAATTAATTTTGTACTAGTTAATTTTGACTTACCTGGGGAGACCACTTCTAACCCTATGTAAGATTTAGGAAGAGAAGTTATAGCTGTTGGCAGTTCAAACAGTCTCACAGAAAAAAAAAAAAAAAGGTAAACCAATAGTTTGATAACCAAAGGATCACTTTATAGAGTTTCATCTGTATTACAAATTAAAATTAACCAGAGAGACACTCTGTAGCTTCCAAATCAATTTACCTGTTGTGAACATGACGATCTTAACAAATGCCTACTGCACTTGCTAAAAGGACCAGTTTAAGAGAACAACTCAAAACAACCTAGCTAATTTTCTATTCATCTTAGGCTTCTGAACTCCTCAGTTTTCTGGGAACGTAATTTAAAAAGTCTTAAATTACAGGACATACTGTCATTAATTCCTATGGTCGGTACACTGTTTGCTACCTATATAACATACAAAGACCATCATATGCATCAAGGCATAGAGATGACATTTGTATGACTGTTAACTATCTTTCAAAAAATTGCCAAAGTATTCTTGATATCTGTATTGTGAACAAATTCTGCTTTACATAGATTTGACTGCATGAACCCTCTTAACTACAGAAAACATACACCAATTCTGTAAAATGAAAAATTGAGTTACCCTCCAAGACTTCGTTACAGATTGTAAAGGCTCCTTCCCTTAACACTGCCTTCCCAAGAAACATTTATTTAAACTAAATTCATATCTCACCAATTTAGTTGGCACACCAAGGGAGACTGAATTCTATTTACTGACAATGACGGACCTATTTTAAAATTTACTATTGCATGGTATATCTCAAAATAACAGGTTACAGTAAAAAAAAGAAAGTAGGATGACTTTTTCAGGTTCAAACTCAATGCGCCTTTGCAAAATCAATACTAAGGCATTAAACAAAAGCTAGAAATTACATTTAAAAAAGATCTGTTCACTGAAAAACTTGACAGGAGTATATTGCTGTACAGGCATAGCAAATTATGAACTAAATTAAAATTACTGGAAAAATGAATGGAACTACACGGATAAATTACTATTAAAAGCAAAAAAGCAAAATTCACACTTTTTAAGAACACACAACGTAAATTGTAAATCAGAAAAAAAAAGTTGGTTTACTTGCTTTTTTCCTTCAAAACAGTAGATTTTGCAGGCCTTATTCAGTTATCTTCAAGACAAGCGTTAGTTAGTTTCATTCTTCTGATCTGCTCCAGCGCTTTCAAAAATTTCCCTGAGACTTCTAAAATTTGACTACAACAGATCACGTGCTCCTAAACAGCCACTGTAACTCAGGTTCCTCCCTCCCTCTTTTCCAGGAGTGAGCAGGGAGGAGAAAGTACGATTAGACTGCTTCTCAAAACACATTTCCAGTATGTATTTACACTTCTCTACAGCTACTTTGTGAAGTCAGCGATATCTACAAGGGTCACACTAATGATTCAGAACTTAAAGACACCAAGTTTCAAGACAGAAAGCCCCCACTTAATCTACACAGTTTGAATACCTTTCTTCTTTGTGTTGGGCAAGCACTCCTTTTCTTCTTTGACTGTGGTCCTACTACATTTTATCCGACAGAAGAAGGAACGTCGAGCACCAGAATTCAGTCGAGCTGGTCCAGCTTGAAAATCTGTGTGTACTTGCAAGCCAGCTTACAAAAATTTAGTAAAGTAGTCAAAAAAACAAAATCCAACAGTAAAACTTCAGAATACAAGGCCTTTTCTTCATTTTAGCTTTCAGTACATTCTTGTTACTGTTTAGTTGCTTAAATTTTGTCCTTACCATTAAAAATGAGAAGTGTAATAACTTAAATAGGGCAAAGAAAACTTGACTGTCACACAGATTCCAAAATCAAAAAGAACTACCAAACTAATTTTAAAGCTTTCTTGATATTTTGAATGGCATTTTAATAAATATGCTTTATAAATTTTCAAGATTTATTTGGTACAAAGAACTGCAAAGATGCTTATAAACGCCAGCTTTAAAACAGCAATTAGCTGCACAGTACACAATGGTTTCCATATTAGACATAACTGCAAGTGAAATAAGAGTTGGTTAAATTAGGATTGACACTTAGCATTTTCAGAGAAGACAGTGATTCTTGATATTGAAGTATTTTATCCCATGTTCGACTACATCAGGTCTTTTGTATTGACAAGACCTATCAAATACAAGAAAAGAGAGTAGTATGTCTGGTAGGAAGAATGTCAGACCACATCTCTAAATGTTTTAACAATGCAAATTTCAGTAATTCTTATTATCTAAAATAAATTCTTTTCTGGGCTAGCTTTTAAACTGTAAGTGTATTCTAAACAGCAGATAGGCATTCAAATAAGTTTGGTTCATAGGGATTGTACTTCAAGTTTGTACCTCCATGTACCTATGAACACACAAATATATCCTGCATAATAACTACATTTATTGGCATCTCTTTAAAGAAATCTAAGTACATTCAAATATGACTTACTTTTCCCATCTACGAGCTTCTCCCTAGGAGAGACATCTGAAGAAGAAAGTTGCTCCTTAACTTTTGCAACATCTTTTGGATGCAAGTAATCAAACAAACTTTGTCCAATTAAACTGGCCTGTTTTAAAAACAAAGAACACAAAAAAATCCAAAGGAAATAAGAACCACAACATTTTAGAACAAGACTCCACACATATTGCACATCTCAGAAAAACAACTCTCTACATCATTTGAAAAAAAAAAAGATGAATTTCACAGTTAATCTAAACATCAATATATTGAATCTCATTTAGTTTGCCATTATTTAATGTTATTTTTATAAAAACAGGGTAGTAAAAGTACAATTTGTTACTTCCCATTGAAAAAACAGCAGATTTTGTTCAATATTAAAAAACAGTTTTGTAAAACCAAATGTTGTATTTATGTACATAATACGATTTCTGATCCTAGCCAAAGACGGTTACATACAAAACTCCACTCATAGATTACTGGTGGTGAGGAAGGTAAGAAAATGAGAAGAAATGCTACATAATGAGCTCTAATTTTTTTGGAAAATAAGGCATCACTAAGCCACGAACTGCATGGAAGCAGAAGTCAGCTCACTTGAGCACTCCTTAGTAGGGGATATTTACAGGAATCTCTGTAGTTGGGATACATTCAACCTGCTGACTCTGCTTATTCGAAGTAACCAGGTGGCCACAAAACTGTAAGCAGCACCACTGTCTTTTGAAACATGATGGGCCAGCTCGGTTTTTTTCATTGCTTACCATCACCAAAGCAGATCAAATCAACAGGTAGAAAGAAGCTGTGTTGACAAGCAGTGTTCTAGATTCAATTTGCAACTCATACTGGACCCATGCCACTTGTTATATGATCACTGCACACATGGAGTACTTCTCCAATAAGCCAGAGTCAGATAATGGGTTTAATGAAAAGCTTTTAAGAAAGAAGTATCAACATACAGCCTCTCATTTGTCCAGTCTTCATCTAATTCTAATGCAAAGGGAAAATGCTGAGTACTACCGAGAAAGCCTAACAGCAGCCTTGTCAAAATACATAGGTGTGACGAATAGATTAGGCTGCAGCATGGGATTCATAACCTAGAATGATTTCCAAATGAGCTAATAAAGTCATCGGTTAAGCCAGTCATGTTCTCTGAACCTCTTCTGCTGAAATACTGAAGATCTTATGGGTCTGGAAGTACGCATTTCTGATGTGAAAGACTCCAAAAGGCACTTTTTAGTCCTTGAGTAAATTCAGCGTAGAAGGTCTTTTTTAAAAATAAAAAACTGCTTAGTGCTTGCTTCAATAAGATCATTAATTTCACTTTCATTTAAAAAGATAGTTTTGGTTTTTTAATAATAATATTTTTTAAAAAAAATCTATAAGCCAAAGTCCAGATTGGTTAATCTTCCATTTTGAAAGAAATTAACATAGCAGAAAAGGCTTCAAAATTCTTGAAGGAGACAGATGGAAGCACTGTTGTAGCTTCTGCTTTGCGAACAGAAGTCATAGATACACAAATTATCATGCCTTGATTATCTGTGGTAAATTATGTTAAATGTCATTGAATGGGAGGTACTTATATTTTCCTATTTCTCTTACTTTATAGGCTAAGATGTAGTTAAGAGTATATATACAGATAGCTCTTGTGGATGAAGTGTTATGTAGTGCATCTGAGCACAAAGGCATTAGCAAGGAAAGTTTTAATTAACTTCCACTGCTGAGCTATCAATTTGCCATAGCCTAAAAATACCCCAAATCACTTTACCATTTAAAAGAATATCTCTTGGAGACAGAAATTAGGACATCTTCAAACTATCCCTTCCTCTCAGCCTAGCAGTTTTCTTCTGGATGATTCAACAAAATTGAAATCTGGCGCTATTGCTCTGGTCAGGAACACTGACTGTACTTGCAAATATCTAATTCCATGGCATTCAGCCTTCCTCTGAAGGAGTTTAAATCAAAGAAATTACAAGAAATGATACACAAGGACTGTTCTTTAGTAACATGCAATAAAATGTAAACATTCATAAGTTTCTAAGATAATCCAAGGTAGAAGCAAACAAAAACTAAATTACAATCACCTGATCGTAATTGAGTATTTTGCAAACTGATTCTGAGACAAAGAGAATTCTTCCTCTGTTGCATCCAACCACAAACAGGAACCCATCTGCTGCCTGAAAATATAAAGACACCGTCTTTAAAAACATACAATTTAAATATACAATGAATACTGATGACTACAAGGAAGCACACTTTGAAACCTAATAAGTGATAAAGTTTTTTAACCTGATAAAGCAATAAATCATGCCAAACAGCAATTAAGACTTTGAGGACCAAATCAGACTACTGACACCTAAAGTTTCTTAAACACAGCTTTGGGAAATGAGGTGGCCAGCTGCAAAACAGCATGCATATTTCAATAGCAACATAAAAAAAAATCATGTGTTAAATATGCAGATTTCACACAGATTTATTGCCCTTCCAAGGGCTGCTGTCAGCCACACTCACAAATCTTCTTCTGTACTCATTCATGAAAAAAGCTTTTATAGTTAACAGAGTTTATAAACCAGTACTTACCAAGTACATCAAAGCACTTGCTTGCAGAAAAAGATGGGGAATAAAGCACTCTCCAACTGAAAGCTCAAGCTTTAATAAGGAAATCATTTAAATGAAAGCTTCCTTACACTTACCCTAAGGATTAACTGTCGGAGCTCATCATCCTTTAAAAATGAAGGTTTATACCGGACTTCTGAATAGGAACTAGTGGAGCCTTGAAAGTAGAATATTTGTAGATATAAAGTCAAAATTTACAATTTAAATATACTTTTAACAGAGCTCTGCTTGGTTTGTATTTAATAAATTTTCTTTGTAACCACAACAACTGAATAGAAAAATATTAAAAGATACTACAACTGTTAAAAATAAAAACCTTCAAACATATGCTGGTAATGAATATGAGCATGCAACCAGTTTTTTTCTTGGCCCTTATTTAGCATACAACACAGAAACTTCTGTTCAGCTATCTTTAATGTACTCTTACAGAAATGGTATTGTAAGAACTGAATTTTCTAGAAGCATTTCATAGGCCTATTTTAGAATCCTTAACATTTGTGTAATCTGAATAATGCCAATGTTATGAATAGTCTTTTGGCATGAATAATACTTCATCAGTACTATATATCCAACAATCTAAAATCCACTCTATTGTGGTTAAAGTGAATGTCTCACTCATTAAATGTAGTGAGACTGACTTACTACATTTACTGTTCTAGCACCCATGATTAGAACTCTGAAATATATTTTACCCATTACAAGCATCTCCACAACTTTTTCCAGATATTTTCTGAGGTATATAGTAGTTTAACTTTCCAGTAAATTTCAGCATTCCCTGTAATTCCATATAGAGTCTTGTATTTTCTTAAAGCTTTTTTTCTTTTATAAGATAAATAGAATAACTGTGCTGGATTGAGTCCAGTTTTCATATCCTATGTATTCATTAAAATATAAATGTATGAGCCAAAGATTTCTTGTAGCTGCTTGTTTAAATTGCAAGTGCAATTACCATCCTGCTAATTTGTCACATTATTTCTTTATGAAAAATTCTCAGCTTGCTTTGGCAAACAGGCTTCTAGAAATCCCTTCCAACCCAAAATTATTCCGATTCTCTTGCTGTCAAGTTTGTAGCATAATTTGTTTCCTGCACTCCTTTGACATAAGTCTGATGGAGTTTCATTAAGATATGTTTAGTCACAATCAATTTTTTGCAATGCCTACAGTGTTTGATCTTCGCTTATTGTTGATCAGATTATTATCCTGAAAGAGTGCTGCCAAAAAAATGAACTCATGTGCTGCTGATTAAACCATGCAATACAGAACATATATTTGCATATGTTTTTTTAGGGGACAAAAGCAACAGGAAAAGGAAAGGTAAGAATATACCCTAGTTTGATCCTGACATTAAATCGTTAACTGAGATCCATGATTAAATTTGCTAGCTGACTGAGCATATAAACATTTGATAACTATTTTTCTGGGTACACTTTTAACATGTCATGGTTTTTAAGACTTTAATGTAATCAAAGTCACCAACCATTCTGTTAAAGTATGTTTCCTTTGACTACTGTTCTTGCAGGCAAAAAATAAGCTTGAAAGATGATTATGTCCAAATGTGATTTTTTTCTTTAGTTTTATGAAGTTACACTGTAAAAGACATAACTTATCATGGAAGTGAGTTCTCTGCACCCCCTATCACTGCAACTACTTACATCAGTTTGTTTATGTAAGCATTAGCATAGTTTTTCATTGCTGAGCAGACATTTTTCTAGTTTCAGGATAAACAACTCATCAGAAGCATTTGGTATTTTACAAAGGAGTCAGCCTTCAATTTAAAGCCTTCCCAAGATTTAGTTTGGGCTGGTTTTCTTGTCTTTTTTTTTTTTTTATAGTTTTTTTTGTTTGTTTTCATAAAGTTGTAAATTTCAAAGTCAACAGATAAACATCAAATTCCAATAGAGAGACAAAGCAGTGAAGCAATTATAAACATGGGAATAACAGGAGTGTGAAGACCATTCACTTCTCTGCTAGCAGTACAGCTGTTGGCATCCATGGAGCACCACAGGTATTACTGTTACAGAAAGAGTGATGGAAACTGGAGCGATTACAGAATACACATTTAATTCAGGGGTTGGAAAATACTGAAAGACAGATGTGATGGCTATAAATTTAAAAAAGAATCAAGGAGTGACTTGACTGCTAAGGGTAAGGCATACCCTTAAAAGAAAATAAGACACTGAAGGGTGGCTTTTTTCCTGCTATGCTAATTAAAAAGAAGACATGAAGTTCTAGAAACTACGAAACCATATACAGTTAAATGAAGAACAGACTCAGAACTGAATTCAGCAAGGAAACATAAAATAAATGACCTTTAATAAAGATGATATATAGTATAACTTCTGACCGAACAAGGATTTCCAGGATTAGTTTCCTAAAACCCACCTTTTAAAGATTTTAAGTGTTGCACAGCCATCCGTAACACTGTAAGCTTGTCTAGCTTTCGTGCCATGGGATTGCACTGAGGTATCATAGCTGACAATTCCTCTATCAAATTATTCATTTTGTCTCTTCTTCGTTTTTCTGTTTGACTGTGAGCCTCTCTAAGAAGAGAAATTATTTTAAGAAATAAGTAGGACACATGATTTTCCCCATAATATTACAACTCAATTTTGGAAACAGAACATATCAAATGTAGTACTGCACCAAAACTGTTTTTCATATACTACTTATATTTAACAATTAACTTGGATGCACTTGAACAAAGCAGAAATTGTCACAATGATGTAAAATACTGAGTGAAAAAAATATGTCAAGCAAAAACTTCATTCTATGTAGCAGGAACAAAAGTCTATGAAGACTTTTATAAGTTAAATATTTCTTATGACCCTTAATGTCCAAGTGAATACCTTGACACCTTACTGTATACCAGAGAACTTTTGATGTCATTAGTAACAACTGGAAGACATTTCTGCTCCCTGGCTTTATCAACACCTGACTGGTGTAACTAAAATGGGGTATTCATTCTACTTTTTTTTTTTAAAAAAAAAACCCCAAAGAATGTTGCTAAAGCATCTCGAATCCATGTTTTATGCAAACTCACAACTATAAGAGATGAGCGATATCTTGTTATCTCATTATCATAAAATTACACAGACTGAACGCAGACATAAGCACAATTGTTTATTTATAGCACATCACAAGCAACAGACACTACATTTACACGTGATTGTAAGAGACGTAGTGGAAACTGGAAGAAAAAGCTATGCCTCATCTAATTTCACTAGAGGTATTTCAGAAAAGTTTTCACCTTCATTCACCTCATAAGGTGGCAAGAAGGGTTTCAGCCTCTGTGCACTGTCACAGGTTTCATCTCTTGGTAAGCTTCTGTCCAGTAATTCAACCACAGAAAGAGAGCTTCTCCTCTTTGACTGTTTTCAATCAGAAAACCCCTTCTAAGGCATATGGCAATGAACATCACTAATGTATTTGTAACTCGGGTCACTTTCTCTTTAATTCTTTCTCATGGGGTAAGTTAGCTTTTCTAGCTCATCTCCCCTCTTAGACCCTCCAGTAGATCAAGAAAAGTTTAATTCACTCTATTCCCTCCCTACCCAGAACACAAGCTAGTCACTCAATTAAAATGAAGATTATTTTCCTTTCTGATTGAGACCAGACACAGTAGTTATCGAACTGAGGGACAACATGTTTTGGTTAACTGATCTCCAAAACTCTTCCTCTTAAGCATACTGTAACAGAAAGCTTTAAAGACAATAAAGTTCACTACACCTACCTGTTGTAAACCAACAAAGTACACTTTTAAAAACTTAGTCTTCTCTAATGTTTATTAATTTTCTGAAAAATGAATCCCCCCGTCACATAAAAATTCTTAAGTATTCATCCAAGCAATTAGGTTTTCTCTCTCTAAAGCCCTTTAAAAAATTTAAATTTTATGAGGTATTCTCAGCTCTAGAGGTTCATTTAACTTTTCCTCCCTGTTAGGTAGTAAAATTCAAGTAATACATTGTGCTTCTTCAACTGTGAACCTCAGGAAAACAGATACAAACATCTGGAGAAAGAGAACAATCTTCCACATATCTCTCTATAATTCAATAAGAAGTTACAGAAACTTGCCTAGCTGGATGCAGAAATTTAAGTGATGACTGGATGATTAAAAAAGCCTCTTGTTACATTCACAAAGGGGAAGGGAGAAAAGCAAGTTCCTCAACAAGCTGGTGAAAAGAAACACTGGATGGAGATAATTGTTAAGCAAACCTTCAAAGTGCCTTCTATCAACTCTTTTTCCTCCAATTAATGATCAAAATTAAGGAAAAAAAAGGATGCACAACATTAAAAGTATTAACAGAATCTTGTATGGCAAACTGGGATACTCCGTAAAGAAAAATTAACTTTGGAGTTAAACAAACACACTTGTATATATATTTTGGAATTCTTTCTTTTCTTTCACTTAATTTAACTTACAAGAACACTTCTAGTTAATAGCACACTGTATTAATAATGCTTTTGACAGCAGAGTGGACTGTGTATTTCTGCTCTGGCATCTCTGCTCCCATAACAAATGAAAGACATTTAAAAAAAAACCAAACCTATAACACAGCTCTAGTTTTACTAAGTGGGTTGTCGATAGTTTCAAGTATTTGTTTGGATGAATCATGACAGCATTCAGTCATGCAGCATTTCAAATCTTACAAGTGCTTTATGTGAATTTCCATTTGGATTCAGGTAAGATGTGAACTCAAAGCAACTGCACTTGCACAAGGCAAATCTTGAATAATTCTTTATAGAAAAACTTGTTCCAGACCAAGTATTCTTTGTTATGCTTTAGCTGAATCCATTTTCATATGGGATAAATTTTAAATACATCCAAGCGTAGACAGATCTAGAAAAATAACAATTCTCAAATTCATACAGACCGAGGATTAGCTTTTCCTTTTATGCACAACTTGACACTGCTATATTTAATTCTCACCTTGGATATTTTGGCTTCAGGTTTTTGCTAAACCACCTGAGATACTCTGCAACAGAAATTCATTACAATTGGGAGAAAATAAAATCCTTGAGGAGGGTCTAAAAATTACTATACATTTAGGGGAAAAGCAAGTTTACTGTTAAATATTTGTCAATTTTAATGAATGTTACCCACAAATTCATATTTAACTATTGTGAATACTAGTATTTACTAACAAAACATAGATTTATTGTAAATTAATACCTGAAATCTTTTATTTTAACATGGTCTTCATCTTCACTCCTACAGAAAACAAGATAGAGAATTTTACTTTGCATATTGAATAGTAAGAACTTCCTCCTATGGATTCAAGAAGATATAGGAAATTCTACAAATTTACTATGGCTCTAACAATAGCAAACCCATGCAAATTCCCACTACAAAAATACCTAGCAAGTGCTGCATAAGAGAAGAGAGACCAAAGCATAGCTTTCAATACACACAGTTACGTGAAAATATTATAGGGATATTTCATAATTACAGAGGTATTTCTATCATGGGAAAACCAAAATCAATGTAATACTCAAATAACTTAGGTCCAGGCTTGCTGTTATTTTTTAAATTAAGATTTTACAAGACAGATCATCTACTCATGTTTTTAGTTCCAAAATCTTATTGTCAAAAGATGAAAAAAGCACCCCTAGTCTAGACTGGGCCTAAAATACACTTTAAATGCTCATGATCATTAAAAGGAAAAGTTAAATATTTTCCCGTACCACGCAGCAATGGCTGGAAAGTCTATGTAATAAAATTGTCAGTGAAAGACAATCACAGTATCTGTATCATGATAAATACCTGGCAGCAGGAAAACGTAAAGCATGATTCAAACAAGGGCAACAATCTATTTTCTTCCCCAAGATCATTGTATTCTTTACCACCGCCTATTAAGAATTTCAGAACATGGCCTAACGGGTATCTTGCAAATTCAGTATGAGGGAGTTGGTACTGGCAGCGAGGCAATTCCCATACAAGCACTGGCTATTTTCTTTAAAAGAAAAACAGATACTTTTAGTCTTTGTAAAGCAGTTCTCCAGCTTTTTTTAATTCAGTGGTGGAAATGTCTCATGCAGTACTCTAAGCTCTGTTTCAGAGGAAAAACTTGCTAGCCCATGATCATTTTAGAAGAGGCATGTGTTGTACCAGAAGGATAAGGAAAGAAGCCAATCAGTCAGCAGCCGTTTCCTATGAGGAAATAGAAACAGGAAGTAGAAGGACAGTTGGAGATTTCAGCTTTAAGAAAGACTTCAGAAGCTGCTTCTACCTGTAACTAAGCACTGACCCTGGCAAGGATCCAGCAGCCAGAGGTGTTAACAAACGATTGAGAGATCCAGTTCTTCAACCTGAGATTTCACTCAAACCCAGCATTCTAGATAGTCTGATAAGTCCAAACACAGGAATAGGGTGGGCTCACAAGACCCTAGGACTTTTCTTCAGTGAAAACAGTTTCAGATTTAGATGAATTAGCACTAACTAACATTTTTCTTTCATTTTAAAAGAAACTTTTATCAGAAATGTCCATATGCTATGAACTCCAACAGAAATGACACTGTCTGACCTTAAGAGAAGAGGTAAGGAGGAGCCAGACCAACTGCAATGCAGCACGTGGCCCTATTAACTAACTCTCCTCTCTCAGGAGCTCCACTTAGGAAGATACTAGAAGAAATTTTTTGCTTGGGCAATCAGTCACAGACTTCAATGGATTTATATACCCTCTGTCCTAACAGCTGTGTTGTTACTGATATAAAAAAGTACACTGAAATTATTGACTACATGAACACAGGGTGAAATGCTACCTCATTGCTACGATGTAGGTATACTAAATTGTTACTAGAAAGAACAGAATCTGTATCTTTCAGGAAAAAATAAAGAATACCACATTTTCCTCTTTTTTTCCTCAACTGATTTATTAAACATACTTTCTCATTTCTTGTACAACAGAAGCAGAATTGTTGAAGACAGAAGAGCATTTTTATTCACATTTTTCCATCATGAGCACCATGGAAAAATCCACAAAAATCCAAACAATATATCGCCAAAGAAAGATTCAATAAGCCATACACCAACCATTGACTACAAGGGTAAAAAGGAATAGTGCACAGCTACATATAACAAATATATTTTCTAAGTCCAGGTGCAGAAAAAGAAATTGCAACAAGTAATTATGTAATTAATAACTATCGCATAGCATATATACACAAAAGGCTTACTTCTGCCACACAGCCAATCTTAACACTGGTTTGCACCATGTAAAAGCATTATTTTAACATAGTTGTGGCAGTTCTACTTTAAAAGCACCTGACAAGGTTAAAAACAAACAAACAAAAATTGTTTACATGCACCAATACTAGAAGAGTACAAGATCTTTCCCCAGTCTTCTTATTTAACTGTTACTTTTCATTTGTTCCCATTCTTACCTTAACTTCAACACTAATAATTCTGGTAACAAGATTTGCCTTTAGACAAAGCATTCATTAGGCAACCCACACAGCTCATCTAGCTAAACAGGAAAAAATGACATGTTTATAGCACTGAAAACAGAAACAAATTAATTTATAAAATGTACCTTTTCTGAGGATCACCATCGACTTCAACTGTATCCCTGCAGAAACAGGTAATAAAGTGAGCCAAAATGTAGTTTGAAGCATAAAAAGATGACTTGATATATCCAGTAGAAAAAAATATTTCAGTGGAAATCCCACAGGAATAGTTATTTTTAGCAAGAACATTAGTTTTTAGAAACAAATTACTAGTACTTATAAAATACTACTTTTTCAGGTAATATTTCAACTTGAACATGAAATTTTTTTATGACAGAAGTTTCAGGAAATTAGAGAGAGATCCAGATTTCAGGGAAACACTATTGAGGAATCAGCACTGTCACTGAACAGGCTAAAGTCCACAAACACTACTAAAAGAATGGAGACTTGTTTTCAGAAACTAATGTATTTCTGGAGTTTTCAGTGATCTACATGATATACTTGAATCTCCCAAGTCAACAATTATATTGATCTCCACAGTATGGCCCCATTCTGTAGATCAATGGACTATACATGAAAGAAGCAGGGATTTTAGATAATTGCTTAAATAACCAAATACATGTAAATTTTCTGCCTCCCCCCTTTTCAAAAGTTGGATTTTCCACACTACTTCTGAGATATTTGTAATGCACTAGATCTGCAGGCCAACATGTGTACCTTACTTCTGGCTGTTTAATACAGCTTTGAATAGGCCACTATAAAAACAATTCTTTTTCTATGTAAATTATTATTGTTTGGTTAACTGACATCTATTTGGCAGCTATAGAAGACGAGGAAACAGTTGGCAGTATCACCTCAGTAGTCAAGTATGACCCACTTAAAAAGACTGAGTACTACTGTAGGACGATCCTCATTTTTAGGTCACAGCTCTGTCTGGACATTTAAGTAAATGGCTGCCCTGGTCTCTAAAGCAGCAGGTCTGATTCTGTAGTTCTAGACCAGACAGCTTAACTGGTAATCTTGTTTCATGCTTTAAGGTGATATTCTAGGTGCACTTGTGAAACTTCAAGCAAAGTAGTAACAATGTACTGCAAAGCGAACTTGCCTTTACTAACAGGCAAAGAAGGGAAAAAACCCCAACAACCCAAAACCAGTTAGAAATGAAATTTCAGTATGAGACACATTACCCAGACACTTCAGGCCAGGAAATGGCATTATAGAATCCAAAATATATCCTTTAGATTTAAGGATTATTCTTTCCTATTTTTAATAACTCAAGACTGTCAAAGAATATATTCGGAACAAATTGTAACACATAATGGTAATAAGTAAACGGAAGAGGATTAGACAGTTACCACATTGTAAAAATAAAGAGATGAATGTCTCAAATTTATGCTGAGACACATACAGAGTTTATTTACTTACTGGTTATCCGAATCACTTCCTTTGCGCTTCCTTGGAATCTCAGCCACAGAAGCGTTGAAAGATGTGGTTGTAGCAGGCTTAGTTACTGGATTCATGAGGCTGGAGACTCCAGAAGCAACACACGAGTTTCCATCTATTGAAAAATTATCTGCGAATGAGAAAAAAGCTCACTGTCCAGTAATGGTTGTGTATCCATTCTGATTTTCCTTTAGGAAAAAAGTTGTCTGTAGGTGGCTTCTATGTCTGACATAAAAATCAAAGGCTGCACTGCTACAGCCTAAGTACAGAAAAAAGCACTTTGTCCTCCCAGAGTCCTGTAAGGATCTCATCAATCCAGTCAACACACCAATGTAATATAAAATGCACCTATTCTCTTCCTCACATAGCCGTAGTAAACTATACTTAAATTCCCCAGCACCTCAAACATCCTGCTGCAAAACCACCAAATGTGTTTTTAACATTAGTTAGCAGATCAAAATACTGCGACTAACGCTAAATTCAACTTAAATAACACAGTTAACTAAATATCCTTTTAAACAAGCTGGACATTCAAAATATGAAAACTTGCCATAAATATGGGTCATTGGGCACTGGCACAGGCTGCCCAGGGAGGTGGTTGAGTCACCTTCCCTGGAGGTGTTTAAGGGACGGGTGGATGAGGTGCTAAGGGACATGGTTTAGTGTTTGATAGGAATGGTTGGACTCGATGATCCGGTGGGTCTCTTCCAACCTGGTTATTTAATGATTCTATGTTTCTGAGATAAAATCTACAATTACACATTATGTCAGTCATGTAAATCAGAAGAGTCTTGAAACCTTGACAAGTTCTACCTCAAAGTACCCTTCATAAATCTCTTAAGGAAAACTGGGGTGGGTTTTTTTTTTGTTTTTTTTTTTGTTTTTTTTTTTTGTTTTTTTTTGTTTTTTCTGGGAGCTACAGAGAGAGAATTCACAAATCAAAATAGTCCTAGCAACTTACTGGGAAAGGAAAATTGCCTTTGGGAATACGAGAACTACCACTCTTTTTCTATCTCATGGCAAAGCTATCACAAAGAATCACATAGCTGATGCCTACGTAAATAATCAGAATTAACTCTGTTCCAGCAAATCTAGGCACTATTTTAGGCTTCCTGTGCTAACAAGGAAAGTATCCTAAGTGATACATCTAGAAACAATAAAGAATTAACTCCATGAAGGGACAGATGAGGGATTGAGAGAGGTCATTTAAGGAAATGAGCATCTCCTACTTTTAGCAGGAATCAAAATCCAATACTTTCAAAATCTAGCAGGGAGAAAAACGGATACTTTACTGTGAGGGGATTTATTGTTTGGCTGTTTTTTTTTTTTAGCATTTGTGTTGTCTGTAAATGATAGGTAAAAGTGTGTAAAAAGAACGATACACAGTGTATGGTTTTTTTCTTCTTGGGTGTAAGCATATCTTACACCAGAAGAGTTACATCCTAGGTTCTCATTTTCTGTTCAAATGTTACTGTGGAGAATTAAATGAAAATAGGCTAATACTTGAACAACAGCTTGTCTGGTCTTCCACTAATCCTCTCTCTACCGAGTCAGACAACCCAGAGTCAGCCGCTGTTTTATTTTAGAAAGCTCTTTAACTCATTAAATCACATAGGAAGTTCCAAAAAAAAAAAAAAGAGGCAGAAACTCAAAGAATCAAGATACTTTACAAATAAGTAACATCCTTTGGCTATCTGCAATACAAAAAAATTGGTCACTTCAAACACTTAACATATCCAAGCTAGGGATATTAAAAGCATAGTAAAAGAAATTACTTCATAAATACTGCAAGGGCACAAATGGTAGATATCTGAAATATTTTTATGATCAATTATCACTTCATAATAGTATCACTTTATATTTCTACTATAAATTCTTACAATTATAAAACAAACTAAAACCTCCAACAATTCCAAAGGAATTATTTATAAATAGAGTAGTTTTAACTCAGTTAGGTAATAGCATCCTATAATTACTAGAATAAATTACTTAAGTATAATCATACTTAATGAATATTCATGAAAGAGTGCTTCAACTAAACAGAAACCTACATGTATCAAAGACAAGAATGCATTCAGCACAACAGATCCGTCAGTCCTGTAACAAAGCAGGACAGAACAGACCCACTGACCTAAACACTCCTTTGCACACAGATGGCCAGCCTGCTTTCTAAACCGTTTCCCTTTAAAGAAACAAAATGAAATGCACCATTTACATTTTTTCCAATTTATCCTTCATGTTATCAAAACAACTACTATTTTTTTCCTCCCATTCAAGCAACAAATTCTAAATACTGCACTTACTTCCTGACAACACTCTCTTCTCTTAATTAAGGAAACAAAAAATGCTTAGATTATCAGCATCAACGACCTATTAAGAACTTCTAGCCTTCAATTTTTAGGTGATAAATTGAATCCTCAGTACTATCACTGAGACAAACTAAATGCCATGTTCAATGCTGCCTAACTATAACTTCAGTAAGATAGATGGTTGATCTTAGACAAAAATATAAGTTTAAGAATCTGTATTGATCCCTGACATGTACAGATTGCTATTATATATTCTTGAAGATTCTCAAAACAAAACAAAAAAAAAAACCCCAAAAGCAATGCAAATGAAAATAAACAGGGAAATACTAATACATTCAAAGCTTCAGAACTACCAAACTTAGCAGAAAACTAATTAATTGGAATTTAACAGACAAAAGCAAATCTTTTTAACAACTACTACTGAACAAGAAGCAGACAGAAACTGTTCATATAGCTAAGTCAGTCTTGAGAAATCTGTAAGAGTGCTTTAAAATAATCTCTTAGGGCCTTATAATAGCTATCATTATGACACTAGATGATTCCAAGGTGCTTACACTTTCCCTGAAGTGTGCCTTAATCTCGTGTAGTCTGTGATGATAGATTTCTTTACTTTTCTGGCTATGCCACTTTGGGAGAGAGAGATACAGATTTCAAAATCTTTGGGTTCCCAAAGAGAACAAGCTGGAATGCACCCCAATAACCAGGGTGTGCTTCTATAATAGGAAAAAGCTGGATTTTTACCTTCCATTTGTGTACCTGGTTGCTGCGGGCATGAAAGATTTCACTGTGACGTGTATGCTGGGACAAGTGGCCGATGCCTTGGCATACCCGTGATATTAGCTGCAAGCACAGGGCAAATGGCTGGTGTTCTCATGCTTGCTAGCTTGTTGAAACCTTGGAATCTCTACTAAGACCCATGAGTTAATAAGAAAAGAAAGCATTAGACGGAAAACATGAAGGTAAGGGGCACATCTGTGGTAAATAGTGGGTTGCACTTATCTCTGTAACTGCAGGATTCTCACAGGTGGAAATTCACTGGGGTAGTTGCTGACTGGGTACAATATATAAGGTTTTGCATCCACTCAATAAAGTGATCTTGCTTGTTGCCTCATCAACCAGGTCCATGCCTTAATCACTACAGGTTGCATTTCTAATATTTTCAATTTTTGTGAACTTTTTCATACCCTTAGCATCAAAACCAAACAGCCTGAAGAAAATATGAAGCAAAACTAAACTTTTCCCAGTTTCACAAAAGGTAATCCCACAAAAAGTAATACCCAGAAAGACCATTCCTTATTACAAGTTAATTTTCCTGGAAAATAGATATCATTAGGCAATTGTTAAACTACTAGAAACAGTTTAATTCAACTACAGTTATTTTGTTTTACCACCCCAAAGGTTATTACTTACACTAAACTTGTCTGCAAATCTTTTAAGATCACTGAGTCCAACTGCTAAGTTGGACTAAGTGCTAATCCAGCACTGCTAAGTCTGCCACTTAGACCATGTTCCCAGGTACAACACCTATTCATCTTTAAACACTTCCATGGATGATGACTCAACCACCTCGCTGGGTAGGCTATTCCAATGCTTGACAACCCTTCCTAACATCCAAACTAAATCCCACCTGGTGCATCTTAAGGCCATTTCCCCTTGTCCTGTCACTAGCTACCAGGGAGGAGAGACCAACCTCCACCTCACTACAACCTCCTTTTAGGTAGCTGGTAGTTGTAGAGAGCCATAAGGTCTCCCCTCAGTCTCCTTTTCTCCAGACTGAACAACCCCAGCTCCCTCAGCTGCTCCTCATAACCCTCGTGCCCTGAACCCTTCATCATCTTTGTTGCCCTTCTCCAGTGTTTGGCTCTCATTATTAAGCATATATTCTTATCTGTATGAAAAATTAAAAGTAATTTATAAGCATATTATGCACATCAGGACAGATGACAGCTAATACTGAAAAAGAAACCTACTGCAATAATTCTCTCTGTGAAAAAGCAAAGACCAATCTAAGATTACAAACACACCATATGAAAAACAGCTCATTCCCAGTAAATGTATTAGAAATAAAAACCTGTTATTTTAACACTAACTTTATTATACTTTATAATCAGGCAAACACAGTAGTTAAGGAATGGTTATTAATATATACTATTTACATCAACATCAAGACCATGCCCCACTGAACTACAACCTCTCTCATGTTTTTCTGCAAGATAAAACAAACAAACAAAACAATTATAGTCTCCAAGAGGGCTAGCAAGGAAGTGAACAACTGCAAATGAGCTATATGAAACTACTGTTTGGGGGTGGAATACGAAGTATTAACATAGGAAATCAGCTGTATTCCTACGTTGAGCAAAGGTTCCGTGTAAATCACATGCAATGCACTAAGAAACAAGGCCTAGGAGACTTTCTACATTTTTCTAATTACTGACAACAATATTATCTAAAAAACATATGTCACATTCCTGAGCTGTTTTCTCCACTAACAGTTCCACGGTTTTCAGTTCCTAAACAAACACAATCTCTTAGAAAAGGCCTACTGCCAAGCTCCCATAAAAGGTGGGATTAATCTGAACTAGCTGTTCTAGTCCCTCTTGGAGGTAAGACAACATTTCTGGGGTGATTCATCTTAATCTAGATTAGATTCCTACAGCTGGACAGATGAAATACAACATTTCTAGGGTGATTCATCTCAACCTACAATAGATTCCTACAGTTGGCTAGATGAAAACCAGTCCAAACCTACCTCTATTCAGTAACTACACAAAACCCAAAGTAACTAGCTCAGACTTGGCCATCTAGTCCATAGACATCTAAAGATACTATACAACTATGATGCAATTCTTAAAATGTACCAGCCACAGACACACCTGTTGCATCACATGCAACAAGTTTAGGTCTGAGACAATCTTTCAAAATTACTGCCTTAATTACACACTGTCACCTCACGACCCACTCACCTCCCTCTACGAAAGGTTAGCTTATCCAGTGAGGTTTACTCCTCACTGGCGTTCCTAAAATATTACTTTTAATACTAAAGCTTTGTTTTGACTTTTTAGAATCAGTGAAAGGAAAGCATACAAGGTAGACATATGCACTCCAAAGAAATCAGCAGAAAAATACAAGTCATGTAAGTATTAATAAACATAAAAATCTGTCAGTCAGCCCTCATTCAGCCAGTTTAAGAGAGAACATCAAAATCCACCTATTAGGACATCACAGCAAAATATGCTTGAAACAAAAAGTCAGTGAAAAAATACATTTATAAAACTTACAGGAGGTATTCTTCATAGTCTGTGAATACATGTATGCAGCAGACTTGAAGAATTACTTTCTGTGTTGCAGTTCTGCAGCTGCTTAAGTTAACAATGTGGTAACACCAGTACAGATTTTCTAATAAGAAGGTGCATCCAATCCAGCTTCCAATTTTGAAACACTTTCTGGCAGAAGTGAAGAAGTAAGAAGCTGCTTTGAATTCAAATGTCTAAGACCACAGATGCATTTTTCCTCAGTTTTGAACAAAAATTCTGCTAGAATGAGATTATTAAAATGTGCGCTTTCCAAATGTATGTTCCTGGCATGCATCTTTAGTGAGAAATTCAAGCTTTGACAAGTTTAAAGCAGTCAAAATTACATTAGAAGTGACTGTAGTTGAAGTGGCACATCAGAGATCTTTATCCTAACTAGATGAGTTATTAAAATTGCAATCTAGTCACACAAGCTATTAGGCTCTGTCTACAGCACTAAATACAAAGGCACAATAGCAACAGGTCAGTAAAGAGAAGGAGCTGGTGAAGATGCCCCTGTTTCTAATTTCTAAGTAGTCCAGGGAGCTTACACTAAATCACATTTAGTCTGGTTCACTGGGCCAAAAATCCTTACAATGCATGTGTTTTAAAGCTGTCTGAGAACAAACCATTGGTTCAGTCCCTTATGTTTGGAGTTGGGAGCACGTTTGGTACGTGCCTGGAGCAGCACTAATCTCGCCACAGTAAAATTCTGGCTTAGTTTCTTATGAAGGAAGTCTGGTTCATAGGTACCAAAACTACTCTGCAAACTCAATCAATAAGCAGTGCATGGGGGATTCAATACAAACCACTGCTATTGCTCTGAACCAAAACACTGTGCACACAGCTACTGAGTACTTATTTGATCTCAAGGTCTCAGTCCAAAGCCCTTACGAGTGCACTTACACAAAGAAGCAGAGATACCTACACATACACACACACATAAATCTGGAAACACAAGCAACCTAAATTTTCTAAACTGAGCTACTACTCAAAATGTCAAGTTGAATTGTTAAGTTTTGTCACAACTGATGTGCTAACTTATTTTTAAAAAGATATAAGATGTCTCTGATTACCTAAGCAATTACAAACATATCTATCTATACATGCAGCACGGACACAGAACAGCTTGAGTCAAATAACGTCAAACAACTCCATGTAATGTAAATTGCTTTATTTCACTATGGAGTTGTTCTACAATTATTTTAATGAAGTCTTACTGCAGATTTTCATTAGAGAATGAGAAAACTATACCTCCATCCTATGTACATAAATACAGCACTGTTTGTGGAAGAAAGTTTCAGGTGCTATGATATGCATCACTTCACAGGTCCCGCAGATCTGAACCAACCGCATTTTCTAAATAGGGGTGAGAATTCTATTAAATATTCTATTTATTTACATTAAAGCTTTAAAATAGGTCATTAAAAGCACCTTCACACTAGTTACAGCAAGTCTGGCATCCAGATCATAGCCCACAGTAAGCTCTCATTGAAAGCCGAGGCAACAATTTTCATCTGGGTTAGGCTGTGAAAACAGTAGAAATGTACTGTTTAAAAGTTTTTCTCCCTCAAATTTTATAAGGCAGAAGCAAGATGCAGAGACTTCAGTAATGAAGCCATCTTATGACCAACACTATACAGAGAATAAACTCTAAAAGGTTAAGAACATTGGCTTTGTTTTTAATATCACAAAATGATGAAAGGAAAAATTATAACATCCTAAATTACAGAAATGTAAATTAAGCATTAACACAGGCAACTGACTTTTTGCCTTCTATTTTTACTTATTTTCACCACTCAGAAGAAAGCAGTCAAGAACCACAACTTACCAAATAAATAACACACTTACTTAATAGATTTCAAACACCAAATATTTAACCAAACCTATTAGTGTATTAAAAAATGCAACTGTAACTAGCTAATGAGAAGACACTACACAAGCTCTTGAAAGGCTACCCTGCTTTCCCAGTCACTTTCAGGTTCAAATCAGGTCTCTGATAGAAATCAAGAGTCTCATATAATGTAGTTCATTACTGAAGAAAAAATATATCTTTCCAGTCATGTATTGCTAAAAGAGAGAAGCCATTTTCTTGGAAGTTTTTGATTCATGTTATTGCAAAATGCTGATTTCCATCAAATCAACTGCAGAACTTCCATGGTTTTAGCTGACCCTTAAGTCCAAACAGGGAACTTTGTTGTCAGCAGTGTATTCAAAACTATTCACTTCCCACAAAATTATTTCCTTCTTACAACTTATTTGATCCTCAGTTGGCGTAAACAGTCCAGTTTAGTTCATTTTTCATGATATACAAGTATACCAACAATAATGTGCACACTCAAGTGAAAAAAACCTTTTAAGTAGCTTAACTGAGTTAGATCTATTCCACAAAACCCAAGCTATTTTAATCCTTTTAAAAAATTATTAATAGAAAAAGGCTGTTGCCTCAAAATCTCTTAAACCAGGTATAAAGACAGGTGACAAAAGAAACCAGGGAAGGGGAACATATTTCAGAATTAAAAACATGAAAGCCTGTGGCTCATTGCTTTCCCAAATCTATTTCAGAATGAAAACGTCTCCATATTTGGAATTTCCTTTATCATTATTTATTTCCTATGTGCATGATATAGAAACAATAAGTCCTTGTTTTAAACAACGTGACACACTGCAAAGACTCTAGCAAAAAAGCCCATCAAAAAAAACCCCACTTTGTTTACAAGCATTCACTTGCTACAAAATTACACCAGTATTTAAACAACCAAGCAGGAGAGACAGAAAAACGTCAATTAGTCTTGACAATCAGAATGTTCATACACATCACAACACATGTTCAGAAAACAAGGACTAAACCTAGAAGAATTGGTGCTAACTGAACAGAACAGTAAATGATTGCTTGAGAGATTTGCTCACTTCTGGTTTTCAACACCCCATAAAAAAACCCTTGTCTCTTCTCAGAGAGGGGAAGCAATACACTCCCTTCAAAGGAGGAGGACCACAAACAGCTGCTGATGGTTTACAAGTAGCCTTATTTTAGTACCAGAAACTTTTGATTAAGAACAAGGAAGGAACATCAAACCTTGGTCACAATACAAGTGTAAGCATGCACACACACACAGAAGCCAAAATTGCTACACCTAAGACACTAAATTATGTTTATCTAGGAAAAAAAGGATCACACTAGTGTATTAGGAACACATAAAAGAGTGTGTGTACATCAGAAACCATACAGTAACCACTAAGGTAAAGAAACAAAAATATTTTTAGTCCACATCATATCTGCAAGGCGACACATCTGTAACAGTAATAAACAGAAGCAAAGAGTGAACATTACACTTGGGATTTCTCTGCGAGTGCACAATGTAACACCCTTGCTGAACTTCCACCAGAGAAATGGGTTAGCAGCTTCCAAACTCATACTCTGGGCCAGAGCTCACGCAGACAACACCGTGAATTAACCCCACCACCACAACAGAGTGACACTGGGACTGGAACTGCAACTGCACTGAAAGGCTTTTCCCCTGTACATGCTCTTGTGGTCACACACCCACTGGCAACAGCCTCACAACAACAATCACGCAGGGCTCACCCGTGCTGTGACACTGAGGCAGGCAGACAAACAGACTGAGAGACAGATACATACCCCACTCCACCCGTACCTATACTCGCCTCCCTTACACACACACACACAGAGCGCAGCGCAGCACCCACTGTTGTTACTGATCTGCAAAAACTCTCCAGACATGTTACAGTGCTCTCAGTCCACACAGTGAAAACTTCTCCTTATATTCACAGGATCATAGAACTGCAAGGTTGGAAAAGACCTTTGAGATCATCAAGTACAACTGTAGCCATCCCACCACTAAACCATACCTCCAGGGAAGGGAACCCTACCACCCCCCTGAGCAGCTTGCTATGTACAGTCTGAACATCTCATTTTGACTCATGCAGACCATCTTTCATCCAACCACTATGCACTTCCATGTACAACGCAGCTTCATCTCATTGACAACCTCAAATACAATGCCTTTTCATGATAAAAACCAAATCAAATAATAGCATATAAATATGCAACTTCTGTGACTTTCATAAGGTTGAGGGAAGAGTCTTAAGAGCTCCCGCCCTGACATAAAGAAGGCTTCTGTGAGATTACGGAAGAAATTAATGGTAAAGTATACTGGAATAACAAAAATGGAGCTACTAAATGGATCAAGTAATAGGTTAACAGAAAAATTCCTCTCATAAAGGAGAAAGGGGCATGAAAGGGGCTACAGGAAAGACGGGGAGGGACTGTTTACAAAGGCTTGTAGTGATAGGACTAGGGGCAATGGAGAGGGGCAGATTTAGACTAGACATAAGGAGGAATTTCTTCACGATGAGGGTGGTGAGGCCCTGGCACAGGTTGCCCAGGGAAGCTGTGGATTCCCCATCCCTGGGAGGTGTTCAAGGCGAGGCTGGATGGGCCTGGGGCAGCCTGATCTAGTGGGCTGTATCCCTGCGCCCATGGCAGGGGGGTTGGAACTAGATGAGCTTTAAGGTCCCTTTCAACCCAAACTATTCTATGGTTGTATGACTATAAACTGCAGCCTTTTCAGCTAGAAGACAGGGAGGAATAAAGAAACAGACGTTTAAGTGATCAGTGGACGATTGTGCGTTATAAATGGGATACGGCTCAGGAGGATGTCTACAGACAACGGCTGCTGCCGAGGGGCTGCTCCCCACCTTCAACGGCCCCTGCCCCGCGCCCACTCCCCAACGGCTCCCGCCCAACGGCCCCTGCCCCGCGCCCACTTCCCAACGGCTCCCGCCCAACGGCCCCTGCCCCGCGCCCACTTCCCAACGGCTCCCGCCCAACGGCCCCTGCCCCGCGCCCACTTCCCAACGGCTCCCGCCCAACGGCCCCTGCCCCGCGCCCACTTCCCAACGGCTCCCGCCCAACGGCCCCTGCCCCGCGCCCACTTCCCAACGGCTCCCGCCCAACGGCTCCCGCCCAACGGCCCCTGCCCCGCGCCCGCCGCCCCGCTGCCGCCGCCCCCCACCTGCCGCGCCGCGCCGCTCCTCCTCGGCGCCCTCGGCGCTCCCTGCTGCTGCCTCGGCCATGGCGGGCGGCCCCGCTCCGCGCCGCCCGGCGGCATGCAGAAGGTGAACTGAGGTGAGGAGGAAAACGGCCAGTTCTGCCGGCCCGGGGATGGGAGGAATGGAGGGAGGGCTCACCGGCGCCCCACCGACCTCCCCCCGCGCTGGCGCCGCCCCAGCAGCGCCCCCATCCCACCCCCCGAGCACAGCGCGCGCGTGTGCGTCTCGCGAGACTTGGCGGGAGGGGCGGGGCCGGCGCGCGCTGGGTTGGGATGCGGAGGCGGGTGGCGCCTGTCGGTGCTCGAGGAGGAGGCGTGTAGAGTGGGAAAGCGCTTAAAATGTTGGGTCCTGTACTTGAGGTACAATAACCCTATGTAGTGCTACAGACTAGGAGAAGTCTGTCTGGAAAGCTGCGTGGAGGAGAGGGACCTGGGGGTGTTGGTTGACAGCGACTGACCATGAGCCAGCAGTGTGGCCAGGTGGCCAAGAAGGCCAATGGCATCATGGCTCAGGTATGAGGGAACTTATATGTACAGCACACCTGGTATCAGTCATCAGTAAGGTTGGACCTAGATGGTAGGTGAACTGTGTGAAGGAAGCTACCTCTGCAAGTGTACTGTTCAGTGGGCTTTCAGAGCAGCTGTTTTTTGTTAGTAATGGAGTGTCCTTTTAAAAAAGTAGGTGTAATATTTTGCGAAGTATACTGCATTCTTTCATCATCTGTTTTAGTGACTAATATCCAAGTTGTTAAAATTTGTATCTGTTTACTGCAGACAAGTTTTTTTTCAGAAAATTTGTATCTGTTTACTGCAGACAAGTTTTTTTTCAGAAAATTTGTATCTGTTTACTGCAGACAAGTTTTTTTCAGATCTGGAGGCATGATAAAACTAGAGAGTCACAGAATCACAGAATGGCTGGGATTGGGTTTTGAATACCTCCAAAGACGAGATTCCACAACCTCCCTGAGCAGCCTGTGCCAGTGCTTTGTCACCCTCACAGTAAAGAAGTTTTTCTTCGTGTTCGGGTGGAACTTCTGTGTTCCAATTCATTCCTGTTGCCCCTTGTCTTGTCACTGGGCACCACTGAGAAGAGTCTGGCCTCATTGTCCTAATACCTGCCCGTTAGATATTTATAATCATTGATAAAATCCCCTCTGCCTTCTCTAGGCTATACAGACCCAAGTCTCTCAGCCTTTCCTTGTAAGAGAGATGCTCCAGTCCTCACATTCTCTTCATGGCCCTCCACTGGGCTCTCTCCAGTAGTTCCTTCTCTTTCTTGACCTGGGTATTCCAGAACTGGGCACAGGGCAGAGCAGAGAAGGACAACCTCCCTCGACCTGCTTGCTACACTCTTCTTGTTGCACTCCAGGATAACTCTTAAGGTAAAAAGAAAAACATCCTTTGCTAGAAGTGAAAAAGGAAGTGTGACTAAATACACAAAGAAGATCCACATGTTATTGATGTAAGTATCTTCATCATTGACTACATTATGCTGAGAAGTAGCATATGTATGTGAATGCCAGTTATCTGTCCAGGTCAAAGGAAGCTGCAAGCATGCAAAGGGTTAAGCCAAACCTATGGGTTATAAAATTGCTCTTGCAGAAATAAATTGCTTGAAAGATAGTTTTGTGAAAGGCTGTTTTCTTCAAGAGGGTGGTCACATGCAACTGAACAATGTGTCTGGAGCTGTAGAAACAGTACAGAGGGACTCTTCTAGTAATGTTTATAAGCATCTCACCACTGGTGGTAAGACTATGTGTGATTACGGTTATTTATAAAATTACAAGAAACTGTTTACTGTTGGCTCTTAAAGAAAAGACAGCATTTTTTCCCCCCTCCCTTCAAAGATCCTGCTAAAGATTCTTAGTATAGCTTGATATACTTGGACAAAAACCTCATACATGTAAACCAGATATTTCTAAATCTATTTTATCCTGAGAAAGCTAATACCTTGAAACAGAAGTCTCATCAAATCTCTGCCTGCCTGCTTATATCATCCCATCTAAGACAGAGTTCATTATTGTCTTTATTTTAATCATGTATAAACAGCCATGCCTGCCAAAACACTCTCTACAACTACCTGAAAGGATATTGTAGCGATGTGGGTGTTGGTCTCTTTTCCCAAGTAACAAGAGATAGGACAGGAGGAAATGGACTCTAAATTGTGCCAGGTGAGGTCTAAACTAGATACTAAGGAAAACCAAAAGGGTTGTCAAGCCCTGGAACAGGCTGCTCAGGGAAGTGGTTAAGTCACCATCCTTGAAGGTATTTAAAAGTCATAGAATCATAGAATAACCAGGTTGGAAGAGACACACTGAATCATCAGGTCCAACCATTCCTATCAAACACTAAACCATGCCCCTTAGCACCTCGTCCACCCATCCCTTAAACACCTCCAGGGAAGGTGAATCAACCACCTCCCTGGGCAGCCTGTTCCAATGCCCAGTGACCCTTTCTGTGAAAATTTTTTTCCTAATGTCCAGCCTAAATCTCCCCTGGTGGAGCTTGTGGCCATTCCCTCTCATCCTGTACCCTGTCACTTGGGACAAGAGGCCATTACCCTTCTCTCTACAACCTCATTTCAGATAGCTGTAGAAAGCAATGAGGTCTCCCCTCAGCCTCCTCTAGGCTAAACAACCCCAGCTCTCTCAGCCGTTCCTCATGAGGCCTGTTCTCCAGCCCCTTCACCAGCTTCGTTGCTCTTCTCTGGACTCGCTCCAGAGCCTCAACATCCTTCTTGTGGTGAGGGGCCCAGAACTGAACACAGGATTCGAGGTGTGGTCTCACCAGTGCAGAGTACAGAGGGAGAAGAATCTCCCTGGACTTGCTGGTCACGTTGTTTCTGATATAAGCCATGATGCCATTGGCCTTCTTGGCCACCTGGGCACACTGCTGGCTCATGTTCAGTCAGCTGTCAACCAGCACTCCCAGGTCCTCTTTCAAGCAGCTTTCTAGCCAGACCTCTCCTAGTCTGTAGCACTGCAGAGGGTTGTTGTGCCCCAAGTGCAGGACCCGGCATTTGGCCGTGTTAAACCTCATGCCATTGGTCTCAGCCCAGTGGTCCAGCCTGTTCAGATCCCTTTGCAGAGCCTCCTGACCCTCCAGCAGATCGACACTTCCACCCAGCTTAGTGTCACCCACAAACTTGCTAAGGGTGCACTGAATGCTTTCATCCAGGTCATTGATAAAGACATTGAACAGGGCTGGACCCAGCACTGAGCCCTGGGGAACCCCACTTGTCACTGGCCTCCAGCTGGATTTAACACCTTTTACCACCACCCTCTGGGCCCGGCCATCCAACCAGTTTTCCACCCAGGAAAGTGTGCACCTGTCCAGGCCAGAGGCCGACAGTTTCCGAAGCAGAATGTTGTGAGAAACTGTGTCAAAGGCTTTACTGAAGTCCAGGAAGACACATCCACAGCCTTTCCCTCGTCCAGTAGCTGAGTCACTTTATCATAGAAGGTGATCAGGTTAGTTTGGCAAGACCTGCCTTTTGTGAACCCGTGTTGACTGGGCCTGATCACCCGGTTCTCTTGCATGTGCTTCATGATAGCACTCAAGATCACCTGTTCCATGACTTTCCCTGGCACTGAGGTCAGACTGACAGTCCTGTAGTTCCCTGAATCCTCCCTGTGACCCTTCTTGTAGATGGGCACAACGTCAGTCCAGTGTGAACGTGGTGCTTAGGGATATGGTTCAGCAGTGGAGTTGGCAGTGTTAGGCTTACTGTTGGACTCCATGATCTTAAGGGTCTTTCCCCACCTAAAAGGTTCTATGGTTCTGTGATTTTATGAACCTGAGAAAGTAAATTTGTTTGAAAACCTATGAATTAATGTAATGTGGTGGAAGATTAGTAACTTGACGACTCAGTGACAGAGCTGGGAAAATCCCAGAAAACAAGGATGTGTTTCATTCGTAGCTTTCTGAGATTTAGGAAGAATTTACTTGTGTAATCTCCAAAGTATAATCTTGAGAACGATTACTCAGATGCATCCTGAACTCCATTTGTGCCGTCTTTTGTGCCTTGAAGCTCCCAACACATTTCAAATTCAACTTGGAAGCACCATGTCTGTATGACAGTGTCTTGCCCATAGCTAAGCCCAAGGGATGGACTAGGCATTTGTCGTGGTTGAGTGGGTGAACAGCTCTAACAGAACATGCTTACCTGGATGAAGAATTGTGGATTCCAGCTGGGGATGTTGCTGAACAAATGCTGTTGTGCTACAGTGACAGTCTCAATGCATGCTTTTTCATAAGACACATTTTTTCCCTTACAAATCCAACTTTTCATCTCAGAATTTTTTTATATGTAATCTCACAGTTACTAATGCAATGATGCATTTATTCTACCATGCTGGGTTCAGTTGGTCTTACAGAGTTTGTATTGGACAGAAGTAATTATGAACAACTTATACTCTGAATGAAATAAAAAGCAGTAGGAAAAGCTGAAAACCAGGAGTTACACAGCGTTGCCATCTTGGAGAAAATCATTGATATCAATGTATATTCGTTTTATTCATATACTACAACTGACATTGAAAAAAAGGCCTAAGAATTTGTTCATAGGAAGACTAAGTGTTATGTTTGGCCCTGCTAAAATACTCTTTTGGCCCAGTTTTGAAGGCAGGAGCACCCTCCTCCAGGTTTGCATCATCAGTGGACACCCAAATGTTAAGGAGAAAAGTGAGTCAGCCACATTAACTGAAAATTTTTCAAAGCCTCAGTAATCACAGAAAGTTGAAGATAACTGTTGTAATAAAGCTCAGTGACTTAAAGATTTAAATAGTTCCAGAAAAGCTGTTTTAACAAACTTAATAGCTTAGCAGCTATTAAATACAAGCTCTGTCCATATGGGAACATTCAAAATGCAGTTGTTTGGGTTTGTTTTTTTTAAACTGATTCACTAGAAGAAAAGCTAATGTACCTTATTCACATTTTCTTTAATATTTTTAGTGCAACAATAGAAGTACTTGTAATTCAATGAATGCAGAAATTTTTGGCATTGTATCTAGGCCAGAAATGTAGATAATTATTCAGCAATATTTCTGCCTGTCATGTTTTTGTCTGTGGATTTCTCATCCATGCTCCGTGTCACATCTCCTGGCACTTGGAGAGCTCTTATAAATATAATGCACTGCCACCTCATTAACAGAGATTTTAAACACCATTTATTATAGTTGTTTCTTATTCAAAGGTGATGATTGGTCTCTTCATTGGACATTTCATACATTTAATGTATGACAGTAATTGGTGTTTATAGCATATAGTTAGCCTTGAGTCTCGGCAGAGTAGATCTCAGTTTATGTAAGGTACTGGTTTTGAGTAGGCCACGCTTCATATTTTTGCCCCATTTTTAGGTGAGAACTTTCTCTTAAGTAGCTTTTAGCTATAGAAGACAGAACAGAATGCTTTATGTAAGCAATGGATAGCCTCTTTTTCCCAAACAACTTATACAACAACTTGCTAAAAGGGTAAAAATAACAATCAAATCTCAAAGCAGTTAAATAATAGGCTGAGACTGAGTGGTTAAAGAAAGATGTCTGTATTATTACTTCTTTTTCTTTGCTGTAAATGATTAATGGCATCTGAAGCATAGCATGTCTTAGCTGTTACACAGGACATGAAGAGCATCCAGTCAGCATTTGTCTGAGACAGCATCCTGAAGAGGATGCAATTTGTGTATTTGCTGGGGCCAAGCTAACTATATGCACGCCACTCTTCATTAAGAGACCTATTTCAGAAGCTGAGAGTGATGGGACATAAACACTCTCCTCCTTTGAGGGAATAGTGAGAGGCTGGCTGTGCTATTGGAGTGACGTGTTGCTTCACATAAAAACATACTTAGCTGACTGCTTAGGGCTAGCTAGCTAACTTTTTTCTATGGAAACTTTATAACAATAAACTGAAGGTACTCAGCATACCTGTGAATACAAATACAGACTTTTCAGAGACTTTTCTTCCCAACACAAGTATTTATGGTTTCCCTTCAGACCATGGTACTACATAGCTCAGTGTAATGTAAAGACTGATACCTGTGTCCCAAATCAAGTATGTTTTACAGAATAAATGTGAGCAGGCTAGATAATTAGAAGAATGAATACAATTTAAACAATTTTTTTTAGTCTTTGGATTGTGCTTTATGATCACTGGATCATTTTCAAGGGTACCACAAGCAGTTTTTTGACTGCTATAAATTCTGTGCCTATGCATTAGTAAAATCTGCTTTCATTTTAAAGCAATTTTATTTCCCCCGAATCAGAGAGCCTTTTGCTTCAAAAACTATACAAATAGCACAATCTTACTGTAATCAGCCAATAACAAAAATAAGTTCTTTAAAGTTGTTTCTACTCAATAATTGGTAGAGAAGGCCAGAAGAAACAACAAACCAGCAGAAAAGAACTCAGGTTTTGCCAGCAACAGGCTGTGCTATGCTGGCACAATACAGCGAGGGAAGTTGTATGGATTGTTATACAGTACATCAGACTGGATTGTGGTAGTAACATAGTCTGGCCTTAAAGATCTATGAATCATGGACAAAATCCTTGCATGATGAAACAAGTTTAACTTGAGAAAAGATTCCAAATCCTACTTGCAGTCATGGCTGGTGAAGTTTGTGCCCACAAATTAATTCACTTGCTTGTAAATCTCTTACCTAAACGTCTCTCGATTTGATGGTGCCACTTTTGAATTAAAAATGAAATAATCTGCAATTTTTGAATAGAATTAGCAATGGGTGTTTTCTGAATGCCCAACAACAGCTTAACGTCTAATATCTCTGAAAAACACTATTGCTGTTACATATCTCTATACAAGAATAAATAAAGCTGCTTAGGGGGCCTGTGAAATGAAAAGCAATTGAAATGTGCATGGTGCAAAAAGTGGCAGCCCCCAACATAAGTCCTACCTCTCTAGGATTAATGAGATCACATGTGCCTTTTCTGCTGTGGCTAAAGGAGAACAAAACCAGCGTCGAGGACAATATATCTCCAAGAACAAAACACCTTTTCTTGGATTTGTACACAGCCAGTCTGTGAACATCCAACCTGCAATTGTCTCATGCGTCTTGCCTCCTAAAGTCCCAACAATGCATTACATCACTGTGTGAAAGCCTTCTCCTTGATTTAAACAGACTTGTCACCACCAGTGCAAATTGCTGAACTTTTCAAGTGCTAACAGCCTCATGTTAAAAAGCTGGCATAGGAACAATGCAAAGATACAGAAATGTAAACCACCTTAAACCTGTGCTGCTGAGGCAAACCAGAATTAACTGAAAAGAGAAACTGACTGTTGCTCAGAGTGGGCCCGAAGTATTAACATCACTCAGCAAAACTGTGCTGAGTGCCTAAACTTGCAAACTTCACAAATCAATAAGTTATGCTGATTTGTCTGCTTCCTAGAATCTGCAAAATCCATACTGAGGCCCAGTTTGGTTCAAATCCCAAAATGACATACTATGCTACTTTAGAAAAATGCACTTAAATAATTTGTACATATTGCAAGGTTTCTTTGAGGTATTAGTTTAATTTTATCATACAAAATAGGCAATATTTACTTCCTTAATAGCAGATGTACCCTTTCTATTTGAAGCCACAAGATATCCTCATGTACTGCTTTTCAACCAATTGAATTCTACGGAGTGTGAAGCCTTTTTGTCTCATTTGTAAAAAATATAAAAGCATGGCGTCAGCAAACAGCTTGCTTTTGAACCATACTTGTTCACTGCTTTCTTTGGGGTTTAGATAAAGATCTTTTGCTGACATCAGTGGAGCTGGACGAGACCTCAAAGGCAGGCTGATGGACTGAAAATCTGTGATGTGTGTCTAGTTTACTGGTGATTCATTCCAGGATTATCAAAACCTCACTAGAGTTCTTATCTGATCATTGTTATTATTAAGTAGCTATATTGAAGTCAAAAGTAGACTTTGAAGGGAATTTAAGTGTCCACGGCTAGCAGAGCTATTGTAGTTGTTAAGTTGTAACACCATATGTGCAAATCAGTGCTCCTGTTTCAAGTCTCAAAAGCTTTGTGGAGGGCTTCATGTGCACTAGCAGCATGATATTCCAGCCCTCATATTTACATGGAGGGGCAGACTCTCTGGAAGGAAACAAGGTGTTACATAGACTTGGTGGGTATGTAACACTTGCTATCTGTAGCTGCCGTCTGTTTTTCAAAATGTGGAGCAAGGGCTCTGATTATATATTTACACAACAGCTTCAAGGTCACAGCACTTACTCTGCTGACGAGCTGCCTTCTCAACACCATTTGGTTTTGTGGGCAGGAAAAGTAGAGGCAAGGGCAAAGATTTTGTCTTTGGATGGGGGAGGGTGAGCAGGGATGCCTGGAAGTGAAGGAACAGCTAGCAATAGAAGGTGGACTGCCCAAGGGCAGCACATACAAAGAGTGCATATTTCTAAGAGGTAAGAAGCAGCAGCAGATGGTGGCTCACTAGGAATGTATTATAGCAGCTGGTACAGAAACAAGATGTGGCATCAAGGGTCGGTTCATATCAGAAACAAACTGTTCATAGCAGAGCTCTGACTTGACTGGGAACTGAGAAAGTACTCAGCATGAGAGGGTTCAAGCCTACGTGTTCTGTTTCCCTAGAGAACAGTAACCTCCATGCTATCAAGTAACCCAGAGAGAGATGGTGGGAGAAGTAGAAGGCAAGGAGATGAGCTCTCTTCTGCATATGTATGGATTAATTTCCTCTCACACTGACTATAGAAACATTCCTGTGTGATGAAGTGTTCAAATCCTGGTGCCGTTACTATTGACAGAGAATATGCTGCTTCTATTATATATACATGTTAACTTGCCCTTCTCCAGCACTGAACTCTCCCAACAGTTAGCACATGTGGTGTCTTTCAGATGGTGACGTGTTTTAGGCAAAATGGCATTCCATGCAGCAGAGTCTGGCACTGCTGAACCCAGCTCGGCTAACCGGTGACAGTTTACTGGCATGCACATTTAAAACCTGCTTTCATCGCTGGAACTCAGCTATGGGATAGGAATTTTAGGACCACTCTGATATTTACAATTTACATGCATGCTAAATAAAATTACCTTAAGGAAATATAATAACCACTGCCTGAACGGCAAAAACGTCCCTGTCTAGTCCAGAGCTGGGAACTGCTATTATCATCACTCCCAACACCAAGAGACAAATTTTTTTGAATACTCCTCCCTTCTCTTTCCATAGGAATACACTTTATTGTCCAAAACATAATTGTTTTGTTTAAGTACAAGGCACACTTTGTACAAGAATAAAGACATGAAAAATGCAGAACGTATATGCTGTATGTTTTAGATATATTTAATAGTTTAGTGTTTATAAAAGTGGTTGATTTTAAAAAAACCCACATTTCTGCATGTGCTGAAGGCATAGCCTTTACATTTGCCATTAAAGTGCTTATTTTTGTGGAATACTGAATTTGGTAATGTAAAGAGATAAAGAACTAAGCCTCCATTTCCCTATGGTATGTAGCTCTGTGAGATAATATCTGGTTACTGGAAGAAAAGTGTAATCCCATTAAATAGAATTTGTAAAATTCTGTTAAAATCGTGCCATTTACGGAGAGCAGTAGTACTCAAGTGGAAGGCTGTTCTTCATTGGAGGGCTCCAGAGAAGGCCAGTCACCAGCTGCTCAACTCTCTAATATTTTTTTTTTAAGTGACTGTCACAACTGCATCTGCTGCCACTGCTCTAAACTCAGCAAGAAACTGCGAACAGCAGGACAAAACTGTTTCTATAGTTAATCAAAGAACACAACAACCCGTGCAAACCTTTCTTGAATAAATTACGGTCTACAGGGAAGAAGATGAAGTCTCTCATGAAGGGCAATAACCATTTTAGAAGTAGTTTTATGTGACAGCAGTTGGTACAAGTTGAGCAATTTTTGCAATCTCTGCCTTTTGATTGAGAGTAAATTCCATGGACATTGAAAACCCCAGTGTCGGTAAAGTGAGAATACACAGAACTGTGTCTTAATTCCTTAGATGCCTCCCGTTTGGGAAGATAAACAAACCCAGTACATTGGTGTGAAAAAATAAAACCAGCAACTTTACAAAAAGAATGCTACTTTTATTTTCAAATGCTGTAAAAAGCCTCATATAAATTTTTATAATGCTTCTATGTAACTTTCCCAACCACAACTAATGAAACAGTCTAGGAAAAATATAGCAGTTGCCATTTCGACTCCAAGAACGAGCTGCTGTAATATATCAACATTAAAAGGACAAGGTACAGTATGTTACAATGCTTGTAATTGCTCGTATTACTGAAAAAGTGAGAGCACTTCCTAAGCATTAGAGTATAACCGGGCTAAACTGCAGTATTCCCTACTTGCTGTTGCAGAGGAGGAAAGTCATCTCTTTAGCAGGAGCCGACACAACACTCTTTGTACTGCTTATGCCCATTTCTCTTAGTAGTGTGGAGAGCTTTCAGCAAGCCCCTTTGCACTTAGGTGAATTCACCCACATCAGATGCTACTATTCCATACTGTATCCAACGGCTCAGGTGTTTAACAATTGACCTATAAAAATAACACTTATATAACTCTCCAGCAAGGCAAATTTAACAGTGCAAATGCAGTATCAACAATATTTGATTTGTGAATGCTGGCAATTTTTTTAACTCCGTTTGCACATGAACAACCTCTGCTGATGTCCTGTACCTAAGGCCACTCACTCACACTGATTGGGGATGGAACAAAGTGCAAAAGCTCAGTTGCGTTTCCCAATCCAAGCTTCCTCCCCAATGTCAGAGTATTTAGATCCAGAATTTGGATTCAGGCTCACCGCTTCCACTGATGCACTCAAGTTTTCCCTGCTGGAAGAGGTTAACTTCCCAGCAAACCTCTGATAATAATTTGCATACACAATTCCACATTTTAACAAAAGTTAACAAAACATACTTCCAGAAAATAAATTTTCACATGGTTGCAATCAAGCCATTTCAGGATCTTTGGTACTCCAAGAACAAGAAAAATAAATGGCACAGTGACAAACATTACCAAAGAAAAAAACCACAACCATCCAGAGGAATAGATAAAAACATAACAAAACAAGAGATATGTTGCACTTCCATTTTCTGACAGTGTAGATTAACCTTCTGTTCTCTTCAAACTATTGCAGTGTCATAGTTTCACCTTTAAAAAAATTCTATCATCCTAAAAGCAGTAGTTAATACTTCATTTAACTTGACTTACTGATTAAAATAATGCTGTGTTTAAAAAAAAAAAAAAAGTCAACTACGACAATACCGGAGTTTATGCTGAATAGGCTGCAGGCTGTTTCTGTATGGATATAACTCCTATGTGAGCACTGATATGATTAATCATCTGCAATTTTAAATGAGCCTTATCCTTAGTGTTACAAATAAGGGTTGAGCTTTTTCCCCAAGTTTGTAAACCAGTGAGTATGTACAGACACAGTTGTTTAATAGATAGCTTTAAATTAAATGTGTATTTGTCTCCCTTCCCCCAGACCCCACAGGGGAAAAAAAATATCAGCAGTATTACTGAGCATTTGCAGTTTCCGTGAAACTTATCTTGTCTTAGCAAGTTCAAGCAAAGACTTGTTTTTATATTAAGCAAACAGGATAACTGTTGTCTTTTGCAATGAGTTGTTTGCAGGAATTCCACTTCTGGTACACAGTGCCCCATGAACGAGACTGGAAATTAAAACCAATAAAAATTCTCTTTGGAATAGCAGTGTCCCTTGAAGCCAAGTTTGCATCTCAGACACTTTCTGCCCAAGCTCCTCTGCCTTGGTAGAATGGATTGGATGTCTTACAAAAAAGAATTTCTTTTCCTGAGGAGCCTCAAAAGTCGCTAGTGCACTGGTAGAATGAAGTGTGAAATGGATTTAAGTGGGTTATTGGTTTTGGACAGTCTTGGGAGGGATATGGGTTGAGCTTCACTACACTGACAATGCTAAGAACACCGCTAGAGAATTTCTGAGGGATCTTGCCCCAACACCAGCAAAGGGATGTTACTCAGTGTAAGGTCTGGGAAAAAAAAACGGGAGGTCAACAAACTGTTCCCACCTAAGCCCTGCATTTAGGCAAAAGTTTAGCTTAGCCACATTCTGCTGTAACACTATAAATTGGATGGGCCTCGAGGCACTGGCTAACACTGGCAACTGTGACATGTTGAATACTGAATCTTTTTGTAGAAACGCAGTATAGACAACAGATACGAGATGCTTGAAGGGAGAGAAAATATTGCAGGAAAGAAATCACTGAAGCCCTTGAGAAACTGAGTAGCTGTTGGTTTGGGAAGACTTCATGCACATCAGTAAGCCACCGATGCACAGAAATCTTGAAATCTTGCTGGTAAATGCAGTTTTATGCAGCAGAGGAACACCCCAGTGTGTTTTTAAAGCATTCAGGACAGTTGATGCCATGCTGCCAAACAGCAATACATATTTCTGTAATGGCTTTATAAATAGTCACTTCCGTTTTGCTGCAAAAGCCAGTCTAACAGAGCATTTTCTACTGTATGCTGAAACAGCCTGTGCTTCACTCGGACGGGCACTGCAGAGACTTCAGAGGAGATAGCAACAGTGACTCTGCTTGTTCAGTTACTAGGGAATTTTTCATTGCTGTAAATTTCTTCTGTAGCTAGGAACTGACTGCAAAGATCTCTACTGTACTGAGATAGACTCAAAGTACTGCAGATAATATGCTAGTACAGGCAGAGATACAGATCAATTTGCCAGCAACCAGATAATTGCCAACCGTTCAAGGAGTGCAATTCACTCCTGAACTACTGCAGGGCTGAGAAGCAAAACCATGCCCTGCCTATGGATGGATTTCTGCTTCAGTTTCCTCAGCCTAGGAAAAGGAGATGCATCTGTGCCATCCGTTTGTTACCATCCTGCAGACTGGGTCACGCAGATTTAGAGGCTGTGCCCAGTTCAACAAGGGCTGGTTGTGGTTCCTGAAAACTGGGTTGCAGGCTCAGCCAAACCCTTGTAGTTCCATGGTTCACATTAGATTTAGAAAAAGATGGAGCCCTCAGGAGAGTGGGTGTAGTGGGGCACTCCATTTCTTCTGGTTTGGCAGAGGCTGCTACAGGGTATTCTGGAAGAAATGTCAGAGCAGAATCACTTCTGCCCGGAACTTCTTAGGGAGACAAAAAAGAAAAAGCTGCAATTTGGTCACTTCTCTAGAATAGATTCTGCACAGACACAAAAGGCTATTAAAATGATGAGTTCCAAAAAGATGACCTGCCTTACAGCAGAGGCTGTCCTGGAAACTGCCATCTCTTCAGAATCTGGTATCAGAAAGTTTCCCTTCCGCTAAAAATCTTTATAATTTTTATTCAGATTCCATTTTTCTTCTGAAGTTGCCAACAGGCATCATCATCTTAAACAGTAACACCCATCAGCTATTGTTTAAAGCACAAATACCACTAAACAGAGCACAGGGACTCTTTCACTGTCAGACAGAGTGGAAAAAAGAAGGAAGGGAAGAAGGGATGATTGGCTGATAAAGCCCTCCAGAGGGGAGAAGCGAGGGTAGGCAGGGTACAATTAGGCCCACAGGACACTGCTATTCAGAATAATTCAAAGTTGCCACACTCACGGGACACCTGCAGACCACAAGTAGAACACCCTCGAGCAACTGCTCAGAATTTTGAAAGTGTGGGCAATGATTTTTTTATACTGCATATCTAAAACCCACCAGGTAAGCAGTATAATAACAACGCCGCGTAAAATGATATGTTTTACTCCTGGGTGGATTAGATGGTTTACAGTACAAACACAGCCATGGTACAGAGAGGCATAATTAACCGTTATACACACATAGGCAGTGCAGTTACAAAGGGATGTACGTTCCTTTTATTCCAGTACCATTGTATAATAAAGTTAACAAAAATATTCAAATATTAAAAAAAAAAAAAGCCAGCTGGCACTGCCAACTAATTCCTGTAGTAGTCTTAGAAATCCTAATCCTGTAGAATTTCCTTGTGAAATTGATGTGCACCAGAGTCAATGTATTGATAACTAATGCCAAGCGGGTCTGGTGATGCAGCTACCTGAGGTTTGTATTTTTATTTCTTTTGTGGATTTGTGTTCAGCTTCACAACTTCCCAGCTTTCATGTAGGAAGGGATTGAGCCACGTTGCGTAAGCCCTTCAAACCTCTTGTAGGTATAATTGAGGAAAACCCAGTCTTTGGATTTGTAGTCAGGTTCCGTTGCGTTTGGCACTTAAATTCAGAAGCAAAAGTAAAAACAAAACAGAAAAATTAAACCAGCACTGATTCTGAGAGGATTTTTCACAGAGCACTGACAAAAAGCCCCAAACTCTTATTTCCTGAGTTAGGAGAAATTCCTTGAAGAAATCCTTTTTCTAATCACATCAGTTGCCTTTTGCTAATGGTCTGAGAAGATTATAATTTCATTATATATCTCTGAAGCTGAAAAAGTTTTTTTTTGCTTGGGTTTTTTTTTTTAAGTACACACCACAACAAGCTTCCACACATTGACAGATGCCTCTAAAACACCCACAGGATATACTGTTACAGAAACCAGGACACTTAGAATGCTCTGTGTACAACACACACATGTATACATATCAAGTTATCCTGGCCACAAACAGAAGAAAAAGATACATTCAAGTTATCTTTTTAAGACACGAGCAGCCTAACCTGGTGGGAGGGGTCCCTGCAGGGGGCAGGGGTTTGGAAGTGGATGGGCTTTAAGGTCCCTTCCAACCTAAACCATTCTATGGTTCTATGATTTCATTCTAAGTTCTCTCAAAAGAACTACACATTTCATGCACACAGTACTCGCCTAGGACTTTCTGCCTGCTTATAGCTTCAGTGAGGCTTGTACAGCCTCCTTTTATTTTATGAACAGCCTACACAGGCATCCATTGCAGTGAGCATCTATATTTAGCTTTCCAGTTGCTGTTTTTACAGTTTTACAACAATATTTTCAACTCAAGATGCCAAACACACTGATATCAAAGTTTGTATTTAGGTATCTAGATACACAGTAAAATTTTCAGTGGGTCTGAAAGTCAAAAATCAGTGCGAATGTCTTGGCATTATCCACAGCTTAACTTAGGCACTGGAGATTGATTGCTTTTGCATTAGAAGGACAAACTTCCTTGCTGTTAAATAAGACCCATTTCAGAAAGAAAAACCTATGTTTTCAGTTATTGTTTGCACATCTGCACTTATCTGTAATAAATTAATCATAGTTACATATCTGCATATCTTTAAGCCATTAATAATTAATTGAACATAGTGGGAGCTGGGAGAATTTGGCATGTCAGAGAATCAAGCCTTTTATCTATAAATACGTCTTACTACTTGCCAATAGAAATTAACAATTAAAAAAACTTAAATGATTTGCAGAGCCACTCAGGTTCATAAATCACAAAGTTAAATAATCATCTATCTGAAAATTTCTTCCTGCAAAAATGTGGACATTTATGTTTGGCATGAAACTCAAATGCCATTAGAGATTAGAGCAAACCAGTGCATAATGTTTTACCAGAATTTGGTTAGACAGACGATATGGTAGAAAACTGTGCTGCTTTCTGTGCTCACTATACAGGCAAAGCATTATTCCTAATAAATTTAACTTAACAACTGTGGGTTTTTTTTTCCCTCCAAAGTTCTAAGGAAGTAGAAGCTATGAGAGATCACAGGTTTTCATTTATATTTGAAAGAACTACCCTAGATCAAGCCTGTATATTACCTTGATTAGGGTATCACATAAATGAATATAAAAAAACCCCAAAGCTTCTGTGGCCTATTCTGGCATGCCATACATGGAAATTAGGAATTTACAATGGCAGTCTCACCTGGCTGTAGAATATCAGACTCGGGAAATTCATCAAAGTTGGAAGTATCATCAATACTTTTGATTTCTATAGGGATTGCAGCTGGCCTTTCCCTGCAAGTTGAAATAAACGCCAAAATAGTGAATACCAGGAAAAGATATATGAAATTAGAGTTTTGTTTAACTTAGCATTTTAAAGTTACATAATCCCTTTAAAGTACAAAGTTTCCATCAGTGACGTATCCGACTTGTGTGTTTGCTGACATCATGGGGAGATTTATTGGTTTCCTATCTAGCATTACGATCATCTTAGCAAACTTGGGGAAAACATTATTCTCCCATTAACTGAAACAGTGTTCCACACTTTTCTGCCATAAAGCTACTGCTCAGTCTTTGTTGTCGTCAACAGCCACTGTGGTTACCTTCATTTCATAAATCCAGCCGAGCAGGATTTTACTTGCATTTGGAACCATAAGACATGTTCCTTTACAATTCCAGTGCTCAACAACCTGAACTTCATCCAAATACCTTTTGACTGTAGCTTCTGACACTCGCTTGCCAATATTTCTCATCCAAAATGAGCTGGCTCTTATATGGTACTGCTTCATTAACTCAACAATTAGGCAGCCCTTTAAGAAGTTTTAAGGTGGCTTTCAAAGTTGCTTAAGTGATCTGTCCCACGAAAGCATTCAAGCCAGAATATGGCACTGTGAGAAAGTCATTAACTTACAACTGTAAACTTACTATGGTTGTAATTAGTACAATTACAATTAAATTTACTTCCTTGTGGAATGGGGAAACCATTTTGCCCAGTTGCCAAATGTGGTGTGAACAGGTAAGTCACTGCTCTTGCTGCTTATTAATGTCTCCCACACTGAAAAGGTAAGTTAAATGAGACTTTCTGCACCAGAGGAAACGAGAGGTACATGAGCAGGGCAATCACATGCCCACAGTAAGGATTTCCATGCAGAGAGGGGCAGTATTACTGAAAGAGCAGACTTCCTCAAACCTGAAAAAAGACTGAGCAATGGCTGCTATTTCATCTGAAAATGTCTGTGGTCCCACCCACCAGAGTCTGCTCTAAAGGTGTTACCGCACTGAGTATCTGCAAATGTAGCTCAGCATCTGCACGCCTAAGCTCAAGCTGAAACTGGCACAGCTGCTTCGGCTGGGCCCTCTGCCCAGGCTTGGCTCAGCAGAATTTGGCCACACGGCCAAATTGCCATCCAAGGTGAGTCACTGCCTCTGCCCAGTGCTCTGTAGATATACCAGTTTACTCAGGTGTAGTATCTGCAGTGTGCAGTAAAGACATGCCCTGTGTTTTCCTCCTACTTGCTGCCTCTCTTCTTCATTCATCTATTTTCCCCTGCATTTATGGAATAGAATTTGCTTTTCTTGTGCTCCTATTACAAAAAAGTCAATTATAGCAATAGCTGCAAAGCCCATGACTACTGGAAGAGGAGTGCTCTTCTGATTTCACAGCACACATCAGGAATAACAGACATCCTACCACAATTTCTTTCCCTTCTGGGCACCCTGGGGAAATCTGAGGCATCTCTAGACGGTTAAACTCTGATCAGATTTATGAATGTCAGCAAGGCCTGAAAACCTTCAATGTCACCCACCTACAGCCAGCATCTGCCTTTCAAAATAAAAGATAAGTCGGAAATAATTATCCTTGACATCATGGAGTATGAAATTCTGCTTTTATGGCTTTTATTCTCTGTATAATATATATACCTGATATGTCCCCAGTCTACTCCTTCAAAAAATGGATGACTTTTTATTTCCTCTACTCCATTACTACCAATTCTATTTTCTGAGTCGGTACAAAACCTGAAAAGTGAAAAAAATAAAAGAGAATGTTACAATAAATGTAGACATAAGCAATAGCAAATTAAACTGTCATGGTATCCTGTATCAGGAATTTGAGGAGGTTCTTTCAAATTGTTCCATCACTTGGGGTAATGTACAAGCAGCCTGCTGTACCTAGGAGAGGAGGGATTAGTAGAAGCGTAATATTGTTCGAGTCCCAAAACAAAAAGCCATGATGACAGTAACTTACATCTTTTCTAAACTGTTGCATCCTCACGTTCAAGGTCTGTGAAAATTTGCTGCAAGTTCTAGCCCTGTAAGATGAGTTTGGGATGGAGACTTCAAGTCTCTACCACTGGAAAATCCTCTGCACGTCGTCAATGATTAAATCCATGGTCTGAAGTCTAACTAACAGTAAGAGATACACTAAGTGAAATAGGACAACTCTCTTACTTCACATTTTGGAACTACAACGAACCAACAGACACATTCAAAACATGCCACGTCCACAGCATACCCTATACGCCCTGTCACCATCTCTTCCCTCTCCTTAGAGGTCCGGGTGCTGGTGGTACAAAGACCCAAAGCCTATTTCTGCAATGACCCAGCTGCATAATCTCAGCTCAGACTTTAGAATAAATTGTCAATTTATGATAAAAGTACATGGAGTTAAGAAAAAAAAACAACAAAAAAAAAGGTGAAATTGGAGACAGTGCTAGGACTGTTGAGATGGGGACTGTTACCTGCTCAAGTAGGCAAGAGGAACACCACTGCCAAGGAAAATCATAAAATCTAAATAAAAAAACAATAAGGAGGCTGACAACATCAGGGAGCATTTGTTCCAGGAAAAAGCAGAGGACCCTAATCCTCTGGAATGACACCTGCCAGAACCGATGCCTACCCGGCTGGAGAAGACTGAGGAGACAGTGAGCATACCAATGCTTAACCTAGCAGATCATTAAATTCTAGCTTCTTTTTCCATGCGTTAGCAAAGATTTAACTGCTTCGTATTTTTACACTGTCCTTGCAGTCTCTTTGAGGATGGCAAGAGGTGTCAACAGTGACACAAAGAGGGAGGTTTACAGTAACAGTAAAAAATGCCCATGTCAAACAAAAAGCTTGGTCACCTGACAGCCTCCTAGAACAGGGTAGCACTTGGTGCATGGGGATGTTGCGGGCCTCCTGTTGGCTCTAAAAGTCAGCTGGCCTTTGTTAAATGAAATCCTATCTGCCTAGATGTGCAAAGCATCTGGTTGTTCATTTAGTTATCCTGAACTCAATTTCTCCAAACCGTCACATCATCCAGATTCAAAAGGTGTTCTGCACATCAACATAATGCAATAGAAAAAAAGGTCACCTTCTGGCCAGTTAGTGAAATTTTCAGCAGGTAATTTAGTAATACAGCAAGTTAAGCTCTAAACTGTCTCCAGTTATAGACTGCAATGTTCTTTTACTTGTAGCTGAGTGTCACTTAGCAAAAAAAAACAACCTTGCTTGTATTTCTACTACAGCCCAGCCAGTTGGTTGATGCCAAGCACTGATAATAGACCTCAAACCTTGTAAAAACAGTTAGGAACCAGGACGCAAGATGTGCCAGGCTTTGTCTGAACTCGAACTTATTTTAGTGTGGTTTTGTCTGTCTCCATAAAAATAAATTTTAGCTTTGTCTGCAACTTCCTTTAAATTGAAATACGTTGTCTAACTTATCTAAGCTGTAATGAATGAAGTACCAATGGCTGAGTGTTTGTTGCCTAACCTGCTATTTTGACCTCATTTTAGTAAATTGTCTATAACTAGAGCTGTTTTACTCTTATTCAAACCTTTCCACATAGGTAGAAAAAAAAAATTCAAGTAGTCATCATGTAAGTAAATTCACGAGGAAGACATGTTAACAAATAAACTGGCAGAAATGTCTAAAAATGCCCCAAACACAGAACAGACTGAGAAGGAAAAAATTCTCAGCAGCAACACTGTACACTTTCCAGCAGAGAGCTTAGGATGCTGGTACCACACAGGAGAGGTTAAGTAGAACACTAGAGGAATAGGTACTGAAAATATAATAAAACTGTTATGCACAAACTTATGAATAAGGCTTAGCAATAATACAAGAATTTTAACTGTTAGTATCACTGTAATTTGATTAAGAGTAACTTTTTGTTGTATTTATGTTTGTTGTATGCTACTAAAGCATTGCTTGGACTAATAACAAAGACTAAATCTTGGCTCTGCCTATGAAGCATGTTCCCCTTTTTGCCTGTAATGAAACTGTGTAAGCCTGTAATACTAACGTTAATGGAAATAAACACATAAATAACAATAAATCAAAGGCAAAATCCACTCCCTCGGGCCTCCCTGGACCTTCTGTTTGACCTTGACATCAAAACCCCCCATAAGAACTTCATGCAAACTCAATGGATTAAAAAGCATCATTTGAGAAGTGAGTAAATCCAAACCATTGAGATTTCTATTCTCTGCTTTAAATGCTTGTGAGTGGTTATTTCCTAGTTCAAGAAGAGAAAAATTGTGTGTTAATCACCTTTTTCTCTCTTTCTTGTTTTTCAGTCTGTTTCTCCTAATACTGTGGTACAAATCAAGATAATTACAGCTTATTCCTTCAAGTTAAACTAGTGGCAAAGGAAAAAAGACTGAAAAATCAATCAAGGATGCAGACACAGAAGAAACCAATTTCCCCTCCTTCATGCAGAACAGGAAGCTCACCTACCAGATGATGACTACGTCTGCATGAGAGGCCAGAAGCGGCCTTCTGTTACTGACCTTAGAATTAAATCCTTTGCTTTCTCTGAAATGGGCACCTCTGGAGGAAACACCAGTGTTTCTTTCCAGTTCATAACTTTCCTGTAAGTCTCTTGGGGTGTTTCTGAGCAGAAAGGTGGATACCCTGCACAAACAAACAGAGAGATTAACAACCTTTTCCCAGAAGAGGAAAGTGGCCTGGGTCTCTGCTTTTGTCGCTATGGCTTCCAAATCTAACAAGCAGAACTAGCCAAAAGTTTTCTTTTGTAATGCAACATTAAAGTTTAATTTGATACTTCCAAATAATGAGACTGACCCTCAAAACAATTTAATAGTTGTTTCAGTGAATAACTGTTCACTGACTGAGGCATCATGACTTGGCGTCTTCCTGGAAAGGCAGGAAGACTTCAAAGGTATTGGGAAACTGAATTTAGGGCTTACTTTAGGTAGAACTGAATGAAATTCTGGTACCTCCACACTATACAGGGGATCAGACTTGGTGAACTAATGGACCATGTGCCCTTTGAGGCCTTTGAATCCTTTAGTTGTGGTCTTTAACATACCTATTAGCATTTCATACATAATCACTCCCAAAGACCACCAGTCACACAGCTTGTTGTACCCAGTCTGCATAAATACTTCTGGTGCAATATAGTCTGGGGTTCCAACAGTAGAATATGCCTGGAAAAAAATTAAAGAGAATAAACTCTTCAGAATACTATATTTTTGTACTTTGTAAAACCTTTTCCTAGGGACTCACATACAGGATCTTGCTATCTGGATGGACAAGAATGCTTAATTTGAGAATTCACAGTATCTAAAATCCCAAGAACAATATGCTTTTACATGAGTAAACACAAAGAACCTTTTATTCTCTCTGACAGACCGTCTCATGGTTCATCTAGGTTCACCACACAATTCTGCCACGTCAGTCTTTAATGACTTGGAGATGTAGAATTTTCAGGGATATAACTCCAAGTGGGAGCAAGGGCATGAAATACAGCCTCTATGAACCAGCACGATTGCTGGAAATTAAATTAACCAAAAGCTTTTAGGGAATACTGCAGCATATCACTTTTTAAACAGCGTGCAAAATAAAAAGTTACAAAATTTGAAAACTAAGGGTTTTGTGATTGCTATTTGGTGAAAATCATAAGCAGGTCTGAAATTCTGAAATCCATGGCAGACAGATACTTCCCTTTGATTCGCTTAATGCCAGAACTCCCTTTATTAGTTGACTACTCGTCATTATGAACCCAGGCTGCCGCACTCCAGTGCCAATACCCTCTACTGCCTTTCCATCATTCTCATTCAGCAGGAGGATAAACATGTTTTCCCCTCAATTCTCTGAATAAGAACCATGCAGCTACACATCATCTTGTGACACCAAACTGCAGGACTTAAAACCAGGAATTCATGCACAGTGTTGATACCAGGTCGGTCTAGCAGACAAACTTTCAAGATGTAGCTTGCTAAGAGGTTGCTGACACCTGAGGTCAGTTAGTCCAGATGCTCGTAAGGGAAACAGAGAAATAGAGAAGAGCAGGATCTTGCATGTCACAGCTCTAAAAACAGACAGACAAGGCACTCCTGATCTCTGAGCTATTCCACAACTGGAATCACTATATCATCTTCTTTTAAGCTATTTGCAATTTTGTGAGCTTCAAGAGAGCAATATCTGTAAAGGGTGAAGGCCTTTCAGTTTTTGAAAACCAATAGTATTAATGCCAAGTTTTTATTTAACATTTTCTGTAAATGGTTTGAAAGAAAAAAGAAACTATGTATGATTTTATTAACTCACCAGCTGTCGCCTGTTCTTCTTCCATGTTTCTGCTTTCCTCTTTGAGTTCATATTCTGAAATGCTAAGTGATAAGATAGTTATTAGATGATCAATGCATTTGTGAGAACTAAAAGAAAAGATTGATAACGTTCTGTTTTCAAAGAATAACTATTCTGTATCTTCAGAATGCTTTATTCTAGAAGCAGATTATAACTGAGATGGGAAAATGAATAACTATTGTTCAATTTACAGTGGAAACTCTTGCGTAGGACACACTATCAGCAACTCTAAATTAGAACTTCCTAAAAGTTTTACAGAGAACGGCAGCACTTCTTATTGCAGCTGGCGACCCATTTAGATATGAGTGATGAATAAGCAATAAGTGAAGAATCCAAGAAGAACTACAGAGGAATTATACATTTGTAGAATAAAACATAATGTGGATGTGTCATCCAGGCACAATGATGAACAATTTTACTCTTACGCTTCATGAGACTGACATTGACTTTCAGTAAGTCACAGCACAGAAAACTTACGTCCCTTCTGAAAGTGTTTTTGTAACTTCACTAACATAGTTATGAAAAAATACATTGACATACAGATACATTAAGTGTACTTGTATCTGTGTATGAATGTGCAAAAACACATTAGCACCACAGAAATAATAATTTCTTTCCTATGAAATGCTTTCATGTCCTGGGGAACATGCATTTCCAGTTTTCCAACTAAATGCAATCAGCCTGACCAACCTTGCTGAACCCAGAAGTAAATAATGTGGCCTAGCTGCAGCTCAAAACTGTTTAACTAGGACACATTACACTTACAGAAGTCACTTGGTGGGTTGTGTGTAAGGTTCCTGTAGAACTCAGTTCTGTGAGCTTTCTTTAAACCCGTGCATAGCCCAAAATCAGACAGTTTTACATGACCCTAAAAAAACCAGAGAAGATAAAAACATAATTCAGAAAGATAACGTTTGAAAAAGGAAGTTTTAATAACTGCAGTTACCTTCTCAGGCCATCACAGACTTGCACAGATTTACTTAATCAAGGGCAAGTAGGCAAATAATAACTGAATCTTGATATACATCAAAAGCGTGTTTTCTCTCAAAAGATTATTGCCCCCTGAGAACAGTTACATCTACCATTCTTCAACAGCTGAGGGTAGACAGTTTGCCTGTTTTTTTGTTTTGAACTGGATACCACTGAGGCTGAGAAAGCCTCCAGGGCAAAATTCCTTTGTTTTGTTTTGATGGTAACCTTTGTTTAATCAGACGGTCTAGGGTCTACAGATTTGTGTACAATGCCATTCTATGGCTCACTACAGTCAGTGCAGCAGAGTGTTTCCACTGGTGGGCGGATAAAACAAATCAGTTAAGTGCAGTAACTGAATTGATTATTTAGCATTGCTCATATGCACCATGCTTTCATTTGTCTCGAAATAACTAAGTGTATCAGTTTTTAACATGTTTAAATATGAGCAGCTGGACAATATAAGCGGGTCGGCTTTCCTTAAAAGAGTCAAAAGACTTTCTAACAAAAAAACAAGGGCAGTTTTGTTTTGTTTAAGTAGATTAGTGTTCTACAAGGAAAAGGTAATGACCACTTTCTGCCTTTATTCCAGCTAATGCAAAATCACTGGTGTGGCATTACTGGTTCCCACCAACTAACACCACTATAAAAGGCATTAACTGCAGCCCGAGACATTTAAAGCGTGGGCAGTTTACATGCACATTACATGCCTTAGCATCCAGCAGAAGGTTATCTGGTTTAATATCTCTGTGGATGAATCCCAACTGGTGAATAGCATCTATGGCCAGCACAGTTTCAGAAATGTAAAACTGTGTCTCCTCTTCTGATAAGGTGTCTTTCTTCATTAGTAAGGTCATCATGTCACCTAATCAAAAAGCAGAAAATACAGCTTAGAAATCAGAACATTTTAATCGCAAGACTAATTCTACATGAAACCTCAGGAGAATCCAGATTTAACCTTGTAACTGGCTTTATAGCTACTAATTATAAAACTACTATTGCAGGGACCTACAAACCCAACATACTTTAGTAAACTGGATATAAAACCATTGAAAATCCTAAATAGGGATTTTAATTGGATAGCCCAGGAAGTTACAGTGAATTTTAATGCATAATACACATACTGCACCCACTTAATAGAATGAGCAGTAAAAAGCAGAACATTGGACCAGAATAATTAGTTAACTCAAGTCTGTTTTAACACTCTTCCATAACCCTTCTCCTTCCCCTTAAACCAAGGGGTTGTTACATTACTGGGACTTCATTTAGAAGAACATTAAAATTTTTTATTGTAACAAACTACATGGCACACTGGTTCCTAACATTTTATGAAACTGACAACAAAATCTAAGGAAGAAGTTCTTCTGTCATCTAACACCACACCACAGCTTACCTCCAGGTAAAAACTCCATTATCAGGTAAAGATTTCTTTTATCCTGAAAACTGTAAAACATTTTTACTACCCAGGCGCCATCCGCTTCAACCAAAATATCTCTTTCTGCTCGGATATGGGCCACCTAAAATTACAAAAACCCCACACTATTATTAAAGGACTATTTAAATATTTCAACAAGGAATGCCATATTATATTCCTAGTCCTTCAATATATTTTCATGATCTTTAATGAAGAAGCCATTTTTCATACTTTTTTTCCATACTCTTATTTTTCATAGTTTTTTAATAGATCCTACAAAGTCCTCACAAAAAACTCACCAGAAACCCACAGGAGTCAACTCAACGTTGAAAATTACTGTTTATGCAGCTTTGCATGAGCAGTTTATAGAAACACAATGCATAGCTTGTTATGCTGTCTCTGTTTGTTGGAAAGAACTAAAAAAGCTGATGGGGGGTAAGAGCAATTCCCTTTTTTAATACACCCTACATGGGAACATTCAAAAAAGTTAGAGCTGACCACCACAGAGGTTAGTACAGCACTGCCAACTCAGACAAAAATGTAATGTGCAACTCAAGGTGCAAATACTGACAAAATTATTGCCAAGGTCCAGAGCTGGTCTTAAAGAATGCAAGAACCAAGAGGTAAAATGGTAGATGCATTATGATGAATGTCAGAAGTTACCAGATTTCTCATATACATATACAAAGAAATAAAAAATTAATAGCTACTTCTAGATCTGCCACAGTTTGAGCTTGGCCAGATAAGCCTGAGGAATTTTCTTGAACAAGAGTGTTCAAGTGTCTAAACTAATTACTTCCTGCAAATCTCATTCTTTCATCACTGTGAGAGAGCAAAATGCCCAATTTACACTACAGCAGACTACTATCTAGTTCCCAAACCTGCTTGCCGGTGGCGTGCGAACCCCTTCCAGATGGTACACAGAGACTGCTCTTATGTGTATACATGTCAAACCTTACTTGAACTGCACTGCAACTGTCTTGGTCAAGTGAGAACAGGGCTGGGATGAGTTTCAGACCTTGCAGATGATGGCAGGTAGTAGTGAGCTCTGAGGCCAGTATTAAAGCAGTGCAAAAATGGTAAGGATCTCAGGCTCTTTAAGGTGAGGGAGAAAGCGAAGAGAAGACTGAGCCACTCCTCCAAGTGATGTTTACGAAGCTGGCCCAGAACTGATATGACCACCACTGCTGCTGATGTTGGTCTTGGGCACGTGAGTTTGGGAACATCTGACCTTGTTCAGATTTTCCAGTCCCAGCTGGGGCTTTGAAAAAAATATATATTGAGAGCTGCTACCCCATTAATTCACTGGAAACTAAGAGTAATGGAGATTGGAGGAGAGGTGTGCGTTTCAGTAGAACGTACACTCATTCTGAAATGAAAGATGTATGCAAGGAAAAATACTTCCTGACAGCTGCAGAATTTTCATTCATACACTAGAAAGCAGCTTCTGGAGAAAAAAATATGTACTGCTATTCCAGCTTCAAGAGCTCCTTCCAATATGCAGCAGTCTTCTGCATCTTTTCTTTAATTCTACTGGCCAGGAGCATCTTTATGTTTGTGTTCTTCTCACAGGGTTTCAAAAGGCAACCTCTTTGTAGCAGGTACTCCAACTTCAATTTCTCTAGCTCTACCTATTCTCATTAGAAAAAATTTCAAGCCCCCGCTCCTCAACATAACTATAAAATAACATGAAAACACTGCTTAACACAGCTCTCAGGCTTGAAAAATATCTTTAATTTTCTTGTATTTGTGTCCTGCATTGCTTTCCATTGAACAAACCAGGCAATGAAAAGTACAGCAGATAAACACTCTCCAGTGAAGATTACTGTCCCAAACTAAACGGACAGTAGAAGCTCAGCCTCCTTGCCACATCAGATTATAAAACAGGGCAGGGCCAGAGGACCACACGTCCTGGCTGCTGCACAGAACACGCTGCTCCTCCGGCTCCCTGTATTCAGGGTGTGGGCTTGAGGAGACAAGAAGCCTGTGCCAGGAAAAAGACATTCAAGTAAGACTGCAGGGAAATGTGATACAAGAGCAAAAATGAGTAAGGTTTGGACTGTTAAGGAAAGTCTGCTCATCTGCCCTCTCACTCGGAACATCCACGCTTGATTTCTTCGCTTTGCAGACTTACTGTGCTCTAGCAGGAATTTGCAGTGATTTGTTAACTAAATGTAAAAGCAAAAACCAAACCAAACTTAACAAAAACAAAGCAAAACAAGTTGAAACCCTACTACAAAACCAAAACAAAGAAGAACAAGGCCAATGAATAATGTGACATCTACTGGTATCTAACCATCAAAATAAACCACCAATTACTGTTTTTACTTTGGCACAGCATTACTTCTCAAGCAGCACTTTCCTTGAAATGCAGTTCTACAGATTAAAGACTACAAACGAAGTGAGAAAAATAAAAATCTTTCTCACTATTCCAAATTGGTTCTAAATAAAACATTTTTTAAAACCTTATGACCTCATTTCCTAACTTTGCTTTTTCTTTTGTACTGTGGTAGCATCTCCATAGATGCCTTGGACTGCTACACCACTACTGGGGCTTCTGAAGTGGCAAACATGACCAAGTAGAACGTGCCACAAAGAACGACAAATTTCTAGACAGCGTAAGTTTGAAATTTTGGAGGTTTATATAACACCAACCTGCTCTTTCTCCAACATGTCTGCTTTTCTTAGTATTTTCATTGCATAAATATGACCAGTATCCTTCTTCTGAACGAGGCGTACCTGTAATGAGAAATATAACCCAATCACTCTTTTCTACCCCAGAAACTAGATCCCAATGTCGAATCTACTGGAAGGCTCAAAATTGCAGGCCACGGCAAAGATATTCTGTTAAAGATTTAAAAACATGTAGAAAAAAGAAATATTTCTACACCATGTAGAACATTGACACTAGTGATGAACAGATGGTTTGAAGTAGTTATTGTTTTAGAAGTTAGCAGGTATGCTAAATTACAGCTAGCTGTGAGGCTGCATATGCTAAAATTCAGGAGCCGATATTAGGTTGGTCCAAAAGTATTTGTAGTTTCTGTCATTGCAACCTGGGATACTTATGTCGAATTAAACTTCTATTTACCTGTGTTCATGCCCTATACCATTTTAAAGTGCAACAAGTCTACTTATTGATGATAATGGCTCTGTTTGCACTGTTTACACTTTTTTATATCATGCTGTCAAATTCAAGATGGAAAAAAACCCAAATAAGAGTAATTTTGTTGAGTTCAAAAGGTGACACTAAGCAGCAGAAACAATTGTAATATCGTCCAAGCATTTAGCCTTGTGACCGTCAACAAACATAAGCTCAACATTGGCTCCAAAAATTTTCTAATGGAAACTTGAGCCGTGTAGACGAGGAGGCTCACAGATGTCCCCTTGTGATAGATGTCAACGATTCAACAGCTGTTATTAAAGCAGACCCACATAAAAGAACAACAGGTTGCAGAAGAACTAAACTCTGACCATTCTACAGTTGTCCAACATTTGCACCAAACTGGAAAATCAAAAACAGCTTAACAAATGGGTGCTGCGGGAGCCAAACGAAAAAAAAAAAGTGAAAGTCTACTCTGTGCTGCTTTTCTGCAACAAAAAAATGATTTCTCGATCACATTGTGACATATTATGAAAAATGGACTCTATATGACACACTGACAGCATTCTGCACAGTGGCTGAGGTGAAGCACCAAAACACTTCCCCAAAACAAAGATGCATTCGAAGATTATGGTCACTATTTGGTGCTCAGCAAGAGGAATCATCTGCTACAGCTTCTTTAATCTTGGAGAAACCATCATAGAGAAGTACTGCCAGACAACTGATGAAATGCACCAAGAGCTGCAATGTTTACATCCAACACTGGCTGATCAGAAATGACCAGTTCTTCTCCATGACAATGCCTGACTGCGTATCTGGCAAATGACTCTGCAGAAGCTGCACAAACTGGACTATGAAATTCCACCTCATCCAGCTTCCTCAACAGACCTCTCTCCCACCAATTCTGTTTCCAAGCATCTCAATAGCTTCCTGCAAGAGAAGGTTTTCCATAACCGAGCAGCAGCTCAAAATGCCTTCAGAGAATTCATCAGTTCCAAGACTCCAGAACTCTGTGCTATCAGCCTAGACTTGTTTCTTGGTAGCAAAAATGAATAGACTATCATGGTTCTTAATTCAATTAATTAATTTTATTTTAAGCTGAGATACATTGCTTTTAAGTTGATGGTTAAAAACGTCAATTATTTTTGCACCAACCTAATAGAACCATGATGCGGCACTGGGCAGGGAGAATGTTTACTGGGAGGATCTGTGCAACTGCAACGCCATCGTTTCATGGGGCCACGATGGCAACATCAGTTTGGGCTAACAAGGGTCTTTCCAGCGGCCTTGAGAAATTGATTCATGTCATTCATTACTGGACTTACCATGCTTGTATAGTTACCCAAATAGCTATTCTTCTGCAATAAAATTCCCCAGATGGAACTTTTTATTCTGTAATTAAAATGTTTCATTTTAATGTTCAATCCGATTTTAATATACTGCTCAAGCAAGAATGCAACAAACCTCTCCAAATGCTCCTCTTCCTATGACTTTCAAAGATTCAAAGTCATCCAAGCCAAGCCTAGTCCTCTTCAGTCGCAGAAACTCTGTTTCTTTGCGAGCGTGTTGTGACCTGCGCAGTTTTTTCTGAGGAGACACAGAAATTTATAAGTCATTTGACAGTAGCAAGTGAAGATATACGATCTCCCTTCCTGTGAAGTATTCTCACTACCATTAGGATTGCAGAGAAAATGTAAGAGAAGTCTTCTGGAATTTATTCAGGTGGGGCTTTTTGTGGGGCTTGTTTTCTTTATGACTTAGATATAAAGAAACAGTCATAAAAAATAATGAAGAAAAAATTTATACTGGTTCAAACAAAGTACATCAGTCCAAAGGCCAAAGTCACTACCTCAGGCAAGGAGTCAATCTTGTTTTGGGGCAGTGTGAAAGATCAATGAAAGGTGAAACTTGCACCTTGCCAAAAAGAGTGATGATAGGTAACAAGGAAACTAACAAGCAGCAGCAATCCGGCTTACGTTATCTATAGTAAAATCCATTCAGCATATGGTGGGCAAACACCTACATTTGAAAGAAAAAGCTGTCCGAATCCTCTCATATAGTTTGTTCCGCAAAAATGTCAATCTTTGCTCCCAAAAATACCAAGAAGATCTCTGAAAGTGCTAATGAGATACGTTCATCAGGTCCTTGCCAGTTTTTGTACTAGCACGAGAGTGTTGTTTAAAACCACAAGATGGCATTACACACCCACACTTGCTTTTCCCTCCTCCCAGAAGTTACGACTCTGAAACGACCGATGTGCTGTTCTTAATTATTTCCCTGCCTATCCTGAAAGAAGCACAGGCAGCCACGGTGGGATGGACCTCAGAAAAGCAACTTTAGTCAATAAGTTCTGAGAGACACCAACCAGAGAGAGATCATCTTTATCCATAGCCAAATGGAGCTTGGATGTGCCCAGTTTATAGAACAAGAAGAGGTTCAGCATTTTGCTTCTTCAAGCACATTTCACCTTGTTTTCTTGCCAAATACAAAGGCAAGCAAATTTAATCTTTGAAAAGCATGCTATATGCTTGCTGCAGCCACATGTCTCACAAGGACTAAGCATGGCAGGAAAAGCCTTAGCTATCGCAATTATCATTCAAGCATATTCACAGTTTCCCTAATAAACAAGTTATTTACAGGGGTAACGTCCATTTACAAAATAAAACTTACTGTCATGCTACCTAATTTATGTGTAAGCATCTCCAATGCCAATTTGTAGTGCAAAAAAAAGAAAAAAGAAGCAGTCTCCTCAAAGGTCACTTAAGTAGTATTTACCTCCTCATCTGCAAGGCCTTCCTCTTCCATAGCCACTTCTAGTTTCTTCTGCCTGCGAAGGGAAGAAACAGGAGATTGCTTTATTAGTTATTAAAAACAAATGTAACACTACAGAAAGGCAATGCCTTTACTTCACTTACTATTTGAGATACCAAAGAATTGGCCTCAAACGGAAATTTGAATTCTTACTGCCCACTCCATCCATTTACCCATTTATGACCAAAGCATAAGCTAATTTAAGCACACATTTAAGTACTAATTGTGCTTAATATGAAGAATTAGGTATTATAGGTCCAAACATATCATCACTCTAACAACTTTTATTTCTTTATATAATCTTGTTGAAGTAAGGCTGTTTTTATCAATTAAGATTATAAATCAGAATAAACATGCTTTTTCACCATTTCTATCTCAGCTTTACCCCCAGCACCTCAGCCAGCTCCAGCTTTCACCTCCCGTCCCAGCTTCACTAACCCCTTCTTGGTCACACACGTGGTCCTGCTCCCCTTACTCTTGTGCCAACTAACTCTAACCCCCTAGGTTCACCATCATTTCCTCCTGGCGTCTGGCCTGGGCCAGTGCTCACCTGACCCGGGGCTCCTCCAGCTGGTGCCATGCCAGGCTAGGAGGATCTGAGCAGGGAAGTGAAGCCTTGAGCGCCCCCCAAGAGGTCAGGAAGTCAGTACGTGGCGATGCCTACTGGACCCTTCTTGCACCCGCAAGATGCTTCTTTAAGACCATCAGGATGCAGCATTCAGAAAGCTGATTATCCACCAGCAACAGAAAAGAGTTTGAAGGCTGGGTGCCAAGCTGCTTGTGTCTTTCTGCACTTTGGGAAGTACAGCAGGATCTCCTAAATTAAAGGCCCTCAGTAGACAGTTTATTCTCCTAACTAGAAGCAATTCAATTACCTGGGGTAATGACTGAATATGATGAAGAGAGAAACCTTGCTGATCAGCTGAAAACCCCTCAATTAAAAGCACATTACCAGGGGAATGATAATTTCACATGCCGATGACAATTTGAAACACATTCATTGTAATCAAATGCTTGGAACTCTGACACTTAATTCAAGTAGCACTTCACAGCAGAGGCAGAACTGGGTACCAATGAGAGAACTTAAAGAGGCAATGACCAATGTACACTCCCATGCAAGGAGTGTCAGTCAACACCACCCAAGAAGAATTTAGAGGTGCATATAACATTATCCCCCAAATTCTTCCTGCCTACCCAAGAGCCTCTCAAACCTTTCATTACCAACCCTATTGCTTTTTATTGCCCCTTATTCCTACCCCAGGCCACCTCCAGTCCTCTGTCTCCTTCCCTTACCCCGCCACTCAGTCAAACACCACTCCTATCAATCCTGTTCCCTACCTCCTATACACTCCATTCTGCAGGACTTATGAGTGTTGGCATGAGCTCCACATCTCAAAGCCTGAATAGACACCACAAGCCGCTGCTTTACACAAAACCCGTCAGCAGCTCTGCAGCATCTACCTCTGTAGAGTTTATTCCCTGTGGTGCACATGGAGGAATTGGAGGAAATGTCACGTGCAGAAGTAGAAACTTTCATGTGCTGCAAAATAAGACCTTGCACAGGGCAGTTTATGCAAAGCAGTAATAATCTAATGAGGAGGTAAATTGTATGAGAATGTGAGAAGTGGAGGTCCTCAAATACTCAGCAACTGCTTGGTGCAGTAGCAGGGGATGTTCACAAGTCTACCAGCACAGCCAGCAGCTGAAAGTTAGCCAGTGCCCTTTGGGGATTAGCTCCTTGCTACCAAGTACAGAAAAGCTTCCGAGAACTGCTCCATGCACAGCTATCAAAACGCCCTTGAACAAAAGCCAAAAGCCAAAGCTGAAGAGGTGTGAGAGGAAGCAGAGCCAGTACCTGGTTTCTCTCTCTTCGTGCTGTATAATTAGGTTACTGTAGAAGTTCTCCAGTGTAAGTTTGGCCACCGTCACTCTCTCCCGGGTGTGGTTACTCATGGGAAAGGATGTTGTAGTCCCTGCAGTCATCGCCATGGTAACATGTACTGAAACAGAGTATGTCAAACCATTACTCACTTGAAAAAAAGAATTGTAAAAAATATGTATGTGAATACATATACTTTTTTTCCTTTTTCCCACTCTCCATCTCCAAATTCTTAGATGCTATAGAATTTGCAGGAAAGGCGCTCTTCTTTAGATTTAAAAACCTCCATTATAAAATTATCCCAAGATACCAGGAGGACATGCTACCCACTCTCTAAAAAAACAACAACATGTTGGCAAAACACAGGGTGAATCATAGCAAAGAATTATGCAGGCTACGGGCAGCTCACCCAGCAGTGCTTGTCCACAAGTGAGGAAAATGTATCACCAGCAGACTTGAGCCCAGCCTAGGGGAGGGAAGACGCGGTGGAGCATGGAAAAGAAAAGGGGGAAGCGAGAGGAGGATCATGCAGATCCCACAGCTGCACATGTCACAACTTTATGACAATTTCAGACTCCAGAAATGCAGGATGCTACCAAAGGACAGAATAAAATGAAAAAGTAAATAGACAACAATTCTAACACCAGCCAGAGGAGAAGTTATTTCAAGGACAGAAAATAGCCATCAAGTATCTTTGAATTTTAAAGCCGCTCAATGAAACTGCATGGGCACAGTGGGGGGGATTTATAAAAATCCTTTAATGCAAATTAACAGAATTGCTGTATTTTAAATAGAAAACTTCTGTTGCAGGTTTTTGGGGGTTTTTTTGGTTGTTTTTTTAAAGCAACAGTCAACAACCAAGAATAGAAAACCCGTCCTCAACACAAGGCCATTAGGCAAGCTGTCTTTCCGTTTGCTTCCTTCTCAATCACCTCTGTGCCATGCTGCCAATGAAACGAGCATTTTCTGGTGCAGCTGTTCACTACAGAGCTCCCTGTGTTTGGATTCTCAAATTCAGAGGGTGGGGAGCGAGGAGGAATCTTCTTAGGCAGCGGTAAAGACAGTACCCATAAAGATAAAGAACGTACAGGTCAGGGCACATGGTCACTGAGCACTCAAAAACCGGGAAGAAAGAGGAAAGAAGAAAAGCTGCCCTCTTAGCTTTCATCTTGAACCCAAAGGACTCAGATTGGTTAGAATAATGCTTTTAATGCTGAGAAGAGACACCTTGGGACAGTCCCGAGTCCCTTGCAGCTGCTCTAGGGATGTCAGGGAAGATAAAAAAAAGCACAGTTTGCCCTAGGACCCATGCCCTACCTGGAAGTGGGCTGAGACACTTTAGAAGAGCCTCATGGAGGGCAGCCACAAATAGCACCATCTCAGCCCCATGCTTATTTGTTCAGGTTGTTTCGGGGTTGGGTTTGGAAAATTACAGAGAAATACATACACTTCCTTTTGATTATTTATGTAACCCTTCTATTTCACCAGGGGATTTTGAGGAAGACAAATCCCAAATTAGGTTTATGATCTCCAAGCAGATTCTAATACCTTTTAAGGTGATTGAATGAAACCATTCTATGAAAAGTTTTATACAGTAGAAAATTTGTGTGTCCACATCATATAGGAATTTTGGTTTGCATTCGCCTGCTACCCTCTGTGAAGACAGCATTTCATCTTGTGGATTTTTAATTGGATTTGGTGTGACAATAAGATATTTGTTGCCAGAAATGCAGCTGCTGTGCCACAAATAAAGGCATTTGATAGCATTATGTAGATATTATTTTAGCTGAGTATTTTGGAGTGTGCAAGATGCCAGAGTTCTGAGAATAAAAATGTGTCTCTCTATACATATACAACAAGGTTTTAATAGCACTAGAGCTGCTTTAGGATGATGTCAATATGTCTATTTTTTAATCAATCTTTTATACCTTCAGTTTTCTACTAAAGAAAGATGACAGCTGTCAACTGTTAATAATCTTTACTACAAATTAAGGGGTTTATTCTTCACGCAAAAATGTACCCTATGCTGGACACTTCTTGAAAAGTTGGGGAACTTGGCTCTGCTTTCTGTATTGAGTCTGTTATGCAATATTACAGTCTTTTCCCCTTGATAAGTAGGATAGGATAAACATAAAACAAGCGTCTGAAACCAAAACCTACAGAACATTAACACACACAATTAAAACAGACCAACTGCTGACCATGTGCTGGCACCTGTGACTAAGTTATTTCAAGAAACAACTAATAGAGTAAAAACCTGCCTTCTGATCATTTTGGAGTGTTCAGAATATTGTAGCATTAACCCAGGCCTGAAATGGATCAACCTTTACTTAAGGTACAATGAGCACACTATCACCAGCATGAAACAGGATATTTATCCTTCGTACATCTTGTATTCCTGGTAGGATAAAACACCAATGCAATTTTGTTTCCTATGAATTTGTTTTCCCTGTGCTCCTATAGTCACAAATGCAGATATTACCAAATAGCAAATCCAAGTTACTTGAGTTTATTAAGCCTTTAAAAAGGAGATAACAACTCTGGCACTAGCACACCACACTATAAATAGCAGGGCTGACACTCACTGTGGTTCCACAGTAGGAAAATATAGATGAGAACCCAACCTGTGAGCTAAGGAGCACAGGGAAAGCTATTTAACAGAGAAGGAAGTTGTATTGACTTCACTGTCGTACCATGGCGTGAACCCACCAAAGCAGGAGGGACATATCCCCGCAAGTGTTTGCTTCCAGCATCCCGCATAACCTACACACACCCACCAACCCTGCTTCCAGACAACAGCACAGCATTTCCTTGAGACAGAGTTCACTTTACATTTGCTCAGTCTGCAGCTGGTGGCCCAAGTTAGCACTGTCATCGTTGAAAGAAATAAACAAATAAACAACTGCATAAAAACAAGAAGTGTCCTGAGCTCTCCAGGTTACCTGAAGCATGTGGAAAAGAGCACAGACCTGGCAGGAGCCACAATCCTGCAAAATCCTATGTTAACTCACAGCCCAGAAAATCTCTTCATCCTTTTTCCTCCTGCCTCTTTGCTTCCACTGACAAATCCTCAAACAATGCACAAATCCACAGCCCTGACAAAATATTCAGTCGGGAGTAACCAAGTAAAATCCTTAAGGATGACCTTCATAGACAAATGATGCCAGAGGGGGCAGAAAGGAAGAAACTTCAAAACGGGGCCTTTCATTGACAGCATCCTACTGCTACTGACCCCACCACATTAGCAGGAATGTTTTTTTTTTTCAAAACCCTACTCATTCACTCAAATTCATGCCCTCTACATAATGGAACCATTCTCCCTCTGCTGCATCACTGGCCCTGCATTAGGCTCCCTGGGCCAAAAAGAAGGTCATATTAACCAGCCAGCTGCATATGGCCAAAACTCCTCTGGCCAACAAGGACCAAACACATTTCTTTCCAAAAGGCCTGTTACTTCAGAAAAAGTGATACACAACTGGCTGTGAGTGAGAGAGACATCAAGCAGTCCTAATCGACAGGCGACACAGAGCAGCATGCAGCCCACAGGATAACATCTCGGACCTGCCAGAAGCAGAGACGCCATATGCGCTGCTTGGCCCAGAAATCAAGCCTGTGCATCCTGGCTGGCTGGATGGCTGAACTCCGAGTATGAGCCTTTCTCCTGATGCCTGCTCTGCTCCGCAGCAAGCAGCAATGGCGTGGGCACAGGAGGGAGAGGAACAAGGAGCTACAGATGAAGAGTGACCGAGGGACACATTGCCCCAAGAGGCAGGTAGGCCAGCAGCACAGCAAGGAGATGAAGCACGCTCCTAAAAAGCAACAGAGAGTAGCAGAAAAGGGACAGCAGGCACAATACAGTGGCCCCCTTTGAGCAAGTCTGTCCTGACCAACCGTCTCCCTTCTGAAAGAAAAAATGCTGCCTGGTCCAAGTATACGTTCGATCTTTCTGTTCCAAAATCCTTCCTGACTGAGAAGGAGAGAAAGGCCAAGCAGCGTTTACTACAACTTCAGTCTGTGCTCCCATCTATCACAACAATTCTAAGTTAAAGCTTTGATCAATTTTCCTGAAAGTGTTTCTTCTGCTGAGAATCGCACACCCAGTTTTTGCTACACAACTGGTATCTCAGTATGAACATCCTCTTCAGGGTGCTTCTTGGCAGCTCCACAGCCCATCATTAATGTTTTCATATTAGACTACTGGATTCAGTCTCTGGTCAATCAGAGCAAAATCACTGAGGTATCCAATCCCATCTGCTACAATTGAAATGAGGAGAAATGGAAGTACTCAAAGCATCTGGAGAACTGTTCTCCCCCAAAAGAAACACTTGGCACTTTGCTGGATCATTTTCTAATGAGGAGGGGATGAGAACAAAATCCAAGCCTCTCACACATCATCCCCAGCCTCCACAGCTCCATCTCAAGACATCTATAGGATGTGTGAAGAGAGTGAGCAGAGAGTTGTCACGTGGCAAGACGGGAGGATGGAGATTTGACACCCTCAATAATTTTAGAGCTTGTTTCTACATATCCAGGTAGCTCTAGACTTTAAAGATAAAAAAATAACAATGGATAAAACGGGATCAACGCAGATGTGCTACAAGATCTAGAAATTCACTTTATTACTCCATGGCTTTATTACCCCCGTTTCCAGCTTGTAAAATAGAGCAAAAAGACTAGGACGGGGAGCGGAGACCATAACCACAACACTTCACCAAACATTTGAGCTGTAGTGATGGTGAAGATTCAAATACTTACAAAGGAAAAAAGAAAAAGAAAAACCCAAACAACACAAACCCAAAAACACACCCCCATCTCCCTGACCAAAGCCCAACATCCTGCCCCAAACAGAGAAGTTCATAATTCCAGATCCTCCTAACATATTCTTCCAACCTTTACAGTTTACTTTTTTGATTCTCACTTCAGCAAGACTATAAATATGTGAAAGTATGCTACAGCAGTAAAAGTAAAGCAGTGAAAACTGAAACCAATCTTTCCAGCTATATTTCATATTTCTGGGAATACTACAGTAACCTATTTGACCAATTCTTTTCTGTTACACAGATTACCAGCAAAAGAGCAAGTCTGTGCCAGTTAGACAGTGGTAGGTGTCAGGACTGGGCTTCACTCCCATAAGAATGGATCTGAAGGTGCCAGTCTCGCTACAGACAAGTCTCCTGCACAACTCTGTTATAAGATATGGCTTGTTCTTACTATCAAATAAAACTATATCTATACTATCAAATTAATCTGGACCTAAGTGACACAATGGAAATACCATTCCTATTTTCTGAAACCTTGTGTGTAGTATAATTATACAGCAGCCCTAGAACAAATTTACTCTGCAGTCTTTACTTAGTGCAAATTTTAGTTGGGGAGCAAATACCACACGCAATTCTTTCAGAGAGAAAAGCACATTTTTTTCTGGCATGACAGAACAATGCTACTTATATCACACTTCTGGGTCCCCGATTCAGAAGGTAAAGCAACATACATGTTTGGCAGGACAGGGAACACTACTCCTTCCTCCCAAAGCAGTCACATCACTTCACAGAAAAGAAAATTTTAATTTATGCATCCAAGCACACCTTTAAAATCCAGCAACTAGTAAGGCAGTTCATTAATGCAGTAAAAAGGGTAAAACTTCAAAGTTTATAAAGTTTCCATATATATTTCAAGAGAATTTGGCTCTTGAGTGAAAGCATCCAGGTAAGGCAGATACTGAAACATATTTCTGCCTTTCAAAGTTCATATTTTCTCAGCATGACACATTTTGTCATTCAATTTGCTCCTGAAATTAAGCACACAAAACATATTTTTCAAGAATTAGAAGGTAAAAGAGAAAGGAGAGAGAGACTTTTGGTGCCAGACCCATTTCAGACTAAACGCGTACAGCTTGATAAAGCAAGTACCTTGAGAAATGCCAGCTATCACCACCGCGCGCAGCACTGGAGCTCTTCTGGGTGAGAAGCTAGAGCAGACTTAGTAACACTGCTTGGGTCCTTACAAACAACACAGCAAAGCAACTCGCAAAACCAGGCACTAAAAAGCCACCAATGACATGGATTATATTTAAAAAATGAAGCGCTACCTAGGAAAGCAGCATGGATAGAGCAAGATTTTAAGTATGAGCACCAGCCCTGCTGTCTCCAAATTGTTTGGATTCTCTTTAAAGAGAGACAGAGGATATATATATATATATATATATATATGGAAAAAACCAACCCGCCATACACAAAATAACAGAATGATTCACACCAAAAGGCAGTGGGCAGGGACAGATAAATGAAATAAGCAACCAGAGGCTCAGCAGGATGAGGTGATGTGACATACCAGCAAAAGCAAGGGGAGGAGCAGAAGCTGGAGCAGCAGCCACCCAGGCACCCTGGGCAACTTCAGGAACAAGCAGCTGTACATGGTATGAGCTGACATGCAAACAGAAAGCCAAGATAAAAACGCTGTACAACAGCTGACAGTTCCAATGGTGAAACAGAAGGAGAAAGTGGTCATGCTGTGGTACCAGCCCAGAGGTAAAATTAATTTCTGCTAGCACAAATTTGGAAACTGCACTGTGCTTATTTTCACCATCCAATTGTTTATCCTGAACCTCCTCCTCCAGAGGTTCTCAGCCTTCTTTTTCTATAACCCACTTTAATGGACTTCCAAAGCTTTTGAGAAACCAAGGGAGACAAAAGGTCACAGGATCCTGAACTCTCCAAACAGCAAGCAAACAAGAAAGCTCTGCTACTCCAATCTACGCCAATTATGGGCCAAAATTTTTCAACTCCTGGAGCCTGATCTTAATACTTGTGTTATTACTAAATACAGATTGCTGTGTTCAGAACAGAGCCTTCTCCAAAGTTCACTTACATCAACAAAAACACCCTTTGGCTTAACAGGTTTTGACCCAATATTCCTATTCTTGGATCTGGATGACACTAATTGTGGTACTGCTGCTACTGAAGTTCAGAGTTATCAAATCAGCATGTTTGCCAAGCACTGCTCTGGAGTATGTTTCAGAAAGAAAAATAAATATTATGTTCCTACATAATTCATGTTTTCAGTAGTATCATCATTCACAAGTCTCTATTTTATTTGTTATGCTACCTGAAGGAAGCAACATTCCCTGCCAAACACAACAAATCAGATACTTAACATGCAGATTCTCCTTCTTCAATGTTATTGCCAAGACCAGATCTTTCTGACACCCTACAGTTTTTACAACATCCCCCATGTGAGAATGGAAAATGAAATAACAAGAGTGCAACAAGCTGTCACTGACACTTCAGCATTTCATTTACCTCATTTATATACTTCATTTCCTTTAGTTTGTTATTCATTCCCTTGTGTGCATTATGTTCTAATACGTTTTGCTACTTTAAAGTTACAGAACGAATTACATTTGTTCTATTTAAGGTAGCAGTAAGAAATTGAGTAATGTTAGCCCTGTTGGAACAGGCTTTGCTATTTAAAAGCAAAAAGATGTTCAAATGTTTTAGCCATTTTAAGTCATTCTTCCTTTCCCCGTGGAGCGTCTGGGTGAGTCGCCCATTATAGTCACAGCTAAAAGCAGAGTATGTTCCATGGCTTGCCCAGCCCCAGCTCATAACCCAAAAAGAGCAGATGCTCCCAGTGCCTGGTCTGTGCGACTCTGAGAAAATCCTGAGGAGACATTCAGACACACAGGACTCAGGGATGGAAACGCTGCACGGGTTCTGCAGCCTCAGTGGCTGCTGCGCTTCTCACACCAATAATACCAGGGAAACTCAGGAGACAGCAGGGCCCAGAGAGCAACTTCGGGTGTCAGCAGCTGGGTCCAACACGTCCCTTAAACTCCAGAAGGGCTTTTTACCCAATGCATCCAAGCAATAGATGCTTTCTAAACAAAGGAACTTAAGTTTCTATCTTGGGGCAGACTCTTAAACCTACAAATACCCCCAAGTATCCAGAAGGGGCTCCAAGAAGACTAGGCAACCCCCCCCTCCAAAAAAATAACAACCACCACCCCCAGGAAAGGCCACAGTTGCGTGCACACTGTAAGTTGGCATTAGCCGGTACTGTTTCTGAAAGATGCCGTCCCACTTTCCCTCAAACCATCTGTTTGTTTCTTTCCTGCTGCCACTCTGCGCTTTGTGCCAGCAAGAGAAGCTGCGTAACCCAGATTTGTGAACCGCACCAGGCTAAAACAGTTTCTTTTAAAACAGTTTTGATGAGGCTGCTTTCCCCTGTGCTGGTTGAAAAGAGCCATCCTTTCCCAGGCTGAACCTGTTCGTTCCTTCCCATGGAGTTTGTCCGAACGAAAGACGTAAGCAACAGGGCCTTGTCTCTTAATTTGGCACACAGAAATTAATCTCACAAATCATCCCAACACACCCACAGTAATGATAAGGAAATATTTCCTAATATGGAATAAAAACTGAATATTGGAGTTGTGCTGCACTCCAGGATTTCCTGCTATTCAACAAAGCTGAGCAGCAGAAGCCTCCCATGAGCTGTGGCTGTGGTTTGGTTCTCTGCTACTTTCAATGAGTAGCAAAGGTGGCTAACAAACACAAATTCATTTCCCTGATGGGAAAAGACACAGGCTGGGTGAAGCAATGTATGTATATACAAAAATATATACGTAGGACAATATATATAAACTATGTATATCTATACTTATATAGAATATATGCATTTTGTTTTCTTCCTTTTAGGAGTTAACCTTTTGCCCACTTCAAGTAGCAAAGTAACTTTTGATCCAAACATCATAACTTTTACTTTTACTAACAATGGGAGACTAGTTACCCAAAGTCTAGAAGCACAAATCCACTAATACAGTCACTTCCATCTCAGCTCCACTGGCCTCCATGTTTTGCAATACAATTACATTCTTTATGCTCTACTATCACCAGCTCTGTCCCAAAGTTAAGAATACAGTTTGAGACATCCTGTACTTAGAGCACTCTCAGCATTGACTGACTTGCAGCAACACACCTAAATTTTTATGATCTCAGTACTTTCAAATAACTCATTTTATTTTCTTTACAGAAGGGTTTAAGACAATCCAGTCATTTTAGTTTTAGCAGTACCAACTCAAATTGCTTTACTGTGCACGTGTGTGTCTGCAAGATAGGACTCCCCCACCCACCCCATTAACCTCATGTAGGGAGAGAGGTGAAAACATGAGGTTGTACTCCTGCTCCTTCAGCTAGGATAGAGGGCTAGAGCTAAGACAGGAAGGGAACAGAGGTGCTGGTGCATCGACACACTGCTATGTCTTCCAAAGAGTGCTCACAATATAAGGTCTGCTCAGAACAAAACCCCATGTAACTAAACAAAGCACAAGACATAATGAGGGACTTAGTCCCATGCAGCAATCCCTTTCTTCCCAGAGTTTACTATGGCATCCAAATTGATGCATTTTAATTTACTGGCAACAAGAAAAATCAGTAGCTTGCTAGAAAGCTAAGAATGCTCTGTAGTGAAATAGTATTTCATAGCTTGCTTTAGCTTATTTGCGTTTTTTCTTTTTCTTGGCTCTTCCTAAGTTTCATAGCGCTGCAAATCTTTGCCCTCTTAGAAGTGTCTAAAAACAGGAAGCTCTTCTATCTACTAAGTAATTGCGTTCCTGTGCACTTAGGCATTTTCTCAGCTTTTAGCAGGTACTTGCAGCCAGAGATATTCAATACAACATTGTTTTAAGGTCTGCTGAGTTAACCAGCATAAAAAAGCCCATGCAAAATATTTTGGCCAATGACCAAAAATCTGCATCCTCCTCAGCTACTGATTTTCCAGATAAAATTATGCTCAGGTCTAATGAAAGAGATGACCCACTCCAAAACATGTACAACTGCCTAGAAGTAAAACTAACTCACAGTGGAGCTCTTTCATGACCAAGAGACAAAACTTAGGATAGAAGTAAAAAATAAGAGAGGGAATTTCTAATGTGGCACTTGCATAAAGTTTCCTTGAAATAGCAACACATTTTCAGCTTTGATCCTAGAAACTCTGCTTTCAGATTTTAGGGAGGCTGTAAAGCCATTCTGTTTTCTAAGGAGCCTTGGGAAAAAGTAGCAGTGAGGGGACTTCATGTTTTGGAACTTGGAGAGACTTTTGCATCACAGAATGCTGGAGGAGAAGACAGCAACTAGGTTCATTTTTCTTATCTCTGTGCGTTCGAATCCCGGATTCTTGCTAGGGTCTTTTTAGATCCCATCAATCAAATTAAGTATAGTAATTACACAGGGTAAGTCTGTACCAGCAAAGGCACTGACTGCTAAATGAGATGTCAATGACTGGCTATGGCCTGTGCTGTGCCTCCAGCCAGGGTTAATGAGCACAACAGATCCCTCTGGCCTTAAAAACCTGCAAATGCAGGTAGTGCATCATCTTAGTATGTGCAATACTGGAGAACAGATGTTTGCCCAGTCCAATCCCACTACAACAGCTCATTTTTTCAACTATGATTTCTGGATGAGACAGTTGTGGGCAGGTAAATCAGTCTATCTTGATGAGGCCCAGGACACAGAGAGGTGAAAAGATATGTGCAGTCTCTTGACAGGGGAGGAATACAAAATACTGCCTTCCTAGCATCTGAAGCTGGGAAGCATATTTGGAATGGTAGGGATGAAGCTGTGCCATAGTCTTACCACCAAACCATCGAGCTCTGGCTATTGGTACCATGGATGGAGAAAGAAATGTTATTTAATGGAGGAACCATAATGACAACATCTGATCCCTACAGTGATTACAAGGACAACTGAAAAGAGAAAGCATTACCATTCTGCTTTATCACACTGTTTTAAAGAAGAATAGTCAATACAACTGTGGTTTTGCATTTCAATACTGACAGAGGATACAGGAACAGAGGATACCTGCTTAAGTTTCTATGAGATAATAAGGCTGCGTGAAGCTGCTATGCTGCAGTTAAACATATAACAATAGGCAAATTTGAAGACTGAAAAAGATATAAATCTTAAAGAGCCCAGTTTCACGTGTGTTCAAGATGAAATTGATTATGGCAAGAAAAGAGAACAAGAAGTCAACTTCTATAGGAGCAAAACTTTCCTACCAAGAAAGCCTTCAGAACAGAACAGCCTTGTAGTGTGTCCTGAGGGCTAATCATGCCCTCAATGGAGAAAAGGAACAAGATTCATCAGTGAAGAAGAGTATTTGGGGAACATGGGTCATTACATAAAAAAGCACAGGCTTTATGGAAAAGTGAAATGAAAAGCAATACTCGTGTCCCTGCAAAACAGTTCTCACTGTTACTTTTCAAGGTGTAAGTCTCTATTGCCTTGTGAGGTGACCAAGTGCTGTTCTTTCTAGGATTAAGTGTCCATTTCTTTGTATGTCAAGCAGAGAGGAAGACATGTGGAGTTACCTCCAGGAAATTCAAACAGAAATACCAGGTTAGCATAAACAATGCATAATGATGGAGACCGGTGGAGTGGCAAGTGAAGAGGTCTTTCAGGCAGTGATCTGAATTCCTTGACAACTGGGATACAACCAGCTATTTCTCATAAATAGTAACCAGAGAAAAAAACAAATAAGCCATAGGAAGAATGAGATCATTTCCACTTTTGAAATAGTATTTAACGTTAACATTTCCTTGTGGGGATGGACTCTGCACAAGGCCCTTACAAAGAAAGGATAGACATTGCTGCCAAGTTCTGTTTCAAGGAGTGTCAATGGAGGTCTATGAATTGCTGCTTAAGGAGAGATCCATCCCTTCTCACTCTGCTGATCCATTCAGTCCTGGCCACACACTCCTACCATTTTCCCTGATAATACAGCCGCAGCCACAAGGTCACTTAGGTGAACTTGGCAATCTGACAAAACTAAACTACCAACCACCCCTGCACCCCTCTATAAAGGAGACCATTCTTCCATAAAAATCATTGAGTGATTTCGTCCTAACTTCCAACTATACAACTGCTAAATTCAGAGAGAGAGGGGTAATGAAACACAGCTAGGCACAGGGGACAAGGTGAGGAATAGTACAGTCCTTTTCACCGGCACCCAAATTTGGACTACATCCAAGTAGAGTTTGGATACACTTGGATGGGAGGACAGGATTGCTATTTTTCAGAGTGGCCAGCTAGATCAGATTGGGTACAATATAAAACCTAGAGCCTAACTCTGGCAACAGTTAAAGAAACACGAACTGTTACCAGAGTCATGTTCCCATTCAGAAATCAGCTGATGATGATGGCGGCTTTGTAAAGCCTTCAAAAGCAGGCTATGACTACATTCTCATATTCTTTTTTATTTCAAGTTGCAAAAATAGGGAACACAATTAATTTGATTTTTATGAAAATGGTTAATGCGAGGCTGATAGTGATGAATACCTGTCCCCTAGATGGTGTATCATACGCTGCCCTTTCACGAACGACCCTACCTATACTTACAAAGGCTAGAAAGGGTTTGCACTCTGTGCTGCTTATGCTTGCTTCAGAAGCCATAACAAGTGCTTCTCCTGGAGCACTGCTTCTTTCTTGCATGTTGAACAAACCCAGTAAGGACAAGCAAGCTCAAATAGCAATGCTGATGTGGAGCAGAAATCCATGCCATGGAGCAGTCAGACATGATCTGTGCTCGAATTTTCATAGTTTTATGCTCATCCAAAGAATGCTGACAGCAAAGACTGAGAGCAAAGCCCAGTGCTTGATCTACAGTAACACACCAGGAACATTCACCTGAAGGCCCACTCCAATTCACAGAATCACCAGGTTGGAAGAGACCCACTGGATCATCGAGTCCAACCATTCCTATTAAACACTAAACCATGTCCCTCAGCACATCGTCCACCTGTGCCTTAAACACCTCCAGGGAACGTGAATCAACCACCTCCCTGGGCAGCCTGTGCCAGTGCCCAATGACCCTTTCTGTGAAAATTTTTTCCTAATGTCCAGCCTAAATCTCCCCTGGCGGAGCTTGTGGCCATTCCCTCTTGTCCTGTCCCCTGTCACTTGGGATCAGAGGCCAGCTCCCTCCTCTCCACAACCTCCTCTCAGGTAGTTACAGAGAGCAATGAGGTCTCCTCTCAGCCTCCATTCTCCAATTCTCACACATTCCTTAATGAGTCTCCTCTCATTCTACTCAAATAACTCTACCAGAAATTACCAGCTAAGGTATTCCCAACACAACACCTAACAGTCACTTGAGGTGCAGAAATCTTTCTTCAAAATAAAAACTGATTAAATTTCTGGTATTTGCCAATGATGCAAATGTTGAAGTCATCAATATTTTGAGTTTCTTTTTCTAACTGCAGATGATGTAGGCACAGAGGAAGGATGCTCTTGCAGCAACCACACAGGAAACTGTATTAAGCAACAGATGATTCTATTTTATTTCCCATGTGCAAAAAAAAACCCTACAGAAAAGAAAAAAAATTTACTTTGGGCATGCCTTGGTTATCCTACATGAAAACAAACTTATCATACCTGTAGCTAGCAGGTCATGTTCGGAGGCTTAACGATATGCACAAAAAACCTGGGCTCTTCAGAGGAAAAATGTTAAAGTAGTATTAAAAAATTATTTATTAATGCCTTTGGAAAATTCATTACTTAATCTGGTCTCAACCCTTATGAGCCACGTGGCCACTTCGTTGTTATTGTGCTTCTCTGAGCTGTCCATCTCATCAGACTGGACAACTAGTTAATTACTACAGTCGACTGGAGAAGAGGCATTAACCTGTATACTGTGGATTTGGAAAGGTGCTGGCAGGTTAGCAACTGAGACATTTTTCACTGTTCTGGGGACAGGGTTGAATGCTCATTCTGACTTCAGAATCTTGAGGAAAATATATAAGAAAAGGCAACAGAAAGGACAATTGAATATTAATACACAGCAAGTGGCCAAGTTTGGCAATAGCATTTCCAAGCTGAGCTACGCTCAGCCTTGGCAAATTGTTGCTATTGTGAATCCAGGGGAAAGCACACATTTGAATGACTCCCCAGTCAATGTTTGCACATACTGCTGCTCATGTGCAAATAACATTAATCAGATGTCTCTTAAAGCACCAATAAATGGACAACATTTGGAAAGTTTTACCAGTTTCCTGGCAGAGCTATACATAATATCAGGAATGTAGTTTGTCACATTGATATAACACAGGGTAAGAGAGAACACTTCTCAATTTCACGAATCACTAGGAAGCAGCTACTCTGCTGCATTCTCTTCAATTCTGAAGATACAGAGCACTAAAAAAATTAGACAGAAAGGAGCCTACTAATGTAGTAAAGGCACAGAATCAAAACCATTTACATTTGTGATTCCTTAGATGATTAATTATTTCTTCAATTGAGCCTTAAGATACATTTCAACTTGCCCTCAGTTACAAGAGGAAAGCCAAGTAAGATCCCTTATTTTAGAAGCACCCCTGGCAGTCAGAAAATGTCTGTGCAAAAAGCTAGTACTTTTTACTCCATAGATCATGCCCCAATTGATACTGAGCCCTACCTAGCCCGGATACATAATAAAATTTTCATTACTCTCTGCGGTTCCAAGATAACACAGGGACAGAAGCAAGATCCAGAGGCTAGTCTATATATATATATATAATGTTGGGGGATTTTAATGCCCTTGAGTAAAATCTTGCAAAATAAATCATTAATTAAACAAATTACAGCAATTTCAGCAAATTCTGAAAGCCCAGGGAAACCGTTCTGCTGGCAGTCTCAGAGAGGGAAGGTGTACCTTCCCCTTTCCCAGCAGGTCAAAGATGCCAAGGTCTCTTGGGGTTGTTATCAAGCCTCAAACTGCCTTCCTCTCCTTTGGGTCAATCCTCATCTTCTTCTAATGAAATGGAGCTGCAAGCTTTATTCTGTTGCCCTATGTGATGTACTTGTCTCCCAGCTTTCAAACTAATTATGTTTTTCCTCTTTAAAATATTTTCTACCCAAATCTTGAGGTACTGTGCAAAACTGAAACATAAAGCACATCATCTTGGTAGATTAAGTCAGCAACTGTATCATGGTTGACTACAAACGAAAGTAAACGAACCCAGATTCAATCCCATGAGGACTCTGAAGGCATATGACAAGAGAGCAACTTGACCAGAGAACCCTGTCTTGTAACAAACACCTACAGCAGTCTGGGAAACAGACCCCTTCCAATTCCACCTATTCAGTAGTACAAATGCATCCAAGATAATACATAGGATTACATAGCACTCTCCACATATAGCCTGCAAAATATGAGGACAATTTCAACCTGATTTTGGAAACAGGGAAAGCAAGGCACAACAAAATTAATCAGAGCCATCAAAAGAAATAACTGGAAAAAAAAAAAGTCAACTGCGCAGCACGATAGCAGCATCTGAAGCACAAAATGCAAATTGCAGAAGCTGCCAGGAACCCAAAAGATGAGCTGAGCCACGGAATTGCTGCATTAGTCCCGACTTTCATCTTGATTTTAGTATTAGTCAGATCAGGCCAGCAGCAGGGCACAGTAAGCTGTTTCTCTGGCAGGCCCTCATCCAGAAAAACAGAATGCGTGCACTTAAGGAACATAAAAATGTTTCACAGAATCCTATTTTTAACACTAAATGGCACAATGAACTATGGGAAAAACTAGAATTATAGCAGGAAGCAGAGAAAAAGCTTGGTTGACCTGAGACTGGGTTTTTTTAGACATGCAACTAACATGACAGCAGAGGAGCTCTGTCTACTTACACTGCTGTTTACACAGGGCCCAGGGGCTTTCACAGCTGCTATTGAGGAAGCACATTCTTCAAAGCTTCTGGAGAAAAACAAACTAATTCTGACTATGCTGTTGGCAAAAAAAAATAGGTCTGTGAATTCCTAAGTTTCTGCACGCACCTGCAGGGATATTTTACTAAGGTGAAACCAGTAGATTTTATTATTGTTGAAATTTCAACTGCCATAGGAAACTACTCTGAAGTCAAACAGCAGCATCAGAGAATAAACACACAGCTGAGGCTACACAACACGGCTATCCACCAGGACCTTGCTCATGCCCACCTTCTTCTCATGAAAAACATATCAACCTCTGTTCCACCAGCACTGGCAGAGTCCTAAATTGGTGACCCTCACAAAAGGTAGAAGCAAACATCTCCTAGTGCTTTTCCATCTTCACTGACTACAGAGGATGGTTCAAATTACTAACTGGCTTGAACATGTGATTTTTAAGCACCTAAGGGTAGGTTGATGAATTCTGCCTGGCAGCTGATACAATGCCAACTCTTATCATGATGAAGGTACCTGGACTTAATCTTTGGATTTAGCAGTTTGCCTCTCCCAACTGTCTCAAAAGCCAGTAACTGCTGTCCAGTTTCTCAAGCAATTTAGAAACCCAGCTTCATCAAATAGCAGTCCTGCAGCAAATGGATGTGGCTTACAGTTAAAATGTGTTCCACGGGCCAAATGAAGCAAACAAAATAGGTACCATCCCGTCCCTCATCCCTGTATTCCAACAGAGGAGGACTGGACAACTGTCTAATGTGGATAGACACAGCTCCCACCCAACTTAAGACAATTTGAATCCAACTGTGGTTTAAGCATCTTGTCTTGTTTACATCCTTTAACTATGGACACCTCACAGAGGTAAAAATATTCTTCACTAAGAAAGGGAGATGAAGATCTGAAGCTTTTAATATAGTGCTTGCTAAAAATACCTCTTTGGAGACAACCTTTGCCAAATACATGCCAAAAACTTCAAAGGCTGAATTATAGTGTTGTAATATTTGTAATGCAAGTTTGTTATATTTCTTGTGACGCACGGCTGGCAGTCGGAGATGGCATCTTTCAGCTCAAAGACTTGGTCCAGGCAATAACTGGAAATAGCTCTTTGGTGGCTTATGTGAAATGAGTCAATGGATCTCAGTCCAGTTCTCAATAAATTAGGCACCACATCACAAAAGCATCTGCAAGAGTCACTTCCTTTGTTGATACCATTTGAAAGGCCAAGGACTGAATAATGCGGGGAAAATGAATTATTCTCCCTCAAAATAGCACATTCCTTCAAAACATAAACTGCTTTTACCTAGCATCTTTGGTGAAAGTATCCCAGTGTGTTCCTACAAAATATAAACTCTTCAAGCAATACATGTAACCCCACACTTTCTCAGCAGGAAGAACCAAGACCTGCTGACTTCCCATGTGCCAGGGCTATGCAAAAAGCAGAGCAGACAACTGGAGTATTATCACACATGCTAATTGCATTTCTGTTTTTTGAAGCCAATAAAAGTTTACAACCTCCCAAGTATTTTTCTTTAAGAAAATTTAGCATACAAACATAGGATCACCTTGAATAAACCACTCAATATCAAGGACTTATTTCATTAGAAATATTTGCCTTGTCTCTTGCCAGCAAAGGGGTGCCCTTTTGCAGAGGCAAGTGATATAAACTTAGAAAACTAAGAAAAATAACAATGTTTTTTCAACTCAGCTTTAAGAAAATGGAGTAATTTTAAGGGGACAAGGATAATCTGGGAATAAAATCTTTGATCATGAACATCAATCTTCACTTCTCATAATAAACTACTACATCCCTACAAATCACTATATAAATTCCAGTGAATTAACTTTGCTAGAAAGCAAAACTGTACAAATATAATTTACAGCAGTAATTTTGAAAACTCAGTCAATCATATTAATTCATTTGAACTTTGCTGCATTTGGATGGCACAAATTGATTCAATATAAACAGCATTAGATGATAGGTGTTGCTCAATGAATTTAGAGATGGCGAGAGAAAAGAAGGTGTTTCATTCGAAGAAGAAAGGCCTTCTGAATTTTGGTGCTTCATAAACAGCTGCTAAACTGATTGAATAATGCCTGTGAAGTACGCAGGGTGAAATGCAGTCAGATGCTCAATGAGCATCATATCTTTCGATATCAAAAAAGCACTTATAAAAAGATCTTGGCGCATTTATATATCCTCATCCTGCCTGTCACTTCAAAAAACATCCTAGGAATCCACAACAGAGGCTGGATTCTATTTTGTTGGTCCCCTCTTGAGAATTATACCACCAAATTAAATGTGGGCAGCAGATTTAGCCTATCTACAAGAGAGTCTTCTTGCTTAGAAGCAGTATTGACTGAAGTGCCAAAGACAGCAAAATTCTTAAATGCTTATTTTATTCATACAGTAGTCATTGACAATATTAAGATGCCATTAATCTGGAAAGCCATTAGAATGCATTCAATGTAGCTTCCTTGCAAAAAGCAAGGTTCACCAAATTTTATTTCCTTTAGAAGTCCTACACTCTTGGTCAAGCACAAACTCCATTTCCAATCTACCCAAGGAAGAGAAAACAGGAGGGAAAATGCATAAGCAGGTGCAATGCTTGTTATATCACTGGCAAAAAAAAAAATCCCCTATTTCCCTCCCTAGATGCACACATATAATGGGAGCCTACTCCTGTAAGTGAGGTCATCTTGTAAATCTGATGCTTTGTTGACAAGATGATCACCACCCCTGAATAGAAGGAAGCTGCACCCAAAGCACAGATTCAGACGTTCCAGACAGAAGTCTGGCCTTCCATCCAAGACAAATATGGAGCTTAATTTGCACTGTTCTTACTGGTGGTTCATTAATTTTCAATATCTGGAGAGGATTTACTTTACGATTCAAAGAGAAAGGAGGTGGGCAGACTTTACTTAACCAACATCTTTGCGGTAAAATCCAGACTTGTCTTGGCAGGCAAGAGGGGGAGAGAAAGCACAGTGGCAGAAGAAAATCTCATCATGCAACTCCATTCTTCAACTGCACACAGGCAGATGCAGATTCACTATCGCTATCTAATGACCTAAGTAAGACTACAGAAGCTTTTATCCTCTTAGTTTGTATGGCAGCGTTTTAAAGGTGACATGGCTGTTTCAGAGCAAAAGAAGCAAGAAAATACATTTTTGCTGTGTTTCTTACACTGAGAAAATTACAGTCAAACAGAAACAAGAAAGATATTGTCAAGACCGGTCTCAAAAGTGAGCTACAGGGGAAAAAAAGACAAACACTAACAGGTTTCAGTACTTTTTTCTTTTTAAAGAGAAGCAGTATAACCAAAATTGTCATCATAATTCTCTTGCAGCCTTTGATGCCTAAACAGCACATACTCATCTCATGTCTGGGGGTCAAAATCTGAAACTGAGATGATTGGTCTGTAAACGAAACCAAAATTAGCTTTCTAAATATTACTGCCTGTTTAATAAAAAGGGCAGAGTGAAAAATAGCTAAATTACTTATCTTTATTAGAATATAACTTTTTGTCCCCAATTACCTCATAGTTACTTCCCTTTTCATTTTTTTACTTTCCACAACTCTTTCAATCCTTTCAAACCCAGTGATCTAAAGTGTGCATGTAAAGATGGACATCCATCTAGTAATATTTCTCCTAAACGTTGCTTTTCATTGTAAATATTTTTACAAGACAAAATGTTATTTTGCTTATTTCTTTATTGTACCTTCATCTTGTACAGGCATATTTCTTTATTGTACCTTCTCACAGTTTTGCATCTTACTGATGAGTGAAGGCAGCAGCATTTTTGGCAGGCTCCAAGGATCCTCTTTACTAGTTTCCAGCAAAGGTGTTCAGCAAAATTATTCTGTCGGCAGCCAGCCTACAGTACAAGCTGTGAGCAGCAGCTGAAATCAGTGGTGTAGGTCAGGGTATGTTCAGATATGTGAAATTCTCTCATCTCTGGTTTGGGTGATATAACATTCATCTGTTTTTGCTGAACATTGAAAAGGATTTGTCCTTCTTTTATCATCTGCCACTACACAATTGGCTTACATGTCTCTGAGTAAAAGCAAACAGTTAACACGAATCAGATGCCCTCTGGGATTAAATAAGGCTTAAAGGTATCCAAGTGTAAGCCTAAGACTTTGGAGTCATGAATGAACCATAGTTGCTAGAGATAATGCTTTCAGTAAGAACTTGAAGCAAATGGCACTATGACAGCAGGGAACACGGCAGGTTGTAGTCATGACACCTCCTGAAAAGCCAAGTGGAAAGTTCCTTTAAGTGACCCTGCAGTAATATCAGCACCACCAATATTGATCGAAGGAGTTGGGATCAGATCAGTTTAAATATTGCCTAGTCCGCTAACACACCCACGGTCTGAGATTCACAGCACTGTCAGGGGGATCGATTGTATCAGTATGGCATTCATTTCACACTCCTCACTGTGACAAAGCCCAGAGCAGTAAATCTTGGAAGACAAGAGGACACATCACCATTCCTGTCACAAGAAACTTTGGTACAAGTTCACTTACATCCACATTACATTCCAGATACAACCAACCCTCTGGAAATGCCAAGATTTACATGCTCAATCCGAATTCCTGGTATACATACTATAATCCTGACCTGGACAACTTCATCCCTCCTCATAATTGCTACCATGCCAGTACAGCCAAATCCCAGGTTTTCATCCCACACATTTGTTCTCCTGTAACACTACCTTACTCAGACGGCCTCAAATCTTTGGAGACAATTATTTCCTTGTGCACCTGGGGCTCAGTGACTTCAGCGTGTTGCTTCCTGTTCAAGGAAAGGATGAATGTTGCCTGTAAACACTCCTAATTACTGAGAACCAGAGCTGGTCAAGAAGTTGTGGATGCTGTGACATCAAGAAGATAAAAAATTCTCCAGTTTCTTTGAAGGTTTGCCAGCAAAGCTTGAACATCTAATGCATTCCACTTCACTCTTTTCCATTTTAGGACTGGCTCACGAAAAAAGACAGGGAAGGAAAATAAAGGAGAGGAAAAAGATGTCACTGGAAAAGGGAGCAATCCCCTTCTCTTCTCCCTTCACCTTCTAAACCAAAACAACTAATTCTTCTTCCAGATCTTTATCTACCTTCAATCTAAAAACTGTCCTCAAAATCTTATAATAAATTACCTGTAATTAATGTTCTTACCTGAAAGTATTCCTGAAGATGATTGTTCCGCATACCCCAGCTTATCCTAACTTAGTAATTTCAAACCTGTGGTCCATAGACACTATCAGTGGTGTGTGGCTGGTCAATGGGACAGGAGTGCTTTTTAATCAAAGCTGCATGATGGTCTAGGAGTGTGTTGTGCCTTGACAGGAGTCTGTGGTTCACTGGACTTGAAAACCACAGCCTCAACTTCTGTAGCTGTCTAACCGCTCTATGGCTTACATAACCTCAGAGACAGCTGAGACACTCAGATTCAGCTAAAGACTATCAGGGTGAGCTTCCCATGACACCAGTTCCACATGCATCTCTAAGCAGATATTAAAGGTCAATTATAGTCACGTTTTACACTTCATACATGTTCTTATTTCCCTTTTTGAGGATCCCCTTACCCTCCCATCACTAAACGTTTAATGTAAAGCCCATATTCTGTCCACGCTTTGGGTTTTTCAAATACTTCAAAATGAGTCTCTGCTCAATAGGTTTTTATTCATATTACTGTCATTTTGCATCACTCAGTTCACTCAATTCTTAGTTGGAATGATTCAAACCCTAAACAATTTACGGAAGATTATTCTAGGTGGTTTAAACATAATTCTTCTGACAAGAAAACGTTCTAATTGCAACTTATGCAACTTACCCAGAGTACAAGTGGGTTATGATGCGCACATAATACACACTTTATAACTCTCTTTTTCTGTTAAATGAAACTCCCTGAGAAGATTAACAAGACAAAAGAGGGAAAGTCTCCACAGAATAATTAACCTTATAAGAGAACCGATCCAATACACGTAAATATTAAATAGTCATCTACACACTGCTCTCACAAGAAATTTGAAAGGTGAATTTGAGAGCCCCTGTCTTCTTGCTTCTCTGCTCTTAGGCATAGCTTCCTAAGATGCTACCTGTGTCTGTTAAGACTGGGGAAGGACTAAACAATAAATCTTAAACAGAAAATTTATTCAGACTATAATCAAGGTTGGTTCATTTTGTCTTCACCCCCACTCCCCCAAACTACAATGTGAATATTTCCTTTCCTACAGTATTTGCAGAAATAAAGTTATGCTGTAACTAATTTCATGAAGTGAAGGAAATAATTTATTTTAAAGCATGGACAGGCAGCTTAATTTAGTAAGAGATATTTTCTTTAGGCACAAGAAAACTTTTGATTTCCAGAAATGAAATATATCATCAGTCATCGAGAATATCAACTCACCTGCTCAGAATTCTTTACCACCTTAGTAGACTAACCAAGCACAAATAAAACCAACAAAACCCACTGACAAAGATGTTAATAACAGCAGAAGTGACACAATTCCTTTCTTTCACCTTGACAGTCAGAATTCACTGTGGTGCACTTAACTGCTTTCTAAGACAAGCCCCTATTATCCTCTGCACCATAAAATGATCTTACTAGCCAAGTAAGTCTCACCTAGTGTATTTGCTACACAAACATCTATTCATCAAAAGCCATTACTCCACTAAATAGGAATGTGCTTTAACAGTTCCACTGTTACACGTTTTTAACAGGCATCTTTTGTTGCTGTCTGATTGCCTAGTACCCCATAGAGAAGTTCCTATGCAGAACCCTAATTTCAATTTTTAGTTCCAGATGTTAATGCTTGTTAAATTATACTTTTAATTATTGTTAAACGGATTTCATTCTCCATAGTTGGTTTCTACAGTTTGTAAAAAATAGGTACTCCTATTATATCTTTACCTTGTAATTGAATTTGTTCCTTCCTGCTCTGCCAAACACTAAATACCACACCAAACAGAAAAATCCCATTATCTTTGCCTTCAAGAAAAAACAACTGCCTTTAAACAATGCAGCACAATGCTTTTGTCAGTGTAGGTACTAATATAAGCTTTCCTCTTCATTCAAGACTCAGCATGCTAAAAATTAGTGACATTTTAAGTGGAACAATTCTTTCATCACCGGGCTGATGCTTGGCTGGCATTCTGGTTAACTCCCTTATAAGGCACCACTAAGAAGGAAAGGCTGGGAACACATTATGCAACTACTGATTGTAAAACAAAGTAATAATTAAAACATATTTTAATAAACCTCTGTGATAAATGCTTTTCCTATATATAAAGCAAGACAAAACGTACATGATGCCATTGGACTAAGGTCTGCTATTTCTACCTGACCAATTTGGCATAAGGGAATTTTTCCTGAAAGGTTTGTTGTGTTTATTCTGGGAAGAAATAGAGAACTTAAGCCTGTGAGCTGCTCCTGCCCTTTCCACATATGGGTTTAGGTCTAGCTAATGAGCCAAAGTGTAGTTCAGCCCAGGAAAATAAAGGGGAGATAACAGGCTACACCACTGTCCTGTCACCCTCTCCTCTGTGCTCGGTTGTGACACATGGAAACCCAAGATGGCTAATTTTAACTTTGGTTTCAGTGGCAAAGGGGGCTCTGTGGCTAGGTAGTCTGCACACTGGCTGGCTTGCACTAAATGACCCTTCTGTGGACAACAACAGTTAAATCCCAAAAGTTATCTCAGTTCAGCTATAAGCAGGTGGAGTCTTTTGTTTAACTCTTGCAGTCATAATAGCACTGAGGCTCTCTACCAACAGTGGCTATAACTGTTCTGGCATTACACAGCAGCTGAGTCGGGCCTCTTCAGAGTTAGATTCAGCTGTACTCATTCTGGGAAAAAAAAAAATCAAAGTAAAATAACAGTGATCCATGTGAAAGGTTTGCTTTATTAAGTGATGCCCCACAAGTGACTGGGCTCAGACTGTCAGTAGTGCCAGCAAATTCAAGGTTTGAATTCACGATGGAAGCAAATCTACCCTGGAAATGAACTCTGTCCCTGGAAAACCTTTTCCCACAGAGCAGACTCTAATAGTCTCCAAACTGTCAGTGATCTGGTAGGAAGAGGACGCATTTGTCCTTTGTGGGAGTTCTCAAGTGATGCCAATAGAAGTTTGTGGTAGAGCACAAGAGTACTAGATGACTTGTGTCACTCTTTTGCATCAGAAACAAGGAGATGAAGCAGAACCTTGTACAAGCAGGGCAGCCCCCTGAGGACACAACTCCCCACTTCTGTCAAGCAACTTTTTGTTGCTTACATCCTTCATAACAGCAGCTTGAGGGTAGTCACATCTCTTACTGCAGTTAAGACTTTAATATCCCACCCACCCCTAGTTTAAACTCCCGTGTATGGAAGTTGACTGCAACTTCTATGACTTGGCACAACCTAGTATCTTCATTTTAATTGCATCCAACTTATGCACAACTGTATTTCTCATAAGCATTATTGTACTACAGTGGCTCATAAAAAGTGCCCCAAGCCAAGTACTTCTTTACAGTAAGGTACCATCTTGACTAAAGTTTTATAATTGTTTGTCTGGGGAGTGGTTTGCTTGGTTTTATTTTTCTACAAAGAGATCTAAAATTTCTTGGCACGTTTCACAAATGCAGTAATAGTGCCTTACTTACTGTGACATTATACACAACAGTACTAGAACTGTAAGCTGCTGTCTTTATTACACATAGCAGAAAAAGGTCTCATGACTTTTCATCTATTCAAAAGGTAATTTTATTTCTTTCCACTTCTGTGGAATGAAATTTAATGAATGCAACATGCCAAGGTCTTCGCTAGGTCTGCAGCTCCTCTACGGTACCTTAGTGATCACAGGCTCAAACTCTGTAATCTAAAAGACACAGCTAACGTAAGTTGTAACACCACTGAACACAGTTCCTCTCCCCATGTAAATCCCGGTTACCCCTTCAGTTCTTTCTTCCTGTTCACTCTGCTGCCTATAATGAACTCAATCTATTTGCGCAACTTGTTCACACCAAACTACCACTTAATACTGCCTGTTCTCTGCTACTAAAAGGTGAATAGTTGTCTCTCTTTTTACTGCTTCGTGAGATTCTTACTTTGGTGAAATCCCATAAACCCAGATTGCCATTTTAATCAACTGTTATTCCCTTCTGCCAGGTAAAACGTAAGTCAATTGTTCCTTTGACAATCAAAATCTCATAAATACTCCTCTGAAGTAAGTTTCTTACATTAAAGTTATAGGTATCTGCTTTCTTCATATTCTGTTCAGTTCCAACTCCTGTAAAACCATGTCAGCTAACAAACTGCCAGTTTGTAGGTATAAATATTAAAGATATATGTCATAAATCAAGTTCCAAATTTATCATTTAAACCAGATAGCAAAATCCAATGTGAAAATTACTGAGAAGTCAGAAAAGCAGAAAACTGAAGCATAAAGATGATTATTTTCCCTGATCCACTGTTTTCCTCTCCTTTTTAAAGCTCTACAAAGTATTAAGTAAGAAATCCATGCAAGCCTCACAAAACTACGGAATTTCACATGTAAAACACAGTATTAACCAAGACAACTGCCCATCTTAATGCTTTCCAAGCTGATAAAATTCTTTATGACAAGGAAAAGAAGTTCTCTCCAATAAATTCATTCACCTCCCCAGTCCTTGTTTTGGTTTTACTGTGTCAAAGAAAAATATTCTATTGTTTCCTCATGCAGATGCAGAAGCAGTGGGACTGCCAAAAGTTATCCTGTGGTATTACACTACAGAGCTTCAGGACTTTTCATACCAACCAAATGATCAAGTCTACTCTTCTGCATTTGGCAACAACTAATTTCTGATCTTTCAAGAAAGGATCCCCCACCTTACATAGAGTTCACCGCATGCATTAAATAACGCTTCTAATAACATTTATATATACATAACTAAGAGCATTTATATATACATTCACAGCATGCACTAAACTCTTCGTCGAGTGCATACCCCACATTAGACGGGGTTACCCACAGTGTTATTCTTCCTGCACAAGGCACCAGACTTCGAGAAATCCTGCAGCAACCCATCTCAAAGAATTAAATTTGTTCAGTTATTTATCAAACCCACATTTTCATGCCTCAGTAACGCAATTACCACTGATGGCAGGTCTGCTCTAAGTGCAGCTATATGTTGAAATGAGCTGCGAACAAGAGAAGATTAAATGCTTTTGTGGACAATGGCATGCTTGATTTATGTCACTGTCGTTACCCTAAGACACATAAAGCTTCTTTCTAGGGGACTAAAAGCAAACCATTTACCATATAATATCTGCTTAGCAGTCTTTGTGCTGATGAATACTGTATTCATAGAATTAATTCTTTTCATTGTAATTTACATGTCTACCCTGCACCTCCTCGAATACAAATACCAAAGTTTATCAACTGGCTTTACATTTTAACTAACCCTCAGCTTAAGCTTGGTGAGAAGAGCATTTTACTAGAATAAACACAGGCTGAGTGAACACTGAAGCTATAGGGAGAAGATAAGCTTTAAAACCAAGAAAAACACACTGCCTAGACAGACAGAGTAGACAAAACCAGTGCTTCTCAAACTGTCACTAGACTCTTGTGGTCAATAAAGGTTTCAAGAGAGATCCCAAACTACAACAAGTAACTGAAATGATTAAAAACTACCCACCATTCAAGCTTCCAGGGCACACCGACAGGTGATCCAAAAGGAGGCTACAGAGAAGTCCTGAGAGGCTGGACAAACCTCATCCATGTGCCCAAGAAGCTATGCCTACGCTGAGCTCCATTCAGCGTGTCATCCCATATCATTCTGATCCACGAGAGGCCCACTAGCGCCTCTATTAAGCACAGGATCGGACCCTCAGAGGTCAGCACCAGAAGGCCTGCACAAGCAGGTCCAAAATGGATCATTTGACAGAAATCCAAAACTTCTCCTGGGAATATTCTCTCATTGTGCACCTAGGGCACAGGGACCTGACCTAAGCACACTGCATGTTAACGGCAGGGTGTGGGTTTGTTGTTAGTTTTCTTTTTAAAAAAGACTAACTTTCTGAAAAAAAAAAGGCAGAAAAAAAGCATGATACTTGTCCACTGCAAATATTTCCTTCTGAATTCTGTTTAGCTAGTGGTTTGGGGTTTTCTTTTCATCTAAAATGTCTGAGACAAAAATGTTTCATTTTAGAAACTTTTCAAAGATCTCGTAAGCAATATTTAAATGGAACATACACATATACCACATACAACATGAGAAACAGCCAAGTTCTAGTTTCACTGAACTACATGATTCCCTATTCCAACACACCTTATCACAGAAGCAGGAAAACACGTCTAAGCATAATACAGAAGATAAAACTGCATCAATTCTACTAGATACAGTAACAGATTTCCCACATGCAGTGAGCTGCTTATCACCTCTCAGGTTAATGGCCTCTGTGCTCATTTCTTAGTATTTCAGTTAATCACTCAGAGAGAAATTAAGATTGATAGCGGTTCACACTCAGGTTGCTAAGGGAGAAGGAATGAAAGCTGGTTTTAAGATTTCTGTGTATATTTAAGATTTGTCTCTGTATATTCAGGCATCTTTTAGGGAACATACACAACAATTCAGTGAGATTTCTTAGCGTTCTACACCCTTACAAACAAGATCCCTCTACTTCAAGTGACTTCAGAAAACTGTAACCAAAACACTAAATCAGCATCTGTGACACAACCCAGCGTCTGTGGTCTCTTTAAATAGATTTCAATGCTCTTCATCAAAGAGCAAGTAAAAACAAAGTGACATGAATATAACCCATGGAATACCTGAGGAGAAACTTCTTACTAAAAGAAGTCAAACTTTAGTGCTGCTTTCTATTCAGAGGCTACCAAGGCTCATCTATTCCTCTTCTGGATCTTGCAACAGGAAACCAGGTACACACCACGAGCGGACACAACCCTCTAGCAAGTGTGAGAACTCTATTATTCCAATCCAAGATGTTTCAAATTAACTAAAATCGAAGAAAATCAGGAGACACCTCACAGTCCTCAGTATTTAACTTTTATCTTAGTCACCGCACGGTGCCTAAAGATACAGAGCACGAATGGGACTGCCACATCACGGGCCCAATCCCAAACTGATTTCATTCAGGGAAACGTTACAAAAGCAGGTTTGGAACTTGTTCATTGAGAGTGGAAACCTTGTGAGGGATGGTTTGGTTGGTTGCTTGCTTGCTTTAAGTGCATTACAGAGATCGTTCTGTCCCTCTGACTGTTTATTTAATTACTTTTTTAAGTGGGCCGGGCACCCTTTGAGCCTGAAAGCTGCGTTATCCCACGGGAACACAACACGGCACATCAGGATGTCCAGGGGCACCCCAGCTCCTACAAACTGGCGGAATGAAGCCACACAGGGACACTCCAGCTCCTACAAACCGGGGGGACAGAGCCACGCAGGGGCACCCCAGCTCCTACAAAACAGGGGAGATAGAGCCACGCAGGGGCCCCCCAGCTCCTCCAAGCCGGGAAGAGAGAGCTACGCAGGGACACCCTAGCTCCTACAAACTGGGGGACAGAGCCACGCAAGGGCACCCCAATTCCTCCAAACTGGGAGGATGGAGCCACACAGGGACACCCCAGCTCCTCCAAACCGGGGGACAGAGCCATGCAAGGGCACTCCAGCTCCTACAACCGGGGGATGGAGCCACGCAGGGGCACCCCAATTCCTCCAAACCGGGAGGATGGCGCCACGCAAGGGCACCCCAATTCCTTCAAACCGAGGAGGATGGAGCCCTGCAAGAGCACCCCAGCTCCTCCAAACCGGGGGACGGAGCTGCATTCTCGGCATCGGAGCCGCGGCGGGGCACCCCAGCCCCCCCTTCCCGGGGGGACGGGACCCGCTCGGGCAGCCCCCGCAGGCAGGGGGAAAGGGCAGGGGGAAAGCGCAGGGGGAAAGCGCAGGGGAAAAGCCCCGGAGCCCGCGCCCCACGCCGGGCTGAGCCGCGGCCGCCCCGCACGGCGCCGGCAGGGCAGCCCCCGGTCCCGCCGCCGCACTCACCTCCCGCCGCTCCCGCCTCTCGCCGCCCCCGCGCTGGCGGCACCGGGGGGGCGGGCGAACCCCAGCGCAGCCGCGGTACCGAGCGCTCTCGCGAGAGCCCCGGCGCCCCGAGCCGCGATTGGCCGCGCATGGACTGTCCCCGCCCACCTTCTCGCCCCTCGCTTCTCCTCCTGCTTTTCCCGTTCTCTCCTCTCCTCTTTGCTCTTCTTTTTTCTTTCCCTCTCTCTACCCCCTCCTCCCTCTCTCCCTTCCTCCCCCCTTCCCCTCTCCCCATTCCTCCCTCTCCTCCCTCTCCTCCCTCTCCTCCCTCTCCCCCCTCTCCCCCCTCTCCCCCCTCTCCTTCCTTCCTCCCTCTCTCTCTCTCTCCCTCTCCCTCTCCTTCTCCTTCCTCCCTCTCTCCCGCTCTTCCCTCTCTCTCTC